>CM068369.1:264891187-266098687 GCA_034769895.1 Magicicada septendecula | reverse complement strand
TAAGGGAAAGGGGTAGTTTACCTGTAACGTTTTATGTTTTAACAAGGGTATTTCCTATGGCAAACGATAACAGCCGCAAATTCAAACAGAATCAAAAGATTATTTGCATACAGCCCTAAATTGTAGAGTTCTCAAGACCTATTGCTTTTGGTGAAGATCGGTTGAGGTAAAGGGGTAGTTTACCTGCAACGTTTTTTTAACAAGGGTATTTTCTATGGCAAACGATAACAGCCGCAAATTCAAACAGAATCAAATAATGTTTTGCATACAGCCCTGATTTGTAGAGTACTCAAGACCTGTTGTTTTTGGTGAAGATCGGTTAAGGGGAAGGGGTAGTTTACCTGCAACGTTTTTTTATCAAGCGTATTTTTTATGGCAAACGATAACAGCCGCAAATTCAAACAGAATCAAATAATTTTTTGCATACGTCCCTGAATTGTAGAGGTCTCAATGACTTTCGATTTTGGTGAAGATCGGTTAAGGGGAAGGGGTAGTTTACCTGCAACCTTTTACGTTTTAACAAGAGTAAAGTACTTGAAAATTTATTTAAACTTTTGAAACAATGGTAATTGTTAAAAATAAAATAATTTTGTTGCCAGGCAATAAAATTATAATTTTTTCATTTTAATGTAATATAATATTTTTATTTAATACAGCAATAAAAAGGCAGGTACGACACAGCCTGGCTGTTTGGCTGAAAATGATTTTAAATATAAATCTTAGAATATGGAAGTCATGTATGGTTCTCCATACCGATATTTCTATACTGTTTAAGCGCTAATTCACACGAACTGACATTTCGTCAGAAGAAATTGTACTGATAAATTGTCTGAAGTGTATCATCGGTGTGCCATCTACATTGATTATTTCTGAAGTTACTACCTATTACTTACAAACGTTATATAGGCCTATAAAAATCCAAGTAAACGTCTCCCACTTTTTCATGCGCAGCAGGGATTAGATTCAGGAATTAGTTACCGCAGACGTATGAGGTAAAAAGTGTCAGGGAATTGGATGTCAGTTAAAGGCACCGCTAACCTGTCGGTATACATCACAGGTGGCTTTCAACGTCCAATCTAATATTTAATTTTCTACGTCAATATTTCAATATCTAAAAATTTCTACGTAATTTCATGACAATATCTAACTTTTTTAGGTACGTTATCTAAGCTAGTAGTTAACGGCTTTCAATTATACCGCCTAAACATACAGACAAACGTAACTTAGTGAGAAAATTAAATGTTCCCGCGGTTTCAGTAAAATACATAAGTTATGCTCGGATGACACATGGTAACCAGCTGCCGAGCAAGCAAGCAATACTGTACTTGTCGGTGAGCGGTGAGACAATCTGTTCCTCATACATACCTTCAACAGAAGCTTTATTATTCTGCTGAAATTTATTTCCGCTTATAAAAGAAATCCGCGGGTTGCCTCGGATAAAACGCTTGTGCATAATCGGAAGTTACTGTATGCGTTTTTTCATGATTAGTGTATGTGACCAGAGTAGGTTATCTGCTCACTATTTCTATATTTTGTATTTCATAAATACTGCTTATCTTTTTCATTCGCAGTTAGGAATGACCTGCAAGTTAACGACATTCCACCCTTTCTTCTTCATTCAATTCTGCATTAATTTTTGCGGAATAATCGGCTGAGGATTTGCGATTAATCGACGAGGATTTCCGTAACAAACGTTTTATAATGTGATGTGTTGCCCCGTTCCACCTTTGTCATTTCAGCCTTCTCGTTCAATTACTCTATTGCGGTTTTATTGTTTCATCGTTTTTTGTTTCTTTTTTGAATATTGATGAACTTTAAAAAAATAGTGCAAGCATTTACATTTGCATACAAAAGGATGAATTTTAAAAATTGATGAATTGCAATTGCAAAAATTGCAATTGCAATTGCAAATTGATGATTGAAGAATTGCAAAAAAAAGAAAAAAAAAGGATGAATGATTTAATTGTATGAAATATTTAACACTAAGTTAATGCTTCGTAATTATTGGTTGTTAAGTGTTACGTGTAGTGCTTTCGTATTAAACGTAGAGTGCTTCAAATTACAGGGTTATGCTGTGAGTCGTGTATTTTACACGACTAGCATACGTTATTAGATCAGAAGAAATCTTTATTTCTCTATGGTTTTACTTTATAAGGTTCAAGATCTCTTAAAGTTTTAGTCATAAGTAGTTAAAAATTCCTGAATTAATTAGAATTCAAAATTCCTTAATTTCTTCTTTGTTGACTCATACAGTTCTTTAGGGCAGTAGTTTAACATTTTCCGTCGCTTTGAACAAGAATGCAATTAAGTAAACAGTTACTCGCAAAGGATTACAAATAAGCCACAACAATGTTCCTATTCTAATCGTGAGTGGGACAATCCACTTTTACTGAAAAATACCTCTAATAAATCTTTATCGCCTTTTCCCGTTTATGTTCTAAATTGTTGTTCGGGCAAAAAAATATCATAGGGCAAAAGTTGTTCTCCATAAAATTTTAGATAAAAAAGATAAAGATATTAGATAAAGATAAAGAACGTTGTAATACGGATTTATTACGTAGCGGGTTTATTTTCTACAGTAACGGCTTCTAACGTTCGACATTCATTTTTTTCTGCTAACACGCTGAATGTCATAATACCACTGGCTAACTTTACTCGCTGTTTGTTATGTAACAATGTTCAGTATCAAAACCTTTCTATTATTTTGAACTAACATAAAGCAAAAAGTGAACGTAGCTGTATTGTATTTATGCTTTAGCCCTAAAGTTTACAATGTGTTTCAGAAATTGGCTGCAAAATTGTCACACAGGACTTCAGTATCCAATATAAAAGTTTCTACATCTTATTACCACATTGATAGCTTTTACAAACCAAATCTTTTATTATTTTACCAGTCTGAAGCTCTACTGCTTAACTACATCTAATTTTATTAAAAACATTTATTGCCCAACAAGATATTTTACAATACATTATTATTGTTATTATTATTACACCTTTTTCACAGTCAGCATTAGTAGTTGAAAACGTTCACCTATTCCAGTTGTTGTTGGGATTATGTGACAGTTACAAAGTTTCAACCTAAAACCTAAAGTGCTGCTCCTTGGCCAATTTAATTACGTATATACTTTCCTACTATGTGGGCTGTGATAGAGATAGATGTCTTCTGTATAGTTTAAAATAGATTTGCACCAGGTAAATATAAGTGTCGTGATATTTTTACTAACTACTGCCGTTGTTGCTATGACTTTGGAAAATAGACGCGTTTTTATCGTCTACTATTGAATTATCTCTATGTTTACTTAATTTTTTCTTTTGTATCCCGATCCCTTAAAACTATCTAGTTTAATGTTGGCTATAGCTCTGTCCGTTTGCAGTTGACTATTCCGTAGTCTTATTTGATCTTTTTCTTCAACAGTTTCTGGTTTGTGATTTTACCAGTTATTATTGTTATTATTATTATTATTATTAAACTCGCGTAGTGTATTTGCTAAATATTGACGGCTCTATTTTATGGAGCTCTAATGTTTCTAATTAAAGGCAAATCAATACTCTTCACTTTATGCATGTTTTTCTTCTTTCTCTCTTCTTAGTGGCTTCACCAAACAGTTTCACTGTCCTCTGCAATATTGTTACGACATCACAGAACAATATACGTGTTTCTCGAACGATCCAGAGAAATACGGCTAAATGTTGTGGTGTACGTAATTTTAACATGCGCTCGCGAGACTTTTCTGGAAGCCGCCAACCGTGCGGACTGTGTCAAGACCGCAATTAATTACATCGTAGTGCAGAGGTAACACGCAGTATGAAATAATCTAGTATTTCGGGGGGGGGTATAAACACCAGTACTCAACGACGTTCAGTTTCAGTTATAGTTGCGATATATTACAGTGCGTTTCGACTTTATTGTCGGGCGATACTATGTGCGTTCAAGTGGTTATTTGTGAAGTATTGTGTTTTATAATCGGGCGGTATAATTGTAATACAATTGTGTTTTATATTAGTTGACATTTTATTGCGTCTGTACAATTTTTAATTTGATTTGTTGAAAGAGACTGTGTTGATAATTACGAACTGTTTAACTGTGAAAATTAATGCTGGTGATTAGTGACTTAATTGGTGTCTTGTATTTTGTTTTCCACTGTACCTACGACGATCAAGTAGACCGTCGTAACAGTGATGTCAGAAGTGCGACAGAACCGTTAACAGTGGAAACAGTGGACACTTGTACAGGACTCTGTAATTTCTAATTAAACGGTAAACAATGGATGCCAGTCAGATGATGGAAAATTTACAGGCGCTGCTGTTACAGACGAAGAAACGACAGGATGAAAAACGCAGGCAGGAAAGAGAAGAGGCTGAGGAACGTCAGAAAGCACTAATGCTAGGAACAGAAGAAAGACAAAAAGAAGAACGTAAATTATATTTGAAAATTATAAGGAAAAAATTGGCTTGATCAGTTCTCCAGCTCTATACGTAGTCATGCAGAACACATTTCACAGTGCGGCTCTACAATTTAAAGCTACACTAAAACGCTCTATGATTAACAAACACATTAAGCTCAACACGAAGGTCATTATATAAGAACCAGTAATTACAAAGAACACTAAACTTTGGAAAAATCTTTAAGCTTTAAACTTAGAAGTAATCTTTCTTCTTTTTATGTGATTTAATGTAAATGTTTTACCACAAACTTTACTAATGTTAAGGTGTAGAACGATAAAGGATTAAACTAAGGAAGGCAAAAACGTTAAAACACTGAAACACTGGAATCGAGGAGCGCTGGAACGATGACTCGAGGAACGAGAAACGGCTGTAGCATGAAACACATTGCGTGACGAAATTCTTGTTCTTGAAGAAACTGAACTTTATGAAATAAAAGCAAAGCAATAATGATCAGCTCTGCTGCTGTGATAACACATTTTAGTCGTGAAAAACACACAGTTGGTTTGTATAATGCCCGTGTACGTGCTCTACAATTTAGACCGGCACTCTGTAATAGCCACACAACGTAAACGTCGTTATACAAAACCAGATAATTACAAAAACGTTTTGCTTTGTAGAAGAATGTCTTCCCTTTTGTATGGTGATCTAAATTTTCTCACTCTGAGTGATTAGTCTTATTACATTTTACAAAATGTTAAGTGAAGGTACCGATTAGTGAAGTGACAGTAATTTATTACATTAACTGGCTGATCATCGTTGTTATATTACACGTCATTTGGGTTGTATGATAATTAGTTAGGAGGGGCACAGTGTTCAAGTCATGAACTTAGCATAAATAATTTTTCTTGTAATTGATTGCACAAGACCGTTCTTGTTAATCGTATTATACATTTCCAGGGTTTAGGCACAGTGTCCGCCATGATTTCAGAAGATACCTTCTCATCTCCTCCTGAACTTTCCCACCTGCTCGGAAATAGTCGTTAATAATATTGCTTATTATCATTAATCACATTGTAATGCTTAATTGATTAAATTAATTTCAAAATTTGATCCAAAGCATGTTTTGGTTATACGCACATAACGCTACCACCAACTTTTAAGTTGACAGTAATTAAAAGCCTACTATAGTTATCATGGACTGAAGCCTCTTAACCGAGCAACACAATCCAACAGTTTTCTGAGTCATCTTTTTCAGACATAAATATAAGTGACAGCCTATTTTTGTAAAAACAACTTAAAGAAACATCATAGGTTAGCGTACATGTTTTACGAATGTACTTTTTTAATCATATTTTTGCACTCAATCAGCAGTACTTTATGTTTATCATGACAGACAAACTGTTTTTATGCATTCAGTTTCCTTTGATTTTGTTGCCTCACATTCTATGTTTCTCCCTGAACGTGAACAATATGTTTTCTACCAGCTTAGCGCAGTGTGTTTGTGATATCCTCACAGAACATCTCCCCCCCCCACATTCTTGCAGTCTCTAAGTTTTCTTCTTCTGCTGTCTTGTTATATTAGTAACAACAATATAACTACCATCTTTCAGTTAACAGACATGTAAACAGAATCGTCAATACTTGTTGCCAGTTTTAAGTTATACGAACTCTCTGTCCCTTGTTTTAAATTGTAACGCGCAATACAGGGTAAAACAGTATTAAGCCCTCCTTCTTCAACCCAGTAAAACAAAATGATAGGCTGACGTTAAGACAGAATGAATAAATGATTTCCGAGAGTTTTCAGTAGCTAATTTATTAGTATCCTTATTCAATAAAATTTCCACGTCTGTAGGGAACATCTGTCTTCAAAGAGGCGAGGAAGGGGAAGCTGTGTTTTCTTTTTAAAATCTGTCATTTCTGTCGCAATTGATAAATTTTGTTAAACCGTCGGAGAGAGTCGGGTGGTTTTAGAAACGCTTTTTATCAGCTTACATTTTTAATTTTAACTGAATAATTGTGTTACTTTCTGAAGTTATTTGTCAGCGAGAAAAGAAAATTATAAACATGTTACAGCTTTGAGAATATTGTGAGAGCAATATATATCATATTCACATAAACAGTTCTGTAAACAGAATATCTGGTAGTTAACATATTTCAGACTAATATGTAAGGTAACAGCGATGCACAGGATACAATACAGGCGTTACGGTAATAGAAGTCTGATAACTGAAGGAACAGCAGACATCGTGATGAACTGAAAATAAAATAGAGCTCAAACGTACTTTCTAATGATAATTACATAGACTCAAATTACAATCACGGTGTAAATGTAACTGATGTAAGATTACTTAAAGAACACGTCACATACAGATAAATTCATGTAACGGCTTCTATTTACAGGCTACTGATGGAGTGACAACATAGAGAGTGTGGGAGTTGTGTGTGTGTGTGTGTGTGTGTGTGTGAGCTAAAGAGAGATAGGTATATATATATATTGCAACGGTACGTTTAGCATAAGTATATGTATCAATCCCTGACTGAGGTATGATAACATATGTATAGACGTATGAAATATGTAAGATGTACATAATAAAAATAGTATAATAAATATAGATACAAGAAAGAATGTAATAAATATAAGCAGTATTTAAATTTAAATAAATCAAATATTGTACGTAAGCATGTATATGGAAGCATATGGCTTTGTTGGTTTTTAAAACGTAACGAAGGGGAGCTATTAACACGCAGAGACCGGCAGCGGTGACGTCAGAACGACATGCGGTCGCCTGTGTAGCAGTCTGCGTGTGTGTGTATGTGTACATGTGTAAATAACAGACAGGTTAAATTATGCAAACGAGGGTGGAAGATTTCACACAGTTTTTTAAGGATTGTACGTGAACCAAAAGTCACACGAATCAGCGACATATGTGAATACATAGCTGACGCCTGGCGCTTCAATTTGGCGTTAAGTGGTCATTAATCGTGGGAACGGTTCAGACACCGTGTGAAATTTTGCCATAGCTGCCATAATTTGCACAGCGTAACATCCATAATTTGCATAGACAAGGTTTAATATTATACCTAACCATTGGTGTAATAATATTTATAAAAAAGTGTGCGCTTCATAAAAAGACGCGTAGGTTGAAAGTGATGATGAAACCGACGCGCCGGCCAGTCCAAAGTTGTCAGAAACAGTTTCCAACAGGAATTGCAACGGGCAGCAGTATAAAACTCCAGCGCGCAACACACTGTTTCTCACTATCTCACTATCTCACTATCTCACATAATAGTAAGAGGAATCCACGCATCTCGACAACGTAAACTTTACAAAGTTGTAGTAATGTTCTGAACTGTAGTCAATATACTGAAGTGCGATGGAACCGGTATTACGTCGGTGCAGTTATTAAAGAACGAGTGATTTAAATCAAAGACTGTATTAATGAAGCTACAAGAGTCATAAGTACGTAGAACTTCTAGACAGCAACGAGGGACAAGAAAGAAGAGGAGAGGAACTAGACATCTACGAGAGGATGCAGGGACAGCCCAAGCAGCTACATCCAGCCGTTTATCATCAAGACTAGAGGTCCACGTCAGAACTCAGCATCCAGGAGACGGAGCGAGGAATTCAACGACGTAGAGACAAGAGGAGCTGATACCGAAGAGGATCATCAAACTCGAGAGTCCGGATGACGGTAACAACAATTTAAATGGGTGCAGAAAAAATGCAGGTGAACTCGAACATTTATTTAATATTATAAATGACCCTGAAGTCTATCACCAAAAGCTCTAGTTTCCATATCCAAGTTTACAGAACATTAATATATTTATTTAATTGGAACAATGAATAAATAATTGTTAGAAATATAAATGAGAATAGAGAATATCATAATAAGGAATCTCATAATTGAATGGACAAGAAAGAACCATAGTTTATTATATTTTGTAATTAATTAAATGAGTAATTTTTTTTTAAATATGAGATTTACGTAATAGTTAATTAATTGAGACATTAAAATTAGAATCAATTAACGTAAATAAGGTTCTCTATTAATATTTTAATTAATTAAAAGTTTCATTTACGTGGTATACATTGAAAACCACACGTGTAAAGACTAGATCAATATTTAAATGTTATACGTATTAATTACGTTTCCTATTATATTTATATGTGTTATATGTATATGTCTGTGTACTATTTCAGGTCATATATAATGTATGTGTGTATATACTATGTCTTAGAAGTATAAGAAATCAGAGTTGAATATAAGGGTTCATATAACAAGAAACCCACATTGAACAATTTAAATAACATGATAATTTGCAATATTTGAATAAATCAAATGAATATGATTTTCTTGAAAACAGTCGTACTAATTTCACAACCAGTACTCAATCCTCTGTACTCTTTACTTGTAAATTAAAACTTATAACGTTATTCACGCGCTTAGCCACACTCAATCAACGACCAAAGCCTGCGACCCAGCCGAGGAACATCAAGGTAAATACTGCTGAAGAAGAGTATACCTCCGAGACGTGGGTAAGTGCGCGCATACGAGTAAGTGCGTATGTGTAAAAAGTAAGTGTCACAAAATAACGTTGTAATATATATATATAGCGAGAGAGAGAAAGAGAGAGAGAGGACTGTACCATCTTATTAAGTCTGTAATACGTCTATTCGTCGCATCCATGTTGGCGGGCTTGGTGCTTAACTACCAATCTAGAGTTGGCAGATACGTTCTCGACAGTACCACAGTATCAAGGTGCGATTATTGACTCCCCGATAGACTAAGCCTGTGGGGGTAATGCTAGTCACACGATCAACCCTGGCAGTCACTATTGAGCTATTGTGATGTTACAAAAACAGCCACTACAGTATAAGTTTAGTTCAAGGATGAACAAATTTTTACAAGAAGAAATGGTTCAGAGACGCTTAAAAGGACGTGGATTTCTATATCATCACTAAATGGGTATGCGTTCTCATTAATAATTTATTTATTAAACTGGGTATGGAACTAAACCTTACATATAAATAGATAAATATATCAGACAGTCCATATGTTGTATGACAATATTGATCAATAACGGCGAGTAAAGTATGGTGAAACAGAGTGACGAATGAGACTGTTAGGAGGCGGAGTGGACAGCATAGGGACGCACGAAGAATGATAGAGCGGAACCAATATATTGACAGAAAGAGTAAGGATAGAATTATAAGAGCGGCAAGATGAGAAGCTAACAGGGAGAAGAAGGGATGGACGGCAGAGGAAAAATGTAAAGATTTGTTGCGCTTGGTAACTGGAACTGTCTGTTGCATAAATTAGAATTGAGAAGAAGAAGAAAAACAAGAAAATAAGGAGATAATGGTAAAGAAAAGAAAAAGGAGAAGGTATTTCCATGTTATTTGTAGTTCTCATTAATAATTAGTCGCCGCAACAAGTTTATCACTAATGGTTTCTTATATTCTACCGCCGGCTACATCCGTGGTGTAGTAGTAGCGTGGTGCATTATAAGGTGGAATTTATGAAAAGCAAACATAATTACGTCGGGTGTAACTTTGTAATACGAATTTATTATGGAGCGGGTTTATTTTCTACACCGACGGCTTGTAACGGCAGGTATTAAGTTTCCTCCGCTAACATGCAGGATGTCATAATTTCGTTGCTGAGCTTTTCTCCCGGCCTGACTTTGTAATCGTTTTCGCTGTGAAGACTTTAATCTTATTTAAATGAATTTAACGCAGAATATGTACAGAATGGAAGTATGGCACAAATGGAAACGCGTTAACTTAAAAGTAACCTAATTACGTTTACTTACAGATTTTAGTAACAAAATTTACAAAACTGTTTAAACAAATTTTTATATAGATGTTCCATCAGTTTTCATTATTAGAATAAAATTATTCTATGAATAATAGAATAATATTATTATTTAGTTTATTATTTAACAGTAAACTTTTATATCTTAAGACATGAATGTAGTATTGAAGATATAAAAGCTCTAATGTGATAGGAGCTCTAATGATTCGACAGAGCTCACAGGAGTGAAAACAATATATCGAAAAAAAATAAGTAACGAGAGTCTAGTAAAATGAGTTACAGGCCCCCTAATGAAAGAAACATAGTTAGGGGCATGTATTATAGGTGGGGGGGGGCATTCCACTACTGCTCATCGGGACCTTTGTCATTTGTCACATTAGAGTTTCCCTAAGAGGCCCTTTAATCAACTCACAAATCTTTTTTAATTGTGCCTCCCAGGGAAGGGCTAGGAAAAATCCCCACTCTCCATCCGCTGGATACGTCAGCGAGCGGAGCTGCAGCTCTCTTCTCGAAAGGAGACTAACAAACTTAGCAAAGATACGAATGTCCGTACAAAACGCAACGTTGGCCAGCGGGGGCCTAAAGGAGGTACCAGGAGAAGCGAACGATGGGTGCTGTCAGCGCGCCCGGCAGCGCAGGTTGCAGAGACCTGAAACCTCTAGTCGAGCTCCCCAAAGTCTGACGAACGCTTTATTCTGATCATCAGCCCTGATACTGCAGAAAATCGAGTAACTCCGCGCCCCGTAATGCAGCTTGCGCCAGGGTAGGGTTCGTGGAAGGAGATAAAGCTACCGGTAATCAGCGGGGTCGAAATCTCGAGGCCTCCACCCTCGGGATACATAGCTAGAGGCAGAAGAAGATGGCAGGACTAAAGGACCAAACGTACAGATATTATTTATATTTTATAAATGACAAATATATTATTTACAGTTTTGCGTAGAACAAATTCCCCCCCCCATCGGTACCTTCTTAACCAAGATACATTTTAATAATGAAATAATTACTCAGTGAAATTGCCAATTATGGTCTTCATTTTTAGATTCGTTTGTACAATTCGGTTAGTATTTAATAAGTAACAATTCACATACACACACGCGCGCGCGCGCGCGCGGAAAGAGAAATCATTATCATTATCTTCGCATCATCATTCCTCAAGCGTTACTCCCATGGTCTGTTGCGCCCTCTAGCTGTGTTAACGTCACACCAATTTGCACGTGAGGGAGGAAGTTGTGTGTGTTAACGTGTAAACGTGTAACCCCAACAGGCAGACAGATTATTGGTTGTCTGTTTGTTAGGAAGACAGGGTTGAATGGTAAACTCGACGGTGAGCCGATCCCACATCATAGCACAACCAGTGAAATTGGAAAGAGTTCTCCGTTCCGCTGAACTATCTCGGGGTGCTAAAACTATATCAGATGGTATATAAGGAGAGATGGTGTAAATGTTTTGTTATAAATGGTTACTTATAAGTAATGGTGCACTATACCTCCATGCTTACGAATCAAGATATAAAACGGTGTCCTAAATTTTCATGGTGTGACTCAGAAGAAAGAAAATTTGCTAAAAGTACGAACGCTGAAACAACGAAATGGCGGAACGTTGGAAAGCTGGAGGACTGTAAAAACGAAAAGTGGGAGGACGCGACGCTTTATATATTGGAACGTTTGCTCACTATACTACGCCGACTGGTGTCCTCCAAAATTACTTGGAGCAATAATGTAAGCAGAAGAAAGTGATAGATACTGAATAAATTCAAGTACATTCTAAAGTACATAAGAAAAAGAGATGATTATTTTAAGAAAATATTGATGAACGATCTTGCTCTAATAACAACATGTAATCGTGCTCTATAGTAATCATGTTAAACACACATTTGATTGTGTGTTGCTAACAAACTACTCTATAATTTGAGCCCGGTCCGAGAGAGAATTTTACGAGACAGAAAACCACCCAGCACTCAACGATAAGTACAATATATAAAACTAATAATTACAGCGCAAATTAGGCTTTGAAGTGAAGTTAATTTTTCTTGTACGTTAATAAACGTAATGAGGGCTTTGTTGTATTACATTTTTTCAAGATTAAAGGATAGAACACTATTAATGAAGTTAGAATTTACATAGGTGTAGTCAATATTTTACATACATTTATTAACGTAACTTTCTGCATCAAGTAATTGATTGTCCATATTTTTAACTAATTAATTTGAATTTATTTAATTTTAGCAAATAAAGATGATTGAAGCCACAAAACTGACGATATTACTGGTACTGGCTATTGTTTATGATCATTCTTAGTTCTTATTGTAGTAATCTGAAAAGGCACCTACTTGTCTAAGTAAATAATTATTTTTCATTAAATACAATTTCGTCATTAATTTTTAAATATAGAAGCAATCATATACTCTTTCTATCCTAGACATAAGGTAGACTATTTCATATTAGCGCGTATTGTATTAGAATGAGTGACTTAGACATTGCGATAACTAGTTAAAGGCATTAAAGTAATCGACTAATAAATATATAAATACTATTTACATATTAATTAAATAAATGAGGCCGCTGTAATAATTAATTGATAATTGACCGATTAATTATTATTTATTTATTCAGCCAAATATTGTTTCAACTGAAGCTAATATATATCAGATAAGCCCTCTACTCGCACTGCCTCCATCGTAATATTTTTCCCTTGACGTTTCGATCCCTAGAATCTGGGATATTCCTCAGAACCTGTGAATGGAAGTTGAAAGACCTAATGCAAATGTATAGCATTAGTTTTAAATTGACAATAGTTCACGTACCAATAAACTGAAAACCATGTCAGCTAGCACTTTTGCAAAAATAAAAATTATAGCCTAAGTTTATTATAATTAAATTTGCTTTATATATATTTTCACTTAATGTGACTAATATTACATGAAGTCCTGAATGTTTCTTACAGCAAGTCAATTAACTTTATAATATTCCTCCCCGTGTTCTTTAAGTTACACCATATACTTCTTTGGATTTAAGTGTTATGTTCACGATCAACCAACTTGTTCGTGTTGTTTTTTTCACACATTGACTTTACTTTCCTTGTTGCCTACGTGGTTACTTCTTTCCAAGAATCGAACTCCTTTTTGCTATGTCAATATTAACTATATATTCATTAATATGTGTTGCGTGCGTATGTATACGAATCAATTGTCTCTTGTTTGACATTTTTGAGGAAGAGAACAGAATTAAACTCGCCTTCTTAAACACACTAATACTGGGGATACACAGATGCAACAACAGAATAAATAAGCGATTCCTAAGTGTTTTCAATAATTCATTAATCAGTCCGTATTCAATAAAATTTCCTATGGACCGATAGCTGTCCTCCGGAGGCGGGGGTGAGTTGTGTCTCCTTCTGAGTTCTCTCGTTTCTGTCTCAAGTGATTCATTTTTTATTCGAGACAACTGGAGACGGTTGATTGATTTCAAACACAGACTTTATGCTTACTAATTTCGACATTAATAATGATCAGTTATGTTGTTTTCTCCAATTGTTCTATTGTAAGTGTTCAGTAGTATATATAATTTTCTGGATTGTCTATTCAAGTTTTCTGTCTTTGTGCTCTATTCCTCGAATAGCTTTGGACAGAAAGCGATTGACGGAGATAAGAAAGTCTTGTGTTCGAGACTGGGTGCTAGACAACTTAAAGAAGTAGGAGAACGATGTGAAAAAGAAGAAAACACATTAGTGTTAGTTACTCTATCTGTACATTTAATTATAAGTATTCTTCGGTGATCTCATTTCTAAGGCTTGACTTTTCCGCACGTGTTCTTTGTTGAGTTGGTTTCTATGCAACCGTGGATGAGTATGCAACCCGCGGCGTATGGATTTCAAACTAAAATTGAGCATGAATGACAAAGAGACACTTTTTTTCACGAGCCTTACAGGCGGGAAATTTCGAGGTTTAACTGTTGAGAGCTACTAATTTATCATGTTAATAGATCTTTGCTTAGCAAATACACAAATACATGGCTCTAATTGGTAGAAATATAGGCATGTGTATCTGATAATAAAAATTATAATTTTATATATTATAGTTTATATAGTTATACATAGTTTATATAATATTGTAAATAAAATATTTATTTGGTATAATAAGTTCTTATAGAATATTAGTCTACTGAAATTTAAACAGTGTTTACCGCATGGGAATTTATATATTTTGTGACAAACAAGGACAACAATGCCGCACTTATCAAACATGACAGTTTGTTGTCTTAAGATAGAAGCTGACAGCATTAGATTCATAGTATTTGTTACATATCTAGGAATATTGTTCTTGCTACTTGAATTTATCTTTTGATTTCCTAGATATTATCTAAATCGGTATTCACCTCTCCGCCCATATAGATACACCCCGTGTTAACATTTTATATTACATTACGTCTAAAAGAAACACGCTAATCGATTTTTTCGGTTTCTTGATAAATACATGTTTTTGTATAATACCTGTATAATACTTTTGCAAGTATGTAAATACAAATACATGATAAATACCTATTTTGCATTTTACCTAAACCACAATAAATGTTTTAAATAATTTTTTGCATGTTTATCCTCCCTCTAAAGAAGTGACAGATTCGTTTTGGATAAAACATTGGAAGTAGCCTAACCTTGTTCATAATTTTGTTAACAGAAGTCGCAGTAAGTTGTAAACTGTTGTAAGGAAATCTACGCTGGTAAATGACGTTACTGATGTAATTACGAAGTGTCTCCACAGACAGTGCACTGTAATTAACGTAAGATATCACATGACTGGCGAGACGGGGCCCCAAACGAGACATGTTGGGTGTTAATCGGTAAATTCATTACTGACGCGACCCCGCGTCATTAAAGTCTTACGCCCACGCCTCTAACAGCGCATTACTGTAATTAAAAAAACCTCAGTTTCACGTAATTTGTTTTTGTTACACTTAATAACAACATTTTGTAACTGCAGCCTAGACTCAAGACTAATGAGTGGTTTTTTTATCAAACCTGAACTTCTATTTATATAGTGACATTAAAGAGTTTCTCGTTAGAGTAAGTCCATGAGTTACGTAGATGATTGGTTCTAGAAAACGTGTACGAAACGTGAGACGGGTCTACTGAATCTAATTCACCAGCGAAAGTAGGAAAGTAAAATGTGAGTGTTAGGGTCTTACAAAACACTGTACCGTTTTGTACGGGTGTATAGTATTGGTTTCAACAAAATCACAAGCAAGAAAAATGCAAGCTCAAGAAAGATTAACGCTCAAACCAAAAATAAGATTTTTGAAATAAATAGAGAGACAAGAACATCTGACGTAATGAGGGAAGTTGTCTTTTTTTCGCCTAAATTCAGAAGATTCTCTGTTTACAATCAACTTTACCATTTTATACAATCTTGGATTCTTTTACTGTTTGGATGATTAATGTTAGACCTTCTTGACTGATCTGTCACCATCCACCCTGTCGACATGGTCGTCCCAGAGTTATTGCCGTTCATGTCCCAGTATGTTATCTCTGTTGTTTTTTCATGTTTTTGTACTATTTACATACATTACTCTGTCTAGTTGTGTTTTATCTATTATTCTTCCCAACAGTTCTATTTCAGGTACTATAAGAATTGTAATACTACAATAAATATTTTATTTGTTTTTTGTGTATATGATTTATAGTATTTAAATTAATTATGTGCATTAAATGTGTATAATACGACTAAAACAACTTGTAAAACAGTTTTTTAAAAGTGACATTTAATATATATACTTCTTTTTGCTTTTTAAAAATTTGTTTTTATTAAATCAATCGTTTTATTAGTATTTATTCTACGCCTCATCTCTTCTTACATAAAAATTTATTGTGCAAAAAAGGTACTTCATGTAACGAACACAGATATCTCACAACCTAGCTGGTAGTTAATTCATATACACTGGTAGTTACGTGAAGCACTCTTCATGTACGGAGTATGTAAATTGTAATTTTGCTATATGTATATTCTTGTCTTTAATTACAGACTTAAAAATTTACTGTTTTACGTCGCTTACACATCCCTATATTCTGGATGCTTTTGTGACTTTGCAGCTTATTTCTCTTATTAACTTTTTATCCTCTCCGATGGATAGTCGACTTCCATTTATGGTCCACAATTTCTTCATCCACTACTGACTTCTATTTTATATGACTAAGCGATAGTCATACCTTTGGTGGTAACTGTAGAGATCACCATATTATGTTTTTGCACGCGTTAGTAAATTTGTGCGTGTACGTTTTCAGATATGACAGCTGCGTCATCAGCAGAGCATATAATGTTTAAATTAGTATTACACATTTTATAATCTTTCGTTTGTTTTACGGCTATTATTAGTTGGTCCAGTACAAAGTTAAAACGAAGTTGACATATGTGGGAGTAAGTGAGTCACCTTGTCGTATCGCTTTCCCAACTGCAATAAATTGTAATATTTTCCATCACATTTTATTCTTACGTTGTTATATGTATAGGTACATTTATGTTTTTTATAATTGTAGGTACTTCCCTTGTTATTAGTAGAGTATGTGTATGATTCCCTTTAGTTTTTTGTCAGATGCTTTGTTTAGATCTACAAAACTCACGTTTGCGGATTTATTAAATTCTAAGGCTTTGCCACGTGTATGTTGAATAATAAAAGTTAAAGGACAGAAGTTTAATTTGAATAAGAAGATATGATCAAACAGAACAAACTAATGTAAGTAACATGAATAATACAAGGGAACATGCTATAACTAAGGGAGAAATGGAAAGCTGCAGGAGGACAATATCGTAATAACTAGGACTGCCTAAAATGATAAGCAACGGAAAAGGGAACATTGTTTATGATCAAAGAATGTAGAAAATATACGTAAGACATTAAAATAATTTTATCAGATATAGAAGTAGAAGAATTTTTTTACATATGTAAAGCACCCAATCCGCATCTAATATACACAATTTAATACAGACAATGTTATAACAAATATAGGTAGATATTACTAAAAACTATATGCCTTTAGTCATATTAGAACTATACAGATAGTATACGAACCATATGCGCTCTTTTTTTTTTATTACACAGCACAGTGACATCTATACTTAACACTTTATACTAACTCAAAGCCTTTTCTTCTGTTGAATCTTGCCACCTCACGCACCGTGTCTGTGTTGTCGCAAGGTGGACGACACTGATTTTCTTCAGGGTGGAAATTCCGTATTTCCTTGTGCTTGAAAGCTTTGGATTTCATCAGTCACGAACCACAAGGAAGAAGAACCGGTAAAAAGTAGAAGGAAAAAAGAAAAAGAAGAAGTATTAGAAGAAGAAAAAGGAAGAAAAGAACAACTCCAAGAAAAATCGACAGCCTACACAATTATAACTTTTATTTCTTCTTCCCCTTCATCTGGGACGCCTTATTAATCTTTTTCTGTTCACCTTCTTATTTTACTACTTCCTGTAATTCTTCAGCAGGATGATGGAAGGTGGAGTGAGAGGAGGGCGAGTAGGAGTAGAAGGAAGAGAGTTTTAGTCTTATAGTCTATTACGTGAGGCGTGACAAAGGGCCCATCTGCTGATTTTGAGTCAGTGTCCATGTAATTTTGATTCCTTTTGCTATCAATTCCTAAAAGGTTCTAGAACAAAGTTAAGGAAACATTTTGGCCCGCTCTCACCCCGAAAGGATTGAAAACTACCCCTGAAAGGTTGAAAATATGAAACGACGCGAGGATGCATTTTCAAGCCCTGAAATTAGGTTCTTATAGGTTTTTGGGGGTGCTGATTACGATTCTGACGTCCAAAATTCGACGCAATGTGTAGCTTTTAAAGGGTTGAAGCAGACTATAACCAGGGGGTGTAAGTATTAAACTTCACCCGGTCAAAGCCAGTCAAAGCCTCGAAAGTGAGTACCTATAGGTTTCTGGGGGTCCTGATTACGATTTGACGTCAATGGATACATCCGACGCAAGGGTTGGACTTGAAAGGGTTGAAAACCACCCCTAAAAGTTTAAAAACATGAAACAACGCGAGGATGCACTTTGACGTCTTGAAATTGGGTATCTATAAGTTTTGGGGAGGGGATGTTTAACCTACAATTACTTAAACATCACAACATTAATAATATTTAACAAAATATTACAACCCTTGCACAATAACAAACAACTCCGACGCTCAGCTGATGCTCCAAAAAACACGTGTCAGCTGTAAGCAGTGAGCATCAGGTAGCGCATTTTCTGGTCTCCGCTAGAGGGTCCGTGTTTTTAGCGGTCATAATTCAAAATTCAGGTGAAAAAAATGTATATTTCATCCATGCTTATAAAATTTAATCAAAAAAAGTCGAACCATAAACACTACATTATTTTATTAATTTAAATATTCGATTGATAAACGAACCAGCAGTACAGACAGTGATAAATTGCAACAGATATTCTTTTGTTTACAATAGACGTTAACAAATAATAATGATACTTAATTTTACTGTCAATCTGAAAAAAATTTAGTTTAGTATAAATTAATAGGCTCTCAGGACCACACCCGGACATATAACGTACGATAACAAAGATATAAACTGTTGGAGCGAGTTTATATTTTTGGTCCATAACTCGGTCAATTTTTAAGAAAAATATTTTAAACAAAATGTATTTTATAGGAAATTTAAAGAGCTACAACTTTTGTCGCATTCACTATAGTCGAGAAACGTACTGTACACTAGATATTTTGCCTAGAAGTTACAAATTGTTTACACGATGTCGGCAAAATACACATTTAAAATGCTGTAACTCATCATTTGTAGTCGTAAAGGAATGAAACAAAATTCAAAATTTTTACGATTCTATAGGTTTTATTTTTGGTTTCAATAAAACGTTCAGTTACTGATATATTTAATAAAAAATGCGAATTTTGGAAACTTAAATGCGAATTCAAGTTTTAAGAAAACTTGAATTTTCTTAAAATATATGTACAGCTACATATTAATACATAATTGCTTAAAAAATTTTGAAGACTTTTTTTTTTTTTTTTTTCCGGCAGGGCAGGTGAAAATCTCTATAGACACACTGGAGCCCCGTAGCTCCAGGTAGTGTGGGACTCTAACCCACTAAAAACACCTCCCTTTGCAACAACTGAGCGAGCCCAACAAGTTGCTTTTCTTTAATATTACGTCACGGTTTATGGGGTAGAAGCCCACTGGCTGTTCCCCGGGTTGAGATTATTGTCTTTCTCTCTTTTAGAGTTTTACAGATTTAAATGCACTAATGTGTCACCAAATCTTGGGGCTTCAATCTTTTAAGCCTTCTTAGCGTGTGCGGAGCTTCTTCCACCACGCAAAGCATTTCAGGATTTATATGAGTCTGAATTCTCATGTCATGGTTAACTGCATATTTTGTTACGATTTCACTGACATATTCTACTTTGAGATCTTTGTGCAGATTGTCATTCCTAATATACCAGGGGGCATCAACGATACTCCTAAGTACTTTGTTTTGAAAAGTTTGTATCATTTGAATGTTAGATTTCTTGGTGCATCCCCAGAGTTGTACACCATAAGTCCACACAGGTCTCAGCACTTGTTTATACAACAGCAATTTGTTTTCAACTGTTAGTTGTGAATTCCTACCTAACAGCCAGTACAATTTCCTGAATTTTATGTTGAGTTCCTCTTTCTTTTTTTTTACATGCTCCCTCCATTTAAGTTTTGCGTCCAGAGTCATACCCAAATACTTAGCAGTGTTAGAGTATGGCACTTCTTGTTCATTGATGTAGATCCTTTGTATTTCTATTTTTCTGTTGGTAAAATTGGTGTGTATTGATTTCGTTTCATTGAGTTTGATCCTCCAGCGTCGAGTCCAATCCCATACCTCTGCGATTGATGTTTGCAGTTTATTGGCCGCTGTCTCGGCATCATTACCTACCGCCAGAACAGCAGTATCATCCGCAAAAGTCGCAACGGTTGTTTCCTCACGGTTTGGTAAATCTCTCGTGTATAACAAATACAAAATTGGACCCAATACGCTCCCTTGGGGAACTCCCGCGGATATTTTCTTTAAAGTTGAATATTCATCCTCATGCTTCACCCTAAAGTATCTTTCTGAGATGTAAGACTTTAGTATCAGATAGAATTCCTCTGGGAGATCCCTATGTAACTTGTACTCAAGCCCATGATGCCAGACCTTATCAAAAGCTTGCGCTACATCCAGGAAGACGGCTGAGCAAATGTTCTTCCCTTCAAGAGCCTTTTCAATAACATGGGTGATTCTTTGTACCTGGTCAATAGTGGAGTGCTTTTCTCTGAATCCGAATTGATGATCCGGCAACAGGGTTCTTTCCTCTAACAAAGGCTTTAATCTCTTCAAAAACAGTTTTTCAAATAGTTTTGAGATCACCGGTAGCAGGGAGATTGGCCTGTAGGACTTTTTATTTGTTGGTGCTTTGTCAGGTTTTAGAATCATGATAACCTCAGCCACCTTCCACAGACTAGGCACATACTTCAGCCTGAAGGCAGCATTGATCAAATGGAGTAGTTTTCTCATGGCTTTTCCAGGCAGTTCCTTTAGTATTTGGCCTGTTATCAGGTCAAAACCCGGGGATTTTTTTGCGCTTAGATTGCTCTTAATTTCTTCTCTCAATTCCTGTAGCGTTACTTTCTGTATGTTTTTCCTATCTACTTTCGGCTTTGAAGACATTGATAATATAATAGACAACCGAAAACTACAGTATCTCGTCTTAATATGGATATTTGACAAAATGGCGGACGTCCGTTTTCAAATTTCTTGGAAAAAATTTGCAAAAATTATGATATTTTCCTGCACAACTTCGTTATTTTTTAAGCTAGACAAATAGTTAACCCATCATTTTTATTAAATAACAGAGCTTTCATTTGATACTAATTTGGTTACGATCGAACTATTTTTCGCCGAGTTATGTAAGTTTTAAGCACGTTATTTGATCAAAAACGGTGAATCGACATGTTTTTTGCTGTATCGCAAGAACCACTTGACATAACGAAGCCAAACAAAGTGGAAAATGTTTGTCTGTCAATAAGCTTTAATTTCGATTTATACAAAGTTTTTTCAAAATTGCGTCGTTTTTGGGTTATTTGCAGATTACTGTTAAAAAACGCATTTTTTTGGCAAAACTTTTAACCCTTGTAACTCACAAACAACGCACTTTTTCCGAAAAAAGTGAATAGCACCTTTATGCTTAGAATTTGATTTTCTATCGGTTTCCAGGGTTAATTAAATTTTGTTTTTTAACCCCCGAAAAAGGGGTGAAAACAACCCCTAAATTTAAGAGTGGGCCAAAAAATTTCCTTAACACTGTATTCTATAATCTTTTATGAAGACATTGCAAAAAAAATCAGAAGGATCCATGGACACTGACTCAAAATCGGCAGAAAATTCCTCACGTAATAGACTATTAATCTTACTCAAGAAAATTGTGCCTTGGGTCTTAGCACCCCACCATATCTGCGTTACTTGTAAGTTTAACGACTTTCGTGGTGATAATCCATTTTTCATCGTACTTTCAAACATTTTGAATTCCATCAATTAAGGAAGACGAACAAGCATAAGAACAGAAGGAAAAAAGAAAAATTCAGAAGAAAAGAAGACAAGACCAATTCAAGAAAATCATAAGCCTACGCAATCATAACTTCAATATTGTTCTTCTTTTTCTTCGTCTTCGTCGTCTTATCATCGTATCCTTATGCATATTATTACTCGTACGCCGACAAATTTTGAAGAATAGTAGGTGAAAGGAGTGTCCTCTGCATACGTCACAGTTCATTTGTTTGTATGAATGAAAGCTTAAGGTTGCTATAGTGACGAATCATCGTTATAGAGAGGCGACCGTGTGGAGATAAAGTTACTAATGGTCAGGCAGCGGCTATAACAAGCACCAGTTCGCATCGCGTGCGCGCGCACTCTCACCTGACTCCTCGTGTTTCTCGCATTATGTGCAAACTGCTACCGACAACAATTTCAAGGCCTTCAGTCAATTACGCATGTTTTTTTATTTGCTAACATTAATTCGTATGGAAGATTGGAGAGGATTGTTTATACTTATACCATAATATTATTACATTAAAAGAACTTTTCTAAAATATTTAAAAATACAGAAGACTAAAATAATGTTTCTGTTTTTAGAGTGTAATAACAATTTTTATTTTAAATTAAATAATGCTGATGTTGTCCAAAACATTAACTTGTTAAATAATCGTTTTGTTTATTAAATTGTTAATTTTCAGGCTAACGCTTTTTATACCTTGTATAGGCTTATTTTTATTTTTTAAAGTAACACATCAAAATCGGTTTTAAGTATAACACAATTTCTACTTGTCTTACTTTTTGAAAGTTTTAAAGTTTTACCAATATCACACACACACACACACACACACACACACACACACACACACACACACACACACACACACACACACACACACACACACACACACACACACACACACACACACACACACACACACACACACACACACACACACACGGTTTTTCATTGTCGCTGCCTTCACTTCTCAGCCAGTTTCCAGTCGTCTCTAGTTTTCCATTTCCCGTTTTGAGATCTCGTTCTTCCATCGCCTTCCTCACTTCGTTTCTCCAGTATTTTCGAGGCCTCCCTCTTCTTCTTCTACTTCCCAAATGACTGGAGTTAGTAACTCTTGCTATCGATCTTCAGCTCTTCTTACGTGCCCGTACCACGTCTGTATTTTATCTTCAATATAACTGAGCACATCTTTTTCATTTAATTTTTCTTTCTATTTCATGATTGATGATCCTGCCCATTCTTGGAGTCCACAGTTCTCAGAAACATAACATATTTATAATAGATTTTTTTATAATTATCAATCTTTGTGATTTAAAATTTACCCAACGTATTACAATCAGTTACGATGTAGTTGTATTTTTAATTTAAATACAATCTGAACAATTATATATTTTAATAATATGCAACCAAAAGGTTTTTTAAAATAATAATCATATAAATTTTATTATAAACTTTCTTTTTAACAGAGATCTTAATAATTAAATTTCTTTTCTAATGTACTGAAATCAGAAACTATAAAGTTAATAGAATTTTTTTAATTGAACAAACGATAAGGAAATTTGGGCTAACGAATGAAGATCGGAACTCATGTATAGTGGAACTGTACTGTATATCTATATTAAAATTTAAAAACACTATGATTTGTTAAAATTTCATCCGTTGGTTGTGCTTTCTGAAACTTTTATACACTAATTGTATGCTAAAATCTTGCTGAAGAAAAACTTTGAAGCTGAGGTCAATTCCAAAAAACGCTGTTTATTACTTCATAATTTAGCTGAAGAGTATTTACTGAATTTGGCCTAGAACGTACAAGTTACATGTACAAAAGCATACATTTGAATCTAAATCGCATGTGACAAATTTTTGTCCATTTTTACCACCCAGACACTAAACGTAGTTCTCTTAAAGAAGTAATTTATTGAGTTAAAGAAATTTGTGGCTGAAGAACTCTATGCTTAACGGTAGAAGGAGGTGGAATGGAAGAAGAAGAAAGGAGGAGGAGGAGGAGGAGAAGGAGAAGGAGAAGGAGAAGGAGAAGGAGAAGGAGAAGGAGAAGGAGAAGGAGAAGAAGAAGAAGAAGAAGAAGAAGAAGAAGAAGAAGAAATCTGTAAATTTTATTTATCTTTTTGTTATTCATTAGTTGAGATATAAGTTTGTATACGATTTCGATTAATTTATGTTAAATTTATACGTATATTTAGTATTTTCATTTATAGATAGGCCTACAACAGTTTGTTATAGATTTTCCTTACAATAAAACTATATTTTTAACTAAGACGTTTTTAAAATTTTTCTTTAAAGTACTTTTTACCATCTTAGAAATCATAATCACCTTTGTAACTTGGGAGACAAATCGAAGAGATTCTCAAAGGCTTCGACCTGTAAGAGATCTGGTGCTTACTACATATTGGAACTGAGTTTGAAGTAAATTCCGACTTTTCTGACTGTTTGTGATACATTCAGGCTCTAACGCATTAAAAATGAAGTTCTTAAGTGGGAAAAAGGTGTTAGACGCCATAAATACGAAGCACCTCATATGGTCTGGCCACGTGGAACAAATGCCTGACAATCGTTGGCCCAGAAGGTTATTAAACTGCGTTTCACAAAGGAAAGGAAGAGATGTAGATACAGGAGTCATGAAAAGAGGATACCTATGACGACATGGAAAGAAGGGGCTTAGAAGAACCACAGAACGATTTGGACGAGATTGTTGTTACAAGACACAAACATCTGGAGAGCAGGATGCTAGAGGCGAAAGTGGTTGTATACGTACTCACATATGTATGAACGGATTAAACATATGTATGAATTGCCTGTTTCTAGAGTTTTTAATTGAATTTAAATAGTTTTGAATCACCGAAACAGGATAGTTTAATGGTGACAGAATTGTATCATTTTCTCCTTTTTCTGAGTGACGTTCATTCTTCGTCATTGTCCTGTTGGCGTAATTAGGAAATTCTGTTTTTGGCCACCTTTTTTTACTAATATCGAGATCTCTGATATTTATAGGTTTACTACAATTATATTGTTTGAAGTTTTCGAAACATTCCTATTAAGCATAAACAAATCATCGGGTTTGTTTAATGTCCAAATAGAAATTTATAGCAGCTACAGATGTGCATGTTCCAGGGTGCGAACTGCACTGCTGTCCTTATTTCTGGGTTTAATACAGCTGTAAATGTCCAGCCAAATTGTGCCGCCCCTTGGCAAGACAACACAAAAATCGGGAACTAGTTTAATTATTTACCAGTAAACTAAACCAGCTGCCGTTGTTAGTAAAACTCTTACTAACAAATTACAAAACAAGTATGGTATAGGAAACTGACAAGGTTTGCATAAACTTATTCACTCACTAGGTATTAGCTAAAACATCTCTTTATTGCTATTGAAGTATTAATCAAACATTATTACTGATTTTAAATAAAGTTATTTTTGTAAATAGTGCTTTTACTGCTTCAAAGCTCTTAATTATATTATTCTTGTTATATCACAATTTATTCATATAACTGTTGCTTTTAATACCACGGATCCGGGTCTCAATTTTCTCAAAATTATTAATTTATCAATATCTACATTACGGTTACTATTACTCCTTACAAAATATACAAATCTGATAATTTGTTCATTACATTGAGAAAGTTCTTTATAGTTCTTTGTTACTTCTTATTAAGGGAAATTTACAAAAGTTGTGGTTTGATATCACCTGAGGTTGTTGTTGTATTCTTGGGACCTCTCCAGTCGTCTTCTACGGGTTGAGTACGTTGTTCTTGGTGTATCTACATCGGGTTGATTTTTTTTTTGTTAACTTGAAGCTCTCGAAGATAGGTTGTTTACTTGAAGTTCCAAATGTTGTAATTTCACTTTTCTTAGTGCAGATTCTTGTAGTTCACATTTTCTTTATTTTAATTACAGTTATAGTTCTCACTTTGCAGTACTACAGTCTAGTAGTTAACTATGTTACACTTACATTTGATTTTGTTTTTAAGAGATGTGTTGGCTACCTTTTTCTATTTTATTTATATATTTTCTCACAAACTCTAGACACTACATTATTCACAATAACAAGATTTCACGCTGGATATGCTTCTAGAGAACTTACACATACGTATATGTGTACAACACCAAAACTCACATCTACTCATTGCGACGTTCTACGGCCGAATGCGCGTACGGTTTAGGGGAGAGGGCTCAGTAAGCTAGGGCGTATTTACGCACTAAGAAAATAGTTCGTACTTTTCCTATTATTATTTATTCATTAATTAGAAGATAAATACTTTATGTTTATTTTATTATGACTTAGGGATTTCTTTATTTCTCTAGTCGCATTTTTAATTATTTAAGTAATAATTATTATTATTCACTACTTAATACTTTTCTTGGCGTGTTGGTACTGGAAGGTTTTCAAGTTGATTCAGGAATCTGGGTATAGGTAAGGGTGTATGATACTCTTACTTATTAAAATTAAAAAATTTTAATCTGTGCGATTTTTGATACATTTAAAATCGTCACATCCTCCTGCACTTAACTATAAAAAACGGGGGGGGTGTAATAATATAATTCTAATAAACAATTATATTTCATACTGAAATTTCTCTCTCTCAGCTTATTTCTATTCATCAATCGATTATCTTATACTTATGTCACATGTAAATTCTACTACATCTACTATATAAAATACACAAAACGTAAATCTACCTTATTTTAATTCTTATATCTACTACCGGTTTTTTCTTGAATTGCTCACTCGTTTTACGGAGTTATACTCATGAGTATTTTACTAATAATAATACCGTATTGTAAGAACAATAGAATTACTTTTAGTTTACAGCGCTAAAGATTATTTTTCTTTCTTTCTTTCTCTTCATCTTCATTATACTTGTCATCAGATTTCTCATGTATAATACCATTCTCGCAGGACATTAGCTAAGGTTGATCAGGCCTCGCTTGTATTCGTACGAGGGGGTTTTGAGTTTATAGTTACCTATAGTATAGGATGTTACACAATCTTATCCTATTTCGGTATAAGTCTATACAACATATTTTATTCTTAATACTTAGATAGTATTCTAGGTTTTCTATCTTTCTCGTAGTCTTCCTTCTGTATCTTGACACGAAAAACATTTTTTTATTTGAGACAAATGACTTCTGCGAACGTAATTTTCTGTATTGGGTTCATACAGAGCTACAGTAACGGGGGTGATGAACTTACGAATTTGGTAGGGGCCACACCATCGATAAGATAGTTTCGAAGTGATCTTATCAACTGCTTTACTCATAGGATGAGTTTTATACATGACTAAATCACCTATTTTATACTTTATTAGCTTATTATTATTCTCATGATACTTCCTTGATTTCTGTAAATTAGCTCTCAGATTTGCACGAGCTTCGTTCCATATTTTTCGTATGTTATTCCCATTCACGTCGCGGGGTAATAACTCATTGATTTTCCACTTTGTGGTTAAAGGATGGTTGGGTTTGTACTTGTACAGTAAATCAAATGGTGTTGATTTATGACCTTCGTGATACGCTGAATTGAATGCAAATTGTATCCACGAAATATTTTGATCCCAGGTTGTCTGGTCTTTAGCATGATAAGATATTAATGCTGATTTTAAGTTACGCAAGTATCTTTCTGCTATATTTCCTTGCGGTCTGTACTCGGTCACGGTAATATGATTTATACCTAATTTAAAACACATGTCATTAAATTCTTTCGATTTAAACTGGGGTCCATTGTCAGATATTAAGCTTAAAGGAGTGCCATAGTCTTTAAATAGTTGGTCTTGTAGAATTTTAATTGTCGTAGATGCTAATGCACGACGCATAGGATACATCCACACGAATTTAGTGAATGAGTCTACACAAATTAACAGCATAGTATTTCCGGATTTAGAGCGGGGATAAGGTCCAGAATAGTCGATGTATATTTTCGAGAAGGGAGTGGTAGGTATTTCGGAGATTAATTTTCCGACTTGACTGGTTCTTGCTGGTTTGCTCAGCGCACAAATTTCGCATTCTTTCACGAACTTTTTTATTTCACTATTCATGTTTTCCCAGTGGTATTCCTTGCGAATACGATGTATCGTTTTCCTAATTCCCATATGAGCTCCAATTGTAGATGAATGATAGTACTCCATTAACATGGGTTTGATTATTTCCGGGGCGATTATTCTTAGTAATTTTCCGTTTGCCTTCTTAAAACAAAGTACTCTTTTACTCAAGATATATTTATCAGAGTTATTTCCTTTTTCTATTTGTTCGATTATTTTACACAATTTCGGATCTTGTTGTTGGTGATATGCTATATCCTTAAATGCAAGGGGAAAATTAGTAATTAGTGTATTAACGATAGTGGTTTCAATATTGTCTTCTCCAGATCTTGTATTGGGTAGTTGGAACATGCGGGATAGAGTATCGGCCACTACATTTTGAGTTCCACGAATATGTTGCACTTTGAACTTGTAGCAATTTAATCTTAACACCCATCGTCCGATACGACCTAATTGCTTTGGGTGATTTAATAACCATGATAAAGCTTGATTATCGGTTTCTAGTAGAAATTCTTTGTGTTCCAAAAATGGTTTGAATTTATCAAAAGCAAATACTACGGCTAAACATTCAAGTTCATAGGCTGAGAACTTCCTTTCTTGCTCGGTCAGTGTCCGGGATGCATAACTGATCGGGAGTCTAGTATTATTTATTTCCTGGTATATTACGGCTCCTAATGCTACACTTGAACTATCGGTCTGTACGATAAATGGTTTACTGAAATCCGCTAACTGCAATACAGGTGGGGATATAATACTTTCTTTAAGTGTTTCAAACGCTTCTTGATGTTGAGTAGTCCACTCGAATTTCGTTCCTTTCTTTCTTAATGCATTCAATGGGGCTGCTATATCCGCTAAGTGGGGTACGTACTTATGAAAATAATTAATCATACCTAAAAATCTAGCTATACCTTTGACTTCTCTGGGAGGTAAAAATTCTCGGATTGCGCGTGTACGTTCGGGATCGATGGTAATCTTACCTTCGGCTGATACTATGTGACCTAAAAATGAGAATTGTTTCACTGCGAAATTAACTTTACTAGGGTTTACGGTCAGTCCGGCTTTCTTTAACCGGGATAATACTTCACGCAAGTGATCAATATGTTGATCCATTGACTCACTATATACTACTATATCGTCGAGATAATGATATACAAATTTAAATTTAACATCATGGAAAATTTTTTCTAACAGTCGACTGCATACTGAACTTCCTTGTGATATACCGAATGGTACTCTCGTAAATTGATATAGATTAAATGGGACAGCAAAAGCAGTTAAATGTTTTGATTCCTCAGCTAGTGGAATTTGATGGAATGCTTGGTTAAGATCCATTATGGTGAAGATTTTCGCTTTTGTAAAATAGTGAAACGCACTGTGTATCGATTCAAATTCTATACTCTTATTTAGTTGTCTATAATCCACGACTAGTCTATGTTTGTCAGTTCCTTTTGGTACTAGGAATGCAGGCGATGAATATGGAGACGTTGATGGTTCAATGACGTGCTGATCAAGGAGTTTGTTAATGTGGTTTCTCATGATTTCCATCTTGGGCGGAGATAGTTTGTATGGGTGGAGTCGTATTACTTTGTTGTCACTAAGATTTATTTTATATTCAATTAAATGAGTTAATCCTAACTTGGGGGTGAGTACAGCAGAAAAATCTTTTATTAACTTTTGGATTCTTAGTCTCTCATTTCCTTTTAAATGACTTAGACTCGATTCATTAGGCTCTGAATGAATATTTGCGGTTTCACTAACAGTGTCGTTACTTAATTCGGAGACGAACTGATATTTTTGAGTTAGATCAAATCTGAAAAAATATTGTTTTGCACATATATCAAGGATTAAAGCAGTTTTTCTTATAAAATCCGCGCCTAATATTAAGTTCTGTCCTAACTCTTCAGCTACTAGTAGTGGAATGTACCAAGTAAAATTCTGAATTTTTAATTTCACCGTAATACTGTGAGATATCTTTAGGTTTTGTTTATTTGCGGTGGTACACTTTATGTTCACCATTTGGCTACGTTTAATCAGTTTATGATTAGCTAATAAGGTGGCTAACTGTTTACTAATTATACTACGGGTAGATCCTGAATCAATTAAACCAAGGGTTTTCGTTGCTCCAAGGTCTATCTGTACATAGGGTAGTTGGCATATACTTGTTTTACATGCACCAATAGAGTTGCACTTCTCGATAAATTTTGTTAAATAAGGGTCTCTGCGTTTATTTTTACTCATCTTTATTTGACGCTTAGTATTGTTGTTACCTTTCCTTCTGGTGCTTCGGAAGACGTAGGATTTTCGGTCTTCCAGCTTCACACAGTTTTTGATTGGTCGGTTTTCTGTAGATAACGCTTTTGTTTACATAACTTGCTAATATGTCCGGCCTTTCCACAGTTATAACATCTTCTTTCCTCACTTACTTCGCTCGTAGGTTGTCGGGATTTTGGTTTAGAGTATGAAACATGGGGATAGTTTTGGGTTTTATGTGTACTTACGAATCGCTTATCGCGGTAGTTTCGGGTATCATTTCCAATAGGTCTAGTTTGGAAAGAATTTCTTTGTTGACTCTGGGACATAGAAACACTTCTATTCTGGTCAGAATACCAGACGTCGGACGAATGTATACAACATAGTTCTAGTTCCGTAAAAGTTGTAGGTGGCTTCACGAGTGCTAGTCGAGATCGCTCCTCGGGGGATAGTCTTACTATGATATTGTCTACTAACTGTTGTTCGCTCCATTTAACTTGTAACAATAAAGCAGATTCTCTTACTTCAGAAATATAATGAGCTAGTCTCTCGTATGTACCTTGTGCACGAAGTACTAAGTTTCGCTTCAATTCTTCGTAGATACCGGTGGGAATGAAATGTCTTATTAGTGTGGTATGAAGTTCTTCTACCGATTGATTATACCTTAGGGATTCTAACACTCTATCTTTTAATGGAGATCTACACTTAGGTAAAATAACTTGCAAAATCTGGTTATCTCTTAGTTGTTGCAGTTCCTTTAATTCTAAGATATGTTTGATAAAATTAAGGAGCTTTGTAATATTCAGCCCATCAGTGATTTGTATATTGGACAAAATACTTTCTACAGGGTGGGTTATTTTTCCATAGAGCTCGGGAGTTAAATTTATTTGGCTCATCATTCTAGGATTTTCCGCAGGTTGATTAGTCCGCGAATGAGAAGGTAATTCGTAGGTATGGGTCATATTTTCTAGTTCATTAGGGAGTGACGTAACGTTTACTGCTTGAATATTTACTTGACTACCACTTAACCGTTCCTTGAATGGATCTATATTGGATTCCTGCAGAATCTGAATTTTTGCAGTACCGTTTGGTTGTTCTTGAGTCGGCGATTGGGTAGGTGAAATATTTAATTTCGTCATTGCTTCTTCGATTTCGTCTAATCTAAACAATTCGGATCGTCTACGTAATTCGCGTATTATCTCAGGTAATTGTTTTAATGCTTCCTCGGCGAATTTTTTCACATCAGGAGGGATATCTTTATCACCGGGCCAGGTCAACAAATTAGTGATACGACGGTATAGATGCTCAGTTCTTTGGGTGGTGCGTAATATTACTGCGGGGGATTTTTCATCACGCAGGGTTAGTGCGTACGAAGTTAGTTCTGTATACTTACGATAACACGTTTCTTTTTCGCTATTGAAATCTAAAAGACTCAAACGACTTAATAATGAAGGTTTGTCCGGTTTATTTTCGCGTAACGTCTTGCGAAGTTCCGCGACAGTTACATTAGAGTAAGGGAGACCACGCCATAATGCTTCATATGTTAATTCGTCTTTCAACAAGAAATCGGGGTTAAATTGAGTCATTTTTGATAATAACCACTTTAAACACACGACGTATTACGAACGACAAATGTTATGTCACTTTCTTTACTTCGTTTTCTCAATGTTTAAAAATAGATAACATTAATTCATTTAAACACATACACATATATCTTATTTCATATTAAGCTTTGGGATGTAATCTTATCTTAATTAATCAACATAACTTATTTCACAACAATTAAATTCTCAGTATTGACATATATAATTAATCAAAACAAAACGATAATACTATTTTAGTAGAGAGACATTTCATATACGGAAAGTTCATTGATTTAACAAACAGCACAAAGAATCAGCTGTTTTGGGGTGTCGTCTAGTTGCATAGGGTAGTAATTCAGAACAATACAAAAACAGGAAAGAGCTTGTCTAACGTGGCTTTGTTTGCTTTAGGGAGGAGGGGTTATGAATGAGATGGGTTCTTACAAAGGGGAGAGTTTACATTCCTCAACACATATTTAACATGAACCAACTGGCTTGGAATTGACTTGTTTGGAATTGTTTCCCTACCAGCTATTACTTGCTTAACACGGCAAACTCGCGATACTAATGTTATTATTATATAATTAAAATTTTACTCATTTATTTTTTTTATTTATTTTTATTTTTATTTTTTTTTGAGTGAATAAATTTATGTTTGTCCTTTTTTATCGTTAACGACTTATAAACTTACACAACAACAATTACATAATTATGTTGCAATTTTCTGTACGTGACACTCTGTAAACAATATTTTTTTTTTACCAGTTTAATTACACAATTTTAAATTCAGCAGAGTGGCGCAATTTTGTGCCGCCCCTTGGCAAGACAACACAAAAATCGGGAACTAGTTTAATTATTTACCAGTAAACTAAACCAGCTGCCGTTGTTAGTAAAACTCTTACTAACAAATTACAAAACAAGTATGGTATAGGAAACTGACAAGGTTTGCATAAACTTATTCACTCACTAGGTATTAGCTAAAACATCTCTTTATTGCTATTGAAGTATTAATCAAACATTATTACTGATTTTAAATAAAGTTATTTTTGTAAATAGTGCTTTTACTGCTTCAAAGCTCTTAATTATATTATTCTTGTTATATCACAATTTATTCATATAACTGTTGCTTTTAATACCACGGATCCGGGTCTCAATTTTCTCAAAATTATTAATTTATCAATATCTACATTACGGTTACTATTACTCCTTACAAAATATACAAATCTGATAATTTGTTCATTACATTGCGAAAGTTCTTTATAGTTCTTTGTTACTTCTTATTAAGGGAAATTTACAAAAGTTGTGGTTTGATATCACCTGAGGTTGTTGTTGTATTCTTGGGACATCTCCAGTCGTCTTCTACGGGTTGAGTACGTTGTTCTTGGTGTATCTACATCGGGTTGATTTTTTTTTTGTTAACTTGAAGCTCTCGAAGATAGGTTGTTTACTTGAAGTTCCAAATGTTGTAATTTCACTTTTCTTAGTGCAGATTCTTGTAGTTCACATTTTCTTTATTTTAATTACAGTTATAGTTCTCACTTTGCAGTACTACAGTCTAGTAGTTAACTATGTTACACTTACATTTGATTTTGTTTTTAAGAGATGTGTTGGCTACCTTTTTCTATTTTATTTATATATTTTCTCACAAACTCTAGACACTACATTATTCACAATAACAAGATTTCACGCTGGATATGCTTCTAGAGAACTTACACATACGTATATGTGTAACACCAAAACTCACATCTACTCATTGCGACGTTCTACGGCCGAATGCGCATACGGTTTAGGGGAGAGGGCTCAGTAAGCTAGGGCGTATTTACGCACTAAGAAAATAGTTCGTACTTTTCCTATTATTATTTATTCATTAATTAGAAGATAAATACTTTATGTTTATTTTATTATGACTTAGGGATTTCTTTATTTCTCTAGTCGCATTTTTAATTATTTAAGTAATAATTATTATTATTCACTACTTAATACTTTTCTTGGCGTGTTGGTACTGGAAGGTTTTCAAGTTGATTCAGGAATCTGGGTATAGGTAAGGGTGTATGATACTCTTACTTATTAAAATTAAAAAATTTTAATCTGTGCGATTTTTGATACATTTAAAATCGTCACAAAATGTTAATTACAACGTCGATAAATCACTAAGTGAAGACTGTCCTGGTCGTTGCAGTGGTATTATTAAACAGAGCGGTTCAATGGCTCTCGATTACTAGGTCAGGGGTTTTGGGGAGCTGAATTGCCGGACGCGTCTTGTCAAGATTTAATCAGCAGCATCTTGTTTAATGTTACGTCACCAGTGATGAGCTACGGTAATAGAGTCAAATATGAGGCCCAAGATTGAGATGAAACCTTGTGGTCAACTTGAATGCCCTAAAAGTCTCTGAAGGAGTACGCGATAAACAAGTACTGTGAGTTAAATCGGTATTTTAGTCTGTTTCTGTCAATCGGTATCTTGACAGTTCTGTATCGTGTACAGCCTCCTCTTTTCTACTGAGGCTGTTGCTGTACTTGTGTCCTCTCATTTGCCTTTCGGTGGAGTCTAATCGAGTAATACAGCATGGAGACAAGATATTCGAATTCGTAGACCCACCATCTGATCGTCGTAAACTAGGAGAATTTGAAGTCAGTTCTGACTTTTCTGGCTGCTTCATCCACAGGCCCATCTGTGTTCATAAATACCTGTGGTTGCGCTGTGCTTTGTCGTGCTGACATATATCCTTTTACAGGAAAACACCCTGATACCATACAAAGCAAGTGGACGTTCTTTGTTGACTTCAGAAGTTGTTAGATGGTGCGAGTCGACCTACAGATAGTCTTAAAACCACGCCATGATCCTGAAGTGTGAATGATAGTTTGTGTGTTACAGTATTTACGTACTGCAGAATGTTTACAGTACTGTCTTCTCCCTTCGACAATGTGCCCCCTAAAGCGTTTTCGCTCTTATCTTTATAACCGAGTACCCATTAGTCTATTGGCAGTATCAAGGAGTTTCAGCTCGTTCCGGAAAAAGCGTGGTTCATTTAAGAATTTTTTATGTAGTCGCCCGCCCTTGGTCAAGAAGAGATTTAATGACCGCCCGTTTTTCCCCCTGGTAGTTTTCGGATTTCCGGTGTAGATAGCGGCCCGTGCATTTAGGCTTCCGAAAAACTTCACGACTTATTCTCCGATTAACCTAATTCGTGGCCAACATATAGGCCTGTAGGAAAGTTAGTTGCGCTTTTCTCTCTGTCCATCCTGAAGCGGATTCTGTTCAGATGTGTGCCAAACCCAAGTTAGGTTTGGGAAAGACGTCCCCCAAAACTCCAATTCAGTGGGTAATTTAATCTGCATTGAGTCATTTATTGAGAAATATTAAGAAAAATTAATTTACCAGAAAATAACAAATGCACATTGTCCCGTGATGAACACATTACTCTAATACTGTGAATGTCAAGACTACAGACATGTCAAGGTGTGAAGGCAGACTGAGTTTTCTGTTTTATCATAGGATAAAAGTACTGTAGTTTCTATATAGACGCAATGATTTATACAATAGTGAGCGTCTTTTTGCAAACAAACAATTGCCCTTATTTGGCTCAGACATCTTATAAGGTATTTAAGCGATTTAATAACTTTCATTTGGTATTTATTTAGTTATCACCAAAACATAACTTTTAGTAAAATATTGGATTAAAAATCAGCTTTCAAAGCGTTACAGTAAACAAAACGTTAAAAGTTAAACGTTGTTACAGTTGTTGGAACGCCGAGGCAGTGTTTACGTAAACGTGCGGGATGAGGAGGGTTACGCTGAAATCGCTGTACAATTTTGTACCGTTCGTTATGCACCATTTGTCCGCCGGCCCGATTATTGGTTTTTTAAATTTGGATGAAAATCATTTTAGCGCAAATCAAAAGCGAATTACACTACTGACTGCGAAAATTAATCTATTTAATATGATTACCACTTACATGAATAGAACTGTTATAATATTCAAGAAATGTGCGAATATTCGTAATTATTATCCTGTGTATTATATTGTTACGACGGTCTACTCGATCGTCGTAGGTACAGTGGAAACAAAATAAGTACAAGACACCAATTAAGTTACTAATCACACCTTTAATTGTTACAGTAAAACAGTTCGTAATTAACAACACAGTTTCTACAACAAATCAAATGAAAATTGTACACACGTAATAAAATGTCCACAATCGAATCCGTAGGCATTCATAACGTCCGTGCCAAGAATCACTTCATCGACAATGTCTGCAACGAGCATTTGGTGGCTAAACTCGAGAAGACCCAGGCGTACACGTACGTCAACCTTTCCTAGCACGTTGAGGGAGCTTCCAGTCACAGTCTGTATGTACAAGAGCTAAATAGAGGATGGCGGTTGCTGACTAAGTCAGGGCGTACAACGGACACTGTTGCGCCCGTGTCAACTGTAAATGATGTTGGTTTACCTTCCGAAAATCTTTTAACAATCAAGTTTCCACTGGTCTTATGTAGCGTGGAAACTGTGTGCTGTTCTAGGGCTTTACTTCTCTAATTGGTGCAATTACTCTCTTCTCTCGGTATCTTCTTCTCCCAATAGCCTACCTATAGATGGCCACGTTTTCACTGTTGTAACACTTCGGTCTTCTGTCTTTATCCCATCGTTCAAATCGTTGCGACTCTCTTGAACTTCTGAATTGTTTGTCCGACAACATTGTTTTTCGGCACCCATCGTAACGGCAATGTGAAACAGGGATCTTGTGACTGCAATGTGATGGCAAAAACCCATTAATGTAGCGGGACGCTGACTTGGCAGCTTCAAACTCTAGGGCGTGAACAAGAGCTTCTGAGCTATTTCGGTGTCTTGCCATTCGTAATACTTGCTGAAGTTCACAATCTCCGATGCCATCAATAAATGTCTGCACCGCAAACCTTACTCGAAAATCTTCTGGTGCTTTAGGATAGGCCAATCTAATTAGTCTATCGATACTTGCTTCAAACTCTTGAAGACTCTCCCCGGAACGTTGTCGTCTTGTTCTCAACTGAGCGTAGTACACATCTCGCAAATGCTTATCACCATACCGTAATTCCAGAGCTTTTATCAACTCGGCGTAGATGTTCTGGCTGTCAGGTGGCACTTTTTGTAGTAGTTCTTCCGCTGGTCACTTAATGCGAGAACGAGTGAGACTGCCTTGTCTTTCTCTGTCCAATTATTTGCGCATGCAGGAGCTTCAAATTGACGGAGGTACGTTGCCCAGTGACTGCTTCCGTCAAAGGTTGGAGCTTTGACATGAACTGTCCCTACTGCAGGCATAGTGATTTTCTCTACTGACTCATTTTCTCTGTTTTTTCTGTCTTTATCATTGGTACAGTCAGTTCAGAAATTTTTTTTGGTTGTATTTTCATGAACTGTTCAACTTCATTTTTAATTTGCTTTTTTATATTCGCCATTGAGTTTTCTACTGCACATATTTTTGTTGACATAGCTTCTTCCACACTCAAGACGGATTTTTCTACTTCAGCTATTTTATTTGACATGGATTCTTCTACGTCAGATATTCTGGTAATCTGATTATTATGCTGAGCCTGTAAATTTTGCGTCATCTGACTGGCATCCATTGTTTATCGATTAATTACGAATTACACTTGTCTTGTATAAAGTGTCCACTGTTGTCAATGTTAACGGTTCTGTCGCACTTCTGACCCACTGTTACGACGGTCACTTGAACAGTCACTTGACGGTTACGTAGGCACAGTGGAAAACAAAATACAAGACACCAATTAAGTCACTAATCACCAGCTTTAATTTTCACAGTTAAACAGTTCGTAATTAACTGTATCTTACAACAAATAAAATAATAATTGTTCACACGCAATAAAATGTCAACTAGTATTAAAACACAATTGTATTACAATATACCGCCCGATTATAAAACACAACACTAATAACCACTTGAACGCACATAGTAATATCGCCCGATAATAACTCTCAAACCGCACTGTAATTTATCGCAACTATAATTGAAACTAAGGCCGCTGCCGCCTAGTATTTATACAACGCTCACAGACCAGACGATTCCAAACTACGCATTAGCGCCAGTGTACGACGTATTTAATTGCGGCCTTGACACAGTCCGTGAGCGGGAGCCCGAATTCTGGCACAGTCTAGCAAATGCGTCGAGAGTCGCGTACGCCACACGCATTAGATTCCGGATCTCTCTGGAACGTTCGATAAACACGTAGATTGTTCTGTGATGTCGTAACAGTATGTTAATAATTGCTTGACGAGACAATAGTATCGCTAATGGATTTTTAAAACCTAACTTCGGCTATATCCATGGTATAATAGTAGCGTGTTACACTGTTAGTTGGAATTTATTAAAATGAAACGTAATTATGTAGCGCGTAACTTTGTAATACAAATTTATTGCGGAGCGGGTATATTTTCTACTTGTAATACTCGGTATTAAGTTTCCTCTGCTAACATACGGGATATCATATTTTACTGCCAAGCCTTACTCCTGCTTTGATTTTAACTGTTTTTACAATGAAGACTTTTCCCTTATTTTTAATAAATCTTATTCTTCCGTCCTCAGTCCTCCTATCGGTACGTTGTCTATTCTCGGAACTTTCTCTCCAGTGCCATCTTTTTCATTTCGTTATAATTTCCTGCTATCGCTGTCTCAGTTACTTGTTCCATTAATTATGTTCTTGACCGTCCTTTGTACGTCTTCTCTACTACTTTATCTTTTATGATGGTTAAAAGCTATTTATTATGCTTTATTATATGTCCAATCCATCTACTGCCTGTCAGATGTCTGTTAGTTACGTGTTTTTACATTACCCTTTCCTCACTTAGTTGCTTCAGAACCTCTTCATTCGAGGCTTCCTCTTTTTTGACGAAAAAGTCTGGAGCATCTAACCTAACGTAACCTAACCAAATAAAAAAAAAACTCTGTTCTCCTTTATCACTTCTATTGTTCTCCAATTGTCCATGTCTCCTAACCGTACAAAACTACAATCCACACGAAACGTTTGACAAACTTTTTTGTTACAGTGCTGATGTGAAACGTTACTGTGAACCTGTGTATTAGTTTAATATGTATATAAACACATAAAATAATAAATCAGCTATTAACGGTAACTATAAAAATATATAATAATATAAAGCATTGTAATGTACATAGATGTAAGTAAAGTATAAATGAAAAATTGAATCAAAAGAGGCTCGACTATGCGACAGTCAGGCGCCGACAAAATAAGTTACAATAGACCCAAAACACCCTTACATGTCATAAAATCATAAAATGTTTTGTAGAAACGCCCATGTACCGTTAGGTCAACGGTACTGTGTCCTTCAACAGACAATAGATGACACGCCAATAAGTATGACCATTTTAGAAAGTAGCGTCACTTTTTAGGAGTCTAACGAACGTCCGCGTGTTTATCGTCCGCTCTCTGGCAACCAATCAAGGATAGCGTCGGTAGTGAGCGCGAAAAAGATACAGCACCGGAATGGGTACGTTCGAATTTACCGGCAAATATTTCAAAGTCAAGCGAATGGGAGTATGATCAACAAGAGCTGTAGTGAGGGAAGGACTCGGAAAACTATAAAAAACAAGTGAAGCAAACAAAAAGGGGAAGTCTAAGTTTAATTTTCACGCAAAACACGGGAAACCTGCGTCACTCGATGTGAGCATGTTAATACTATAATTCTAAGTTCAAATCATTAGATTATCTCGGTTAAATAGTTGAGAAAGAATTACAGTCATCAAGAAGTTTATTTTATATGTGTGCGCGATAGTACGTACGGGCCAGAAGATATTTAACTTGTGCGCATAGATTGCAGCAAGAAGTATACTTATTTATACGTGCACGACGTCTAGTACTAACGCGAGCGAGTGAAGTAAATAAAGAAGGTTTAATCAAGCGTGATCAGTGCAAAGTGTAGTGCGATGTTCAACGCAGGATTACAGTTCGTCATTCTTTTACTTGGAATCCAGCAACAAGTAACAGTATATCATTTATGATTCACAACTCAATAAATTAACATAATTTAACATCTCAAAAATAACTCATCTTATTCTCAAAAGACCCACGAGTTCAGATACTAAATATTACAATTTATGCTATATGACATGTTTGGAGAGTTATGGTATAGTAAAGTAAGGAAACAAGTTATAATAATTATAGAATGGTAACGGAGTTGAATAATTGAATCTATGGAAGATTATAGAAGTTCATAGTAGTTAAGAATTTATGATACATGTATATGTTTTGATTAATATTGTAGATTTAAATGTGTTAAGGAAGTAAATTTGAATCTACTGATTGCTAATTTGCATAATACTTGATTAATATGATTTTGAAGAATCCGTAAACTAGAGATATTAATAATTTTTTTTGTTATTAATTATAAAGAATATTAATAAGTATAGATTGCAAAGATGATATTAATGATTAATCCTCAGATGTATTAAGTAATAAGAAGATAACAATATAAATCTTAGTATCTGAACGAAGTGTTATTATTTCATAACAATCCTGAGATACTCTGCTCTGGCGCCCAAGCAAATTAATCAATAATACAAATTTGAGTGGAAGTATTCAGTAATAAATATATCTAAATATAATTTGTAACACAATAAATCAATGTAATTACCGAATATATGCAATACTGTCTTGAATAAAATAGTTAGCGCACCAATACGTTGAGCTAGTCGCTAAGAATCTTTATATTTGTCGCCAGCAACGTGGTGCAGTTGTTAAACAAATCTTTATATTTGACGCAACCAACGTGTGGTATAATAACCATACTTAAAAATCTTTATAGATGTTTAGTACAGATGTTTATTTTAGTTTCATGTTTCATAAGGAAATGGAAGTATGGTGGCAAAAAAAATCTTGTTCGAGATAATTGCAGATTATGATTGTACTACCCTCAAAACATGAAAAAAGTCATTTTTCGAAAAGTGTGTGTGTGTGTGTGTCTGTGTGTCTGTCTGTCTATGTGTCTGTCTGTGTGTAGATTTTTTTCTATGGCAAACGATAAGAGACGCAAATTCAAACAGAATCAAATAATTTTTGCATACTGACTTAATTTGTAGAGTATTCAAGATCTGTTGTTTTTGGTGAAGATCGGTTAAGGGAAACGGGTAGTTTTACCTGCAACATTTTGTGTTTTAACAAGGGTAATTGTTTCTATGATGAACGATAACTGCCGTAAATTTAAACAGAATCAAATAATATTTACATATGTACCTGAATTGTAGAGGATTCAAGGCCTATTGATTTTGGTGAAGATCGGTTACGGGGAAAGGGTAGTTTACCAGAAACATTTTTTGTTGTAACAAGAGTAAAGTTCTTAATTTTGATAAATAAAGTATCCTGATAAGAAGATCTTAATAATCCACTGTAGAAACGTAGATGAAATATCTATAAATGAAAAGGCTAGTTGAACGGGGTGGGGGTAATTTTCTATAAATGAAAATTATAGTTGAAGGGGGAGGGGATAATTTTTATATATGTACTACGTTATCGGCAACAAAGAAGTAGTTTGTTGTTAAAATTCCTTCCCATACTGTTTGGCCGTAGACCAATGTTTTCTGCAAAACCAGACGTTTCGGCAGTGCCATCAACTTCTATCATCAGTGAAAATCGAGTGCGATAACGTGAGGTGGTATACGTTAGTGACCACAGTACTGTGGTTAAGGCTGAAGCAGTAAGTAGAAAGAAGTAGTTTCTATGGAAATATTTCTTTTCGAAAATGATTTTAAATATAAATCTTAGAACATGGAAGTCATGTATGGTTCTCCATACCGATATTTTAATTCTGTTATTAGGATACTAAATTTAATTAATTAAATGTTTTATAAATTGAAAAAAGAGACGTCTTGAGTATATAAGAAATTGGTAGCCATTTTAGGGTTCCGTTATTATTAAAGTTCAAGCAGAGGCTCAGCCTGAATGAGGTTAATGTTCAAAGCTATTTTTTAATGCTCTAATGTAGCTGAGCATGTAACAAAACGCACATACATAACTAAATTGAGTATATACTTTAGTCATAGGATTTACAACACGGTTTCAAAATGTCATGTTGTATAGTTTGACACACAGACGTATTGGATTCAGTACAGACGTATTGTTTGAATCCTGTTATAGAATGATCAAAATTATTTGAGAAGGACGATACGTCAACCTCAGAATTAGGAAAGGGACTTTTGTAAGGTCAATAGTTTTAGTGGTAACTCTGTAAGTAAGATATGTCAAATAAATTGCAGGGCAGCCCACAGCCCACAGCCCAAGCCAAACTACAAATATGTTTGCACCATACTTAAGTTTACGGAGAATAGTTTATAATAATATAATAATTATGGATATTTCAAGTATGTTGTGATGGTACAGTATGTTTATTTGTAAAAATAACAAATAGTCTGTGATAAAGTATCTGCATGATAAAATTATATAACCTGTTTGACCAAACGTGCAGAAAACGTAGTAAATCTTGCAGCTCCCAAAAAGCTAAAGTCGCCTTGTGGGCATCGTGTGTAAGAACTCTTCACATCAGACAAATTGACCATATTTTTGATAACGATTAACATGAAGGTAGGAAACTGGGATTAAGGACACATTTCCAATAAAACCAATAATACACACTCGCAGCCGAAAAACTGCGGCAAGGAGAGTGTAGAGTATACTAGTTGATTAGAGGATGATAAGTTCCAACCTTGGCGGAGTGCAGGAACACTGTATGGAAATAACAGAAGCGGGAAGTAAGGCTTTGTTCTGTACATATGCCACTTGTAAGAGACGAAATATTAACTAGAAGGTCAAACATGCAATTTATAGTCTCCTAGTAGGGCCCGTTGTTGCGTGCGGATGTGCAAGGTTGTCAATGACAAAAAATATCACCTGTAGAGAATGTTTATAAAAACATTTTGTAGAAAGCGGTAGACCAATCTATGAGAATAATAAGTTAAACTTTAATGAATTACCTGAATCAACTAATAATGAGGAACAACATAGTAGGATTTGTGGATGGAAGATTTATTAAAGATTCTGAAAAGAACGAAAATGGGAAGAGAAGATTATGGAAAGGAATGCATAAAGGAGGGTTGTAACGAAGGCCAAGTCTCGTCAATCGCTGTGGTACCTAGTGGTAGGGTAGGTAGATAAGTGAACTCAGAAAAAATAAATTGTATACTCAGAAGATCACTATATGATCTTGAAAGTCGTTCTATACTTCAACTTTGATCGTTCGAGCGCACAATGTTTCCAACATTCCAGTCATTCCATTGTTCCATTATGCCATTGTTTTAACGTCCTAGCTGCCCTGCCAACCTCCCACAGCCGGACTAGGCAGCTACTGAATGTAGTCATGTGGCAAGTAGGAATACATCTGCGGTGTATTCTGGGTTGGAGTAAACTAGCACATAGGAAAGGCTGTTGGGAAAACGATTTATCCTTGGAAAGGACCAATAGGCAGAGGTTCGTGTTGAAAATTGTCAACCCGTGACCCGTTTTTTAATTTTAAGTCACAGAACCCAGGCAGTCAGTGGCCACTTAGCTGTAAAACTGTGATAAGCGGATTACGTTGTAAACTCTTAATGACTGATCGATGTATCAAAATAACTGATTACAATACGAGGCGGGCGGCAACCTGTGATCCATCTCTCTCGTACAAGTTGCACAGCTCAGTAAGTTATGGATTTTAGCTCTACTATCACATTAGCCACTTAGCTGTAAAATTGCGATAAATCGGTTATGTGTTGGAGTGAGAATAACTAAGCGAGTATCAATATAACTCACCTACCACGATAAATGTTAATATGCTGACACATCTGTTTACATTGGACTCCACAAAGAACAGTTAACTTGGGTATTATTTACAATTCATTATGTGTACATTTGAGCTTAATGTTTTAAGACATTTAACAGTCACTAGTGTTGAAAACGTGTTTGTTTTCAACATATACACATGTTTCACATTAACGTTGATACAAAGATAACGTTACGGGGTAACTAACCACAAGTTTAATGAAGAAAGTTGTGTTAGTGGTTATAATCACAAACAGAATTATCACTGTTGCACACCGCTATAGAAAAATTATTCCGATTAGCGCTTTCAAGCTTCTCAGCCCTTCGTCAGATCAGAATTCAGTGATAATTCTGTTTGTAACCACAAGTTAACTACACAACGTATAGTGTAATTCTCCTGAATAATTAGTTGGCAAGATGCAAGTTTAACTCTAAAAATTTGAATTTTAGAAGAGGACAAATAATTACAGAGAGCGTAACATTGTAATACGGATTTATTCCGGAGAGGGTTTATTTTATACACGGATGCGTTGTAACGATGTCACGCCCGGTGTTAAGTTTTCTCCGCTAACATGCAGGATATCATAATTTCACTGCTGAGCTTTACTCGCTGTTTAATTATATAACAATGTTCAGTATGAAAAAATATTTTTTTTTAACATACATAATGCAAACAGTCAACGGAACCATACTCTATTTATACTTTATTCATAAATGTTTTAGTGGATAGTTAGTGAGGATCGGTCAATAATACAACTTTTAGTAATTTTGCGTCGACGTTTCGACAATATTTATTGTCTTCTTCAGGACAATTGTTGCTGACGCCAAACACACAGTTGTGTGTTTGGCGTCAGCAACAATTGTCCTGAAGATGACAATAAATATTGTCGAAACGTCGACGCAAAATTACTAAAAGTTGTATTATTGACCGATCCTCACTAACTATCCACTAAAACATTCACTGATTGACGGTCACTAAAAAATTTAAGGATTTTATTCATAAAGTTTACTAAGTGGTTTGAGAAATTTGCTGTAAAGTTGTCAGTCAGGACTTCAGTATCCAATGTATCAGTTTGTTTTACATCCTGTTATTAGTTGCTAGATTTATGTTAAACAAATTTTATTATTTTACTAGTTACAAACTATATTTTTACAGTACAAAAATATATTACACATAATTTATTAGCCTCCAATATATTTTACTATACATTAGTAATATTGTTATTATTATTGTTACGTCGGCCTCACGGGCCGTCGTGTTCAAACAGAATAATTGACAGCAGCTAATTATTACTACTTAGAACTTTGATAATAGTTTAGATAAATAAAACATCAATTAACAGTAGTATTCAACAATTTTCAAGCGTACGATTTGTCAACACTCAATCATTACATTACAGTAATGTAACGCACAACACGTGTCACTTATTTAACAGCGTCGCATTGAATAATACAAGCCACCAATTACACATGTCTGCACACAATAATTCACAAGTCATAGTGACAAGAACTGGAATAATGCACATCAAATCGCGGATATAAAACCAACTCTGCTTCTGAATTCTGTATTCATACTCCAGCTTTGAGGTGTAGTGACAAAAAACGACCTGGATGCCGGTAGAATAGTCGACCAGAATCTAGAAGGCGCATCTGGAAAATTCGAGAAGGCAAGCTAGCATTGAGTAATAATACCGCTCATACAACGCATGCAAGGCGTCACTTGTTCTCTTTCTGCTCAGCGTAGGATTATTAATAATAATATTAGGTCGTACATTCGTTGAATAGTGGCCGCTACGTTTTTTTCTGCAGCGCTAACCAATCTATTTCATGACGAACTACTACAATTTACTTCATGGATATCCTTCTTAAGCTTTGTGAATCCTCACTGTCTTCACGAACCGGTGTAACTCTTCTCTTCAATGCATTTGTCGACTAACATTAAATAGAAAAATAATCCAGTACACTTGTACACTATTATTTTTTGTATATGATGTTAAAACTGTAGCATGTAATACTCTTTTCTGGATCATTAGAGCCTTAATGTATTACCGTAAAATATATTTTAATACCCAGATAATATAATTTTGTGTCAAACGTTTAATTTGATGAATAATTAACGTGTGTTTTGACGAAAATATGGTTTGAACGCAGAATTGAAACGAGCCATATCGTCATAATGATTTGTAGATAGGAAGGAATAAATAGGCAACCACCTACATATTTTAAAGTAGTTGGACCGAATGACAATTGTCAAAAAGGTTTTATATTCTAACGTATTAATATGAAAGTATAGAGGGTTCTTTATATTTATCGAAGGATATTGTTTTGTAAAGAGGACACCAACGTTAGGAAAGGTAAAGAATTATGAATTTGGGAGTGCTAGAACAATGGAAAGGTGGAACGCTGCAATTATTAAAATGTTGGAAAGATTTTGTGCTGGAACTGTTAAGGCTGAACGATACTGTTAAAAAAAACATACGCTTGGAGAATAGAACGTTGAATTGGTGTACGCTGGCCCTTTTTACAGAATTTCATTCTTATCAAGGCGACTCAAAATGTGGATCAAGTGACCTAAAAATAAAGTCATTACCGGAGAAAAAAATGAAGGAAGAGAGAAATTCTGAATAAGTTCAAGGCAAAAATATTTAGGATTATAAAGAAAAAAGTGGCGAAACATTGGTCATTTCTCCAGCTGTATATGCTAGCTAGTCATGCAAAACACATTTCACAGCGTGGCTCTATAATTTGAAGCGATACTAAAGCACCCTATGTTTAACAAACACTTTACCCTCAACACAAAGGTCATTATATGAAAACCAATAATTACAAAGAAAACTAAACGTTGGAATAATTTTTCTTTCTTTTGTATTCAATTTAAATATTCTCATTGTGAGTGTCCTGTTGTATTACGTTTAACAGTATCGGGAAATAAAGCGGTAAATAATAACATGAATAAACGCTAGAATCGAGGAACCAGTGGTACAGTGGAACACGTGATAAGATGGACATCTTGTTCATAAACATACAGAAAGTTAATCGAGTATCCTACAGCAATATGTAAAAACCAGTGCCCAGTATGTAAAAATCAACCAGTTATTATACGGATTAAGCTTGCAAGTAATCTTTGTTCCTTCTTATGTAAATTAGTATAAATTTTAAACCATAAAGTTTACCATTGTTAAGGGGTAGGCCGAAAAAATGAAGAAGGGAAGGAACGCAGAATCGTTAAATCACTGGAACACTTGCATCCAGGAGCGCTGGAACGATGAGTCGCAGAATGAGAAACTCTGTAGTATGAAACACATCGCGTGACGAAATTCTTGTTCTCGAAGAAACTGAATTTTATGAAATAAGAGCAAAGCAAGAATGATCAGCTCTGCTGGTCTGACAACACATGTTAGTCGTGTAAAACACACAGTGGTTTGTATAGTGCCCGTGTACGTGCTCTGTAATTTGGACCGTTACTAGAGTACTCTACTCTGTAATAGCCACAAAACGCAAAGGTTAGTATATATAAACCGATAATTACAAAAATATTTAACTTTGCAGTAAACTTTGTACCCTTTTCTACGGTAATCTAAATCTTCTGAATATGAGTGTTTCGTCTCATTACGTTTTACAGAATGTTAAAGGAAGGTACAGGTGACAGTAATGTATTATATTATCTGGCTGATCATCGTTATTTTAAGACACGTCGTTTGGGTTGTATGATAATTATAGCATTGTCTAATAATAAAAGAACAGCACTACAGTGTTATAGTTGCGAATGTAGAATAAATATCTTTCTTATAATATTTAATTGTACCAGATCGTTCTTTTTAATTATGTTTTATACTTTCATTGTTTAGGCTCTGTGCTTGACATGACTTCTAAAGCTTCCTTCTCAGTCCCCCCTGAACTTTACTACCGGCTCAGAATAGTTGCTAATAGTATTAACTATTATCGTTAATTATATTGTAATGATAAATTTATTAAATTAATATCAAATCTGACGAAAACCATGTGTTGATTATACACACATAACGCTAACACCAACTTTTAAGTTGACAGTAATTCAAAAGCTACTATAGTTATCACGGACTGAAGCCTCTTAACTGAGCAAAACAGTTCAGCAGTTTCCTGAGTCATCTTTTTCAGAGATAAATATAAGTGACAGCCTATTTTTGTAAAACGCAACTTAAGTAATATCCTCGGTTAGCATACGATATACGATATTAGTATAGCGATATTTTACGTTTCTCATGACAGTATTGAGAAAGAAAGCGGTAAATAATAACACGAATAAACGCTTTTTATGCATTCATTTTCCTTTCACGGCCGGTAGCAGGCCACACCCTAATCATCCAGCCCTATCTATTGTCCCTGCGACAGGAGATCTACTTGAAGCTCGGGACGCAGCATACGAGCGGGCGACGGGTATGCCCATCGTCCCGCACAGCCCCCCCAGGTCGTCGATCGATTTTCCTTTGATTTTATCGCCTATTATTCTATGTTTCTCCTTGAATGTAAACAATATGTTTTCTACCAGCCTAGCGTAGTGTGTTTGTGATATCCTCACAAAACATCTCCCCCCCCCACATTCTTTTAATCTCTAAGTTTTCTTCTTCTCCTGTTTTGATATATCAGTAAACACAATCTAACTACCTTTCAGTTAACAGACATGTAAACAATCATCAGTACTTATTGCCTGTTTAAGTTATACGAACTCTCTTGTCCCTTGTTTTAAATCGTAATGCGCAATACAGGATAAAACAGTGTTAAGCCCTCCTTCTTAAACCCAGTAAAACGAAATGATAGGCTGCAGTTAAGACAGAATGAATAAATGATTTCTGAGCGTTTTCAGTAGCTAATTTATCAGTATCCTTATTCAATAAAATTTCCCCGTCTGTAGGCAACATCTGTCTTCATAGGGGCGAGGAAGGGGAAGCTGTGTTCTCTTTTTAAAATCTGTCATTTCTGTCGCAAGTGATAAATTTGTTTAAACCGTTGGAGAGGGTCGATTGGTTTTAGAAAAGCGTTTCATTCGCTTAAATTTTTAATTTTAACTGAATAATTGTGTTAATTTCTAAAGTCATTTGTCACTGAGAAGAGAAAATTGTAAACATGTCAAAGCTTTGAGTGTATTATGAGAGCAATCTACATCATAATCACATAATCAGATCTGTAAACAGAATATCTGATAGCTAACATATTTCAGAACAGTATGTAAGGTAACAACGATTCACAGGATACAATACAGGCGTTACGGTAATAGAAGTCTGATAACTGAAGAAACAGCAAGCATAGTGATCAACTGGTTATAAAATAATGCTCAAACATACTTTCTAATGGTACTCGCATAGTCTAAAATTACAATCCAGTGTGAATATAACTGATGTAAAAATTACAAAAACACGTCACCTTCTTATTAAAATCATGTAACGGATTCTATTTAAAAACTACTGATGGAGTGACATCACAGAGAGAGAGAGAGAGAGAGTGTGTGTGTGTGAGAGAGAGAGAGAGAGAGAGAGAGAGAGAGAGAGAGAGAGAGAGCGAAAGAGAGACATGTAAGCCTGTGTGTAATAAAGTATAAAGTACACAAGTGTTGCATATTTATATATTTCTGATGATAACAGAATATTTACTGGTGACCAGCCTAGTCCCGTGTGACCACGTGGGCACTGTTGTAAGTCGTAGTTGAAAAATATTAGACATGGGTACAAACGAATGGCAATGGAAAATCGTAATCCAGAAGTTGTCGGGGTTGTTGATTACAATCTGTAATATGAACTTAAACAACTGGCAAAATATCATACGGAGGAAATACGTAACAAAATCTTTGTAATAATATGCTTTGCACGTATTTATTAAATTTTATTAACAATTTTAGAATCCAAACAAGCACTAATATTTTGAATATATTCGTTCAAACCATTAGCAAGTTAAGGAGCGTTACTCGCAGTGTCTTAAACGATGGGGAAGTTTGTGTCGATATTGCCTATTGCCTTTATATTTACGTGGTCTGGATTTGCAATTTTGGTTACGTTTCTTAGTTTTTTCTGTTATCTGTTATCTATGTGGTTCGTGGGTACTTTGCTAACTGCAGGACTGAAGGGATCTGCAAGGTAAGTTGTTATGTTATTAGTGTTATGAAAAACACAAAGTAACTCACCATTGCGATCTGCCTGCACTAGCACATTTAAAAAAAGGACCAGTGTTTTAGCGTTGAAACGAAAAATCTGTGTAAAAGTATAATAACTTAGGTAACAATTCCATATTGCTACATTATCATTTAATGATTGCTTCTAGTTGTAGTCTTTGCTACTTTTACAATAAGAAAACTTACTTATTAATTGTCTATTTCGTTTTAAATACAGTATCCTGTTTAAGCTTGTCGAATACTTTGACGTTGTCACTAGCAGGAAATTATAAAATAATATTGAAATTTACCTTTGAAAGCGATACGATAAACAAATATTTGGAAGCTGAATTCTGTCAGAGGGTAACGCCTCGTTGCTGGGTGATAATGTGTACATAACTTTGAGGGATGCGACCGAATCGTCGTACAATTAAATTTCTTCATATACACTTTGCCTGTTTAGTCTTTTAAATTTGCAGTTTATTGTAAATAAAAAAATAAATTGCTGCTTACACTGAGAAAAATTTATTTGTTTTATACGGCTAACACTATAGAATTTAAAACATCAAATGTATTAGTTATAATTAATTGATGTAAGCCTTCTCTAACGTCTTTTGTAATACTCAGAAAGTCAGTCTACCTAACCATTGTGTCCGTCGAACTTTTGTAATATCCTTCTTTGTTTGTAATTAGTGTATCCTGTGGAAATCAATTGTACGCAAGCTTCTGAATAAAGTAAACGCAATATTGGAACGACGTTATACTAATTTTTACTGTGCTAAAAGAAAATAATGGCCAAAAGAAAGTTTATATTTTTTGACAAAAATGCTATTTAAATAAACACTTTCTTAATTCCTCAGGCTTTCATGGCTGGTGTCAGATGAATTGTTCATGATATCCGGGCTGTTTGGCCGTGGTCCATGGCTTATAACAAAACCAAACGTTTCGGCAGCTCCACTGGCTGCCATCATCAGTGGTATAAAAAATCCTGCACGCCGGGTGTTTATGTACAGGCCCACAGTACTGTGGTGAGCCTATACCACAGTACTGTGGGCCTGTACGTAAACACCCGGCGTCCAGGATTTTTTATACCACTGATGGTGGCAGCCAGTGGAGCTGCCGAAACGTTTGGTTTTGTTATAAGCCATGGACCACGGCCAAACAGCCCGGATATCATGAACAATTCACTTTCTTAATTATTTGAGAGGGGTCATTTTCAAATACACTGTAATGAAATAATTTAATGCTTTCTTGTTTGCCATACATTACGTTGTTTGCCTGTTGATTCTCTTAAACTTTACTTTTAAGGAAGGTCTGTATTTTCATACAAATTTTATATATATATTGTAATAGTACGGTTTACCGGTGTTCAATTTTATATATGTTTACTTATTTGTTATTTTAAATAGTAACGAGCCGTTTAATACCTTTTCTTAATACTTACTAAGTGGACCGTATTCTCGCTGTTCAGTTCAAATTTTCCGCCTCGCCGTCTGATTGGTTCCCACTGTCTGGCCGAGTCGAATTTGTCAACTAATGTATTTATATTTGTTTATATCCCAAACTCTTATATTACATTTTTAAATGAATCAAACATACAGCGGTTGATAGGTACGAAGATTTATTTAACACTTTTTATATAATTATGTCAATTACAATTGGGAAATGAAACATACATTTATAATAGCTCCGGCGTTTACCAGTTGCGCAGTTGGCAGTCCGCTCAGTTTGGTCTGGTTGTAGAGACGCTTAGTAATGGCGTATGTTGCTTCTTCTGTTTATTTTGAAAATTATCTCAGGGAAACGTTCTTTGGACTATAGAATGTTGGCTTACAGACTAATAAATGCACATAATTTTATAATATTCCTTATAACTAAAACACAATATGTGATATTTAAAATATGAAACGTAAGGTATTGCAAATGAGAAGTAGTGCTCACTTGGTTAAGTTTTTTGTTAGCATGTTACTTTTTTAAAATAATACAATATAAAATCAAAATTCAGTGATAGATACGGTTTATCAAAGGTGATTCTTTAATCGAGTTCAGTTCGAAAAGTTAATTTAGTGACTGGTGAAGTGCAAAATAAAATTGCTCGTTTACTGTGGGTAATTGAAAGTTTTAATTTTGGGGTGAAGTATTTAATTTATACTCATCAATTCCTTAATGCAGCTTCTCTTGCGATCCTCTTCTTCTTCTAGAAAACATCCAAGGGTCCCTTCTTTGTATGGATTGATTGAGATCCAAGTTCAAACGATCGAATTTCAATGTTCAGCTTCCATCAGACTCGTAGATTCATCTGTTTCCTCAGGTTGGGTTGAGTATCTTCTGTTCTTCCTCCAGTATTGGTCGTCTATTAATTCGGTTTGCTTCTTTTAAGTTTTGGACATAATATTTGTTATATAATTGTTTTTAATTAATTGTCATCTCATCAGTGGTTAATTCATATATACTTCTGGTAACTTCTTCATTCAAATTTAGAAAAACTTAATGATTTTAGAATTTATTTGTCTTCAAGGGCTCCATACGTCCACTCTCTACGCTAGTCAATAATGGAGTACCAGATTTCAACGGTTAAAACATGTAACAAACTCTAGTTGTCATGGTTACTCTTCAAGATATACTAGTTCTCATTGGCCAATATCTTATAACATTGTTATATTCTAACGTTTTATTTCTGTTCAAATTTATAAAAATCCTTTAAATTGTAATTACTTTCTTATGTTAGCAGTAATATTAATTATACTAACACCATTGTTTTGCTTTTTTACTAAAGATTATTTTGATATCACTCATAGTTACTTTTGATTAATTAATAACATATTTCTTATTTTTTCTATTGATATTTCTTTTTGTAATTATCTTTAAACTGAATATTATTTATACATTATTATACCTGATATTCTTACTTAAATACCTAAACATATTATATACTCTAATTGACCTTTGGTTATTGTTTTCTCTTTAAACTTACAAAATTCCTTCCTTCATGCTAGGCCTAAAGCCTAGGTTTCACAATACTTCTATTCAACATTCTTTACAATCTTTTTATATTCATTAACTTTATTTAGTGGTTCATTGAACATTTTCTAAAGAAACTAATTAACAAAAAAAACATTGGCGCTTTTAACATCACACCTTTTATATTATTAACATATTTTCTTACCAGGTCCATGCCTGAAACTAAACTTCTAATTATTATTGTTTTCTTACTTCTATCTCACCTGTTTCTAAGTTTATTAATACTATGGTTCTTTCAACAACAAAACTCTTATAATAATAATTTTTAACACTACTCTAAACAATATAACTCACTTACAAATTCCTTCACTAAAACATAGCGTCTCCTTCTCCCATCTTCCACTCTAATATTTTAATTTTTACATTATTTTTATATATTTCTTACTTTCGATAACTTAAATTAATAATTCTGTCCAACGTTTCTATTTTAGGTACTTGTTTTTGTGTTCTGGTTGTTGTGGTTTCTGGTCTTGCGTTTACTCTGTACAGAAGTACATACCTCATCAGACATATGTATTGCAACGAAACATATTTGCATATTCTCCCAGGATAATCTATTTGTATACATAAAATAAAGACAAAACAGTTAAACAGTTGTAAATAATTTTAAATGGTGCATACGGGAACATACAAGAATTGAACAATTCCTAACCTGTTTATAAACACCTGTTAGAACAATTATTTACTTGTTTTACTGGGATAAAGGTGAGTGTGTTTGGTGAATATGTGTTGTATTTGGTGTTCTTACCTGACCGACTGCAGGAACAAACAGGTGAGTGTCTTTGTGTTAATGAACTCCAGTTCAGACAGGCATAAAATACGAATAATTAAATATGTTTATTTAATAAAAATTCGCACATGACTATACTTACAGAAAAATAGTTAATGTTGAGACGTGAGTAATGAGACAAATGTGGTTACAATTTGAAGGTGAATAGTGAAATTATAACCAAATTATAAACACATTGATTACTTACTCAACTAATTAATGTGTGACAAACAATTAATTAGTATGTAAACAAAGACAAAAGTATCACAAATCTCTTGATTCTATTAGTTGCACTTGAATAGTAATTATGAGTGTGAAAATACGCAAAAAGTGATGTGTGGAAAACCGATAGTGAAACAAGCCTGGACCAAATCTAACAGGTTTGAGAACGCTGCCAAGCACTCTTAGATCTGTCAGCGTGTCATTATTATAAAACCCTTGCCAATTCTGAGCGGAAAAACAGACACCAAACATTCTCGACGGGGGACACTCTGTCCAACAGACAACAGACCTAACCTGTTTATAAACACCTGTTTGAACAATTATTTACTTGTTTTACTGGGATAAAGGTGTGTGTGTTTGGTGAATATGTGTTGTATTTGGTGTTCTTACCTGACCGACTGCAGGAACAAACAGGTGAGTGTCTTTGTGTATCTTCGTTGTAGTAATGAACTCCAGTTCAGACAGGCATAAAATACGAATAATTAAATATGTTTATTTAATAAAAATTCGCACATGACTATACTTACAGAAAAGTAGTTAATGTTGAGACGTGAGTAATGAGACAAATGTGGTTACAATTTGAAGGTGAATAGTGAAATTATAACCAAATTATAAACACATTGATTACTTACTCAACTAATTAATGTGTGACAAACAATTAATTAGTATGTAAACAAAGACAAAAGTATCACAAATCTCTTGATTCTATTAGTTGCACTTGAATAGTAATTATGAGTGTGAAAATACGCAAAAAGTGATGTGTGGAAAATCGATAGTGGACCAAGCCTGGACCAAATCTAACAGGTTTGAGAACGCTGCCAAGCAGTCTTAGATCTGTCAGCGTGTCATTATTATAAAACCCTTGCCAATTCTGAGCGGAAAAACAGACACCAAACATTCTCGACGGGGGACACTCTGTCCAACAGACAACAGACCTAACCTGTTTATAAACACCTGTTTGAACAATTATTTACTTGTTTTACTGGGATAAAGGTGTGTGTGTTTGGTGAATATGTGTTGTATTTGGTGTTCTTACCTGACCGACTGCAGGAACAAACAGGTGAGTGTCTTTGTGTATCTTCGTTGTAGTAATGAACTCCAGTTCAGACAGGCATAAAATACGAATAATTAAATATGTTTATTTAATAAAAATTCGCACAGTGACTATACTTACAGAAAAGTAGTTAATGTTGAGACGTGAGTAATGAGACAAATGTGGTTACAATTTGAAGGTGAATAGTGAAATTATAACCAAATTATAAACACATTGATTACTTACTCAACTAATTAATGTGTGACAAACAATTAATTAGTATGTAAACAAAGACAAAAGTATCACAAATCTCTTGATTCTATTAGTTGCACTTGAATAGTAATTATGAGTGTGAAAATACGCAAAAAGTGATGTGTGGAAAACCGATAGTGGACCAAGCCTGGACCAAATCTAACAGGTTTGAGAACGCTGCCAAGCACCCTTAGATCTGTCAGCGTGTCATTATTATAAAACCCTTGCCAATTCTGAGCGGAAAAACAGACGCCAAACATTCTCGTCGGGGGACACTCTGTCCAACAGACAACAGACAAGAAACGCCAGACATTTCCGAAGGAGGTTACTCTGCCCGACCCGAAGTGGAAACTCCGCCATATAATCATCACCAGCATCATCAACATGGTCCAGGACTCAACACACATACTCGCACGGTAACAACAACACAATTAAACAGGTGAAAAGTGAACAATTAATCTGCAAAGACTATAAATAGAACTTAAAAAGTGATGTAAGTAAAGGAAAATGCATTTTCAGGTGTAAATAATGTAAATACAAGAAAACAAGTAAATTTACTTTACAATACTGTTACGACGGTCTACTCGATCGTCGTAGGTACAGTGGAAACAAAATAAGTACAACACACCAATTAAGTCACTAATCACACCTTTAATTGTTATAGTAAAACAGTTCGTAATTAACAACACAGTGTCTACAACAAATCAAATGAAATTGTTCATACGCAATAAAATGTCCACTAATATTAAAACTCAACTGTATTACAATTATACCGTCCGAATACAAAACGCAACACTTCACTAATAACTACTTGAACGTACACCGTAATAACCCGAACCGCTCTGTAAAATATATCGCACTAATACTCTCGAACCGCACAGTCAAAAATCTCGCATTGAACTGAAAACTAAGGCCGCGACGCGATGTATTTATAGTTACGCAGACACACCAGAAGCTTCCAAACTGCGTCTTATCTCTCGCGAACTACGTAATTGCTGCGGCCTTGACACAGTCCGAGCGCCCGAGCGAAGGCTGGCACATTGCGAGAAAATTCTCGCAACATGCGTTTAGTAGCACGTACACCACACGCTTACATCGAGATCTTTCTGGCGCATTCGATAAACGCCTAGATTGTTCTATGCTGTCGTAGCAATACTATTGTATACAAATTTATAGTATTTCATATTGTACTACAATATATATTTTATTTGTTGCTTGTATATATGATTTATAGTATTTACATTAATTATGTGCATTAAATGTTTGTGTTAGGCACCGAAGTATCTAGAACCTTGTCTCATGTGTGTGTTTATATTTTTGTTTATATGGTTTTTTGTGTATTATGATGTGTATTTTTATAATGTTTATAATACGACTGAAACAGCTTGTAAAACAGTTTTTTAAAGTTGATATTTAATATATATTTATTTTCGCTTTTCAAAGATTTGTTTTTAATAAATCAACGGTTTTATTAGTGTTTGTTCTACGCCACAAAATTCGTCATGTCTTCTTACATACACATTTTTTTGTGCACAGAAGGGACTTCATGTAACGAACACAGAAATCTTACAACCTAGCTGGTAGTTAATTCAGTAGTTACGTGGAGCACTCTTCATATACGCAGTATGTAAATTGTAATGTTGCTATATGTACATTCTTGTCTTCAATTACAGACTTAAGAATTTACTGTTCCGTAAAACGTCGCTTACACATCCTGATATTTTGGTTGCTTTTGTGACTTTGCAGCTTATTTCTCTTATTATTAAGCGATAATTTTTATCCTTACCGATGGATGGTCGACTTCCATTTATAGTCCACAATTTTTTCATCCACTACTAACTTCCGTCTTACATTACTAAGCGAGTCATACCTTTGGCTGTAACTGTAGAGATCACCATATTATGTTTTTGCACGCGTTGGTACATTTGTGCGTGTACGTTTTCAGATATAACAACTGCGTCATCAGCAGAGCATATAATGTTGAAATTAGTATAACACATTTTGTAATCTTTCGTTTGTTTTACGGCTATTATTATTTGATCCAGTACAAAGTTAAAGCGAAGCTGACATATATGGGAGTAAGTGAATCATCTTGTCGTATCGCTTTTCCAGCTGCGATTAGTTGTGATGTTTTTCCATTATATGCGAGTCTTTCGTTGTTATGTGTATAGATACATTTATGTTTTTTATAATTTTAGGTATTGTCCTTATTATTAATATGTGTATTATTCCCTGTACTTTTTGGCCAAATGCTTTGTTTGGATGTACACGACTCATGTACGCAGGTTTATTAAGTCCAAGGCTTTCTCACGTGTGTGTCGAATAATAAAGATTGAACGACGGAAGTGTAGTTTAAGAAAAAGATATGATAAAACAGAGAAAAATAAAGTAAATGACATGAAAAATACAAGGAAACATGCTATAACTAAGGGAGAAAAGGAAAGCTGAAGGAAGACAATATCGTAAAAACTAGAACTGCCTAAAATGATAAGTAAGAGAAAAGAGAACATTGTTTATAGTCAAAGAACTTAGAAAATTTTTGTAAAACATTAAATGATTTTTCATTGCAATGATATAGAAGTAGAAGAATTTATACACAGAAGTAGATGAATAACATTTATACATATGTGAAGCATCCAATCCGTACCTGATATACATAATTTAATATAGGGAATATTGAAAAATTATAGGTAGACATAGCTAAAAATATATGCCTTTATTCATATTAGAACTATTACTATTGTATACGAATTATATGCGCTCTTTTCTTGTTAATTTCACAGAACTACTCTGCTGTGACATCTGATACTTAAAACTTCATACTAACTCAAAGCGGTTTATTCTTTGAATTTTAGCACCGCACGCACCGTGTCTGTGTTGTCTCCAAGTTGGACGACTTTAATTGGCAATTCCTTATTTTCTTTTGTGCTTGCAGCCTTCGGATTTCATCAGTCACGAAACGTAAGGAAGAAGAACACGGATAAAAAGAAAAGGGAGGAAAAAGGAAAATAAGAAGAATCAGAAGAAAAAAGGAGGAAAAACAACTCCACAAAACTCGAAAGTCTACACAAATTTTAACTTCAATTTTATTTTTTCGTTATTCTTTTTCTTCTTATCCTTTATATTCGACGTCTTATTAATCTTTTTCGTGTTCATCTTCTTGTTTTATAACTTTTTCAAATTTTTCAGCAGAATGATGGAAAGGTGGAGTGAGAGGAGGGCGAGTAGGAGTAGAAGAAAGAGAGTTTTAGTCTTAGTCTTACTCAAGAAAATTGAGTCTTGGGTCTTAGCACCGCACTATGTCTGCGTTACTTGTAAGTTGAACGGCTTTAGTTTTTTCATGGTGATAATACCTATTTTCCTCGTAACTTTGCAAGCTTTTACACTCCATTGATCAAGAAAGAAGAACAAGTATAAGAAAGACAATGAAAAACGATTCATAAGAAAATAGGACAAGAACAATTTCAAGAAAATTATAAACCTACGTACTCACAACGTTAATCTTCTTCTTCTTCTTCTTCTTCTTCTTCTTCTTCTTCTTCTTCTTCTTCTTCTTCTTCTTCTTCTTCTTCTTCTTCTTCTTCTTCTTCTTCTTCTTCTTCTCCTCCTCCTTCTTCTCCTTCTTCTCCTTCTCCTCCTTCTCCTCCTTCTCCTTCTCCTTCTCCTTCTCCTTCTCCTTCTCCTTCTTCTTCTTCTTCTTCTTCTTCTTCTTCTTCTTCTTCTTCTTCTTCTTCTTCTTCTTCTTCTTCTTCTTCTTCTTCTTCTTCTTCGTCGTCGTCGTCGTCGTCGTCGTCTTACCAATTGTATCATTCATATTTGCCCGCGCATCCTCGTGTGTCTCGCATTATGTGTAATTCACCATCTCAGCAATTTGATGATAAGCCTACAGTCGGTTCCTTTATTTGCTAAGATTAATTTGGATGGAAGCTTGGAGAGGATTGTACTTATACAATACTTATTATAGTAATAGAGACTTCCCTACAATAAGAAACGATATTAAAGTGTAATAACAATTTAAATTAGAAAATGCTGGTTTTATCAAAAACATTAAGTTGTCAAATAATCACATTATTTATTAAATTGTTAATTTTCAGGCTAATGCTTTTTATATCTTGTATACGCTTATTTTTATTTTTTTAGTAATACATCAATACATACATTATAAAAGTAACACATCAATAAAAATTAGTTTTAAGCATAACATGATGTCGCTTTCATTGATGTCAATAGAAATGGTTTCATTTTGAAAATTTTCTTTTTTTTTGAAATTATTCTTTCAGCCGCTAAATGATAAGCCTTCCTTTTTTACCTCTCTTCATATGTTTTTTTCTTTCATGTTTGTATTTTTTTTGTCACTTTAGTCTGTTTAGTTTGAGGTCATGTTTGTACGGAAATGATATCAGCAAGACAGCCTTTTGCGCTCATATCAATTTTTTGTAGCCAGTGTTTTAGGCTTACTGTGTTTTGGAAGTCAATTTATTGATTTTAATAGTACTACAAGACCGTCATTATTAACATTAATTTTAATAAATTAAAATTTCCTCATTTGAAACTACTTTTTTAGAATTGTGAAGTAACTAAGGAGTTACTACCTTTACAGATACCTCTTTGTCAGTTTCTGTGGGGTTGACTTGAAAGTTGTTTTGATTTAGAAACCTCTGATGATACAGACACATTCTGTAAAATGTGCGTAAGAAATAAAACAATAAAAATAGGATAATTCTACTAACATCACGTTGAGAAACGCCCTTGTTATATGTCGCCTTTGTTGCCGAGCCCCGTAAACTTAATAAAAACACAGGGGTAATTATAATTTGCAGAAGTAATTGTAATTTGATTGTGTATATATAGTACAAGAATTCCGCAAGAAATGTAACTAGTTGCTTACAAAAAAAGATGGACGAAATTTAAAATTATTACGCTTTGTTAAAATTGAATACGTTGATTGTATGTTAGTATATCTGGCTGACGAAGAACTTGGGAGCTAAGGTTAATTCTAAAGTAACGTTATTTATTAGGTCATATTTTATTTGAAGGGCATTTACTGAGTTTGGCCCTAGAGCGTACTAGTTACATGTACAAGAGCCTACATTTTGACTCCAAATCAAATGTCAATAATTTGTAATCATTTTTACCATCCAGATGTTAAGGTTGTTCAATTAAAGAAGTAGTTAATTCAGCTCAAGATATTTATGCCTGAAGAACACCTATGCTCCCGACGAAAGAAGAAGTAGAAGAAGAAGAAGAAGAAGAAGAAGAAGAAGAAGAAGAAGAAGAAGAAGAAGATAAAGAATAAGAAGAAGATAAAGAAGAAGAAAGAAACAGACGTTTATACATTTCACTTTGGTTTTTGTTTTTGTTAGTTAAACTATAAGTTTGGATATGACTTTGATTAATTTTTGATAAATTTAAGTATAGTTTAGCTACATTTATTCAGTAAACTAATAATCTTTAACGAATTTTCCTTACAATAAAACTTTTTTTTAACCAAAACGTTTTTGGAAATTTTTCTAAAATACGTTTTAGCATCATAGAATGCAGTCACGATGGTTCTGAAACTTGGTATATAAATCGAAGAGATATCCGAAGGCTTCAAACTGTAGAGATCGACTGCTATAAGAAATCTTGTAGAGTGTTCAGGCTTCGACGCATTGAAAAAAGAAAAAATTTGGAGGTAAATAAGGACGCCACAAGTGTGAAGTGATGTATGGTTTAGAGACGTGGAGCCAGATATCTGACGATCGTTGGGCCAGAAAGTTGTTAAACTGGGTTTCACATAGGAGAAGGAAGAGAGGGTGACACAGGCATTAATGGAAACAGGACATCTATGTACGCATGGAAAAAAGTGGTTTACTACAGGAAGAGTGGAAAACAGGGGTACATGCCTAGATAATTGGCAATAGCAGTTACAGTAAAGGAATTTTTCATTTATACAATTTGTGTATGTCAGTAAATATATTTATATTTATGTTGTTACAGGCGAGACGAAATAATTATTTGAAAACGATGACAATAATAAATTGTTTATAGTTTTAAGAGTATAGGCACGAAGTTGTTAAATAACATGCGACACTATTCTGTTTTTGTTAATGGTTATATTATGATTGCTAAATTAAGATTATTTGTTCAACAGTCTGTAATTAGACGGTCTGTTTTCTTTGCTTTATTCTAATATTAATATTATAATAATAAATGTCTGAATATTTAGAATCTTTTGCTAACGAAAAAGACGCGCGATTAGGTATTTACAAGACTACGGAATTCCGCCTGCTGCACGAAAATGTTGGAACAACCACAACATGGTTTTATACCAAACTGGCAATGTAGTATGATGTAGCATGTCGATGTAATAAAAAGTTGTGCCTTCCAAAAGTAACATACGCATTGGAAGTTGGCTACAAAAGACAACTTATATTATTAAGTAATAAAGTTCTTGGGAGTACGAATTAACGTCAGTAAAATGGTGTGCATGAGAGCTAAATGTGGCACCCTTAACAGATACGTCACTAGCTTCTAGTGAGTACTGCGCTTTGAAATAGAACTGAGTTTGATTAAGCAGATTAGATTGTAATTGTATTTAATATTCAAATTATTTCAAAAAACCGGGTTTTAAATGCAAATCCATATAAATTCTAATATATATTATAGGTGGCGCCGATTGTCTAGACAAGTATCGAAGATAGAACCTCTGGCGAGGAGTACTCGAGAGACAGAAGTAGCCACATAGTTATATATGAACGAATAAGCTATCAGATTTGAACAAATATTGTTTACTCGTTGGGTTCTGCTTAAAAACTCGTGAAATACTGAAACCCGGATAATTAAATTGCAATATGCTTGTATAATTTTCTCCATTGTAAGTGTCATTTGTTTTTTGTTTGTCGTATTTTTCACCATATTTTTTTAGTAACATCAAGACCTCTGTTATTTATCATTGCATTGCTTGCAGTGTTTGAAGTATTAAGCGGGAACAGAGCATTGAGTTTGTTTAATGTCCAAATAGAAATTTATAGCAGTTATGGATGTACACGTTTAATTGTGGGTTCTAGGCTGCAAACTGCACTGCTGTCCGTATTGTATAATTTATGGTTTTAATAAAGATGTAAATGTCCAAACAAACGTTAATTACAATGTCGATAAATCATTAAGTGAAAACTGTGCTGGTATGCTGGTGCGAGCTGTTCAATGACTCCAGATCACTAGGTCAGGAGTTGTTTGGAATTGAATTGCCGGACGCTTCTTGTCAAGATTTAATCTGTAAATAATGATATTGCTCAGCTACTAGGCGTGTCCACAAGTAATAGCCTATTCCATCAGCTATGTATGCGGCTGTATAGCCAATATGCGGTTCTAGAGACGAAGGCTTTGTGTACGAATCGAGCGCTCTAAACCTTCTCTGAAGACGTACACAATAAACAAGTGCTGTTAGTTCCATTAGTTCCACAGAATAAATACTTACAGCTATGAGCCAAAAATAACAGCTGTATGTACAGCGTCAGGCATAGTAGAGCAGGTGTACAGCTGATGAGTCGTCATACTAGTAAGCGTTACATCAAGGGGATATCATGATTCTTGACAAAGATTCTACAAAGTTCAAGAAAGATCGAGTAAACGAATGTAATATTTTCTCCATATCAAACCGTTGCTTACATTGCCGGCATCTTTATAAATGCAGCGCGGTTACAATTTAGTCAATCAGTTCTGAGAATTCATTTACAGCGACTACAGTACATACTAGTGCAAGTGCAAAGTGTTTAATTGTCATCATGTTTTCTGCTCAAGGGATGCTCTCTCCCCGCTTTGCTATCCTAGGCTAGTCGTTCCATTGTGGCATTCGTAGATCGTACATCATCTGGCTTCTCCTCCGTTTTCTTTTCCGCTTTCCATTTACCAGTCCCTCCAGTGTTTCCACCACCACATTATCTTGTGTTTGCCGCATACAGTGTCCTAACAAATTTCTCTTCCTGTCACTGATAATAAATATCCAACATTCTTCACTTCTCTGTTACTCTACCATGCATCTCCTTATTTGTCACTCTATCTTTTCAGGAAATCATTTTTATCTTTTTCCATGTCCTCATCTTGAAGACCTGCGACCTCCACTCCTCTTCTTTCCTCAATGTCCAAGTTTCTGCCCCGTGTACAAGCGCGGTTTAAACAAAACAATCACAATTTCCTTTCTTAACTTTACGTCCAGTAACCCGCACAGTAATTTTCCTTTCTATTTAGAGTTTTTTTAGGTACGGAAATTCTGCACTTCACCTCTTGACTACAACGCATGCCCTCTCTAACCAAGCATCCCAGATATTTAAAAACTGTCACTTGCTCGATTTTCTCATTCGCTATTTTAATTTGTGTAGTCATACTCATTTTGCTTATGTCCATGCTCTTTGTCTTTTTTACATTGATTTTCTTTCCAAAATCTGCATTAGTTCTCTAAAAATCTCTCAGCATTCCATTTAATGTCCTTTAATGTCCAAGCAACACCACATTGTAGCAAACCTAATAAACTCTAGCCTCCTCACAGTGACTCTAACTCCTCTTTTCACATTAGGAAAATTATTAATTATTTCTCCTAAGTATATATTAAAGAGTATATAATTGCTGTAACTGTTTAATTGTGTTGTGATGTTGTTATAGTACGTTAACTAGAGAACTGCTGTGTGTAACACATAAAATAACATGGGGGAATTTAAATAATGCGTCATTTACTTTTGTATCAATAAAAAAGTTAGTTTATATTTTTTATGTAAAAGCGTAGACACAAATTCAAAAGTAAATCTGTAAAGCAATAAGTGTGAGCAAGAAGGCGTCTGCTTACACAAAAAGTAACAACGATTTGAGCCGACAGCTGACGCGAGAAACAGCTGGCGCCGGTCGATATGGCCTCTGCTGCCGACTGAACCGATTAAGTTGTTCACTCAACTTTTATACACCATTTAGACACTCTTCTAGCCCAAATCGTTCTATGATAAGTCCAATGTTTGCGAGTCGTTGTGTGTTTACACTCTGCTATAAGAATTTAGAAGTCTTAATTTAACTGTTTATTATATTTTGTATTTATATACACATACGAACGCGCGCGCGCGCGGGCACACACACACACACACACACACACACACACACACATAACTTCAAATAAACAAACACAAAAACATCTGTTTAATTTTGTGTTGGGAAGGCTGTAAAACACATTATACAATACCTCAAATAATACGTAGAGCTTGTTTTTGTTTTATAACGTAGTTGAGTCATCATTAAGCTGGATTCCCATCTCTTCGACGGGAAGAAAATTATGTACCAATATTTGTTTGATGGAAATTAAATTAAGCTAGTTTGGATAATCTGTGCGTCGAGAGGAAGTTGAGCTGTTCGGTAATGTTTAAGTTCCGCTCTTAGGTTTTGTACTCACTGCTATATTTTTAGTTTGATAGCTAGCTGGATCCAGTCTCTCTGTGTCTCTGGAGGTAAGCCTATGTATGTTTACGGGAATCGAGGAATATGCAAAATTTGGAACGCGATGTTAACTTTCAGTGAATAGAACTAGTCTTGCCTGTTGTTAACACTATTCCATGTCCAGAAGGCTCTAATAATTACCCTTTCAGTAAAAGCAATTTGCTGTTGGCTTCTATAAACAAACAGCCTGTTTTCAAGTAATTTTGCCTGTGCCTTTGACTCTGAATTGTTATTACAGAATTATTTTTGAATAACAATTATGGGTGGAAATGTCTGGAGCGTTTTTAACTCGATGAGTTACAGCCTTTTGACGTGGTTTTAGCATGTCTTAAGTAAAGTGGAATATGCAAACTTTGATTTGATCAAAGCTACAATAAATCTAATTTAGAACAAAGTTAGCTTTTGGAATATGCAAACTTTGATTTGATCAAAGCTAAAATAAATCTAATTTAGAACAAAGTTAGCTTTTGACCCCGGAAATGTAACTCTCAGATGCAAATGGACTTATATAGTAGCACGTAAAAAATCATGATTGTTCTTAACAAAATCAGCTCCTAAGTTAAAGATTTTCAAAACAACACATCAAAATAAGTCACGTGAAGTTAATCGGAACAAATCACATAAACATCTGGCTGCTATGTTTGGGGGATCTGATCAATAGAGATGAAATCATTCATAAAGGAAATGAAGTGCTACAAAGGATGTAGATGTACGGATGATAAACCAATGACTAGATCTAGAACTGGAAAAATTTAATATAATATTGAAACTTTCTCTTGTGAAAACTTACTTGTCTTTTTCGTTGAACGCGTTTCGGCGTCGTATTCGCCTTCGTCAGCTTAGAAACAGACTGCCTGTACTTAGTAACGGTTGTTGCTTGGAAGGTATAGTGGGGGTGGTGTGTAGGGGAAGGGGATTGGCGCGGGGATCCAAATTATTGTTTGTTTTTTGTATGATTGTGTCAAAAAGTGTATGTGATTTATATTGTAACTGGTCGTTTAGTATGTTGTTTGGTTGTGTTGTGTGGTGTTTGTATATTTCATACTGTTCAGCTGTGTTGAGTTTTCGACCTTTGGGTAAAAGGTGTAATATTTCAAGATTAGTATCTATGTTGGTGTAGCTATGGTTATGTGTGTGTATGTGTGTGGCAAATGCAGAATGTATATTGTTGTTGGAGAGGGCCTTTAAGTGTTCAGAGTAACGGGATGAAAAAGATCTTCCCGTCTGGCCTATATAGAAACTATTGCAGTTATTACAATTTAATTTGTATACACCTGTTCTATTGTATTTGTCTATGTCCGTGTTTGTATCGTTGATGTGTTTTTTGATGGTATTGTATAGTTATTATTGTTAATGCTATTTTGTACTTGTGTTTTCTGAATGTGTTGGCGAGTTTGTGTGTGTTGGAGTTATGGTATGTGAGTGTGATGTATTTATTGTGTTGTGTGTTGTTGGTATTTTGTGTTTTGTTAATTTTGTTTTTGATGCGTTTGTGTAGTTTGTTTATTAAATTGGGGTTGTAACCGTTTTTCATTGCTATGTATTTGATTGTGTTGAGTTCGTCAGTATAATCTTGTTTACTTAAGGGTATTTTAGTTAGTCTATGGAGCATATGGTTGAAGGCCGCATGTTTATGTTGTGATGGGTGGTGTGATGTGTTGTGTATAACCATGTCCGTTGTGGTGGGTTTTCTGTATGTTTTGTACGTGTGTATTGTTAGTTTTGTTAATTGTTAGGTCTAGAAAATTTATACTATTGTTTTGTTCAATTTCCAGTGTAAATTTTAATTTGTGATGTATTGTGTTTATGTATTTGTGGAAGTTTCCAACTTGTCTTGTGTTGCCTTTGAATAAAAGTAATATGTCATCTACATACCTGTGCCAAGAAATGATTTTGTTGGTGTATTTGTTGTTGTTTATTATGTGGTTCTGTTCTATGTTGTGTATATATATTTCTGCCAGTATTCCTGAAATGGGGGATCCCATCGGGAGACCGTCTGTTTGTGTGTATATCTTGTTATTGTATGTAAAGTAATTTTGCTCAGTTATTAGTTTGGTAAGTGTGATGATCTCTTGTATGTGTGTTTCAGGTGTGTTGCTTTGTCTGAGTAATTGTTCTAGTGTTTGTATGGTTTCTTGAACTGGGACATTGGTGTATAAATTGGTGATATCAAAAGATGCTAGTGTTGAGTTGTGTGGGATGTGGATGTGTTCTGTTTTCTTGACTAGGTCGATGTTTTTTTGATAGATGTGTTGTTACTGAGATTAATGTTTTCTCTGATTATTTTGTCTAAGTGTTTGGCGATTTTGTGGGAGGGAGCTTGTGTGTTATTTATTAATGGTCTGATGGGAATGTTAGGTTTGTGTATTTTTGGTAATGCATTTAGTATAGGGGGGTTAGGTTTTATTTGTTTTAGGTACTTGGTGCTTTCAGGTTTGATTATATGTTTTGTGTTGTTTATAAATTTGTTAATCTCTTTTTGAAATTTTAGTGTGGGGTCTTTATTTATTTCCGTTATATTATTTTCGTTGAAGAAATTTTCGATTTTAGTGTTAAATTGATGTTTGTCTATTATGACGTTTATGTTCCCTTTACCAGCTTTTAATATTGTTATGTTGTGTTCATGCAACTTTTGTTTTACATTGTTAAGCGTTTCTATCTCGTTGTTGTGTCTTTTCGGTTGTATTTGTGTGCGTTGGAGCTTTCGTTTTATGTCGTGACGTATTGGGTCCTGGTCAACAATATGCGTGTTTTGTACAGCTGTTTCGGTGTCTATAATTATGTCACGTATGTGTCTATTGTGGTTTTTGTTGTTAGTTGTGTTGTTATTCAAATTATGTTTCAGTCCTTTGTTTAATAAATCCATTTCATCAGTTGTGAAATTAATGTTAGTTGTGTTAACCGTGCGTGTGTGGAATTTGTGTGCCGGTTCAGGGATCGATTCCATTACGCGTTTTGTAAGGTTCGTTATTTTTTTGTTGTGTCGATCTTGTATTGTCAATTTGAGTTTTTCTATGTTGTCTTGTGTGTGCTGTATTACATTTTCAAGTTCTGTGTGGTGTAATATTTGTGTAAGTTTCATGTGTAAGTTGTATGCCTGTCTGTTAAGTGTGTCTTTTTTATGGTATAAATAATTGATTATGTTATTTAGGTTAAATTGTTCTAATTTGCGTTTGGTTTGAAGTGTTGTATGTGTGTTTTGTTTTATTGTAACTTGTGCGTGTGTTGGTATGATGTTGTGTTTTCGGCAAGTTTTATTGAAGGCTATGTGTAAGGAAGTTTTTATTACTTGTTTTTTTTTGGCGTTTCTGTACTTATTGATGAAATACGCTCTGTCTGCGGTATTAAAGTTGTTTTGTTTGTTCATCATCTTCTTTCACAGCACTACACTTAATATAATATTGAAACTTTCTCTTGTGAAAACTTACTTGTCTTTTTCGTTGAACGCGTTTCGGCGTCGTATTCGCCTTCGTCAGCTTAGAAACAGACTGCCTGTACTTAGTAACGGTTGTTGCTTGGAAGGTATAGTGGGGGTGGTGTGTAGGGGAAGGGGATTGGCGCGGGGATCCAAATTATTGTTTGTTTTTTGTATGATTGTGTCAAAAAGTGTATGTGATTTATATTGTAACTGGTCGTTTAGTATGTTGTTTGGTTGTGTTGTGTGGTGTTTGTATATTTCATACTGTTCAGCTGTGTTGAGTTTTCGACCTTTGGGTAAAAGGTGTAATATTTCAAGATTAGTATCTATGTTGGTGTAGCTATGGTTATGTGTGTGTATGTGTGTGGCAAATGCAGAATGTATATTGTTGTTGGAGTGGGCCTTTAAGTGTTCAGAGTAACGGGATGAAAAAGATCTTCCCGTCTGGCCTATGTAGAAACTATTGCAGTTATTACAATTTAATTTGTATACACCTGTTCTATTGTATTTGTCTATGTCCGTGTTTGTATCGTTGATGTGTTTTTTGATGGTATTGTATAGTTATTATTGTTAATGCTATTTTGTACTTGTGTTTTCTGAATGTGTTGGCGAGTTTGTGTGTGTGTTGTATTTATTGTGTTGTGTGTTGTTGGTATTTTGTGTTTTGTTAATTTTGTTTTTGATGCGTTTGTGTAGTTTGTTTATTAAATTGGGTTGTAACCGTTTTTCATTGCTATGTATTTGATTGTGTTGAGTTCGTCAGTATAATCTTGTTTACTTAAGGGTATTTTAGTTAGTCTATGGAGCATATGGTTGAAGGCCGCATGTTTATGTTGTGTTGGGTGGTTTGATGTGTTGTGTATAACCATGTCCGTTGTGGTGGGTTTTCTGTATATTTTGTACGTGTGTGTATTGTTAGTTTTGTTAATTGTTAGGTCTAGAAAATTTATACTATTGTTTTGTTCAATTTCCAGTGTAAATTTTAATTTGTGATGTATTGTGCTTATGTATTTGTGGAAGTTTTCAACTTGTCTTGTGTTGCCTTTGAATAAAAGTAATGTCATCTATATACCTGTGCCAGTAAATGATTTTGTTGGTGTATTTGTTGTTGTTTATTATGTAGTTCTGTTCTATGTTGTGTATATATAGTTCTGCCAGTACAGGGTTATATACCGTTACTAAGTACAGGCAGTCTGTTTCTAAGCTGACGAAGGCGAATACGACGCCGAAACGCGTTCAACGAAAAAGACAAGTAAGTTTTGTAGTGCTGTGAAAGAAGATGATGAACAAACAAGACAACTGGAAAAATTGTAAGCAGGGTTTCTTAAAGAAAGGAAAAAGAGATGAAGTTCTTTAAAGGAGCAACCACAAAACCCAGCAGAGCGGTCAAGAACTTGGGACAGTATGAACTTTCCGTAATTAAAAGGGCGAAAGAAGTGTAGTCAGCCTTTTGAGGGTAATGTCTAATGTAGGATGTCTAATGTAAGAAGAGAGAATTGCTACGTGTGGTACATTCCATACTTTTGTATGGAGCGCCAGTACGGGGAAAAAATTAACGACTAGGAGACATAAAGAAATTGAAATTTTGAATAAGGCACACAGAAAGGTATTAATAAGAATAAACAATTCATACAGGACAGTTTCAACAAACGATCTGCAAGTTACTGCAGGTATTACATCAATATAACTAATGGCAGAAGAGAGACTTAGATTACATTTCAGAGTAGATGGGAGAGCAATGGCAGCGAAGAAACATGAGAGATAAACTACAATGACAAAAAGCCAGGAAGAGTGGGATAAAGAGGAGAGTGTGGCAAATGGATGAAGAGGCTAATGCCAAATATTGGAAAATCGACAGGTTTCCAAAGTAGAAACTTAATTATTGTATAACCCAAGTACTAACCGGGCATTGCGCTGTCAGGGATTATATAAGACGTATAAGAAAGACAGAGAAAATCACCTGATTTTACTATGGACAAACTGACAGAGCAGCACACACCCTGCTTGAGTGTAAGAGGTGGTCTGTATTTAGAACAGACATGGAAAACAAGGTAGGCACGATTTGAACACAGACAGCATTGTAGATATAATATTAGAGGAAAAGAACATACGGATAATTGTCTAGACTACCGTAAGGATTGTAATGAAATAATAAGAACACGAAACGAGACTGCATAAAGATCAGATGGGGTCAGTGCAATAAAAGAGCAAAGGTTAAAAAATAGAAAAAAATAGACAGCCTAAGAAACAGACGATATATCTAAAACAAGCGTTACTAGGATATTAGGTTAGAGGAAGGGGGGATTCAGCCGGCAGGAATCCTAGTGGTCGGTACCCAAGATGGTTTTGCCCCTACCAAAAATAAATTCATAACAGGCGATTTCTCCTAGTATGTTGCTGTGTGCCCCAAAGAATAAATTGAAGAAAGCTGTTATTATTGTTTCAGAAAACGTGTACCAAGTACTCAGCATTCCTTTTATTTAGAAGAGAAACCATCATCTTCTTAAGGTTTAGATAATTGCTTGTCGCATCAACTATCTGACCATCTTCTCTTTAGTCGTCCTATAGTATTTCTTTTTTTGCTTTGAATTTGATGTGTACACACACAGTGAACACATACACACAATGAATAATACGGAACTTCGCTGTACCAGTCCGAACCATATTTACTGATGCAATGTGGGAGAGGAGGGTACAAGTAAGTCTCGTTACAAATCATGACTCATCTGGTGCGGAGAGTGAGACTCTGTAGTGGCTCCTTTCTAGGGTACAAGCAAAGATCAACGGTAAGTTAACAAAGATGGGTTTCATAAACCCGATTGTCCATAAGACGAGATGGTCACAATAAAAGGAGATAGCCTATACTTGTAACTAACGCACTTGCACTGAAACTAATGTCCAAGAGAAAACTCCAAAACAAAATCTAGTTTGTCATTATCCTACAAAGTAGAAGTACTACCATATCTTACCTAGCTAACGGGTGGCATCATGTACCAGGGGCATTCTCAAGAGACTCACAATATTTAAATAAGTCGACTGGGCGGATTTCCTTTGTATATTTCTGTATCAGTGTCACAGTAATAAACCATTACAGACAGCATTTGTTACTGTCTCACTTTGTTTTGTTTTTTAGTTGTTTGCTATTGTAACAAGCAGATTTTACCTCTCAGTATTTTTGTAACAAAACAGTCCGTATAAACAATATAACAAAGAAACCAATAATTAAAGTTAAATTTCTTTATTCCTCGTGAATTCCCTGCAGCCGATGTTTACAAAACATGGAGATGTCGAAGTCGTTTTCTGGACCCTCCACACGTTTTGATGAGTGCATTATCCGCTGCCGTTATGTTTGTTTTACAATCTTAAACGTAATTTACATTAAAACAAATACAAGCATAACGTTACCTGTGTACGAAACTCTACTGTAACGGTGATACTTCCACAAATTTTATTTACAATTTACTTTATTTTCTATACTGCGGGTTGTTACAATCGTATTATCGGTTCGCCGAGGTTAGTACATGTCCTGTTAGAATGGAACCGTATTCTGAATAAATTTTATTACACACATGGAATGTTACTGACACAAGTGGCAAAAATGTTGCATTTGTTTGGATATGAACGTATAGTTGTACACGAATAAACGAGTTCCGATGGAAGTCATTTACCAACTACATACCATGTACGAGGTAAGTGGTTATCTTATCCCCAGTGGTTTGCAGTGCCAGTCAGGACATTTTATGCTATAATAATTATACCAGACAATACCAGACATGGCAGTTACATACAAGTGCAAAGTTTGTAAGTGGATGCATGTTCACTAAAGTACTTAGTTCTTAAGGTACTTACTTGCCATAAAAATAATGTTTATTTGTACAAGGTAAAAGGGAATGTTATTCTTTGCATGTAATGCAGAACAAGTAGTTCTACTTATTTGTTTTATGTGTACCGTCGCATGTGTTGAGATCCGTGCACCAACGAAAGCAGTCAAGTAAAATTATATGTGTTAAATAAGTTGTAAAATTTTGTCATTCATCGCTGTTAAAAATGGGTAACAACAAAATCTTGAGACAGAGGATATAAGCACAAAAAAAATTGTTTGAACAAATTAAACTTAGTAAAATTAGACGCAATAAAAGAGATAAGGTAAGAGAAAATCTAAAAAATGTAATTTCAACGAAAATGTGGGATCAAACTGAGTAAAATTAACTGTTCGTTTTGTGAGAATACACGGATTCTTGCTGTATAAATGTAAGAAACATGAAACTGAAGAAAAAAGTCCAAGCAAACAGAGGAAGAAACATGAACCTATACAATCAGGATTTCATAAAAGAAGGAAGAATAAGAAGCATTTGTGTACACTCACGCAACAGGAAACATTATTTGTATTTTGCTTGGTGGAAGAATACGAGGGAAAAACTAAATTATTTATTTTATAAGTAACAATTTAAACACGCTACATAACATATGGATAACATTATTATTACATATTTGAGATGTAGGCAACACGTGTAGAAGCCAAGGGAGGCTGTTTATGTACTGCGTGATTATCTGAAAGAAGCAATTCATAACAGTATAGCAAACTCTAGCTGCCGTTGGACGAATTGAAGGAACGCTGGCGATACGAGGCGACATATGTATAGTTCGTGGGAAGAGGCTGTTTAATGATACGTTTACGATTGCACCCCGTGTCTGAAATGTGACCCTGTGACTCCCTTAATTATGCCGGTAGAAGTTTAGAACAGTACTGGCGTGTTTATACATAATAGTCATGATTGCTGTGGGGTATCGAGTCGGCCAGAACGGTGTGCTGCCGTGCCGAGACGGAAGGCTTTCACAAGGAGGACTTGCTCGACCACACAAAAGCTCGGACGTGGACAACACTGCAGCCGAGACTGCACAAGCAGGTGCTGCTGATATGAATATGTGGGTTCATATCCTACGTCTGAGATCTACCCGCAGGAGTTTAGTGCCGTATTACTTGGGAGACATGACAGCGTAAAGCGTTAGCAGGAGCGTGAATCGTCTATCTAAAGTCTAACTGCATCCCTATTTGTACAGAATGCACCTCCACAATTTGTAGGCTTATTTGGTGGAACTATAAAATAAATTAATGGGCACTGTTGTATATATTGTATAAATAGCGGCGAGTCAAGTATGTGCCTCAATCTCAGTCTCGCCGCTGCTATATGTGGGGATGCCTTGTAAATTGGGTAAAATGTTTAAGATCCAAATGTTGTAATATCCAAACAGTGGCGTTCTTAACGTTATTACATACTTACACGAAAAAATATAGAAAAACCCTACATCGCAAAGGACTTAAATGCTTTTAATGTGAAGGGGTGAGTGAATAGTCAGGACCTAATGCAAGAGTAACCTTACGCTGCGAGAAAATAACTGGAAAAATTAAAATAAAATGAAGTAGTCAACAGTGTATTATTTAACAGTAACATGACCTAATAACACAACACTGAATAAGGAAAATCTATGAAAAGGCGAAGTTTGATTCGGCTATGTTCGGCTACATTACGAAACATTTAAGAGACGAGATGAACCTTGACCTAGGTACTGATAAAACACGTGAGGTCGTGGATTGTCAGAAAGAATGGAGAGGTCGCTTCTAACTGATGCAGCTCCTCAGTGGTCATAGATATTTCTGATCCTACTTCCATAAGTTTGGTAAAGCCTTGCCTGGAGACTGCCTATACTGCCAGGGTATAAAAGAAAACGAGAAGCACACCTTCTTCAACTGTAACAGGTGGGCACGGAAAGAGCGCCTCTGGTTGCGGATGTAGGAATGACAGCTCCAGATAACATGTCGGAACCATGATAAGAGTAAAGGACGTCTGAACCGCGTAACACTTTGTTCAGAGGGCATCGTCGGGCGAAGATGAAAGATTAGATAGTCTATACAGTAGAACAATGAAGATGTAAACCCACTGGGGGCAGGAAAATGACCTAGTCAAAAGTAGTGTGGCAAACGGTCTGAGGCTAGTGCTAGATCGATGGAGGAATGGTTTTAGTCGGTAGTCCACTAAAAATGGGAGTCCGATACTCATTGCACAATTGAATTTCCCCTCTTCCTTAAAAAAATCTATACTCTCTTCGACCTTTTGGAGGGCGCGATTTGAGTTCACGGAGCAAAATATATTTCCTCGTATAGAAAAGATGTACACTGTTTTATTGATTTCGTTTTACTGGAGTCAAGATTATAGTCCATTGTTGGATATACAATTATTGGTCCAATTTGGCCGACTACTACTAACACTGCGAACAGTGGACTGAAGTATGAAACTGAATAAATCAGCCTCATCCTCATAAAGTTGAAGAAATATTTAGGTAACTTATTCAACTGGACAACATTTTTTTAAGAATCGTAGTTAGATTGACAGAGATTAGTCCAGAAAATCAAAGCAATAGAAAGATTTAAACTTTTTCAGTGAAAAACGTAGAATTTATGAGACTTTAATTCTGGACATCGAATATCATTTTTTTTATTGCGAATTTGTAATCTGTTCAACTAGCAAACATTGAACAAATTGAATGACATAATGACATACACATACACGATTTGGAGAGTTGTCCATTGACAGCTCACTCTTGTTATTGTCTACAGATTAAACACATACACAAATTAAAAGATCAACGGCCAAACATGTAAATAACTAAAAAAAAGTCACTACCACTTGCTGTTGGCATGAACTGAGTACATTACTTTAATATATTAAACCCTGAGCCTATAAGGCAGAAATATGAGTTCTTATTAACGCTTAATGTTGGCATGAACACAAACGATACAAATATTACAGCACCGATAACACAGACGTTACAATACAGATAATACAGGTTACACGTTATTCGTTGAACCTGAACGGTAGGTCTAACCATTTATGTATTTTTAGTCTGTAAATGCCTTTACTGTTATCCACAGAATTATAGCCTTAAGTGTGGTGACGGTAACGTATACTGACTTAGACGAATTGATTTTTACGCACCACTTATCAAGCCATAATTGAACGCTGTTTAGTGATTCTTGTAGCATACGAGAAACGCTATTGGGAATTCGGAATGTGTCGCTAGGGTTGCTGTGTCATCGGCATAGGTAGCAACAGTGGTATCACTTCCTGACGGTAAGTCCGTTTTGAAGAGTACAGTAGAAGAACTGAGACACTATCCTGCGGAACACCTGACCCCACTGGAAATAGAGAAGAAGTATCATCTGAGAACTTGACTTGAAACACTCTGCCCACTATGTAGGAATGTAGACTACGGTAACAATTATGTGGCAGATTTTTATTTATTTTATATAACAGTCCAAGGTGCCAGACTTTATCGAAAGTCTGGGAAAGGTCGAGAAACACACCTGAGCAGAACATCTTGGATTCCAGCGATTTATTGATAACATTTGTTATTCTGTGTATTTGATCTACCGCAGAGTGCTTTTATCGAAAGCCAAATTGATGGTCCGGAATTAGGTTGTTTTCTACAAATTGTTGGCATTGACCTTCGTTTTACAATTAGCTTTTCGAAGATCTTATCAAGTATCAGCAGAAGGCTTATAGGTCGAGGTTAAGGAGTTTTACCAGGTTATAAGCTCATAATTACTTGAGCTAATTTGCAGAGAAGAGGAAAGTATTCAAATATGAGTATGGCGTTGAAGATGTATATTTTTAATAAGAAGCCTTTGTGAGGCAGCTCCTTTAGTATTTCCCTGATAACAAATTAAAACCGGAAGCCTTCTTACATTTCAAACTATAATTATACTGGATTACTTTTTTGACTTAATTAACCTTAAAAGGTTAATTGGAGGAGCCAGTTAGTCCGGGTGTGTAAATATCTTTGTACTTCTTCATCGAAAGAGACGTTTTTGCTGGCTTCAGCTTGGAAAACGTTGACCAAATAATGTTCTCTGTATTGCTGTGTAGCGCGTGTCCAGCTACCATCTGGCTTACGTGTTGGTGGTATTTGTAATAGTGGCCTTTTTAATCGTGTTGTAGTCTTCCATAAGGAATAATCAGTACTTTCGTTCGGTAAGGTTTTCTAGATATTCCTGAATGCCTTCATTCTCTAAATTTTCTAACAACCGTTTTAGTTTTTTGGTCGCGTTATTCCTTTTTTTTATCATTCGGATGATGAGTATGCTGCCAAATTCGTTGCAATCTTTGCTTCTAAGTTAATTTCTCTCGGACAACCAGAGGAAGATTGAAGTAATTATTTTTCCGTGTAACGCAGGGTGTAGCTTCCCAGGCTGATTTATGAAAAGCACTGGTGAGATAATTTACAGCCGAATCCAATTCGCCAGATGTGTGGAGTAGAAGTTCTAGCGAGATAATATAATTTATGAGCTCTCTAAAGTATGAGACCAGCCAGTATTACGATTTGTGAGTATTGGTAGGCTTGTAGAGTCTATGATAGTATTGCTAATAGTGGCAATAATTGGGAGTGTGATCAGATGACAAACCAAGTCAACAGTCAGTTTGGTAGTATTTATGAAGCAAGCCTCTTATTATAAAGAAATTAATGAGATATTTTATTTGTGTCAGAAGGCCCCAACAGGTTGGTTGACCTGTGGACAAGAAGGACAAGGATTCTTGTTTTATGACATTATATGAAAATCTACCCCTTGGATTTGCTGGTCTCGAACCCCATTGCGGGTTTTGCATTGAAGTCATCGGGCCACCACAAATCGTTCATCAAGGGTTCTGCAGATTTTGATAAAATTCACAGCCTTTTAATTAGCTGTATGTGGATCTTCGCATAATGCACATGGGACTGGTGTATCCTTAGGTTTGGAACAAGTTGCGAAGTTGTGTTCACTTCCGCACTTGACACACTGAAAAGGTTTTCTACGGTACGTCTTACCGTGACCGTATGATTAATAACGGGTGCACTGGGTTATGAAGTTTTTTTCTCCGAGGTGGCTCTACAGTAATCTACATGTTACCTAAGGACCTTAAGTTATATATTTGTTTATTGTTTTCTGCAGGTTCAAGATGGACAAGGAAGAGAGGGAAGGGTGTTTTGTCTACTCTGTGTCTAACGTTCGTTATATTTTGGACCGTGTGTCCGTTTTCCTTTAGCGCTTCTTTAATAAAGTGTACACCGATGGTCGGGCGAATGTTTCTTATGACAACCCGGTATGCTTGTTTGTCTTTAATTTGATAGATATGGTAAATCTTTTTTTTTGTCCTCGAGGTGACGGATTTTTGTTCTGTAAGATTCAGGTGCAAAAGTGTTGATTTTCATCGTATTGACATCAAACGATTTAGTACTATACTGTTCAGATTCTAAAATTTTTGTGAGGTTATTGATCATTTCATTGTAATTGACGACACCATGGAGGTACACAGGAGGAGGCCTGGGAACTTTCGGCTGAGCCAAGACCTTTGTAGGATGTCTTCCGGGTCGTTTCTAGGTAACACCGTAAATATGTTGTGTTCATTAAGCTGGGTGTGTTTCAGATGTATTTTATGAAGACTGGCGACTTCTTTTTCGTTTTTTTCACCACCTACCAGCTGTAGAATCCGTGTTGTGTGAAGTCGACATTAACATTTCTGCCTGGCTGTTGACTGTTGTAGGATTGAAGGACAATTTGCGACACAGTTATGGGAGGTAATGTAGACTGCGTATTTGCGGTTCCTGAGTAGATCGTAGGAACAGGTTCCACGTTTGTTGACAGGGATGGTTGCTGATAAGTCATTATTGTCAGTTATTACAACAGAAAAATAAACTGAAAGAGACGTGCACTTTCAGATGAGTAGTTTATGTCCTTTTGTTTATGCTGTACATGGAAACAGGAACAGAACTGGTAAATATTGCCGGAAATCAGAGAACAGTTCTTCGTGAATCTAACTTTGATTCTTAAAATAATTAAAAATTTTACAGAGTTAAGCAGTCAATCAAACAATTTTTTACCTTCATGCGGATGAGCTTGATTGATTCAGTTTCATACTTCAGAAAAGTAACTAGAATTCAATAAAATGTTTTGGGTAAACAATATTCGTGATAGAAGAGTTTGGCAAAATTTATAGGAGAAGAATTATTTTGATGGCCATTGTGAGGTTCCTGTGGATGGCTCTGCTCAGGAGATAGTACATTGGAAGCACGTGATAATACAAAATTTGAGCCCTGAATATTTGCGACTTTGTTCGGCAGAGAGCGGTGTCTGGAAGTGAATACAACCAGCAGTGGGGATCGATACGGCAGCGAGTCACTTGTTGACTGGGACGGCTCTGTTGACTGTTGTCACGTTGGCGTTTATTTAATTTGTACTATTTGCATACATTGTTCCCCGATGGTAAACAATTGTTTGGTGATTTAGAGCACCGAGTTTGGTATAATAATTGTCAAACGTAGAATAGATAATTATTTATGCAATTAACATGATTTTAACATAAAACAAGTTTAACGTTTGTATACTATGAAAAATAATGCAAGCAAGTAACGTAAATGTATTATAAAAGTATTCTTTCTTGTCGCTCGTTGTGTAAAGGGAGAACTTCAAGTTTTTCCTCAAACGTACATGCTTCTCTGCTTGTCTAACTATGCAACAGTTCTTGGTAACGGTATAGTCATGGCAAACAATTAACTGTAACAATGTACATCATTACTAGGACTAGGATTTTTATGTATATATGCATTTCCTGAAAAAAAAAAAAATATTTTGAGTGTTACCACATAAAATTCCATATGTTTACAAAACGTTATAAAAGACAAACATTTCTTTGTTGTAATTGCTTACATTTTTATTCACACTTGCAAGTAAATCTATATTTCACTCCGGTCTATATATATTACAACTTCTAACAACATTGGTCAGAAATTATCAACGTGACTGTATGTATCATGAGTAATGTATGCATTTATAGTATATTATGTACAGGTATTTATGCATAATGCATAAATAAATAAATATATATATATATATATATTGTAACGGTTTCACTTTACGGGGGTTTTAAATCCGTTTAGAGTTTGTATTTTGTATTGTATTTAATATCTTTATTTTTTAAAGTTTGATTTAGTTTTATTATTTTTACTGATTTATTCAATCCAATTCAATCATTTAATTGAATCCAATATAAATAAATCCGACGAATGCTCTTGAAGTTAGTTAGCGAAATATTTAAATTTTTGTTAATTTATTTTAATTTATTATTCTTCTGTCGACTAGGCGAATCGGTGACGTAGATCCCTCACTGAAAGTACAAATATTTGGTAAAAAATGATCACTTACTTGTAGTGAGTCTGGCCGATCTTGCAGGGACGATGTAGCAATCTAATCTTTAGATTGACTTACCGTATTCAAATTCGCCGCTGTTCGTCGTGCTATCCAATCAGAGGCGTTCACCTATTCTGTAAACTCTAGTCTATGAAATGAGCTAAATGACTCCGCTTTATCGTATAAAATGAGAATTTATTCTTTTTAACACTTCTTTTAATGATCTAAAATATCATTAACCATTTTGGCTCAAAATTAATTAACATGGGTTATTTATTTTATAAAAATTATCTCAGGGTGGTAGAACTGACCTACAACGTCAGTTGTGGTTATCATGCTTTTTAGTTAAATAAATTAATTCAAGTGTGGGTTCTTTTAGCTTGCAGAATACCAAATAATTTACTAGAACTCTTACTCTACCGTTATCAGCCAGTTGGAGGATGATTACAACTCAATCATCTCTTAATATTTAACATTTAAAATTGTAAACATAATGCTTTGGGCATTTTAGGTTAACTAGTTTATTAGTCAACTGACAATAAATGATTTAAAGAACGTTTGTTAACGTTAAAAGAACTCTTGGTAAAATATTTAAAATGTGAACAATAAAATAATATTTTGAAACAGTGTGGCTTAAATAAACATCTGAATCTTCATTTGACTCTGTAAAAGGTAATTATTTAGTTGCAAGTATTTATATATCTTAATAATACTAGCTTCTTACTCATAATAGACAAATATATTCAAAATAGTAGTAGTAGTAGACTCTTCCTAAATTACAAAACATAATTAACATTTGCATTTTTCGTTAACTTTCGTTAATTGCTTCAGACAGTAGACAATTCTCAATCTCTTATTAATGCTTGGTAGTTTAATCTAAATTTACTGTACAATGCTTCAATCAGGTGTATGGTTATATCGCACTCAGTATTCGTACATAATAAATGATTAATGTTTTCAAAATTCTTAATTCTGAAATATTCAAATTAAGTTGAGAATTGTCATTAGTACTATTGACTGAATAATATTAATAAGGCGCAAGGACCTACATACTTTATTACTAGAATGTTGTTCGATTATATCATCTTTTTCAAATTCTTAACTAATTTTGAGAAAATCACTGTACTCCCTTTTAAATCCCGGAATTGCTATGGATTATACACTTAGCAATCCTTATTAACGCACTGTTACACTTAAAACATTTTCAATAATATTGTAGTTATGTTTGCACAAGTTTAGGTTATGTTACTTTGTTGACATCGGTGACGCGCACAAATTATGTAAACAGCTGATTTCTTCCGGTGTCGAGTAGCCGTCTGCTCTCCTCTAAGGTTGATTAAAAAGTGTCTCGAAATGGCATCAGAATCTGCCGTTCCGTTTTGCGATCGTTGTAAAATTGGCTAATTTCTCGGATTTGATTGGTTGACGATCTTTAATTTGATGCACATACTCCCTTCGCGCAATATTTTAATTGTTGTTATTAGCGTGGGGTGGCTGGGTTGGAGAGTATACATATTTGCTCGAATTGACACAAATATTTTATAATTGAAATAACTTTCTTATTATAGCATAGATTTTAAATCTAAGCTTATCACTGTATTGGTAACATTTGGCTCTTCATTTAGAGTCCATTCATGGTGTGCTTTCGTTCATTATTAAGGGAGTTAATGTTTGAGATTATCACTCCACACTATTCACTATTAATTTGATTTTTTAATGAATTAAAACTATTTAATGGCAATCATATCTCTTTGGGAGCATGCCTTCCAAGTCCTTCAACACTTCTCACTTATTGGTTACTTATATCTGTTGATAAAATATAGTTCTTATCCTAACATTGATTTAGCCTAAGAGCCTATTAATTATAATTACAAATTATTCATAATAAAAGGTATCTGTGTAACTTCTGTATTGCCCCAGTTGTAAACACTGAGTTGTTACAACTACTGTTTGTCTTTGTTTGTTGGAATATATTGTTATTCCTTGGTATTTTAGTCATTAATATGACCTCTATATGGAACTATAAAGTGTACATTTATTTTAACTCTTATCTGGGAATGTAGTGTCTTTTCAGACCATTATTTAGTTTAGAATAGTTTATTAGTAGTAGTATATTGATAGTCAATCTTGTGTTTTTAACACACTTGTCTGTTCCTTAGCGTATAGCATTTGATAATAGTAGTTACATCTGGTGTCATATGACAGGTGTGCTTATTTATTCCTATTACACATTATGTCACTGATTATAATTCTTTTATACCATTATAATAGTGATATTATATCTTACTTATTACATAGGTATCCTTCTGTTATTACTATCTAACATTACAATGTGGTTTTGTCTATGTTTCACATGGTGAATCTCATTTTGGCTGTTTTTGTTCACTTTGTTTATTTGAATTCTTAGATAAAGATTACTCTTGGTATCTGATATTGGTATTGGTAGAAACCTTATTACTTCTACTTGATTTAGGGTACAAAATATTTCAGTTTAGAGATGTTTTGTCTACTATTAAATATGAAATTATGTGGAAAGTACCTGTATCTAGGTTATGTGGTTTTCTTATTTGCAGCAACAATGGGTGTATTGAGTTGATACAAATTTACATTTTTTAACCTTGCTTTTTCAAGTCTAATGTTATTAACGACAACTGGTAATTCATTATTTAGTTCTTTTTCCTATCTTACATGATTTTTTGATTACTTGACTAACAATTATTATAATTATCAGACAATTTTAATTCTCTTTTATATTACATTGATTCTGTGCATAATATGTCATTATGCTTTTATTTACAGCTTCTTTTGTGTTAACATTATTGTTACTTCTACTCTTTTGTCTAATATAGGATGCCCTACTCATTTACAATATTATTAGTTATATATGGGTCATATAAGTCAGTCAGTTATTGTTTTATTTTCAATCTGTAAGTTCCTCAGTTAGTATTTATACGGGTAAGATGTTAATCTATAGTTGACTGGCTCTTGGAATCTATATTTTATGGCATGGTTGTTATGTGTCTTTCTCGTAGATTGTTTCTTCCTTGTTTTTATTTGTTCCTTACTGACCGAATCTGTTGGGTTATTGGTTCCTGTGGTATAATCACTGTTTATTGTATCTTATTTCTTCTTATATGTTATCATTATTGTTTATTACCATTACATTTTATTAACTCCTGCGTTGAGTTTATTCTTCTTGATGAGTTGCTCATGTAGTCTCATTCTTGGCATTTCCAGATTAAATAATTGATGTGTCTTATTGACTCAATTATTATGACATGTGTTAATATTTTGTTAATTACAATATTCTGCTCATATGTCTTGTTACAATATATATATTTTTAACAAACTGAGCGCAAAAAAATCAAGGTCCTTAAATCGTTTTTACTTTTACACCCATATGTGTGTAAGATAGCTTTACTTTAAATACGGCCTCACAATATACTAAACCTATAAACACACAAAGTGTACAGTTTTGTGCTAAAATTGCACATGCATTACTTGTTTCAGTTATCTGAGCACTTGTGAGAGGTTACTAAAATGTTATCGCGCAATAGTAGCCTACCTTAGAATAGATGCCATAAACAGATAGTGTGATTGTAACACTTCATATTTGGAAATCATCAAGTCCAGTTAGTAGACCTATAATTGTTTTATTTGGCATTATTCTTGTGGCATTGTAACATTGCAGCTAAGCTGATTTTATAGGTTTCCGAAGCTCCTGTTTCTTTACGACTTGGCAGGTTCTAGACACCACTGATGTCTCCGTTTGTACTTATTGCAGCCTTAACCTATTATGAATACGTCCACACACAACATCCACATTGTACGTACAAGACTTTTAATCTTCCTCTCCTTCACTTCTCATCTCCTTTCTTTTTTCCTTCAAAAACCATTGTTAATATATTATTCGCTCTCTGGCTAAGCCTAATCTAGATCCGTTAGCCTACTCCTCTTTATAAAATCCTTTGTATTTAGTATTCATGATTGTAAACTGGAAGTGTGGAGACTAGTGAGTATTGGGTCTGGCTACTAATCTAAAGCTGCCGGGTTCGTCTCCGAGTCCTCTTATAAAACCAAGGTGGGCTTTTCAGGCCCCAGATCGACTCTACTTATGGAAAAGTGTACCTACCTGAAATAACATTCTGTGGCAACATTGATTTAGATGAAGCGTAGTTTTGGCCCAGAATAGAGATCATTCTGCATAGGGAGAGTGAAGAGAGAGCGTCCAGAGAATAATCAGCGCAGAAGAGGATTCGGCTTGACCTCTAATCAACTGCCATGAAGAAGCAATCTACGAACGAAGACTGTAGGGCAGCAGTATAAGAAACCCCACCATCAGAAGCACGAAGTACAACCAACATCCATGGATACTGACTTCCCTTGCCTTCTGCGAGAAGAGGAGCAAAAGAAAGCAGATCCGAGTGGGACCTGCCCCATAGTACAGGTAAGTCGATTAGGTAGCGCTGCCCAGTGCCATCCGAGGAGTCTGAGTTTAGGGTTGACAAATAGAGATATAGACATGCCATTGTAACTATGGCGGTGACACAGTTCGGCCCCCGGACACTCACTGGGCAAAGAGCAGAGCTATTCTGCATTCATCTAGCTGTTAGCACTCCCCAAGCACTGTGTGGTAGCGACGAGCCCCCTGGTCGGCCATTTGGGCCAGCCGGGAACCTAAAACTTGCGCGGGCAACCCGCACAAGATCGTGATCGGTCCTTGTTAGGGCCGACATCGGCCACAAGGCCGCTAGCCAGTCAGTCCGATTCCTTCAAAGAAGCCAAACAAACGCTCTTGGAGACCTCGGAACGCGCCGGATGGGTGGAAATAGAGCCCAGTGGGAAGCCAGTAAGGTCTCCTATCAAATCGCTCCAGTCTGTTACTATTTCGTCGGAACCACATGCCAACGTCAGAATGCGGCTAACGTAATCGGCTTTTCCGTCGACTCTGCAAGGCCGTCGCGCTTACAGAGAACGTCTCAGTGAAGCTCCAAGCTAGTGATAACTGTCCGCGTGACCTATTCAATGTTGGAGCGCGTTGGAGCAATGCAATGTTATACAGGTCAATGTTATACAGTAGCTAGAACGCGAGCAGTTCCAGTTCCATACGTACTGGTTTTATCAAGTCAAGCTCGTGGCCCTGGTTTACAGGGTTTGACATTCAATCCGACCTGCAGGCCGTCCTCGACAAACTGCGTGTCAGGGCTACAAGGTTGTGGCGGGTTCCCGGTTTTCTACCAGGCGCGGATCCAGGGGGGAACCAAGGGGGCGGCCCCCCCAAACGCCTTACTTTTAATGATATAATCAAAGAAATTTTTATACTTTTCTGCGTAAAAAATCACGAAAAATTTGTAATAAGTTGTAATTTTTTAATAAGTCTTGAAAGGCATGTTGAAAATTAAAATATACGTTCAAAAATTATTTCTTTATATGATAAAATGGATTTTAACGTTTTTCCATTATTTTCAAAAAGCTCCGGTACAGCCGTAAAAAGATAGAATGTCTGTTCACTAACTATTATACTATATTTAAGGAGTGGTGATAGCATAACTAGCATAAAGTAATTTGAAATTCAATTTTTATGTACAAAACAGTAATTTAATAATACTGCCAATTTTTTGTCAGTTCCGCTGAGGGTGAGCGCCATGGAAGTACTCTATTCTAGAAATTAGTTACAGAATCAATAACCAACTTTGCTACAGTATTGGACAAATATCGAGAATTTGAAAATCACGCACAAAACAAATATCACCAGGAAGCTGTGATAAAAGGCAAATATTTCTTAAAAATTTTACAAAAATCTTGAGCTATCCGCTACGGACTAATGTATTACATACTGGATGTTAAAAAATCGTGAAAGAAAATCGTTCTCGATTAGTGCCTATAATAAAAAGCATTATTTTTCTGGGTCGCCAGAACATTCAATTTTGAGGACATCGAGACGATGGCAAACTGACAACTGATGAATGTGATTCGGTTGTAAATACTGGCAATTTCCGAGCTTTATTGACGTTTCGGATTGATAGCGGCAATTAGTTTTGAAAAAATATCTGGAAGAGTCAACATCTCGTGCAACATACATAAGCAAGACAACTCAAAACGACTTGATTGATTGCTGTGGACGAGACATATTATCTAAGAGAATCCAAGTTGCTCAAAATGTTTAGTGTAATGTTTGATGAAACGACAGATCTTTCAAACAAATCGCAATTATCACTAATCATTAGGTATACTGACGATAAAACTTTACGTATCATTCAATAAATTTATTGATGGCGCCGAAATGTATAAGAATAATGAAAATAATGGTGAACCGACGTTGACTGGAGTAGCTATTGAAAACATTGTTATAAATGCTTTAAAAAAAATGTAATTTAAATATAAGCAACTGCGTTACCATAACAACTGACGGTTGTACTACTATGGTATCTGAAGTACGCGGAGCCGTTAAAACAGTTATGGAAGAAGCCCCTAAAGCTGTTTTCCCCCTCCCTTTTTACAACCATTGCCTCAATTTAAGTATTTTTCGAACATCCCAAGTACAGGCTATTAAAAATGCTATTTCGGCATTGCAAGAGACAATATATTTTTTAAAAGGTTCGTCCAAGAGAGAAGATGTTCTAAAACGACCATTAGGCCATACATTTTCGGGGCTTCGCGAGACCCGCTGGATAGGAAGGCATGATGGAATACTCCAGTTTCGATCGGCTCTTCTAAAAATTATATCAGACTCAATAACTGAATGGAAAGATTCTGCAACAGCTGTTAAGGCTCGAGGCTTAAGAATGGTATTGTGTGATGCCCAAACACTTGTTGCAATTGTGTGTCTCTCGGATTTACTTATTTGCGCATTGCAATTGAGCCAATTTTTTCAAGGAACTCAAGTCGACCTCAAAAGTTGCTCAGGTTTACTTAAGCTATACTGTAAAAATTTTACAAAGACGCCGTAACAACTGCGAAGCTGTTTTTAAAACTATATATGAGGAAGTATATGTGGTATTGCTGAAGAATTGGATGTGGAAATAAGGATACCCAGAAAAGCCTCCAGACAACTCTTCGAGAAAATCATCCTACAAACGATATAGTTACATACCGGTACTATAAGCAGGCGATATATATATATATATATTGCGACAACACAAATTACTAAACTATTGGCGCATAGGATATGATAGTATGTGTATTTCAAATTACAAGTCTATATTGGAGGGTTTAAGATTATTTATTGTACAAACACAAGTTATAGTTTATATGGTATATTTGTAATGTACAGAATGTAATGTTTGATATAGAGTCTTTCTTTTAAAGTGTTAAATAATGTTCATACGCAAGACGTGATACGTTACATAAGAAGACTCCCACGATGATGTTGTTGAAGAGAAGGGCCGGTCTTTGCGGTATAGATGGATCGTCAGGTGTGGCTTACAAATGACAGACGTTTTCCCAGAAACGTTTACAGCTGGGCTGGCGTCCTGTAACAGCTTGGCTGATGTCCTGTAACAGCTGGGCTGGTCCTATAACAGCTGGGCTGATGTCCTATAACAGCTGGGCTGATGTCCTGTAACAGCTGGGCTGATGTCCTGTAACAGCTGGGCTGATGTCCTGCAATTCCCACGATGAATCCGACACTTCGCACAAACAACGGTACTACGGATTTTATTACTCGCAAAACTTATATAGAGTTTAAGACCAAGTAATATCTCAGGTGACAGTGAGTTTAATCAATAACGGTATATTGAGCTTATACCTCTCCGGCTTCTTCAAGTGTTCTCGCGAATAACAAGGTCTACCGCGATCAGCAGACCACCCTATGAGGAAATCTTGCACTAGCACGGAAACGTCTTGATGGAACTATTGCGTAACAATTAATACTACTGTCACTGCGGAAAATCTTGCACAGTGATACAGTTACACTCACTTCTTACACACGTAATACTACAATATTAATATCGTGTGTAAAGATATAAATCAATTGTTATGCGTCACACGCGTTACTATCCCGAAAAGTCTTAACAGATCCTTGCAAGCGGTAGAGTCTTGTACAAGGATTGTATGTACCGTTCACGGTAGCAGCAGTGAAGAACTGCTTGTAAATTTTCGCACAATGCGTTAAAACACTGGTGTGTGCAAATGTACCACACACACAGTTCTGAGTCTTCCCGTTTCACTAACGACGAATAGTTTTTACAACACCTTGCAAGCGGTAGAATTCTTGTACAAGGAGTGCACGTTCCGTTCGCGGTAGATGGCGTAGAAGAACTCCGTAATTATACGCGTAATGCGTTTAAACACACCTGTGTGCAGATGTACTACATACACAGTTCTGAGCCTTCTCGTTTCACTATCGACGAATAGTCTTTACAACACCTTGCAAGCGGTAGAATTCTTGTACAAGGAGTGCACGACCCGTTCGCGGTAGATGGCGTAGAAGAACTGCCTGTGTAACGACAGGCATAAGAAAATTTCCAACCACCAGTCAGCATTCTATTGGTGGATGGAAGTCACATGGTTAGTAAAAGTGACAATGCACTTTTCATGCATTAGAGTGCATTTACTTTGTAACAGCATGCATAGCGGTAATCAGACTACTCGTATCTCATGCATGCTGCCAACATATTAATAATATACATGAACGTAAACAATAGTCCGACAGGTATAGGGATTGTAGCGATACACATGTCTCAGTTCAGCTAATGTCAAAACAACGATAATACTTCATGCACCGCACGGGAAACGTTTCCCAATCGCGCACGCGCGCACATTTCCACTAACACAGTACATGAATCACCATAAATAATAATGCACAGTTTTACTAAACTAAACCCATAACCTTACTAAATACAATTGATAACAACCAAACTTAACCATCTACGAATATAATAAGAATGTCCATTGTCTGTGTAATATATGACTTGCCCCGCCTATCATGATCCTGTGATTCGTTGCAGGATTAACTCCCTCCCGCATAAAAAAAAAATTTTTTTTTTTTTTTTTAGTTAACTAACAAAAAATAAAAATTTTTTTTTTTTAATATACCTAAAACAACTTCCTAATCCTGAAATAATAATAATACCCTCGAACTAAAATCAAATAAACATCCTCAATTAATACTAACAATTCCAACTGTCACTTTGACAGAAGCATCAATTCACAAGACACGTGGTAACCTTCAAACCAAAACAAACACACATGTTCTTGACACACAGATAACGACATCTAATGCAGGGTCATAGCGTACACAGACAACATTCCTTATCTAAACTAGATTATTGTTCACTCTCAGAGTCATCTTACATACAACATTTAAACCTGAATTGACATATTTAAATCACTACACATTCTTACCCCTATATCCTGACATTTATTTCTGAGTTTTTTTGTGTAAATTTTTCTCAGTTTTGAAACGCACACGTTTACTTGGAAATACAGATTTAAATTTGTTTAATATACACCGTAATTGCCTTATCTCGCAACCCATTAACTGAACCTTGGGAGTCGGTGAGTTATTCGTTATCTTATCTTTCGAGCGTCCTAGTCTGATAAGGTGCTCTACCCTATCAACCTTATCTCGTAATGTATGGTTTGGAACTCCAACTGGCAGTTTATTCAATTCGTCGATTTCCAATATAATATTATGTCCGAGTTTTCTAACTCCAATTACGGTCATATCTATTTCCGTTTCCTGCACATATCTTGTTATACGTGCCTGTTTTTCAACTATCTGCGACTCACACGCTGCTGATTTAACCCTTGTGCGACTTACCGGCAGAATCGGCATTTGTATAAAGTGGTTTTTACACCTCTTACGTAACTGCTCGTCCAACAGCGATATTTCTGTGCCGCTGTCGACCAACATCTCGTCAACATAACCCCTGATTTTTGCTTCGACAATAAGGTCGGTGCAATTTTCCATACTAATATTTTCTTCATGTTTATTACTATTATCATTATTACACATTAAATTATCCCTAATTTCGGCAGGATATAGGCCATACATAACAGTTTTATTCTTATAACTAACATTTTCCATACTTGATCGATTGAACTGCTTTTCAACTGAATCATTTTCAGTAACTGTTGCTAATAAGTTGGTATTAATTTGCTGAGTTGTATTTTTATGTTGTTGTGATTGCGGCTGATTTTGTGGTGTTCGAACATGAAACTGATTACGCGGCGGTTCATTATTATTTATCATAATTGTTGTCACCTTATTGTCACCAGTATCATTCACCTCTCCGTCCTCCGTAAACACCTCAGTACCTGATATAGATTCACCTAGTACCTCATCATTTCGACATGTGTCATAGATACTTGCACCGTTAGTATCCATACTAGTTCCAGGCTCTACTACTGGTTCGGGATTTTTATGTGTTATGCATACACTGTCCGCATCCATGATAGCTTCAGATTCTATCATACGTTCACGGTTCTCGCATGCTATATCTGTTACACTATAAACTATCACCCCATCACAGCACTTACCTGAAGTATGTTCCAGACTAACAGAGTTGTTACTACTAATTTCATTTCTGTTATCCTCACTACAATCCGATGCAGATTCTAAATATTCGACTTTACCGAGATATGAACTACTAGGTCCTAATAAGGTGGTTTCTGTATAATCACTTTCAATTGCAACTACTACGCTACTGTTCTCCGTTAATCCTCCAGATGTAAAATCTTGGTTAACTTCCATATCACTTTCTTTGAGAGTATGTTCCACAAGGACATTTGGTACTTCAAAATTATCATAAGGTACAATATTCTCAACCGTTAAATCTACTTCAATACCAGCTGACATTTCCTGTAGTTTCGCCATCCTCTCCTCTCTATCGGCTTCCATTTCTTCCCAAAATTTCTGCCTAATGGCTATCATCTCCTCATCCCTGGCTTTACTTTCCTCTGAAACTCCTTGTATATCCGCTATCATCTCTTCCTCCACGGCTTTCATCTCCTCATGCCAGGCTTTCATTTCTGCTGAAAGCTTCTGTATACTCATTTTCACCCCCTCTTGACAGGCTTTATTTTCCTCTTTATCAGCTTTTATTTCTTCCGACATGGTTTCCCACTTCGCTAATACGGCAGCTAAAAGATTCTTGATTTCTGCAGTATCCGCCATAATGATTAAATTTTAATTAAAATTTAGTAAATTTAAACTTATTGATTTATACGCACAGCAAGTTATTATTATCACAACAAGATTAGAACATATGGTAACCAGTTTATATGCACGCGGAAAGCAGTTCAAAACATCAACATGTAAATACCTTATCTAACATACAACAACTAATAATCAACCTCCAATATACTGATAACATCTGTTCATATATGATATACAAGAGAATATGCACACTTGAAAAATTATATCCTCAGCTTTTCATATGAACAATACACATACAATTATTACGTTAATTATATTTATACGTCGGATTTTTCCAACAAATTTTATATTCATAGACAAATATGTAATAGCGTAAATTTACCGCTATTTTACGAGCCCTACGTTGCTAAGCGCCAAAATATCTCTATGCGACAACACAAATTACTAAACTATTGGCGCATAGGATATGATAGTATGTGTATTTCAAATTACAAGTCTATATTGGAGGGTTTAAGATTATTTATTGTACAAACACAAGTTATAGTTTATATGGTATATTTGTAATGTACAGAATGTAATGTTTGATATAGAGTCTTTCTTTTAAAGTGTTAAATAATGTTCATACGCAAGACGTGATACGTTACATAAGAAGACTCCCACGATGATGTTGTTGAAGAGAAGGGCCGGTCTTTGCGGTATAGGTGGATCATCAGGTGTGGCTTACAAATGACAGACGTTTTCCCAGAAACGTTTACAGCTGGGCTGGCGTCCTGTAACAGCTTGGCTGATGTCCTGTAACAGCTGGGCTGGTCCTATAACAGCTGGGCTGATGTCCTATAACAGCTGGGCTGATGTCCTGTAACAGCTGGGCTGATGTCCTGTAACAGCTGGGCTGATGTCCTGCAATTCCCACGATGAATTCGACACTTCGCACAAACAACGGTACTACGGATTTTATTACTCGCAAAACTTATATAGAGTTTAAGACCAAGTAATATCTCAGGTGACAGTGAGTTTAATCAATAACGGTATATTGAGCTTATACCTCTCCGGCTTCTTCAAGTGTTCTCGCGAATAACAAGGTCTACCGCGATCAGCAGACCACCCTATGAGGAAATCTTGCACTAGCACGGAAACGTCTTGATGGAACTATTGCGTAACAATTAATACTACTGTCACTGCGGAAAATCTTGCACAGTGATACAGTTACACTCACTTCTTACACACGTAATACTACAATATTAATATCGTGTGTAAAGATATAAATCAATTGTTATGCGTCACACGCGTTACTATCCCGAAAAGTCTTAACAGATCCTTGCAAGCGGTAGAGTCTTGTACAAGGATTGTATGTACCGTTCACGGTAGCAGCAGTGAAGAACTGCTTGTAAATTTTCGCACAATGCGTTAAAACACTGGTGTGGCAAATGTACCACACACACAGTTCTGAGTCTTCCCGTTTCACTAACGACGAATAGTTTTTACAACACCTTGCAAGCGGTAGAATTCTTGTACAAGGAGTGCACGTTCCGTTCGCGGTAGATGGCGTAGAAGAACTCCGTAATTATACGCGTAATGCGTTTAAACACACCTGTGTGCAGATGTACTACATACACAGTTCTGAGCCTTCTCGTTTCACTATCGACGAATAGTCTTTACAACACCTTGCAAGCGGTAGAATTCTTGTACAAGGAGTGCACGACCCGTTCGCGGTAGATGGCGTAGAAGAACTGTCGTAATTATACGCGTAATGCGTTTAAACACTCCTGCGTGCAGATGTACTACATACACAGTTCTGAGCCTTCCCGTTTCACTATCGACGAATAGTCTTTACAACACCTTGCAAGCGGTAGAATTCTTGTACAAGGAGTGCACGACCCGTTCGCGGTAGATGGCGTAGAAGAACTGCCTGTGTAACGACAGGCATAAGAAAATTTCCAACCACCAGTCAGCATTCTATTGGTGGATGGAAGTCACATGGTTAGTAAAAGTGACAATGCACTTTTCATGCATTAGAGTGCATTTACTTTGTAACAGCATGCATAGCGGTAATCAGACTACTCGTATCTCATGCATGCTGCCAACATATTAATAATATACATGAACGTAAACAATAGTCCGACAGGTATAGGGATTGTAGCGATACACATGTCTCAGTTCAGCTAATGTCAAAACAACGATAATACTTCATGCACCGCACGGGAAACGTTTCCCAATCGCGCACGCGCGCACATTTCCACTAACACAGTACATGAATCACCATAAATAATAATGCACAGTTTTACTAAACTAAACCCATAACCTTACTAAATACAATTGATAACAACCAAACTTAACCATCTACGAATATAATAAGAATGTCCATTGTCTGTGTAATATATGACTTGCCCCGCCTATCATGATCCTGTGATTCGTTGCAATATATATTGCAACGATACATATACTTGAATTGAAACAAATTTAAATGTATTTTAATTTGTATAGCCCCACGTTCTTTGGGAGCCATTAATGCAACGTTACAACATTGCAAAAGTTGCATAATATTATATGGTATGTGTACAAATTTTTGTACGTAAATTTAGGCATCTCATGCCTCACGTCCAGGGCGACAAATTTATATAACGTGACAATTTGGCAAATTTAATTTAATTTAAATTTGTGGAGTCCCTCGATCTTGGAGCACCAAATTTAAACAACGTTACATATACATAAATAGGTGTGAACGGTCTCACGTTCAAGATTGACAAATTCTTTAAACATATAACATTTAAATAGGGGGTCACGTGTATCCGCAATGAGAACTCTACGGAACTTGAAACAGTAATTAAAATTTATTTGATACTATAAAAAAATATGTGCACATGGCACTGACTTCGATTTAAAAAACATTAGTTATTATTTGTTATAATGCCGTAAGGCTTAAGATATATACATCCTTACTAACTAAACATTCTATGCTACTAAATAGTATATAAAAAAAAATCTCATTTTTAGACTACTCAGTCTATTAATATGTTTCAAAATCAATTTTTAAATCTTTTTTCTATATATGGTACGTACTCAAAAGATTAATAGTTATTACTTCTCAGTACTGTTTTCTCAAATACTAATTGTTTTTATTTATATTCTTTGTAATCATTTTATATCATATTAATTTGATACTTGTTACGTTAATCGTATTTCTAAACATCTATGATTTTTAACTCTACTATACAAGAAATATTACTCTTATTTTTAAATAAAATATTAATGTCTTTAACTGTCTTTGTATACTGTGTATGATTAAGATATGAATAAGTTGTCTATCACCTTATTGTCGTCAATCATACTCGATCATTTTTGTTCCATCGGTGTTCATCTTCGTCTCGCCTCCAGCGTCGGCTGTCTCTCTTCTCCTCTTGTCCAGCGTCGGCTGTCTCTCAATCTCTCGTCCTCTCCTCTTGTCCAGCGTCGTATCGCTATGGAACTGCTTCTCTTGTCCAGCGTCGTATCGCTATGGAACTTCTTCTCTTGTCCAGCGTCGTATCGCTATGGAACTTCTTCTCTAGTGCTGTTATTAATTACAATGTTTGTCTTATAGCTTGGTTACGTATTTGTACATAACTGGCAATTTAAACTGTTTATAAAAATATTAATAAATATGCCGTGCTGACGGGCATAAGCTCCCGCTGCATCGTGGATGATTCAAGAAAGAGAACCACTGAAGCTTGCGTGTCCTATTTATACCCATGTCTTGGTCGACACCCTTCAGTGATACAAAATCGACATGTTAGAAACTGTCTTTGGCGTCAGTTCCCCCACTCTTTGTCAAATTCACTATTTTTTATATTTCTGCGAATTGCAGAGTCCTGTAAGTATTTTTTTATACTTATCTTATAACTAATTTTACAACACATGTTCATTGTAATTTTGGACATTGCAACTTAACCCTTTTGATTTGTACACAGTTATTTCACTATTGCACTTGTACGGCGTGTCACTTTCGCGTGGTTTTCGCACACAGTATTTATTAAATTTATTTACATTTTATGGTGCTTTTGGATTTTAATTCTTAATTCTAGTTTATGAATAATTACGGAAAAACGTCATTGTGCAATTATTCATACTGGGGTGGCAAACTTGCGTGCAGAGACCTGCGTTCACACACACTAGCAAAATACTGGTGTACACACTTTCAGTTACATGTGTGTGTGTGCACGTTGATTCAGGTCGAAACACCTGTTCATATTTTTGTCTGAGTCAAGCTTGCAATCCATAACATGCTTATTTCTAATATATTATTAATTATTTACAGTTTATTAAGTAAATTTAAATTTTTATATTTCATGCTCAGTACATCACTTATTTGTACTGTCGCATTATTCCTCTGCTTGGTAACAAAAAAAAATTTAATAAATTTATTTATTATAAATTTTTTTTTTTATCTATTTATTTATTATTATTTGCAAAAAAATATAACAAATAATAAAGAATAATATTCGTCATTTCACCCTTAATAGGAGTGTATACAAATGTCTTACCTCCCCTCTTTCGTACGCTCACTGCTCGCGACCTTGAATTAGGGTGGCTTTACAAACAGCTGATTTGACTGGTTTCAATGACCTCTGTTTTATGTGTAGAACTTCTTAAATGACGTTGCGTGGAATTTACCAATTTCTTTCTTCTGTATCTCATCATATACAATGAAAGTGTTCTGTCCCACTCGCTGTCTTAACGTATACGGTCCATTATAAAGTCTGAAGAATTTCTTCGCCGTATTATCACTCCTTTTTCCCACTGGATTTGCTTTGAGTAGTATACTTTCTCCCACGTTGAATTGTTGTAACTTGTGAGTTAGATTAAATCTCTCTATTCTCTTGTTACCTCTCTCTCTTATTCGTTGCTTTGCGTATTCAATTTTCACACTTATTGGTACAGGTACATTTTGGTTATTAGGTTTGTTTAGATATTTAGTCCAAAATCTGGTTGGCTTCTTATCTTCTTCTAATTCCATTGGAGTGTATCCTGTTGCTTCACTATAATTTTTGTTAATGGCTTTTTCAATAAATGGTAAATATTCTGCCCATTTGTTGTGTTGATTATGGCAATATATTCGTAAATATTTACCTAATTCTTTGTTAACTCTCTCAGCAAGGTTTCCTTGAGGATGTCTTATGGATGTGAGTACAGGTTGTATTCCATTTTCCCTTAACGTCCTCTCCCATTTTTCACTTTGGAATTGTACACCTTGATCACTGAGTATCTTCTTCATTTTTCCATATAACGGAATATATTTCTGCAGTAGTATCTTTAGAACAACTTTGGTTGTGGGTCGCATAATTGGGTACAGTCGGACTGCCTTGGAAAACACATCGATACATACCAATATGTGCTTCACACCTCGACTTGATCGTGGTAATGGTCCCAGAAAATCCACTGCAATTAGCTCTCCTTTGTTTTCCTTCTGTATACTCTGCATTCCTACATATGTGTGTAAATTCGGTCCTTAATTTTACATTAACTTACTCATACATTCTTACCTTCGCTTCTAATCTTCCTTAGCTCTTTTCTTAACATGACATTACTTTATCTAATACATTACTTATACACTACATTAACATTCATTACCTTTTATTACATTTCTTTAACATTACCTTTCTGATCGCTACAACTTTCTTGAAATACACTTCCGTAACAGAATACTCTTTTAGCTCGTAGTGTGTCGCATGATCGGTTACAGAGGAACTGTCTTGGAAAACAACGATATTTTTCTCGAAGTCCTTAATCCTAAGTAGTCTCTGCCCTTATGACTTTTCACTCTCGCTTTCTTCTGTGTCCTTGTATCTTCGATAAGTGTTCGCTTGATCAGCCGTTTTAATAATTATGGCAATTATTGCTCATCTTAATCATTTCTTCATATTTATAACATATCAATAACAACAATAACATCTTTTACCATTACTTTCTTAAATATTTCTCTACAATAGCATTCCTTACCATCACTAATACATTTCTTAATTAACCCTTTCAAATAATATTCCTTATAACATTTCTTAATTATACTCTCTTATATTATTACACATATTATTTCTCATTTAAAAATAATTATTCATTCCATTCGGGTATTGAGTTCAGTGTGTAGTTCGATGTGTCGTTAGAACTGACACCCCTCTTTATAACAATTGTATTGTCCATAGTCTACCGGACGTACATTGTTCCTTTGTAGCGTAGTCGCCGCGTTTACTATTATTCTCACCCTCGTATAAACAACGTCTGCGTTCCATTGTATTAATCCCTTGTTTGTGTGCGTACTCACCTTGTGAACGTTTGTGTTTATCTTAGAAGTCACCTGTTCATTGAGCAATGTTTTCATCTTGCCTCTCTTTCTCTCGTAACGAATGCTTCGTTCTTTCTCAATTCCCTCGTCCCTAGTTTGGTTGAGTGAACTGACGTGAATAGCTGTCGACGGTTTTTTCATTCGTCGTTTACGATAACCTCTGTAGTTTTCATACTTGCAGATATAATTATCGTTACTATAATTATCGTGCGTATATCTAACATCATATTTACCACAATTTTGCGTAGTGTTTCGTCTAGATAACTTACTACGTTTCTTGTTAGGCCTACAGTGATATTTATCTCCGTAAGTGTGGTGTTTTATGTGTTTCAACTGTGTCATCTTGTGTGGTTTACTATTGTGTGTGTGTCTCACACTTGGAATATCGCTGTTAATAAGGTATGTTTTATTAACCTTAATTTGCTTCTCCTCCTTAATGTTAATTACTTTTTTATAATTATCATTAGTAATTACACATGTATTTTTAACTACTATGGTTTGTTCACCTTCTACTGACGCTATGTGCGTATCTGTGTCTCTAATTTTCTCTTTTGCTATCCTTTCTTCTCTTAATTCTTCGGTCAGTTTTGTAAAAAATTCTGTTAACTCTTCTATTTGAGTTCTAATATTATTTTCTTTTACTTTTTCTGTTTGTTTGTTCTCTACTTCACCAAATACGGCTTGCATCATGGCTTCAAGTGCTTCTCCCATCCTCAAACTTCCTGATATTGCCATGGTGAATAATTATTAAAATATTTATTTAATAGTACTTCTTTAAAAATTATTATTGATAACCGTTCCCTACTTATTTATTTATTTCTGTATTTTTATTAATAGTTATTATTAATACTCATTACAGTTACACCTGTTACATAGACAACAATATTATTTGTGGTGGGCGCCAGCTGTGTGATTACACAACAATTAACATTACATTCAGTTACTGTTTACTACAAATAATAATTACATATTATACATTTTTCATTTAACACTCTTTATATATTTTAGAGCAACCATTTAGCTACATAAAAAAATTTTAATAGTCAAATGATGGGTATCGGGTCATACATTCATGATCTACAATTTATGTCACAAATTTTTTGTACATAAATTTAGGCATGTTGGGCCCCACGTGCAGGGCGACATTTTATGCAACGATACATATACTTGAATTGAAACAAATTTAAATGTATTTTAATTTGTATAGCCCCACGTTCTTTGGGAGCCATTAATGCAACGTTACAACATTGCAAAAGTTGCATAATATTATATGGTATGTGTACAAATTTTTGTACGTAAATTTAGGCATCTCATGCCTCACGTCCAGGGCGACAAATTTATATAACGTGACAATTTGGCAAATTTAATTTAATTTAAATTTGTGGAGTCCCTCGATCTTGGAGCACCAAATTTAAACAACGTTACATATACATAAATAGGTGTGAACGGTCTCACGTTCAAGATTGACAAATTCTTTAAACATATAACATTTAAATAGGGGGTCAGGTGTATCTGCAATAAGAACTCTACGGAACTTGAAACAGTAATTAAAATTTATTTGATACTATAAAAAAATATGTGCACATGGCACTGACTTCGATTTAAAAAACATTAGTTATTATTTGTTATAATGCCGTAAGGCTTAAGATATATACATCCTTACTAACTAAACATTCTATGCTACTAAATAGTATATAAAAGAAAAATCTCATTTTCAGACTACTCAGTCTATTAATATGTTTCAAAATCAATTTTTAAATCTTTTTTCTGTATATGGTACGTACTCAAAAGATTAATAGTTATTACTTCTCAGTACTGTTTTCTCAAATACTAATTGTTTTTATTTATATTCTTTGTAATCATTTTATATCATATTAATTTGATACTTGTTACGTTAATCGTATTTCTAAACATCTATGATTTTTAACTCTACTATACAAGAAATATTACTCTTATTTTTAAATAAAATATTAATGTCTTTAACTGTCTTTGTATACTGTGTATGATTAAGATATGAATAAGTTGTCTATCACCTTATTGTCGTCAATCATACTCGATCATTTTTGTTCCATCGGTGTTCATCTTCGTCTCGCCTCCAGCGTCGGCTGTCTCTCTTCTCCTCTTGTCCAGCGTCGGCTGTCTCTCACTCTCTCGTCCTCTCCTCTTGTCCAGCGTCGTATCGCTATGGAACTGCTTCTCTTGTCCAGCGTCGTATCGCTATGGAACTTCTTCTCTTGTCCAGCGTCGTATCGCTATGGAACTTCTTCTCTAGTGCTGTTATTAATTACAATGTTTGTCTTATAGCTTGGTTACGTATTTGTACATAACTGGCAATTTAAACTGTTTATAAAAATATTAATAAATATGCAGTACTGACGGGCATAAGCTCCCGCTGTATCGTGGATGATTCAAGAAAGAGAACCACTGAAGCTTGCGTGTCCTATTTATACCCATGTCTTGGTCGACACCCTTCAGTGATACAAAATCGACATGTTGGAAACTGTCTTTGGCGTCAGTTCCCCCACTCTTTGTCAAATTCACTATTTTTTATATTTCTGCGAATTGCAGAGTCCTGTAAGTATTTTTTTATACTTATCTTATAACTAATTTTACAACACATGTTCATTGTAATTTTGGACATTGCAACTTAACCCTTTTGATTTGTACACAGTTATTTCACTATTGCACTTGTACGGCGCGTCACTTTCGCGTGGTTTTCGCACACAGTATTTATTAAATTTATTTACATTTTATGGTGCTTTTGGATTTTAATTCTTAATTCTAGTTTATGAATAATTACGGAAAAACAGTCATTGTGCAATTATTCATACTGGGGTGGCAAACTTGCCTGCAGAGACCTGCGTTCACACACACTAGCAAAATACTGGTGTACACACTTTCAGTTACATGTGTGTGTGTGTGTGCACGTTGATTCAGGTCGAAACACCTGTTCATATTTTTGTCTGAGTCAAGCTTGCAATCCATAACATGCTTATTTCTAATATATTATTAATTATTTACAGTTTATTAAGTAAATTTAAATTTTTATATTTCATGCTCAGTACATCACTTATTTGTACTGTCGCAATATATATATATAGGCTTGTATACAGGCACTCGATAATTTGATTCTGGATTTAAAAGATCGTTTTCCTAAAGAAACATTACATTTCTGCAATACGCATATTTTCTTCTCAACGACCAAACCTGATAATTTCCATGAAATTATACCTAACTTGGTTACAAAGTATTAGTCATTCTTCAACGAAACTGTAGATGTGTTGAAAAGAAAACTAAAAGCTGAATTGGAGTTCTGGGAGTTACATATGGATAGAGAAGAAAACGTTGGTCCACACAGTCCATTAGATGTCTTATCAAAATGTAATAAACAAATGTACCCTTGTATACATTTTTTTATTAAGCTTTCGGTAACGTTACCAGTACCCATGGGCGGGATTCGGGGGCGGCAAGAGGAGGCACTTGCCCCCCCCAAATACTATAAAATAAATTACAAATCAGTGAACCGTAGCTTTGTACAGTATTTGACACGGCATTGGAAGGATTTTCAAATCTAGTTTTCTTGCGTATTTTAACTTAGGCCTATTCAAGCTATGCTATATGTAATGTAAAGTTACCCACTTGGTAAAATAAATAACTTCCCCAGGAATTGTCACATCCAATGCCGGATTAACCATCTTGGGGGCCCTTAGGCAGCAGAATAACCGAGGCTCCCTCCAGATTATTTAATGTTTTCATATTTGTGTGTGTGCATGTGTTTACACACGTTTGTGCGTGTGTGCGTGTCTTTGTGTATGTGTGTCTTTTGAAGGGTTAGCAAAAAGTTATAACCTCCTAGTGGGCAGATAGACGAGCAGAAAGGCTGGCTAGGAGCCTATCTTTCTGTCTGTTCGGAGGTTAGCATTCTCGCTAACCCGCCTTTCCCCCCGTTCGGAGGTTAGAATTCTCGCTCACCCCCCCCCTTTTCCCCCGTTCGGAGGTTAAAATTCTCGTTAGCCCGCTTTCCGCCCGTTCGGAGGTTAGAATTCGCTAGCCTATTTTTCTGGCTGTTACAGATTAGAATTATCTCCAGCGTGTCTTTCTGGGGTAATGCCAACGCCTCCACCCGAACACCGCCATCGATAATTCCTGCCTTTCTAGTCATTTCGTCAATAAAGGCAGAACGCCTTCACCTCGGTTCGCTTAAAAAAAAAAAGAAAAAAGTTTGCTGTCGTCGATTTTTGCCTCTCCAATCCCATAGGTGAAATCCCGCCTATAGCAACAGCAGAACGTGTCTTTTCGTGCTTAAGATTATTGAAATCGTGGCTACGATCTTCTATGGGCCAAGAAAGGTTCAATGGACTTGCTTTAATGCATATTCATTACAATAAGATATATACATAGAAAATGTAATTGATATGTATGCTAATTTAAGAAACCATCGTTTCGAGTTTACATTGTAATTATAATATATTGTTATTATCAAAATTGTTGTAACGCAAATATATTTTACTATTAAAAATAATAATATATTTTTATTATTATTATTTTAATTACTATTGTAATCTGCAGAAGTCATTCTTCCTTTTTTTACCCCTCCCCTCCCCCGAGTTGACCACTAGTTCCAGTTCGCCCCCCCCAAAAGTAATTCCTGGATCCGCGCCTGTACAACCTTCGACGCTCGGAAGCCACTTCCACTAATCAGGCTTCTCGTGGAGAAGAGCGAGTCCACCCAGGCCCTTCAAGAATTAAAACGGCTGTTCGGTCTCTGTGTTAGCGTAGAGCCCTGCCGACAGACCGGCTGGGTTTCTCAATGCTACCAGTGTCAGCGATTTGGCCACAGCAGCTTCGCTGTCGGAAAGCACCAGCATAGGTTACATGTGGCTGGGATTACTTGACGCAGTCATGCGCTGTCGTCGACAAACACAGGTAATTGCATCAACTGTGGAGATCCTCAAGCGGCAAATAACAGGTGCTGTCCGATCTACAAAGAAAGCTGGACAAACTTGCTAATCCGTTGCAATCGAAGCCTAGACAACCGCTTTCGACTTATTCAACATCGGCCAAGCTCGACCTCGGGTGGTACAGTTGAGCCCGAGTACAACTAAACAGCCCAAAACAACAGTTGGACCCCCGGAGCCGGAATGCGAACCCACACCCACACACTTGGTTTTCCTTACACAGATGGGTTTGATCTTCCCTATCGTAGCCCTAGCCTAGATTCCCCAGAACAAGCAATAAGCAAACAATTTTCCTCAAAAACTACGGGCCAGCCAAAACCTACTACTGCACCCATACCTGCCCTCCAAAAGCCCGAGCAATCCCTGCTCCAAAACCGACCTCTAAGGTAATATCGTAACAGATCTTTATCGTAATATCCAACCGGGAAAGAACTCTTCTCGCGCGGAGAACCTCAGACCAATTAGCCCCTTGTCCGCGTCGTCGAAGGTTTTTGAGCGACTTGTCCACATCGGATCTGAGCCCACCTAGTAAGATCGGTCATGCTGATCCTTGAACAGTTCGACTTTTGTGAGATGCACTCTTCAACTCATCAGCTGAGAGACTCGTGGAGAGCATTACCGAGGCCGGCTGCCAGGGCAAACAGATGGCGGCGTTGTTTCTAGACGTGGAGAAACTTTCGACCGCGTGAGGCACGAGGGACCAGTACAAACTAACGGACGTACAGGACAATTTCAGACTGCTATGGCAGCTTCCTGCCGGCGGCTTGATTGGTAGCTTTCTGATAGACCTTAACTTTCGTGGAAGAATAGACCACGCTCTCTCTTTGTAGAAGCGTATTACCGCTGGTGTCCTTCAGGGCAGCTCTTTGGGCCTCTCCTGTTCACGGTGTTTGTCAACGACACTCCTAGAGAGGCTAGACTAGAGACTATCTTTACTTTCCGATAATACCGCAGGCTTCGCTGTTGATCATGTCGCACATTTTGCGGCCGTCAAGCTCCAGCGCCAACTCGACGAGTATGTCGAGGGGGCCAAGAACTGAAGAGTTGCTGTTAACGCTATAAGAGCACAGTGGTAATATTTTAGAATTACCTCAAGAGACATCGGTCACTGACTGTAGACTCAGGCGAGTTGCCCTGGACCAACAGTGTGAAGTACCTCCGGCTTCACCTATACTAAAATTTTTACAGGAGAGGGATTGGCGTTTGCAATGATGTCATCGCCATGTTGCCACTTCGTAACCACGTGTTTCTGTTGAATGTCACGCAAGCGTAACTTTCGTTACTGCATTCACTCAAAACATACTTCTCGCAGACAAAACAAATCCAGTACACGCAGACTAAATATGTATTCCCCTACTTAAAACTAATCTTCGATTTCGTTGTCCATGACGTGTCCGTTAATTAACTAAATATAATTATTACACTACGACTCGGAACACAAAACTTTTTATAGGTAAAAACGAAAAAGTTTTACCTTACAACCTGAACCGGCTTTCGCCTTTTAAAGGCTTCTTCAGAAGTCTCGCCTTTTAAAGTTTTGTGTTCCGAGTCGTAGTGTAATAATTAATTTAGTTAAAAACTAATATTTATTCAGTTGTAACTACAGATAATTCATAAACTAAAAATGTGAATTCTTACGAGAATAATAAACGAGAACTTAATTAACTTCAGTGTTTTTTTTAAATTAACTTCAAATGTTCAGAATCTTTAATTTTTTGATTTAACGATAAATGTGACAATGTGCAAATGTGCAATAATCAACTTAGTGTATAAATAAAGTAAAAATTAACAATAATAAAAAATATAAGACAGCAAAATAAGAGTCAATGTTTTGTTTTTATTACTTTTACCATAAAAACAAAACTGAAAATGAAATTATTATTACCTGTCTGTAGTTTTCTGCCTGTGCCGTTAATCTAAAGGTGTTACACCACTTATGTCGCTACCAGAGTCACTCGAGTCACTGGATTCTGTCCCCAAATTTATTACCAGTTGTTCCACGGCGTCTTCTAATATGCCTTCGTTGCTCCATGCTTCGTCAATTACTTTCTTTTTATGCATCACTGCTTTTCTCCAATCGTCTGCAGTAACATTCGTAATGCCCTCGCGTATCAATTTTTCTACTTCAGTTCTTGTAAAAGTCTTATTATTTCTTGCTACATATCTCTTCACTTGTGCCCAAATTAACTCAATTGGGTTAAAATGACAATGATACGGTGGTAATCTTACTAATTTATGGCCATGTTCTTGCGCTACTTTGTCAATTACGTATTCCGGAAAGCGGGGTTTACAACTTGACACCAGCTCCAATAGCTCTGCTTTTTTCATGCTAACAGTCATAGAAATGTTATGTTCATGAAGCCAGTGAATAATTTCTTCTTTACGTGTAGCTAATGTTGGCGCTTTGTCGTATATAACCGAGTGATAAGGGGCGTTATCCATTACAACAGTTGACGGCACTGTGAAGTTTTCAGAGTTCATTTCTTCGTGGAAGTCACTCGTTTTCTTTGACTTAAAGGCATAAAAACAGTTAGGTATGAAACCTTTTGATGCCCCAGCGTGTACAATAATATATCTACCCCCTCGTCCTAAAGGTATTTTCATTGTTGCTTCCACAGTATCATCTGTCCAGCCTTTTCGTAAACTGTGACCTATGTTTACCCATGTTTCGTCTAACCAGACTATGTCTTCAATAGATTAATTTGAATTTATCGTAGAAATCTACAACGTAAAGCAACTACACTTTCACTTTCCATAAGGACTTTTCTCCCCGAAATGTTTGTATACTTAAAACCGATATTTTGCAATACTTTCCTAACAGATGATTTACTACCGGCAAAAAGATCAGCTGCTGCTAACGACTTATGAAGTTTATTTATTGTTGGGTGCTCTTTTCTACAATAGTAGCTATAAATATGCTGTCGAATTGCATTTTCTTGGAAAGAATCTAACTTCGTAACTTTTTTGTCTATATTTCTTTTTTTATTAGGTGTATGAAACTTGGGCTCTGTATCACTAAAATCAGTAAGAAGATCGCCTTTCTCTTTTCCTATACGTACTATAAGATTCTTCCCTACTTAGCATGCGGCAGCTGTACGCTCTAAAACTTTATTAAAGGAAATTAACGGCCCCCCGTTTGCTTTTTCTTTTTCAAAATATTCACGTACTGAACAGATAAGTTGTCTTGCCTGTCCATTAAATACTTTCCTTTTTCTTGTCTTGCGTATAGCTGAAGCACTCGTACTGGCGTCGGACATAGCTGAATGGATAATATTTACAATCACTATCACTTAGTCCACTAAATACTTAAATTTTACCACAAAATCACTTTTGAATATTAGATTAATAATCACTAAATTTAAAAAATATCACTCAATCATCCAAATGCACTAAAATATGATAATATTGTAAATTTAAAACTGTTAAATTTCACTCACATCAAACCGTAGTAAACGCACTAGGCCTGCTGTTCAATTTACTACGCGCACGTGGTAACGCAAAAACAGCGGAACAACAAGTACGAGTTGACAACGCTGTGCTGTATAGTTTCGGCTAATCAGACCGCTCTAAACACCATTTCCCCCCTCACTTGCAGTCAAACGTCAAGCACTCTCCTGTAAAAATTGTAGTATAGACTCACGACTCACCTGGCGAACCCACACACGAACGACCGGACAACGCGCTTTGGCGCAACTCAGTAGACTTTGGCCCGTGTCTTCGAGTTTGGCCATGACTTCTCGGCTTGGTAAGCTCATATTCAACACGTATGTGTTGCCGGTTATCACCTATACCTGTCCTGTTTGGGGATACCTGGCCGTCTGCCATAGAAAGTCGCTCCAGAGCGTTCTCGACCGGGGACTTAAACTGCATGTAAATGCCCCCGCAAGTTCTCTTTACGTGCAGTCCAAAGTGACTAGTGTTTGTGTGCTTTATGACATCTTGAGACGCATGGCGCGTAGATACTATGGTCGGGCGTCCCGAGTTACCGACAATCCACTGACCGCTAGACTTGGCAAACACACGCCAAGGTCAGGTGAGTCTTGAAAGCGACCTTATTTATTAGCCCCGGTGGTATAATCCACCAACAGAGGGAAGCTTCCGGCCCTCCACAAATTGTAAAATAATATAAATTTAACTCAAACTGACCCAGTGGCAGGAGTCTAGCTGGAGACGCGGGACACTGCATTACCGCGTCTCGCAACCCTCCAGTCGTTTAGTGTTGGACACACTACCTTTCTTCTATGCCGAAATGTTCACATAGGACAGCATACGCGTTCTAGCTTCTATACTGCTTACCCTGTAAAACAGTCTATTACTATTATCATTGTTACTATTATATGTGATTATAAACTGTTTGACTGTAACGATGTGTGTAATTTTTATAGGTTTTATCGAGAGTGATTTTGTTTCCTGACATCATTATAAATTCCTTTTACCACTACAACACAACTTCCTTTCACCATTGATCTCTTCCTTCTTTTGCATTTTCGTAATTTATCATTTGTGTTAACGTGTAATTGTTTATTCGAGTGAAATTAACCAGTAAAATCTACTGAAATTATTCGATTTATCCTTTACATAGAGCGTATGAATTTCACAAAACGTAACTTATAATTGCAGGATAAGAGCGGATACAATGTAGTATTCAAAAAGACGCTGCAGTCATGATTCTTATATTAAAATAAGAAGGCAAGCTGTCGCGTCTCCTTGGCTGCGCTGTCGTTGTAGGCATGGGAAACCGCGAGACAACAAGTGCACCGTTGCGAGACCCATTCGTCTGCGCGGTCGCGCCTATGGCCTACACCACACTGCGGACGGATCTTTAAGGAAGACATGGAGCCGCGTTCCCGACTTGTAGTTAGGCTGGAGCGATTCACGAACTCCTTTCTACTTATTATGCAAAGAGGACTACAACCTAACTCCTTATGCCGAACAAACGACCGACCGCGCTATACGGTTTGAACTTGCTATTCACTGGGCTCCGACCCGGGACAACGCAAGCCTGGTCTTTAGGAAAAAAGAAGAATGTCCTTAGAAAGCCTAAACATATTATCAGCATAGTCAACTAAATTTCTGTAATTATTGTCTTAAACCTGTTGGAGTGAACTTTGTAAATAGTAGGATACATATCGTTCGTCAGAAGCAACGGACCCTCCGACGGATAAAACATGGGTACAGGCGGGTAGATTCGATCTGGCGTCGGCGGCGGGCTTGTCAACAACGCAGCCGATGCCACGAAAATAGTACTCTTTTACAAAACTGGATGGTCACAGACGTTTGAAGCGAAATGTGCAATGGCAGTATACGTAATATATGAAGTATACGTGAGAATGAACGAAGAAGACATACCATTAACGACGAAAAAATTAATGTATTTCGGCGAATAAGTAATTTAGACGTTTGCCACGTTTTTCAGACTAAAAATTTTTTTGTTTAAATTTTGAATGAAATACCGGCTTTGAAGGCGTTACTTTAAACAAACAATTGAGGGTGAATTTTGCTACTGTTATCTGAAAGCTGGGAGCGATGTTTACATAACGGCGGGAGACGGGTAGGGTTCGACTGGACGCCACGTCCAGTGATAATTAAACGCCACGTTTAATTATGATTCATTATGTACCCTTTGTTCTGCTGCTGGCTTATTTGTTTTCAAAATTTACACAATTTTCACATAAAGTCAAACACAAAAACGGCATTACCAGCTCGCAGCCTTTGAATTTACACTATTTTAATCCATAAATCACGTGAAAATTAATTTACTGTGTATACTTTTCTCTATCCGATTTGAGGGTTCGAACAATTGACAGTTTATTTAAAAACACTATATGAATGTATATTATACACTATATTATACTATATTTGTAAATATACTATTCTTATATTTAGTATTTTTATTTATGTAAATATATTGTATAAAGTCTGGTAAAAAACGTTCTTGCAATTTTTGAATTTGCTACACTAAAAATGCCCGATTTAGAGCCGTATTTCCGTGACGTTGGTGCGCCTGTCTGTAACACATTTGTAAGTTTTATTCAATTTGGATGCATAATTTAGATTTGCTAGTTAATTGAGTAATTTTTTTCAACTTTGTGAATTACAAGATTGAAGAACTTTGATTAAATTTTGTGTAAAGAATGACAAATAAATCCAACTTGGTTGCAGAAGCCTTTTATTAATTCTGGTATGCAGGAAAGAGCGGTTCACAAATGGTATGAAAACTTTAAAGACATAGGCTAAACTGAGTCGTGATTAAGTTGGAAATTGAAATGTTAACATTAAGATTGTGGTGTGTTCCGTGAATGTTTATTAAAAGGCTACGATCAAAGAAGGGGACACCACGATTAAGGCATTTTAGGGCACTTGCATCAAGCTATTAGTAGAAAACAGCAACATTAATGTACATCGTGCCTCGATAATATACTAGCGTACACATCGTTGTTTGTTAAAAAAATTTATTGAAAAACATTTTGAAGCCTACCGTGTATATATAGCACCGTTGGCTATGTTCCCATGGAATTCTTCTTCTCGTCAAGATTATAAATTTATGAAAGCATCGGGTTCCTTGCCTGTTAAAGACGTAAAATTAAAATCTCTGAAGGAGCTCAAGGCTTTATCAAAAAGTCCATTTAGAAATGTCCTAAGGGTACTTGGCAACCGAAAAAAGCATTGCCATAATTGCGTTATATTATTTAGAGTTTATTTGGAAATAAAAAATATAAATAAACAGCAAAGGCATAATTTTTCAAATAACAAAAGCTAAGTAAACTTTTTTATCAAATCATTATCATATTAGGCCTATCTTACTATAGACATACAACTCTTGTAGGGTTTTAGCCCCCCTGACAACGCCTGTCCATTTTTACTTGTCTTATGTTATTACTTCTTAGTTTTCTTGTTGTGTTGATTCTTACAGTTCTCTTTTCATGTTACATAAAATTTTTGTTCGCAGTCTTCCTGGTGGCCTGTTGCAAAGGATTGGTTAATATGTATTTTATTGATATCACTCTTTTTTTCTTCCCTTAAAACGTGACCACGCTACTTTAACCTCCTAACTTTAACTTCGTTTGTATGTTAACTTTGATTTCTCTTACTCGCTATGTGTTAGTGTTACTTTCTGTTTCTTATGCCACTGCCATGATTTTCTCTAGGATTCTGTTCTCACAACGAGTTAGTTTCTATTGTTGTTCAAGTGTCATCGTCCACTTCTATATAACACTGCTGATTTTATTAGGCTATTATAAACTCTTAATTTGAATTTCGTCAACAAACATTGGGATGAGAATAAACAGCGTAAGGCTGCAAATTATCTGTTTCCAGCGTTATTTATTATCGTATCTATCATGTAGCATCATCATCGTCATCAGCAATGATCTGCTCAACACTAATATAAGCGAATGCTTTCTCGAGATACTCGCACAATTCACTGTAACACAGTCCAAACCACAACATCCCTTTTTGTTGCAAAGGGCCGTCCTATTGGCCTCATAACGTCTCTTGGTCTGGAACTACATCTGCCTGTCTGTCTGCCTGTCATCTGTACTAGCCTCTACTTTGTAATTTTTACTACCAACAATGCCGGTATCAGACTCACATCATTTAATCTATTCTACATGTCTTGCGTCTCCATATAAGAGTTTCCGTTCACTCCTTTTTAATCCAAGCTTAGTTATTTCATGTTTGCTCTTCCACGCATCTTTGGCCAATCCGCGGTTCTTGTATTATCCTGCCGTCCACTGTTAGTGTTTCTGACACGTTTAACGCGTAAAGCTTATATTCATAAAAAACAAACTTTCTTTTAAAATACAGCAACATTTCTTATTAGTAGCATTTTTTAAAAAGTGACAAATTCATCACGCATTAAGAAATATTATAAATTACAAAATATGAAAATAAAATTATTTTCTTTACTATCATATTATGCACGTAATGAAATAAAACAAAATTAAATACAAATATAAACAGGAACATAACAAAATATGAACATAACAAACAAAATAGAGAATAAATAGGAAAGATAAAAATAAATTAAATAAAAAATAAAAGTTCAAGTATTAGAAACAAAGACAAACAAAAGAAAATAAACAATAAAAATTAGGCCTATAGGCAAAAATGGAAAGAGTATAGAAATTAGATAAAATGTATAACGCATAGTGTATACAGAAAACCACAGACACAAAGCAGTAGGAAGAAGTAATTTACAATGTTCAATGAAATAATGACGATTAATTACTCGAAAACGGATGAAGATAACGATGACGAAGAGATGACGACGGCGATGACAAAGATGTTGTTGATGATGATGGCGATTAGTCTTTATACTAATAACAACAGTCCAATCATATACTTACGGAATGCGATTGTTTTGGTCTCACAACCTGCATTAATTTTGTCTTATTAGGAAAATGAATTTAATATATTTTCGTTAAATAGATTTAAATATCTTATATAATTATTACAACGTTAACGAGTTGTATGTGATGATGGGTGTATTCGTAATAATAATAACAGTATGTAATTTGGTTTAAAATCATTTAAATATTTATTAAACAAACATTCTTATTTGGTTGCGAATTAAAATATCATTTAGCCATAGCACACATTTAATTATTACATATAAGTGATACTCTCGTATTACACATAGACATAATATACAATCTTATACTCTAATACACATTTATAATTATCTAATATTGCTTGCTCATTAGTGTGATAATGATAAGATTAACTAATTATTTTCTAATGATCTAATCTCTTTTGATTTTACTGCATATGCATTGCTTTGCTTTCTAATAAAAATTTACTAATTACTTTTATCAATTTAAATATCAAAATTATAGATTCAAAATTATAGCTTCAAAGTTATTGATTCAAAATTATAGTTAAACATTCTTAAACATTACTCTAATTATTATACAAAGAATATTTACATTTTTCAAAAATTATTAATTCATATTTGAATTAGATTGTCTCTCTTTTTTACATCGTTAATTATTGTCTTTGTGTGATTCTCTGGTTTACAAGTACATGGTTGTTTGTCACCTTATTGTCGTGGTAAATCGGTAGCGTGTCTTCTTCGGTCCTAGGTCCTTGATCCTGGATGCTCCTTTGTCGTCGTGTAGTCCTGGAGTCGTTGATCCTCGTCCTTCGTCCGTCGGATTCTCGTATGCTGGATTCTACTGCATAGACTTGGCTGCTCCCTCGTCTCCCATCATGGCCTCGGGTTGCAGGTACTCTCACGAAAATGATGAGTAGTCGTGAAGCCCCTGGCTGCTGCTGTCGTTGAGATACAAACGTTGTCTCTGGGCAGAGCCTCCGGCTGCTACGGTAGTTGTCCGTGAAAGAGTTGTAGTTGTTGGGCAGAGCCTCCGGCTGCCAAGATGATTGAACGAGAAAGAGAATGAAGTTAGCGCGTCTCGTATATTTATAGCCTAGGGCGCTAAAATCATGTTTCGACAATATTCTGCATGTCAGAGTCTGTCGAAGGCGTCACTTCTCGCACACGATTCTTGTCACAATTAATTCGCCTGTCTTCGCGAAATGCGAAGTCTTTTGCAGATTACCCGATATTCGTTCTGTCGGTAATTTTTATGTGTTCACCATGTATAAACCGTTTCTCTTTATCTTAATTAACATAAATTTTATTTATTTTCATTTTCCTGTAATTACACTTTTTATCCTTTTTACACTATTTTTTATACACATGTGCGTCTTATTTTTATACACACTTTGGTGTATTTGGTTTTGTGATATTATGCACACAATCTTTACGAAATAAATAAAAAGCAACATTTCTTATTAGTAGCATTTTTTAAAAAGTGACAAATTCATCACGCATTAAGAAATATTATAAATTACAAAATATGAAAATAAAATTATTTTCTTTACTATCATATTATGCACGTAATGAAATAAAACAAAATTAAATACAAATATAAACAGCAACATAACAAAATATGAACATAACAAACAAAATAGAGAATAAATAGAAAAGATAAAAATAAATTAAATAAAAAAATAAAAGTTCAAGTATTAGAAACAAAGACAAACAAAAGAAAATAAACGATAAAAATTAGGCCTATAGGCAAAAATGGAAAGAGTATAGAAATTAGATAAAATGTATAACGAATAGTGTATACAGAAAACCACAGACACAAAGCAGCAGGAAGAAGTAATTTACAATGTTCAATGAAATAATGACGATTAATTACTCGAAAACGGATGAAGATAACGATGACGAAGAGATGACGACGGCGATGACAAAGACGTTGTTGATGATGATGGCCATTAGTCTTTATACTAATAACAACAGTCCAATCATATACTTACGGAATGCGATTGTTTTGGTCTCACAACCTGCATTAATTTTGCCTTATTAGGAAAATGAATTTAATATATTTTCGTTAAATAGATTTAAATATCTTTATATATATATAATTCTTCTGTACGTGTGTATGTCACTGAACTCCTCCTAAACGGCTGGACCGATTTTGATGAAATTTTTTGTGTGTGTTTGAGTGGGTCCCTGGATGGTTTAGATTCACAATTGGACCCGGTAGGTGGCGCTGCGATAGGGTTCCAGGAAATCTTTATATATATAATTCTTCTGTACGTGTGTATGTCACTGAACTCCTCCTAAACGGCTGGACCGATTTTGATGAAATTTTTTGTGTGTGTTTGAGTGGGTCCCTGGATGGTTTAGATTCACAATTGGACCCGGTAGGTGGCGCTGCGATCGGGTTCCAGGAAATTATATATAAAAATGAATGTTTCTTTGTTTGTCCCGTATGCGTTCCTATACCATTCATCCAATTGCGATGAAACTTCGGTGAGTTGTTGTGCGCACGCCCGCGAAGGTTTCTGAATTAGTGGTGTTTTTTCGATGGGGTCCTTTGGGGGGGGGGTTCTTTGTGGTCTTCCACATCTCCTCCTAAACCACTGGACCGATTTCAACCAAACTTGGCACAAATATTTTACGCAAAGGGAGAACCAACATAGGATAGGTGTTTTTTCGATGGGGTCCTTTTGGGGGTTCTTTGGGGTCTTCCACATCTTCTCCTAAACCACTGGACCGATTTCAACCAAACTTGGCACAAATATTTTACGCAACGGGAGAACCAACATAGGATAGGTGTTTTTTCGATGGGGTCCTTTTGGGGGTTCTTTGGGGTCTTCCACATCTTTTCCTAAACCACTGGACCGATTTCAACCAAACTTGGCACAAATATTTTAAGCAACGGGAGAACCAACATAGGATAGGTGTTTTTTTCGATGGGGTCTTTTGGGGTCTTCCACATCTCCTCCTAAACCACTGGACCGATTGCAACCAAACTTGGCACAAATATTTTACGCAACGGGAGAACCAACATAGGATATGTGTTTTTTCGATATGATCCTTCGGGGGTCCTTTGGGGTCTTCCACATCTCCTCCTAAACCACTGGACCGATTTCAACCAAACTTGGCACAAATATTTTACGCAAAGGGAGAACCAACATAGGACAGGTGTTTTTTCGATACGATCCGCTGGGGGGTCCTTTGGGGTCTTAAAAAACTATTAGATTTGGTTACTATGGCAACCCAATAGAATAGATTCTGTTCTAAATATATTATCGCATTAAATTGAAGACCACGCGAACGAAGTCGTGGGCAGCAGCTATTTATTTTTAAGAAACCTACTTTAATTGAACTTTATTAATTAAACTAACATTTCATTACGTACAACGTGAAACTCCGTAGCGAAGCACGGGTATTCCCCTAGTCTTATATAAATATTACAACGTTAACGAGTTGTATGTGATGATGGGTGTAATCGTAATAATAATAACAGTATGTAATTTGGTTTAAAATCATTTAAATATTTATTAAACAAACATTCTTATTTGGTTGCGAATTAAAATATCATTTAGCCATAGCACACATTTAATTATTACATATAAGTGATACTCTCGTATTACACATAGACATAATATACAATCTTATACTCTAATACACATTTATAATTATCTAATATTGCTTGCTCATTAGTGTGATAATGATAAGATTAACTAATTATTTTCTAATGATCTAATCTCTTTTGATTTTACTGCATATGCATTGCTTTGCTTTCTAATAAAAATTTACTAATTACTTTTATCAATTTAAATATCAAAATTATAGATTCAAAATTATAGCTTCAAAGTTATTGATTCAAAATTATAGTTAAACATTCTTAAACATTACTCTAATTATTATACAAAGAATATTTACATTTTTCAAAAATTATTAATTCATATTTGAATTAGATTGTCTCTCTTTTTTACATCGTTAATTATTGTCTTTGTGTGATTCTCTGGTTTACAAGTACATGGTTGTTTGTCACCTTATTGTCGTGGTAAATCGGCAGCGTGTCCTCTTCGGTCCTAGGTCCTTGATCCTGGATGCTCCTTTGTCGTCGTGTAGTCCTGGAGTCGTTGATCCTCGTCCTTCGTCCGTCTACTGCATAGACTTGGCTGCTCCCTCGTCTCCCATCATGGCCTCGGGTTGCAGGTACTCTCACGAAAATGATGAGTAGTCGTGAAGCCCCTGGCTGCTGCTGTGGTTGAGATACAAACGTTGTCGTCTCTGGGCAGAGCCTCCGGCTGCTACGGTAGTTGTCCGTGAAAGAGTTGTAGTTGTTGGGCAGAGCCTCCGGCTGCCAAGATGATTGAACGAGAAAGAGAATGAAGTTAGCGCGTCTCGTATATTTATAGCCTAGGGCGCTAAAATCATGTTTCGACAATATTCTGCATGTCAGAGTCTGTCGAAGGCGTCACTTCTCGCATACGATTCTTGTCACACTTAATTCGCCTGTCTTCGCGAAATGCGAAGTCTTTTGCACATTACCCGATATTCGTTCTGTCGGTAATTTTTATGTGTTCACCATGTATAAACCGTTTCTCTTTATCTTAATTAACATAAATTTTATTTATTTTCATTTTCCTGTAATTACACTTTTTATCCTTTTTACACTATTTTTTATACACATGTGCGTCTTATTTTTATACACACTTTGGTGTATTTGGTTTTGTGATGTTATGCACACAATCTTTACGAAATAAATAAATTCATATAATTAACAGCATTCCTTAAGGGTGACGCTTTTCAGGAATTGACAGGTTTCACTCACACATGTAACATACGCGTGTACACACAGACACAGCAAAATGGCGTCATCAACCTGTCTCGACATGAAAGTTTGGTCTTCCTTATTCAGTTTAGATTGAAAGCTGAATTATTATTGCTAACAATATGAATTATTCATTTACTTCAATCAATCATTTTAATTACTTTGTGCAATGCACAGTACCCTATACATTTGTACTGTTGCAATATATTCCGGATGTATAAAAATCTTATTTCTGCACTTACAGCTAATAAATGATTCTGTTATTAAAATACCATCGTCTGTACTGTAGGTAAGCTGGTAGGTTACGGGATCGTAGTGATGCAGTACTAACCAGTTGCGTCACGTACTACGATTAGTAGTAATTATTCAGGGGAGAGGTGCGCCGGATAACGTCATCAACATACGAGCTAAGATAATCCTCCTCACGTTAATGGTATTTGTTGAACGCTTTAAGATAATGTTATTACGATAACGACTGAATTCTGTCTCCCTACGTGTAGCTATTATACATCTAGTTTAGTAGTGTTGTCTAGTAAACAATTCTTCCTTTTAATCTTCACGATAAGATACATAAAACACCTACGTAAATAATTTATACGAGAGTTATATTTCAAGAATTGGTATGATTGTCATTGGGTCAACGTGACTTGCTGTCGAGTATTTTCGACCATTCAGGGAACATGATTTCACAGAGTAGAGCATATAACAAAATAAGGCTTTTGTTAATCATAGACATTAGGAGTTGTAGTAACGACGACCATGGGGGAGTCATGGCCAAATCGGAAGCTCTGCAGCCCCCGTTAAATCTTCTACTTCAAGTAGTCAGAGATTCCAGGAGCCCCAACATGAACGCGCGTTAGTCGACAAGGAAATTTTCGGGCAATGCTTGGTCACTTTAACATATGCTTGGCCACATGATCGTCTTAACCTACGTCAAAGGATAAACGCAAAAGTAATGAGAAGAACAATTCGTATAAGCGACATAATTTTCAGTGCTGGAATACACTTTTTTTGTCAATTCCAATAGGTAATAGTGGCAGGGTGGGCTGTCAGACTTGAGCCGTATGGTATACAGCGAAAACCGTATAAGGGATGTGAAGGCAGTCTAGCTTAGATCGCAAAAGAAGCAGTCTCATTGAACTTAATAACATGTAATCGTTACCTCTGATTTAGGCTATAGGTCTATGAGGAGTTACGAGCACATGTAGTAAAGTTAGCGGCTGAATTAATCTCGAGTGCTAGTACGGTAAAGTTCAAGATTGTCCGTTTAGGATTTATGAACACGTTAAGTTAGCCGGATAGTGTATTGTAAAATACACCATATAAATCATTAATTATTAATAACTATTCAACACTGTTCGTAGAAGTATCCAAACCGGAAACTACCCTGAGAGTTGGAAATCATCCTGAAGGAACAACAGGTGGAACAGCAATAATCCTGAACGTCTACATGAAAGAAACATCTATCGACGATTATCAGTGAAACCATTTTTATAAACTCAATCAATTAAAATGATTGTAAACTATAAGACATAAGAAACCTTGTAGGTATTAAGATTTATGTAATTAGACTGTAGGAAGGAATTATTTTAAATATAAAGGATAGGTAAATAGATCAACAAAAGCTGTATATAATTTTATTTTGCAGAAAAAACTGTTAATTAATTTTATTTTGCAACAGAAGTAAGTAACTAATTTTATTTTGTACAGAACGATTGATTAATTTATTTGAATTAGAAACAGTCAATTAATTATTTTTGTGTTATCATAAACATTAGTACAATACTGTGCAATTTAAAAAAAAAATAATGAAAATTTTTAACTTAAAAAAACATCCATTATCTAATTATCGACTAATTATTCTATGCGACCTTGTACATCGCAATAAATTAAGACGTATACTTTTAAATGAATTATAAATGTGTATGTAACACTTAAGAAAGTGATAAGAAGTAACACAGAAAGATCAATTATTAGAAATTATTATTTGAAATGTCAAAAAGTTTGACAATCATTCTTCCAAATTTTGTAAATTTTCATTATTAATTTTGAAATAATAGTAACGAATCAAGATAAAAATATGTTGCTACATAATAACAAGTTTGATTCCCATTCCACTGGCTTAAAGATTCGTTTTATGGAATTTCTTATTAAGACACGACATTCTATAAGGAAGCTAAAATATAACTAAAGAGGGTCTTTAACAAATAAATTTGTGAAAACAAAGGAAGAATAATTAATTTTTGTTATTCAAACACATTATTGAAAATATAGGTTGCGTTAGTTGTAAGAATACTTAATACCATCTCATATTTCCAGAGAACATTGAAACATAAAATAAATACTTGTCATAAAAAAACAGTGAAAGCAAATGCCGTCCTTTTTCTGAGTATATCCAGTACGTTACTGACTATTATGTAAAATAAATAGTTTCTTTATATTCAAGAGCTCCAACAATCAATTCACACAGAAAATCATGAACACTGGATCAATATGCGGCACACTCCAATCATATCGAAAAAATATTTCATTAAAACTTTTACCATGCACTAACCAAAGGCCTGGAGTTACGTAATTGTGTAATTTTTCAAGCAATTATCACGAGTAAAAGTTCCATAAAAATAGACAGGCCATCTACTGCAAAAGAATGATAGGCCTTCCTAAAACACGAATCTCTGACTGAGTAAAATTACATTCCAAAAAACACATGATTGGGGTTACAGTTGTGTCTTCAGGGTATAGTTGTGTCTATTCACGTATCTAGAAATGCGAATACGGAACCAAAGTAGTTAAAAAAAAATTGGGTTTATCAGAAAACTCATTAAGCACCTATATCTCACGTTTGTACCCGCTTGTCAAAGTCATCTTGAATTCAGTCATGAATCAGACAGGGAACATAAGGTTTATATTTATTTGCTTGCACATACGATATACGACGTATTGTTTTTCCCTGCAGTTTTCCTGGTTGGTTTAAATAAGCTCTGAATCAGAGTACACCGTTATTTGTTTTTGCAGTTCATTTTGTAGTTTGTCAAGTACCGGACTACTTTATTAAAATGTCTTAAGCAAATAAAAAGTTGTTCTTTCTCAATGACACTGCACTTTTAAAATGATCTTATCATTGTTCCATATCATCATTTACATGAGGCTTATAAAATCTTTTTCACAAGTAGACTTATCTAATTACAATTTTCATAACTGAAAACATAAGTTGACAGAAAACTGAGAAGCTAATTCGTTACCAACGTTATAAAAACTTATTTTCGTACTACTAGTATTGATCAATATACAAAAGAAAGTAAATAATGTTTTTTGCCGGAATAACACACACACTTTGTAGTAACCCGTGGCCTATCAAGCAATAGTCTTTGACGTTTTTGTTTCTGACGGGAGAGTCGTGGCTGCTCTGCGGCTCATCCTTAAGTTACGAGTAGTGTACATGTGGGGTACGCACTAACTTGGCTGAAACTAACAAATGTCGTCGTTCGAGTTAGAAATTACGAGGCGCCGTTAGGGTGTGATTACGTATTTTCTTGGGAGACTGTGTGTACTGCTTGACACGCGGTGAGACAACACGCTGCGACTAAACAGATTATGCAGGCAAAGCTTGTGCGTTAATCGACAGACTCGTTAATAAACAAGTGGCACACGTGAAACTCTATGCTTTTGCATCAAGTGTGTCTTGCCTTTGTGAGCGAACGCGTTTTATTAACTAATAATCGAGTTTTATATAGTTTCTGAGATTGGCATTATTAACAGTATTAAGTTTACACAAAGTGAATGATTCACTAATGGGAGGAAATTAATTACACGCTAGTTTACAAACCTGTTGATAAAGAAAACAGAAGTAACGTGAATGGTTTTGTTGTCTACGGGACACTTATCAAGATAATTTCACAGCAACTCAGAAGATAAATTGACATAAGGCAATAAAAGGCCAAAGAATGTAACATAAAGGAGAGGCTGTATGAAATCTTCTAAAGCAATGATCGTCAAATTCCCCAAGTCAGTGAGCTACTTAACCAACTTGAAATTGTGTGGTGACCTACTTAGGCAAAGTTAAAGTCTATTCTGTAATATGTATCTCATTAAACGTTAAACGTTACGTTTCCAGGGAAAAATAAAACGTAAAATAAAATATTCAACTAAAATTCATTTTTGCTCTAAATGAAAATACATTTGTTTGCTGTTTACAAAGATGCGAAAGGTGTTTGTAACTTTTATAAACAAATGTTTATATCAAATAATGACATACAACATAAAAGTGATTGAAATCAAATGGTTGGAAAAGTTTATTCCGTTATTAAAATAATGAATGAAACGCCTAGAGCAACATGACAAGAAGGGTGGACTGATGTTTGACAATGATTTTTTTTAATTTGGCGAATACTCGGTCACCGCCATTGAAATAGAATTGTCAAACATTTATCGATGAGTATGCTTCTGTACATTTAAATGCTTTATATCATCTTCATTTTTGAGAAATAAGCCTCACATAGGAACATAGGGCTGAACTATGACCATAGGAGGTAGAGTTACACGAACCAGAACAGGACACTTTTCCTTGGACAATAGAGGTGAAATAGATTTGAGTGTGAGACGAAACATTTCAATGACAGGTCATTATGCAATTCTATGAGCTCCATTTCTACTGTAGCGCAACGCTGTATCCTCTTCAAAATGTTGCGTAAAACATTACGAACGTCAACGTCAGTCTCCATGCAACGAATAGTGCCACGATTCTAATTTCTTCAAAGTCTTGGAAATTTTTCTCATATTCGGAAAAATTTCCGCATGTTTTTGCTGAATGAGTGTTTTTCTGTGTTTTTATTCTAGTTTGTCTTTCTGAAAAGTTCACGTGTTTAACACCACCCTGGCTGATTAATTTATCGGTCGACTAATTCAAGCAGCCAATAGGTGTGGTTTGTGGTTTTGTTTACATCAGGATTTGACTAGAGAATATACACATAGCACAGCACAAAACAAACATTTTTTGATCCCCACCGCTAAAACGTACCCATATTTAATCCATCCGCCTTGATAAGTTAACTGGTGATGTTTGTGCAGTGGAAACAACCTTATGCCACCTGGTAGCTCGTGATTCACAGTTTGGCCGTTATTGCTCTAAAACATACCCCCTCCTCTGTGACGCACCTGACTGTTACAATAGTGCAAAAGGGAAAAAGAGAAGTTACGTGACCTTAATATGATATTTAGGATGTACGATGTTTCGGTTGTTTGAGAGAGTCAGGACGTGTGGATTGTCCATAGTACGGCTTGGTGTAGTGTACGTTTACTGGTAGCGAAGTTAGACACAGTGCAAGTGCTACGCAACATTAATATATATAGGCCTACTAGTATGGTCCCTGAGCTGCAGACCTCGCTCACTGTTTTCAACGAAGTACGCTTATTATTGGATAAATTTCGATGGTAGATAATTTTTCAATTATCATAAAAATTAAGAAATTCGCCATTACCTTGGGATTTTTTGTCCCTTTAGTATGACACACGGCTGGATATTTACAATTAAAAAAATTTTAATTCCATTTTTTAGCCTAGGCCAAAAGATTTGAAATTTCTGAAAGCAACTATCTTGTTATGAGTTTCTCACGTTTCTCACGTATCGTCGTATGGTACAGTGAAAAACAAAATTCAGAGACCAATAAAGTCACTATTCAGGAACTTTAATGATCATAATTAATAATTTGTAATCAACTCGTACAATAATGCCAATTAAATTTGTCCACACGCAATAATAATGTCAAATATTAGAATTCGACACTAAATATAACACAATAACACTCGATCCGCGCTAAGGAAAATCGCTCAACACAACTGACTGACTAAGCTAGATGTTCTTGCTTTTGTAGGTCGCGCAGAGGTCCAGTATAGCTTTCCCCCCTTACTGCACGCCGGCTCTCGTTGCGTCGCGTACTGATGACCTATACGCCATTAGCTGTTCCAAGTCTGTTTGGTTCTCGTCAACAGCCTCTTGCATAACTTCATCTTCAGCAACTTTACCCCCGGGCGCTTCCATAACTCAGGAACAAGCAAGTCCCTATCATCTACTCCCACAGTTGGCTTTCCAATCACTTCCTTTGTCGTTACACACATTGGTACTTCCTCCGCTCGTTCTTTTTCCATTTCCGCTTGTAATGGGAAGAGTTCATCTTGACCATACCTGTTGACTTCTTCTTCGGCCAATGCCACTCGCTTGATAGAATGGTTGGTGGGCAGCCATTTCGTTTTAGCCATGCAAAGCTTTATCTTCTCTTAGCCAACCTTCAGGACGTTCTCTCTTAAGTCCACAACGAATAAGTAGGCATTAATAATGCCCATGCCAAGAATCACTTCATCGACAATGTCTTGAATGAGCATTTGATGGCTAAACTTGAGGAGACCCAGGCGTACACGTACGTCTACTTAACTTAATACTTTGACGGGGCTGCCAGTCACAGTATGCATCGTAGAAGAGCTAAATTGAGACTGTGGGTTGCTGATTAAGTCAGGGCACCAATGAACACTGTAGCGCCCGTGTCAATTGTAAATGATGTTGGTTTAACTTTAATGCTAAGTTAACCGCAAATCCATTAACGATCAGGTTTCCATTGGTCTTATGTTGCGTGGACACTGTGTGCTGTTCTGGAGCTTTAATTCTTCAATTGGTGCGATCGCTCCCTTCTCTCGGTGTTTTATTCTCCTAAGAGTCTACCTGTACATGACCGCGTTTCCCACAGTTGTAACAATTCGGTCTTTTGTCTTTTTCTCATTGTTGAAATCGTTGTGGCGCTTTTGAAATTCTGAATTGTTTGTTCGGCAACATTGTTTTTCTGTACCCATCGTAACGACAATGTGATACTGGGAACCTCTGACAACAGTGTGATGACATAAACCCATTTATGACTTGGTAGCTTTAAGCTCTAGGGCGTGAACAAGAGCTTCTGAGCTATTTCGGTGTCTTGCCATTCATAACACTTGCTAATTTTTACAATCTGCAATGCAATCAATAAATGTCTGCACCGCAAACCTTATTCGAAAATCTTCTGGTGACAGTCTAATCAGTCTGTCGATGCTTGTTTCAAACTCTTGAAGACTCTCCCCGGAATGCTGTCGCCTTGATCTCAATTGAGCGCACTACACGTTGCAGTTACACTATTCAGATTTTTGTTTAAACTCTCTTTAATTTGATACTCCACGCGGAATTTGCTATTTTATAAAACTTTAATCTACTTTTAGGACCCTGACGTCCCTAAAGTTTGAAATATTTAACAATACATTCAGATTTTAATTACAATTTTCTTTAATTCGATAAATTACATGGATTTTTTTTTGATTTTATAAAAAATATCACCCAATTTTTGGTTTTGATGTCCAAAAATTTTGAAATTTTAAAAAGTGAGTACTGTATAAAATACAGATTAGCCGAATTTAATGGTTCTGGTTAGCATTCCCTTTCATTTGATACCGCGTATGAGTTTTTGCGAATTTTCCACAATTTAGCCTCGTTGCATTTGCCTCCCACCGCCCATTGTTAGGAGGTCAATCTGAAAACAACATAGTTCTGTAGGGTAAGAAGTATGGATAGGAATACCAAGTTTTACGAACATTGATGCGTTCACAAGTTATCGTGAAACATACCACATATAGATAGCCAGACACACAAATGCTAAACAGCTAAGTTAAAACTGAGAACTCCCTTCGCTCGTTCAACAGACGTTAAATATATTTAATTTGTTGATTGTTTTAGTATCTCGATTTATTTACCCGCTTCTTGAAATAGAAATAATCACGTATGAAATTATATCGTAAAAGTTTACGAAAGGAGTATCTGGTAAGAGTAATCACTTCCGGTAATCACTGTATTAAAAAGAGAAAAATTTTTCACTTGTGACCAATATAGGCATAATGTTGTTGACTATGTAAACAGTATATTACGGTTTAAAACATTACTGAATATGTCTGCTCAGGCACAGCTGAAATGAATAGGCCGGCGAATAACGTGTCTTGCTCGACGGCTTTATCTTTTCGTCCAGTTTAGCGCAGACTCGAACGTAGGCACAGACGTGGCATAGAATAAATACACGGAGAGATTAAAGCTGGACTATCTCACGCCCCATACATTTATACCGAAAAGAAACCTAATTGTTTAAAATAGTTAACGTATTCTAGTATATAAATCCTTATGTATGTAAATCTAGCTTTACGATATTTTTATAAATACTGAATTACATAGCTTCGTCTGATTTTAAGGTTGATTCTGACTTTTGAGAGTTTGTAGTTTTTGATACTACAGTACTGGGTAAACAGCCTGATGTGCTAGTCCTTAACGTGGTGGACCATGTTTTTTCAAAGTTTTCCATCTCTAGAAAGATTGATTTTCTTGCAACTACGAAGTTCTTTCTACCACCTCCCGTTGGGTGATATTGTATTTCCCACCTACTCGTCTATTTCCATCTTTAAAATCGGATCGATAAAGATATTTCATTATGCGATAATAGAGAAGCGCCTTCATACCGATAGGACTCTCTCGATGCTGTGACAGACTATAGGTGACATGATAAATGTACAGGTAATTTTATTTGGGCATGCACAACATATGGCCGAAAACAAAAATTGTAGGATTGGCAACTCAAAGGAGATCAAGACGATGAAGGTAAATCCGTAGGGAAGAGAGCCAAGGATGTAAGGGAGAAGGACATTAAGGATGACTTATGAACGTCGGAGAACATTGTAAACCCAAAGACAGTACATTGCCTTTCTATAGTTTAAGACGTTATTTATGTGTGAATATTTTACGAACTGTAAAAGTAGAGGCTGAAGAAGTCTCATAGTACTATGAGATAATAGATAACAGAGATTCTATTATAGAAAATTTTATAGAACGGTATTTACACACCGTGATCACACGTCGTGTCACGATAATGGTTCGAAGCGATTGGAAATGTAAAGTTAAGCTGTACAAAAGATATTAATATCTTAATTTAATATCGTATTGTATAAAGAGTTGCGAAAACAAAAAATGTAGATACCTTTAGTGAATTGTTGCTAAAATAATAAGTTCTACCAAATGAGTATTATCAAAAAGGTCATTACCAAAAATATGTAAATTATACGGTAATTTAAAAAAAAAACAGATGATTCAGAAAGACAGCTAAGCTGATAGCGGATAATACCATGAAAATTACGTCAGAGACAAATGAATCCAATAGTTGTAAAAAGGCCCAGTTTTTGCTCATTCTTCAAACGGCATACCTCAATTGTGATAACTATCAACATACTAGTTACAGGTTATTATTTAAAACCACCATAGCGAATACAATGATACACGTTTTAAAGCTAATTGTTTATCATCGGGGAACAGTTTATGCAAATAGTACAAATTAACTAAATGCCAACGTGACAACAGTCAACAGAGGCGTCCCAGCAGTCAACAAGTGACTCGCTGCCGTATCGATCCCCACTGCTGGTTATATTCACTTCCAGACACCGCTCTCTGCCGAACAAAGTCGCAAATATTCAGGGCTCAAAACCAGTAACCTGTGTTTACTGAGTTTCATAAAGCCTTGTTTTGGACGATGAAAATATTCTACTTAGTGTAGTCCTTCGTCCTTGCAGACGACGTTGAAATTTTGATAAGTAATTTTAATTCCCTTAGTGTTGTATATAAAGACGTGTAACACAGAAGCAATGAAACGCTGATTTACTGTGATTGAGATCTATAGTTCATTCACTTAGACGAGAGTCTAAACAAATAAAGTGATCTGGGTGCGCCAATCGAATGGCAACATTATAATTCTCAAAACGTTGGTCAGCACAAAGTGATAAACTATGTACACTACACAATGTACATCTAAGAATACTGTATTTAATATTTCTAAGAAGAAGGCAATAAGCATAACCGTCACGTGAAAAGAACATGCATTTCTTTTGATTGTTTCTCTCTGCTGGCTGAATTAGTTATAGACAAACGTTACTGACCAATTCTGCGACCAGAAGAACACTTCATGATTTGGAAATAAATGGGACGAGATAAAGGATTATCATACTTTAACTGTTTGGGAGCATTTGTGTCAGATGATAATGACATAAATCAATACGTCAGAGAAAAGTTTAGTTCCTAATTTTGAAAAACAGATTTAAAGATAGTTCCTAGATTAATCTCCACATAATTTAATAGAGCCCTCAAAATGACAAAATGAAATATAGAAATCTATTTCGCTATTAGTATGACTTATAGTGACATACGGATGAGAGATTTGGCGACGGTAACAGATGACGGAAAATGGTCTAAGAACTTTCGAACTTAAGAGATTTCGAAGGATACTTGGTCTTATGGAGGAGATAAACATGTAGAAAGCATGTTCAAGTGCCAGATTGCAAGATCTCATACACAAAAGAACGTAGCTAAATTCATTAAACTTCAGAAAATTTATAAGATTTTTTTACGTGTTGTATGGAGAGAATAGGCGACGACCGGATGCCTAAGAAGATGATGAGAGGAAAATGTATTTCAGAAGACGGACGGCTGAAGAAGACATAATCGGATAGTGTTTCAGTAGATAAAAAAAAGTGAGACTCGAGGACGAAGAAGAAAAGCAATAGGTAGAGGAATAATGTAGAGGAAGTCAAGAACTATCAAGCGCTGTATCGAGAAGAAGAAGAAGAAGGAGGAGAAGAAGAAAAATAAGAAGCAGCAAGAGAAGGAGAAGAAGAGGAATAAGAGTAAGAATCAAAATAAAAAGAGGGAAAATGATAATAATAATAAGAAGAAGAAGAAGAAGTAGAAGAAGAAAAGCAAAAGAAGAAGAGGAAGAAGAAGAAGAAGAACAACAACAACAACAACAACAACAACAACAAGAAACAGGAGGTACTAGATTAAAAGACAGAATTGTCAAATCCCTATAATATTGATTACTATATTACTGATTGATACAAATTATTTTCTGTCAGCAAGAAATTACATTCTTTGAGAACGTTTAAAGATCAAGGAGATAAGGATCTTACCTAAGACAATTTGAAACAAAATGAGGAGCTAGGTATCCAGGACACATTGGGTGCAACACCGCATCCACAAGATATGGATGCCTGATGGAAGCTAACACGAATGTGTAAGGATTCTGCGTACAAAAATGAAAAATTGAATTTGCAGTTGACAGTTACAACACGCATGTAAATGATCGGTTTAACTGAACAGTGACCTCAGTACAGAACTATCTCATAGACATCTCTAATATTACGATAGCAGTGTTCCTTGTTCAGAGTCGTTGCATTTTAGACCTTCTTTCCCTTATAGGCTATGTCCTTTTTTACCCGTTTTATTCTCATAATTTATTTATAGACACAGTTCCTTCTCAGAATTAGGCTAATCTATTTAGTTTTACTCTTCCTGGCAAGAGACCTTTTTTTATTCAGTCTAGCTTTTCAGAATCTCACTGCCCAACGTAATCTTTCACGTTTTTCTCCACAATCGAAATTTAAAAACTTTTTCCAAAATAGTTGCATCTTTTTATAAATTAAACCGTGATTGCTCATGTGCGTACGCGAGAGTTGGGTTATAGGTTGGAACTAGTGTATCTGGAAAAAAGAGACATATGCTGTGGAACTGTCCTTCCACGCAACGTACGGTATATGTCATGTTTGCTATTTATGGTTTTCTTATAGGAGAACTAATCGAATATACATTTTACAGACTAGTGTACATGTAAACTTCTGACTTTTGATTCTTTAAAGTAGCGTAATAATGGGAGTGAATTTATAAAAAATCTGTAACTGAAGTAAATAATAAAAAAAAGGTACAGGCATTGCACAAATGCAATGGACAGAGAAGGGCACTGAAAATGCTTCAATAAATCTAAAAAATATATATATTTATGTTAATTCACCAATCAATGAATTCATTCTTCATTTATCAATGTACAGATTATAAGTTAAATGTAGTCGCATTCATAAGCGAAGTTTTATATGTGTACTACGTTATTGACAACAAAGAAGTAGTTTCTATGGAAACTCACCGGTTCCCATTTTCGATCACGCACCAGCGGTCGTTTCCAAATGTGCGACACGTCCTTATATACATTTTCAATGTTAAAATCGAACAACGTGAATACAATTACAACGTTTTCTCAGTAGAATGTAATTACTCAATATGTAACTAAAATAAATTTTGTGTTCAAATAATTTTTTAGATTCAAGTGATTTAAAATGTTTCAATAAAATAAATTAAACATCCATCTTCTACTTCACTTAAATTCTTCTTTCATCAGGGAACAAACGAATCATCTAGTCCTGTTCAAAAGGAAATACTTCTTCTTAATCAACGGTTCCTAGGCCTTCCAACACTTCTTTGTCCAATAGGCTTGTATAGCCGAACTCCGATGAGCAACCCGCCATCTGGCATCCGATTCAGTTGAGCAATCCATCTGTCTTTATTTACTACAAAGCACTCTTGGCTATTAAATTATTAATTATTAAATTTGGTGACTTGTATTGTCGGATTGATGACTTGTGTATAGACCGTATTGGAAAGTTGGAAAACTAGGGAAACTACTGCAACACGAGTGTCATTGTTTTATAGAACTGTTAATAAAAATTTTAAGCATTTGTTTCTCTGGTGTCCGATAATTTATTTTACTGTTTTAAAGTTGTTATTCATGTGATCCTTTTAAAAATTTAATATGATATATATATATATATATAACAACACACACAATTTCAATGTAATTTAATTTGTGGAGCCCCACGCTTTTGGAGCGCCAATTTATACTGTATAACATAACAACACAAATTTGATTTCATGGGTGTAATCGTAATAAGAAGATGATGCGTAATTTAATTTTAAAATTTTTCCTTTATTTACTTATTTATTAAACAAAATCTTTCATTTCGCATATTGAAATAATACTCATTATTAAATCGTTTGTACGACATTTTCGCACACGACTTATAGCTAACAAATTACATACAACAGGTTATACATAAATCTTATTATCTAATCTTAATTAATTAGATATTTATTTGCACTAATTGTGTGGTCATCTTTTGCAATTGCTGATTAATTTACTTCAATAATGAATTTACTTGTATTCCAAATTCTTTAATATTAATTGGTTTTAAACTTTCTACTGTATATGAATTCTCCTTTATCAACAAAGACTTTATTAATTACGTTAACTTAAAAATCAAAGATTTCTCTTATCATTTACGTTACTCTCAATTACTAAATTTTATACAAGAGATATTATTCTAAATTTCACTCTGCTTTTACATTATAACAAATAGGAAAAAAGTGGTGTAATAGTGTGTTCGTGTTGTATGCTGTCGGGCGTTACCTCCGCGCACTTTTTGTTACTTACTGTTGACTGGACCCTCTGCGGTGATGTAGTCCTGTAACACAACTTAATACTATGTTTTTTGTGGGCGCCACTTGGAATCGTTTGTTCCAAGAATAAAATGTGATTATTAAAGAAATTAAAATTTTTAAATCTTGCTTCTATGAAAAAATATAAACAAGTCAGTTTAGCTTGAAAAAATCAGGTAAGTTTAATGATTCTTCAAAAACAAACAAATCGTCTGAAGGACTAACATTCATAAAAAATTATACAATTGCAGAGTTACTAAAGAAAAAAATTCACAAGTTATTATTATTATTATTATTATTATCATCGACAATTTTATATATCCAATCAAGTATCGGCTAGTATTTTCAATTTTTTACTCAGTTGAAAAGCATGAGTTTAATACGTGAAAAAATCTTTACTCTCAGGACGTGACTCCTTTGAACTACCAAGACATATCAATAAGATGCCTTACAAGAAAAATTAAGTGATTTGAAGGTGTGTGTGGCGTGTGCAGTACAACTGTGTGATAAATGTAACCAGGTAAAAAAATGACTTTAATTTTGGTAACTCACGTTCCAATGGTTAATTAATCTCGCACAGGACACTCCTCTCGGGTAGTTTTTCAATCTCGCCTCTTCATGTGTGCACTGAATCTATTTTAAGTCAAAATTGCGATCATTTACTATTTCCGCACTTTTTGTGAAAACGTTTGGCAGTAGATTCTCGTTCAAACCCCGCCACTACAAATCAGCTGCTCCGCGTTGATTCCCAAATTGGCCGCCACAGCGCTGATTCCCTTGCAGTATCGAGAAAGGCTTTGTGTTTGTTTGTTTACGTTAAGGGGGTTATTGTCAAGTTAGTCTGTCTATGCGAACACAGCAGAATTGGTTCTCTATTTAAAGTTTTGGTCCCTCCTGGGCCGTTGACGTTCTGGCTGCGTGATTTCTATTAAAATTTGCAGTGTCGCTGCTCTATTTCAGCAACACATTGGCGTAGATTCTTGTAGAGGTTATGTCAGTCTGTTTGTCAATGTACGGGAAAAGCCTTTCTTCGGGTTTTGTCGATTTCTCGCCTCTTGGTTTCGCCTTAGCTGCGTTGATCAGTGTCGTGGGTGATGCATCTGTTCTGGAGTTCAAGTTTCAAGTGTTTTTGGGTCGAATTTGGTCTCTCTTTTATACTAATTCAGGCTGATTGTTTCCATTGACTTCCGGTATATTTGTGTAAAAATTCCTTCTAGATTGTTCGAGAATAAACGAAATGGAACATCATGGAACAATTTTAACTTCCGTCGAAGCTTTTAGAACAAATTTCTTATTCTTCACACTAAGGATATTTCAAAAATTACTCTGGTATTTATCAGACAGTTTTACATTAGTACTCACAATTTGTATGCCATTATTACATTTAGATTCTCTGTTTTCAACTGAATCTAGTGATACTAATTATGATTGGTTTTTAAATAAATTAACTCTAATAAGTAACACAATATACAACTCTCACCTTGGGTTGTTGTCATTAAAATTCAATTTTTTAGAACAAAAATTGTTGTGAAACTATTATGTTTCTTCCACAATCTGAACATATAACATTACTATCTTCCTATAACAAAACAAACAAATTTTAACATATATAATACATAGATAATTACAATTTTACCTGGCCCCTGTCCATGGCCTAGGTTTTTGTCAATGTTATAACACAATAATTAGTCTCTTTCTTTAACATATGTAGTATTTCACTAGTGTACACTCAGAGTTTATTATATTGTCTGTCTTTTGTGATACCTGGTTACTCTTTACACATATTATTTTTATTACAGGATGACATAGCATCATATTGATTGGTCTTGAGATGCCCTTTTTCATGGTGTGACAAATCTCACTCTTATAAGTTAAATTCTTTCATAATTGATCTTATTTTCAGCTGAGTTTGTTCGTTTGTAAGGTATACTGAAGTATTGTACCATTCTATTTTATTTTTGTCAACATTTTGTAAATATTTAGCCAGATATGACTATTTTTTGTACTGGTTGATTGGCTCCAGCCATACATGGTATAGGTAAATATTTTGCTAACTCGATTATTACAATGTTAAAGTTAGTCAAATATATTAGTATAGTCGCTTTATATTATATTTCAACTTTCTAATGCAATTTGGTTGCATTTTGGCAACATTAAATCCATAAATCATACAATATTATATGCCTACCACATGTTTTTAGTTAATACTGTTTTTGGCTATTTTGACTGATTTTTATTCATTTGACAGCTTTCTTTGTTTAAGATAAATTGTTCACTTTTGTCTGCTTGACAATTACATATAGTTTTTATTTCAATTTGATAATAATTAATTCTTACATGAAATCTGAGCGTTTGGTCTCAAATCCAACACATTAATATTTTTTGTCATAACAAATATATGATTTTTATTTTAACTTAGATTCTTTCTAATAATGTATTTAAGTCATTTAATACATTTATTTTATTTACATTGCATAATATAATAATGGATCATGTCCATTCATTCACAAAAAATAGTTCTTAATACTCTATTCAGAGTTAATAATTAATGACTTCATTTTGGTTGATTCTGACATTATTTGTCTCTCTTATAGTATCTTATGGTTTTTTCACTGTTATTCACTTTAATAATATATATGGGGTTTGTGTCTTAGTCACAGTCTGGTCGTTTTTCATGTTAGTAGTAATAATTATTAGACAATATTACACAATTTTTTAGGACTACTTGGGTTTGATACTATTCACCTCACTTTCCTCTTATGATAATTGCTATGTAAATGATTTCCTTTATGGAACGTTCTGTGACGTTACAACATTTATGTACAATTGAGTTATTTTAATAAACTGGTTGAATGTCTTTCATTCTAACTTTAAATAGTGTCTTTCAAATGTCTGTAAGTACTATGGTTTTTCGTCACTTCGTTTGACGTGGTTAATCATCCGTATGTCCTCCTTTGGTCCTCAGTCCGTGTCCTCCGTGTCTTCCTGGTCGTCTGGTCCTCTTCTCGAATTCCACTGCATGTGTTGTTTAATATGGTCTCGCCTCACATCATATGGTGCAGGTGTGTCCATAGACCTCGTATGTGCTCTGCTGCTGTGGTTGGACTTCCAGTTTGTCCTGTGATACTCACTGTAGATTTAAAATAGCGTCGTTTACTGACATAGCCTCCTACGGCAACGGTTGAATAGAGTAGAAGAAACTTTATTAGCGCGACCTGTTGTTTATAGCCAGGACGTGCAAAAGCTCTGGTCTGAACAATTTTCAACTTGTCAGATTTTGTCGAATCGTCTTTTCCCCCACTCTGGTTCAATTCACTATTTTCGCCTATAGTCGCGAATTACGAAGTCTGTTTCACACTACACGATGTTCAATCGATCGCTAATTTTTATATGTTTACTATACGTAAATTACACTTCTTTATTGTAATTACAATAAGAGCTATTCACTTTTTACGTATAGTAATTACACTTTCCGTCAATTTGGCACGGTCTTTTAACCCTTTGTTCACCTTTAATTTCTATACACTTTGGTGTCTTTTGTTTTACCATATCGTACATATTTTTCTTATAATTAAAATAAAACATAAAAACTATCCTACTTGAAACGGGTTGGTGACAGTTCAGGAACGGACAGGTTTCACACACACAAACAAAATACACGTGTACACAACGCTAGCGACAGGTGAGCTAGATGTGCGTGTCCATGCATGAATTGTGCGTTCCCTATTTTTAACTACGATACAGCTTGCAATCTGAATCATGTTTATTAATCCATATTTATTTATTTTTATTATTTATTTAAATTAATTTGGCAATGCACAGTACCGTTAATGGTTGTACTGTTGCAGTACACACACACACACACACACACATTCATATTACTCATATTTATATATTTAAAAAATATATATTGTAACGTCCTTCTTTGATGATGAGGCGTCCACCACTTACGAGTGTATTGCAATTACCAGCTTCGTTAATTCCGCCCCACAGTTGTACGCCAATTCTGTAACGTACCGCTTTTTTCGTGATGTGTAATGGAAGTGTTATTATATGCCTCACGCAGTATGCGTCACTTTTGAATTATACTAACTGACGTTTTAAAAGGTATAAATAAAGGATTTTGTTTATCTTGTTTTACTCAATCTAAAAAGAAATCGAGAGTGTGTGATTTGTGGTCAAGGAGGGAAGTTGTTCAGCCTTATGCAGAAGAGAGAGTAAGTATCATTATTTCCACTCAGTTGAGACGATTTCTTCTGTTTGTTGTGCTGAAATTTTTTATAACTACCCACTACAATAAATTAGAACACTTTAATATTCAATATTAAATTTTCAATAATATTGCTTTATTGATTCCTGCCATCAAAATATAGGTATCACAATTAATCGTATTAAAAAAAAACATCATCTCGACTTTACCGAGTAAACATAGATCTGTCTAAGGAGCAAACATATATGTTGTTATTTACCCAATATTACGCTATAATAAAAAACATCAATTATTACATAATCCTTAATAATTCCCCAGGGTTCAGGGTGAATTCTTTGTGTTATGAGAGTGTCAGAAATGGATAATTGCTACGCTTTACAAATACCGAAAAATTAATAAATAATTTTGTTTATTTTTTCAAGTATTACGTAGTTTCCGGAATTGCCGTAAGAGAGCAGCATGTATTTGTTTACTTTGAAAAAAACATATGTTAAAATGAATATTTTTGTTCTATTTCACTGTTAAAAAGTGAGTTTTCTTCTGGACTTATTACGAAAAAATGTTTATATTACCTCGCTCCGTATTGTTCTTACTGGATTGAAGTTTTATTCTGTGATGAGGTCCGTCTTGCGTTATTATTTCCTTTTCGTTTGGAGTATTTTCTAATTGTCTACTGGAAGTAGGCTGAACTATATTGGATCCTCAGAATGTTTTCATCCACTGGTTTTTAATGTATATCACCATTTAATTTGGATTACTCAGGTATAATTAGTTAGTAGTCACTCTGTTTATTAATCTTGTGTGAATTTCACCTCCTCCAACGTCCAAAAAAGGTTATTTTTTATAATTTTTGTCGCATCGTTTCTTCAACTCTCCGGTTTAGTTCAAAATTTTATATCTTATTAACAATACTTGTTATTTTTCATCACTCTTAGTAACACATAGTATTTTTATTATGTAGGCAGTTTGTAATTATTATAAATTTATATTTTATTTATGGAAAAATAATTCCCTTCCATTCCGGTTTCTTTACTAATTTAATTTACATAATATGTTTTGGTTAATTTTTTTATGACATTGTATATAAATATTTTATCATTTTATTATCCTTAAATAAATTTATATATTATTTATTTAGTCTCGAATAGTGTTCATACCCGGTACTACTTCCTGTTGCCATTTCCTTCATAGGATTATTTTAATTTTATATTATCTTTGGTAGTTAAATTTTTATGTCTTTTAAAATTAACCCTGGGTTTTCTTATAATCTAACACAATTATTTGAAAAAAATATAATATTAACTTGGGTATAACAATTTGTGGTTCATACAATATAAATTACAATAAATAAATAAAATTACAAAAATCAATCAGTATTATTACATACTACTTTCATAAGTTTATCCTTTCTAAAACATACAACACAGTTTGGTAATACGTTGCTTTCACTTTTGTTTTTTCACCTCAATGGGTACACTATCACTCACTTTGCACTGTATACCACTCAAATTGTTTATCATGTTGAGTGATATAATTAAATTTTGAGCGAGCTTTAGTTTACCCATTTTTGACTTTTATTCTCATGATTTACTTTATTGGGACCGGGTTATGTACCGTTACAATATATACACATATTATTTCAAACATTTTTTTACAGTCCGTTTCTTGATGTATATATTATATTTAATTTTTATAACGAATTTACATCAAGATATTTCTTTCCTTATTAGGAGCATGTTTCGGGTACCATTTTGTACCCATCCTCAGCCTTCCGGAAATACATATTAATATATTTAAAAATATATTACTCTTTGTTGATATTTACAGCTTGTTCCTTCTTATTACGCCCCTGACACAGCGTATATCGAAGGGTACGTTTGAATTGTGACAGACTGTAAATATTGTTGCTGGCGTTCGAATGCCGCGAGCGGTGTTTACATAATAAACGCGTGAGCGGAGGGTTACGCTGGACTTTCTGTGTACCCTAATTATAATACTACGCTCGCCTGTAGGCTTGTTTGTTTTCTAGCGTTACAGAAAGTTCACGTTTGCCTGTATATAAAATGTCTTTACCATTTCGTTGCCTCCAATTTTACTGTGTTGTAAAATATTAAACTTATGAAAGATCATTTTGTGGTACTCAAATGCATGAATAATTCACAGAATGATGCAAAATTTTATTCCCGGGCACACCCAAAATCAAGATGCATTTTCGGCTTCCACGTCGACTCAGAGTATAGAAGTAAGTACCTGGGATAACAATGGGCGACTGAAGTGTAGAGTTGGCCATACTACGTTCCTTAAAGAAGCTTGCCTTGACTAACTCGTACTGTTTGTCAGTGTAAAAAGAGTTATTGTTATTTTTTAATTATAAATTAACAACTCGTATATGTATAGAATGCTGACTTTTATTGTCTTTAACACGTGTGCATCCTTGTAACTATTTTTTTCTTTCCCTAACCTTTATCAACATCAAGTCTTGTCTTCTTTATTAAAGTGCAATCGTAGTTTTGTCGTATCTGGATCTTAAAAAGCTCTATCTTTACGCCTTTTCAATGGACCAATTTTTGTGATCATGTCCCGTCTTCTTGCCTAGCCAGATGTTCTTCCCACCTATGCATTACTGTCTTAATTCTGTAAGCGACATCACCTGTTGTTATTTGATTATAAATATATATTTTTTGTAAGTTCCTATTTCTAATATCTTACAGTCTGCAAACGATGATAGTATAGTTAATTATTTCATGATTCTCTGTCTGATCTGTGCTTGCAGTCTGTAATGTGTGTGTGATGCTCCTGATTGCTTCCGCTTCTCGTCTGTAGGAAGTAGTCTGCTTTCTGTTTTTTTTTTCAGATTTCTTTAACCTGCGTTTGTAGGCATCCTCAAACTGCTGTCGCGATGCTTTGTCCATCACAGATCTTCTCCACTGTTCGTGTGATGTTGTCCGTTTATCTCCTTCGGTATCCTGTCCGTTCACTAGACTTCTCCGTTTATCCTGTCGTTATCATCCTTTCACTTTTCGCGACCAAAGTCATCATTCTTCTGACTTTGCGTTACAGCTGTCGGTTATTAATATCGGTTATTATCTGTTTTCCTGACGAACTTGTGCCATCAGACCTCCACTTAAGTGTGACTACGTCCTTTTTATATCAGCTAAACTTGTTTTTGATCTGGTTCAATAAATGTTTTTCCAAATTACGGAAAGAAAAATTTTCTGATCACGATAAACTACGTGCATATTGGTGCAAATGGCAACACTATTTCAATACGATGCTGGGGACAGGATCGTTAAAGCTATTCATAATTATATTTATTCCCACATGTTCAAGTGCTCGAAGCGCAAGAAAACAGAGGTAGTAGCTGAAGATGGAACAGGTCGGCATGTTATTATTGTTGATAAAAACAAATATCTGAAAAATAAGGTAACGTATATTTCTGCTGTCAGCAATTCAGAAGAGTTTTAATTTATAACAAATACATCACGACAAGTTTTATTATTGAAATTTAACTAAACAAAATTTTAATACTATTAATTTCTAATAGAACATGCTTTGTCAAAATTATAAAAATTATTCAACTAATTGAGTTAAATAGATTATTAAAATAAAAGCAAAGATAAAACTTCTGTCATCATGTCAGAATCTTTTGAACATTTTGTAAAGAATTGACGGTACAAATTAAAATACAGATATAAATTGTATAGATTAAAACCTGTATTATATTGTATAGATTAAGGAATTATTTAGTGTTTATTAGACTTGTGTAGCTGATGTCATTTTGTTAGAATTATTTGTAACACGTAATCAAAGCCTGAAGCACAATTTTGCATATTATTTTTCATGTTGGCCGTAGTTCGTGAGCCCAGGTACACCTGGCAAAAAGCTATCGTGTTTTTATATTTTCCATCATCGTTTCGGAGGAGTAAATTGCTGTATGCATTTGCTCTGACTCTAACGATACGTTGGTTTGGGGAGCAAATGCACGTTGTTTACAGCCAATGCTTTTGTTAGACGTTTACAAAGTAGATACATTGTTATGTGCACATACCTTGCTTGCTTGTTACTTTGCATATCCTGCTAACGTTCTAGCATCTCGCGCCTCACGTACACAGCGTATAATGATGCCTTGGGAGTTTATAACCATTTGCATGTTTGGTTATACAGTACTTTATTGTTTATGGGAAGCAGCGTTAAGCGTTTATTTGTGCTTAACTGCGCCGTATTTAGCTTAATGGTTTTATAAATTGTTATCGTTTGTTTAAAAAATGCGTAATGGATTATTGAAGAAGAATTGTTGGATTAAACGTAACTCTAAAAAAAAAAATAATAAACTTGTTATTACTGATGTTTTTTATCTTAAAGAGATACACGTTATTTGGCGGGTCTAGTATATGACTATAAATGTTAATATCTTATAGTGTGCATATTTCTACTACTACTTTTCTTAATATTAACAAAGCATTGTAATGCATATCTAGCCAGTACGCAAGTAATAACCAACAGTATTCCTGACGTAGTCAATACATGATTGTTTTATGTGTGTTCTTGGAATGGCACAAAATAATCGCGTTCCTGTGTTTAAGTTGAACTTCATCCTACCTATTCACCTATTTGTATAATAAATTGTATAATAAATAAATAAAACCGCAGCCTTTAAAATTTATTTTATTTTTAAAACTTTCTTTTTTAATTTTTATTTTTTTTCTGTTCGACTAAGCGAACATTCAACATATTGGCTGACAACACACACAGGATTATGAAGAGCTGACCATTGACAGCTTCTTGTTTTTTATAATAGATTAAAGAGGTACGCAAAATACAAAACTAAATGATACAACATGTAAACAAATGAACAAAAATCACTTCCACTTCCTGCTGGCACGATACAATTTTAAAAATTGTCAAGAGTTAGATTTTATTGCATCGAAATATTAAAATTTGAAGTTGTTGTAGTAGTTCCGTCTTGACTACCAATTTAAACAATTTATTGGCTATCTTGTTTGGTGTTTGGTATTGAAAGACATTGTCTTTGTTACAGGTAGTAAAGCATTTTTGAATTTCTGAAATAGACTACGTCACTCCCTTCCTTACCGAGGTTATCTTAAAGCGTAATTTCTAAAAATCCATTACAATTTGGCAAAGGTTCGAGACATTCAGTGTAATATCTTGCAGTATGCAGGTACTGTCTATTTAAAGTCAAAGAAGAAGGATAAAAAAGAATCAAACAAAATGATGAATAAAAAATAAAAAATAACAATATAAGAAGAACAATAAAAAAAAGTAAAAGGAGAAGAAGAAGAAAGGAGAAAGTGAAGAGGAGGAAGAAGGAGGAGAGGGTGAAGAGGAGGAGGAGGAGGAAACAACAAAGTAGATTAGAAGAGTTTTTGAGAATTATGGCAATGTATAGCAAGGATATGTTTCACGAAGTCTGATGTGCACAGATAATGATACCTGCACTAGTAACCTGTACTAGTCACGTGAAACATGAAATGTGTTTGTGTGACTTTCCACACGTGCTCTTCAATTTAGATTACTACTTCTAAAGCACTGCATGTTGTTATAAACGTACAACACTCGGCGCAAATGTCATTGTATAAAAACTATTAACTTCTTTTTTGTTCTTCCAGGGTTAGGCGATTCTGCCTCTTACGCCTTCACCATCTAATCCGCGGTTTTCCCACGTTTATACTATTTATGGCGTGATAATTCAAGGGCTGCTTTGGAATCTTATCTTCCTGCATTCTGGATACATGTTCTACCCATGTTTCTTTATACTTTTCTACCTGTAGTGAACCGACTGAATATTTCATTCTTGTTTAATGATTACATTTCGTACTCTATCTTCACTAATAAAGGCTTTCACCGACGTAAGAAATTTCATTTCTAATGACTCCGTCTGTCTAAGCTCTCTTTTTCTAGATGCCGAACATTCTCAACAGTAGGCCTACAACAGTGTGAAAACTGCTATCACCTTGTAAAATTTTAGATGCGTGTCTCTTAATGTCTTATTCTTAAAATTTCTTATAACTGTACAACGTAGGCCCTATCCTTTTAAATTTATTTATTCTGCTCTGTCTTCCGTGTAAGAAATGCAGCAGCAGAAGTAGTGAAAATGTGAGCTCTATTCAAAATCGTATTGTTGATGACAATTTTTGTTTTTATGGTATAGTTACTAGAAAAGCCATTGTTTTAGTTTTTGGCAAAGATATTTTCATACTGTAAAGGGAACTTAACTGATAAAATTTATAGACAGTTTGCCTTTTCCTCAGTGTCTTCTATTATAAGTTGGTCGTCCGCAAATAACATTTTATTTAGGTAAGTGTTGCGACTGACCTCTATAGCTTAGTGTGTTCTTAGTTTCATCCTTTCTTTAATGAAATCATCTATATACAGGGTTGAAATCATTAAACAGGGTTGATGAGAAGCTGGATCCCTGTCTTATCCCTTGATTGATGATAATTGCGTTTGTTAATTCTGTACCAATGTCGATTACTATTTTGCTACCCCTGGAGATTTTTCGGGAATTCTCTTTTACCCAAAATTGTCCAAACCTTGCTCTTTTGATCTTATCAAATTAATTTTCAAAGTTGATGAATACTAGGAGGGTCCCTAGATTAAATTCTCTTAGTTTCTGAAAAATCTGCATAAAAGAGAAAAAATCTTCAACACAGGATCTTTCTTTCAGGAAACACGCTTGTATCTCTATAAAGTAGTGTCTGAGATATTATGTAACCTTTCATTAATTACCTATAAATAATTAACTACCGATTTTGTAAGCTGCATTCATTAAGCTGATATCCCGATAATTTGAAGAGTCATTCCTCCGTTCTTCTTTGAATATAGAAATAACTTTCGCTATTTTCCACTCCTCTAGGATTGCACGTTGTGACCGGCATCTGTTTAATAAATATAAAAGTTCATATTCTAAGCACGACCAAACAGATTTCAAAAATCGGTATGGAGAACCATACGTAACTTCAATGTTCTAAGATTTATATTTAATACAATTTACTTGAATTCGGGTTGATAATTTCTAAAACATTATCCCCCATCCAGTAAATAGAGTTTTATGAGAATTTTACGTTTGTGTCTGTAATATATATTTGACAAGAAGCAGAGCTAGATATGGTGACAAAACAAATAAGTGGATGCTTGAGTTCTGAAGAAATGACGTATCAGCTAAAATGGTACCCCCATGTCAGGTGGGTGAAGACTATCTTCAACCTTCGTGAGGAAGGACTGTACTTTTGGTTAAAATGTTTGTAGGTCGAACGAAGAGCTGGTCAAAGGGAGCTGTGATCTGATTCATGTAATCAAATTGGACTCTCGCTGCGAGTTATCGGCCGAGGGTGAATGATGTCTATAGTATTATCAAAGTCTTTCCTCTCAATACTATACTAGTCATTTTTCTTTTTTAAAATCGAGTCTTTCTTTTCATTCGTCTTCTGATTTCCTGAACGACGATTCTGTTCACCTGTATAATTATAAATTTCTCAGCAAAACATTTCTTCCCTAATACGTTTGTGTCTTCTGTTTAACACCCACCATTCTGATCCATATCATAATGCTATATTCCACACAGGCTAGTAAATAACTAGGCATCAGGGAGGTCAAAATATTTTTCCATGAGGGGCAAACCTTTTTTCCAGAGAAGAAAAATATTTATATATTTTTCATACATACACACATGCACATATTAGTTTGTAATTCTTATATCATAATAGAAATAAGTACACACGTTGCATTAATTTATTAAAACATTTATTGTTTCAAAATAGGCATAAAATTAATTTCTTGTAAAAGTTAATCTTTGATCTCCATTAAGTAGTGCTCAAGTTTCCAGAGTTTTAATATTATCGAAACATCAGAGCAGGTTTTAGTGTGTATGAGGTTACACCGTAGACAAAAATTTTTAACATTCTCTATGGAGCGTTGCTCAGAGTAAAATCTGCGAATCTACAGTGTACGTTTCACAGAACAAACACGCGGAAAAGAAGGAGCGCTCCGAAGTCTCTCATGGACCCTGAGCATCTTGCAGAGAGTTCATTCCCTAAAGACGAAAAGTCTGTCTATGAACCGTTCCTCTGTAAACACGTGCAGTTACACTGGCCAGCGGTCCACAGGTAGCAAATCGCTGTCCATGCTGGACACCTTTTTGGCTTGCACGCGTTATGTTGATGTGGGTTTCGGCACTTTCCGTTTAAAAAGCGTGCAAAAGTAAGAAAATAAACATGAGTGAGGCCAGAAATAACGCGAATTGTGTGTGTGTCCTGCCTGCCTTTTTATTGCGGTAATCACAATAATAAAACTTTGGAAACGTAAACATTACATAATTGAGATATGCTTGCCTGCCAGGAACAATATATTTTCACTCATACATGATTTAAAGTAAAATGAAAAAATTATAATTTTATTGTCTGGCAACAAAATTATTTTATTTTAAACAATTACCATAGTTTGAAAAAGTTTAAGTACATTTTCAAGAACTTTACTCATCTTAAAACGAAAAACGTTGCTGGTAAACTATCCCTTCCCCTTAAACGATCTTCACCAAAATCAATAGGCCTTGAGACCTCTACAACTCAGGCAGGTATGCAAAAAATTATTTGATTCTGTTTGAATTTATGGCAGTTATCGTTTGCCATAGAAAAAATTCTACACACAGACACTATTCGAAGAACACGATTTTTTTCGTCATGACCATACTTCCATTTCCTTATGGAACATGGAAGTAAAATAATTGAAACATAAAACGTTGCAGGTAAACTACCCCTCTCTCTTAACCGATCTTCACCAAAAACAATAGAGCTTGAGTCCTCTACAATTCAGGGCTGTATACAAAAAATTATTTGATTCTGTTTGAATTTGGGGCTGTTATCGTTTGCCATAGACAAAATTCTACACACACACAGATAGACAGACAGACAGACGCACACAAACACACACACACACACACACACACACACTTTTTGAAAAATGACTTTTCTTAATGTTTTGAGGGTAGTACAATCAGAATCAGCCGTTATCTCGAACACGATTTTTTTCGCCATGACCATACTTCGATTTCCTTATGGAACATGGAAGTAAAAATGACATTTCTTCATGTTTTGAGGGTAGTACAATCAGACTCAGCCCTTAACTCGAACACGATGTTTTTCGCCATCACAATACTTCCATTTCCTTATGGAACATGGAAGTAATAATTCCAAGTTTAACCCATCTAATCCAAGGGTTTTTTCGGTTCTTACTTTTACGTAACCATGTGGCAGTTGTGTCATTTCTATTAGATCTTCTTTCGTTCTCTCTTTGTCCTTAAGTTCTTCTTTAATACTGGGATCTATCCCATATTTCTAATAATACCTATTTGAGGAGTCTCTTTCATCTTCTTCAGGATGGCTCATGATTTTGTATGCGATCTCTTGTCTAACATGTAGGTTATGCTCTACCGTACTTATAAATGTATCCCTGCTTTATGTAATTATAAATGTAAATGATGCTTTATGTGCATCTCTTGATGTCTTGTGTACATTAAAACTACAATGTTGAACTTTAGAAACTTTATGTGTCGAAGCCACAGCCGCAAGTTTTTTTTGGAGTAGAATACGTCATAAGTGTTGAATGTAAATGAGCGAAGACTTGTTTATCCGCAAAGAATATATTTACACATGTACAAATTTTCAAAAATTACACACGTGTTCAATTACATTATTTAAGAACACGTGGAAGTGCTTTGTAGCAAGTTCCTACATTTTACCGAAATCATTCGATCTACACACTCGCGGCGCCGGGTCCAACTCGACCTCGGTATCGATTCCATCACTTCCATCGCATCTTCCTCGACGTTCTCCACGTCGTCCACTCCATACAGATGTCGGCAGTGGCAGAGGTACTTAGTTGCGGGTTAGCCGTACTCGCGTCCCGCGCACGGCGCGTACTCGCCACCTCGCCACCGCGTCTTTGAGACGTTGTCGGTAAGCCCTCTGGCGCTCGGCATTTTAGTCCAGTGATTTAAGTCGTTCTGAGGACCAAATTGCCCAAAAAATCCTACTGATCTCGATTTTTGTATACAGCTTTATTTCGACGTCCTGAATAACGTGTGAAAAGTCACAATGCCAATCGTGTACGCGTCTTGAGTTATTAAAGGTCAAAGGTCACAAGAAATGGTTTTTTGCAAATATCTCGTTTCCTATTGGTCGGACGACAATAGAGATCGATATCAAAATTGTAGATCTCACTATTCTGTATAAAAAGGGGCTACACAACTTTTACGTAAAACCAACGGTTTATCGAAAAACGCACATCTTACTGCTGTAAAAAAATGATTCCGTATTTTCATGCTGCCGGTCATTTTCTTTGTGTCAAAGAAAATGCTGCGCATTTATACCTGCAGGATATGCTGGTATTAGGAAAAATATGGATCAATCTACTTTTAAAAATTTCAAAGAAGGATTTTTTACAATAAAACGATCGAATAAATTTAATTGCGGAACCTAGACTGACATTGTAATTGAACAAACCCTGATGAAATCTATGAAGACTGAAGGCGGACTTGTCACGAGAAAGAAGTACCCGTGAAAGCGTCTTGTGCAAATGGATATATGGGATGCACGCAATGAATGTTGTTTGCGATGGAATGGAAAGATTTAGTAATGTATCATTAAACTCCACGGAGCAACATGTCGACTCAAGAGATTCGTGTATTAACAGAGATAATGCCGACGTAAAAAACTCATTGAATGGTTCACACTACACTGTCCTTTTCCAACTAACGATGAAATTGTGTCAATATCAACCGGAGTTATGGGCGATGAAAAGATAAACTGTCACAATGCCAAAGAAGTATGTCTACAGTCCATAGAAAAAATCATTGGAGAAAAATTTAATAATTTAAAATTTAAGCGCTGGAATAGAGTTCTTCCTCTTTCGTCAGTTAACAGTTCCACTGTGGTCTATAGTTGTAATGTTCCTATTGACCCGTTATTACTCTTTCAAAGAATAAGTTTGAATAAAAAATTCGACTAATATCTCCTTGATTATTTACAATATGAATTAAGATCGTATCCAATGGCACTTTTCGACGATGATGGCATACGGAAAAATACAAAATCAAAAATCTACGATTTATTCGAACCCACTACTGCTGAATTCCACGGAGCTAACATCAAATATGTCATAGATGGAGGATTTATTCTTCACCGTGTGGTGTGGCAGAGAGGTGATATTTTTGGTTGTATTCTTACAAGATTTGTTGACTATTTACAAAAAGATAATGGCTCAAATTTAGTTGTAGTTTTCGATAGCTATTGTGACAACAGGCAAAATATTAAAACAATGGAACAACTTCGACGAACTGCAGCTGTAACTGGATTTGTCAAAGTTCTTTTCAAAGAAACTATGGATGCCTATCAGCCAAGAAAAATTTCTTTCGAACCGATTTAATAAAAATAGATTAATTCAGATGCTGCTCCAGAAATTACAAGACGTCAACATCACAGCTAGACAAGCTCGTGGCGATGCCGATGTATTAATAATCGAAACAGCTATTGAAGAATGACAACTTAACACCACCGTCGCTGTTGGGGAAGATGTCGATCTTGTGATTATTTTAATAGGGCGTACTCTTCAGCATCAGAATATTTTCTTTATGAAACCTGGTTAAGGAAATATTGAAACGAAAGTATATTCTTCTGCAAGCATCAACAATTTTATTCATTGTAAAAAACACATTATTTTTACATGTGATCACCGGATCTGACACAACTTCTGCGATCTTTGGTAAGGGGAAAAATAGAGTGATGAAATTATTTGAAAAACATCCTGATTTGCACCAAGCGGCACAAGCATTTCAACAGGAAAATTGTTCTCCAGAAACCATATACAATAACGGCATACTTTTTCGTTTGGCCATATATGGTGCTCCAAAAACCGAAAAGTCCATTCATAATTATAGGTACTTACAATTTGCCAAGTCAACAAGGCTTAATGTACCTGTTAAATTGTCCTCTCTTCCTCCTACTGCTGCAGCCGCTCAACAACATCTTCTCCGCGTCTATTACCACGTGCAGACTTGGTTAGGGAAAAACTTAGACCTTCAACAATGAGGACGGAGTGTCAGGAACAACTTTTTGGAGCCTATTAGGCCTACAACTTTATTACCACCAGCGCCAGACGTATTGCTAAATACAATTTTTTGCAACTGTGCGAAAGGTTGCGGTGCTAATTGCGGTTGCAGAAAAATTGGCTTAAAATGTTCCGCAGTCTGTGGGGTCAGTCTTTTTTAATCCGCATCACGTGAAACATTTGATACAGATGCATCTGCTTAGGACACGGACAGTGATGTTAATCCAATAGCTATTTTATCCGCAAACTTGAGAAACTTAGAAGAAAATGACGATCATTGATGACTTTCAGGACATGCACGAAGAAGACGAAAGCGAATATTATTTAATAATATTAATAATTAATTAATTAATTATATTATTAATCCACTAACATTTGTTTTTAATTATTAATGTCATAACCCTGTATAACATGGATTAGGCCTACTGGGGAAACCATGTAAAAAGAAACGCGTCTTGCATTCTACCTCGGTGGTGCGGAAATGAATGCATTGAGTGGCTTTGATATTTTCTCTGGGTCATTTCGCGGAAAAGGCTAGTTTTACGTAAAATTTGCATACAACCTTTTTTATAGAGAATAGTGAAATCTACATTTTTGATATTCATCTCTATTGTCGTCTGACCAATAGGAAGCGAGATATTTGCAAAAAAACATTTTTTGTGACATTTGACCTTTAATAACACAAGACGCGTACACGATTTGGAATTGTGACTTTTCACACGTTATTCAGGACATCGAAGTAAAACTGTATACAAAAAACGAGATCAGTAGGATTTTTTTGTGCAGTTTTTTCCTTAAATCACTGGGTTATTTGTCATTTCGGCCTTTTTGGATTCATCGGGATCCAGTCAATTCTCCCGCACACGTTCACAATACTTGTGAGCACGTCTATCGTCCATATACCGCGACATTTTGCCCAAACACGACTTCACACATTGTAAATTTTCCAAAATGTTCATTATGGTGCCTTTGTGTGGTATATGTTTTATTAGTGTTACATTGGTTCTGTCTGGGAATTCATGTCCTGTGTTTATTGCATGTGTGGCTAAATTGGATTTATATATATTTGGTTTTTTGTATGCATTTAGGTGTTCAAAATAACGTTTTTTCAGCTGTTTTTTTGTTTGTCCTATATAACATTTATTGCAATCTTGGCATTCAATTTTGTATATACCGTTGGTTGTTGTATTATCTTTGTTGTGTGAGCTATTTAGATTTTGTAATTTATTTTTATTAGTTTTGTATGCTATTTTTATATCTGTGTTTTTAAATAGTTTTGTTAGTTTTGTCATTTTATTATTTATATATGTGAATGTGGCCCATTTTTTGTTGTTGTTATTATTTATGTGTTGTTCAGTTTGATTAATTCTTAATTGTTCAGTTTTTATTTTGTATTTGATTTTATTTTCTATTTTGATCATAGTATTTTTATTGTATCCATTTGCATAACCAATTTGGTATATTATATTTCTTTCTTTGTCAGTTTCTTGTTTGTTTAGGGGTATTTTGTACATTCTGTTAAATAACGAATAAAATGCTGGCATTTTATGTTGTGGTGGGTGGTCAGAATGGTTAGGTATAATGATGTTAGTGGAAGTTGGTTTTCTATATATTGCATATTGTAAGTGTTTGTTGTATCTTGTGATGGTTATGTCTAAATAGTTGATTTTGTTATGTTTTTCTTTTTCTTCTGTGAATTGTATTTTGGGATGTATGTTATTGATTTGTTTCAGTATGTTCTCTGCATTTGTGTTTTTGTTATTTGATACATATAGTCCATCATCTACATATCTTATCCATATGCCATCTGGGTCATGTGTTTTTATGATATTTTGTATTTTGGTGTCTATGTGTTGTAGGAATATTTCTGCTATTATGCTTGATAATGGTGATCCCATTGCTAAACCTTCTTTCTGTTGATAAATTTTGCTATTAAATTCAAAGTAGTTTTGTATATAAAGTAATATATATATATTTTTTTCGTAATTAACTCTTTTTTCTAGCAAACACTAAAAGCAATAAATGAAAAGTGTTGAACTTTCCAGATGTAACTCATTGTTTATTGTGTTTGCTTGTTGGCCACTGTAATCGAGTTATTAGTAACCTAATACATGATAATATAATAATTTTAGAAGGTGTTCTTTCTGATGTTAAAATTTTTGTTACCTCGTAGTTGTTCTTGTCTTTTTTTTACGTAGTAAGGCAAAATAAATTGGTAAAATATATTAAGCATTAGGCCTACTATGAAAAAGAAGTAAATATTTGTCTCTGAAAAGACCAACAAAACCCATATTTTTACTGACGGAGTCCATTCTCTGCAAGAGAGTAGTGAGACCAAACCGATATAGCAGGTGACGACATTAAAGTCCTGAAAACCTAGTGGTGAGTTAATGGAACCTATGATACAAAGTTAAAAAAATCAACGTTGGTTGGTACACAGGTCAAATACATTGTCATATATGTTTTGGAAACCTTTAGTATGTAAGTTACAGAATATAGATAAGTCAGACATTAGCAGAGAGACATTTACTCACAGACTCTAGACAATGGTGGATGCTAAACACCAGAACAATGAGTGAAGACAACCAAACTAAATGCATTTAATGCAGTTATTGTTAAACACAACTAATCAGAGCAGTAAATTTGGATTTAACCAGACTGGAGGTTAGAGAAACTTGTAAAGTGATAACATTTTAAATTATAGTAAACAGCAGAGGAAATATTTGAACGGAGGTATTATCTGTTAAAGGTTTATTTTTTGTCAGTTTCTTGTTTTAATTTATATTTTGTTATCAAGAAAAATAGTATATAGCCTCTCCCTTATTAAGTTTGAGTAAGTAATTTATAATGACAGGTAGGCGTAATAGCAAGGGCGTTTAACAGGGTCCGAATTCAATAAAATTTCTTTTTCTGCAGTCACTTTTTCTTCCGTGAGGGAGCTGGGAGGAATGAAATTAATCTCTTATTCTCACTGAACTGTATTCTTTTTCTTCAAGACGTTCGGTAAGTGGTTTAATGATTCAACCTTGAAGTTTATTCTTTAAAACTTGTAATTTTTTGAATGTCCAGTAGCTTGTTTTTGTAAATTAAATGCAATAGAAACCTATACATTTTTAAAGGATGACAGTGGAGTTGATGTACTTCAACTTATTGGATGTACAATCCAAATTATTAATTTGGATTATTTAAAGAAATTTAGTTAGTTAACTCGATTATTTTTTAAATCAAGTTATTCAAATTATATTTTATGCTTAAAATGAAACAGGTGATTGCTTATATATAATGTTAAATATAAACAGTTTTTTTTTTTAACAAGAATACTGATTACAACCGTCTTGAGTTTCTTTTAGCTGGTGGCTTTTTGGTATGGTAACGGTGTTTGAGAGTCTTTTGCACTGTTCACTTCCGTCTGTAAAATATTACGACTTTACTTTTGTATATAATTCTTATATATTTAATAAATACTTTTTTAACGAAACATTTAAAACATAAATTAGTGAAATGGGTAACATTTAAAAAAAATAAAAATGGCAACATTTGTTTCGTTAACTAACTAGTAGCTGGTTAGTGCTGTATAACTATACAGGTATCCTAACCAGTTAGTTAACATACGAGTATATCATTTGGATATTGTATATATCATATATAATATACATATCAGAATCATAATAATAGTTGTGAAGATAAATTACAACTGGCAGTGCACCGACTGAATCAAATATGTCCAGAATATAATCTTAAAATTTCCTTGCATAAGACGAAAGTTATAGCTTTCCAAGGCAAGTATCCCGTTAGATCGAAAATAATTGTCAACAATAAGCCAATTGAACAAATTTTAAAATTTACATACTTGTGGCTGCGACACAAGCTACAAATATACAAATATGACAATGACATGGAAAATAAAATACGTAAGTTCCCTGCAATATGTGGCACAATAAATAGAACATTAAATAACAAAACACGAAAAGACACAAGGATAAAATTTTATAAAACGATGGCTGTACCTATACTTATGTATGGGGGAGAAAGTTGGATAAATACCAAAAAAAGGAGACAGCAAAACGCAAGCAGGAGAAATGAGATTTTTGAGACGGGTCAAAGTATGCACAAGAAGAGATTTAGTAAGAAATGAAGACGTGCGAAATGAACTAAATTTATATGAAATAAATGAAAAAATAACTGAATATAAAGAAAGATGGAAGCACCACTTATGGGAAATGGGAGAATACCCCCAAAAATACTCAACTACAACCCAATAGTGAGCCGCTCACTATTGACATCATACCCTCCATTACCAACTTCCCCCACCATCAAGTATCAAGAAAGTCGAATTGACTTGACAACGCTTTAAACTATTCCAAATTTCATAATTTTAACTTTCTTAATATATATATATCGATATATCTATTGCTTACCTGGACGACCGGCTCACCTGTTTAGAACTAGGAGGGTGCCTCCTAGAGGAAGAAAAGCATCGTGCTGGGGAACCATTAGGTTAATTAATTAATGCAGTGACCTCAATTTCCAAAACTCAACAATCAACATTTATTAGTTCTTATTTCCTTTTAAAATTCTCACAATGATGAAACCTTAAGGGTTTTACTCTTTTTCCAAAACTGTTATTTATAAAATCATTTCAAAACATGATACAATTACTCATTTTCACAAATTTGAAACCTCTTTTTTTTCTTTCAAAAAAAAACTTTAAATATGTATACATATATAGTCCAGGAGGAGAATCATGACACTAGAGCCCTTTTCTTTAAGTAAAATTAAATAACTACAGATTCACCAAGAATCATCCGACTGACTTTAACCCACCACAATACACAACCTTCTCAAACTGTTGGAAAGTGAACCTTACCCAAAAAAAAACAATCATGACAGAACCTGTGAATTTTCAAAGAAGTATTTAAACCTCTTGCTTAACAACTCTTTAAATGTACACATATTTCACAAGGTTAAGCCTTAAAACTGAAATGGCTACCTTTAAGTATCTGAAAATAGTCCCAAAGGTTCTTTAAATTAAGAAATGTTCATCAGATTTTTTTTGTTTAATTAGTTGCTTTACAAGACATGATACCAAATGTAATTTTAAAAAGTTCCAAACTATCCTTAAAACTTTAAATACATGTTTCAAAATTGTTATATAATATATAATTAATATAATTCAAGAATATTAAATTGAGAAAAGTTACTAAGTTCCATTAAATTCATTTATATAAAAATTAACATTGATTTTAAATTCCAAAAACATATAGTTGTTCAACATAAGTGCAACACATGTGATGTATAGTTCAGTACCTGTCATGACAATGCTTCATGTAATTCAGAATGTATTAAATTGAGAAAACGTTGTTAAGTTCCATCAAATTTATTCATAGAAAATTAAAATTGATTCTAAATCCCAAAACATGTATGGATATAACATAGCTTCAATACATGTGGTGGATAGTTCACTACCTATAATGACAATGGTTATACACTCAATACATATGACTACATAATTTCCTTTTTTAAGACTTACATACACTTCACAATTTACACACAAGACTGTTAAATAGACAACACTGATAAATAAGTGAGAGACTTCCTCAGGGAAAATAAAGGAACGATGTATGACTCATTCTAGTAATGCTGACAAGTGCCTTCACACAGCATAGTTTAAGTAAATGCCAATTCACCAGCTGTAGCTTAACACATTTCGTTTTTATATTATTTTCTTTTCTTTGTTTTTCATTTATAATTGCATTTTGCATATAATGTATCACTATCACCTACTAATTATACTTGTAAGGAGCTGTCCTCACTATAAAAAAAAAATCATTTCAGATGCCAGTCTTGTTCAACTGTATTTTGGAAGAAAAACTATTGTTCAGATATAAATTCGTTATCATTAAAATCAACTGGGTTTGCAGGATATTAAGTATTTTTTTTTTTTTTTTAAGTTAACTTGCCAGGTCATTACTTGACCAGAGTATCAAGTGGTACAGATGGTACAGATATGCACACCAAGGAATTAAGTTAATTCTCCATTTAACCGAAGTAACACTGTCCACTGTCTAGACTGTCTAGAATTATTGCTTTGATCATTGTAATAAAAGTTTACTTACACAGCATACACCAGAAAAGTTCATCAGAGACATACCTTTCATTTTGGCCGGAGCACGTTACATACTTACGAGTTCCTTTATTTTCTTCACATTTCGTTTTTTGCCTGATCATTTGGTCACGGTTGAGCGAGCCGGAGACACCCTAGGGCACACCTTGGTTCTTACCCACAGCTATGGTAAATAATATACGCCCGGTATTACAAAAAGAAGAATTAAATTTTTTTTTATCACATGCAGCACAAAACACGTGTAGCTGACCTGCAGGCGGAAAGACCTGCGAGATCCCGTACGCTCTCTGAACAACTAGCCCTACCACTTAGCGGGCAGTGGTGGGGAAATTAAGTTGCCTAGTCTCTCTACTAGATCGCGCGAGCGTCTCTCTACACATCGCGACTATACAGTAAATAACTAAGTCTGATACTGCCTTTTAACATAATAATTTTATAGCCATAATTTGACTTAATAATTTTGTTTGTTTGTTGCCGTAACGAAATTCCTTAGTTACGGCACACCCTCACAACAAATGAGTCCAACGGGTTAGTCGACATTGGGTCGGCTACAACTGGAGGAAGGCTGGGGACTAAATAAAACTGTTTTAAAAGGTAAAATAAAACGGAAGTTGAAAACGAAAGGACACCGGAAAGAAGGACAAGGTGGGTGTGTGTGGAAGATGCTGGAAGTGTGAGCGGTCGCGACCTAAAGAGATAGAAAGAGGAAAGGAAAGGAGAGGAGCCAAAATCCATATAAAACTTTAAAACCCCTTTTGACCCCCCTTAAAACGGTTAAAACACTAAAAGGTAAAACAATTAAACCCAAAAATAATTAAAACCAGATCCTCCAGGAAAGCCACCCGAAAACCAAACCCAAAGACCTTAATTAATCCTTACTGGGGTAGCAATATATATATATATATATATATATATATATATATATATATATATACATTTCTCTCAAGGAAACTCTAATTGAGGACACGCTTTTAAATGCGAAACATGCGTCACTCTGACCTGCATTCCGTCCTCTAGACCCACCAGGCTGGCAGTTACTGGAGAGACAAATTTTGAAATTCGGAACGGTCCCATCCACCGATAACAGAGCTTAGCGGCGCGACCCTCCACTCTAGAGCTGAGCGGGTGGCTCCTACAGTGCACCAACCGTCCCACCTTAAAAGGGTTGGGGACTCTCCCAGCGTTGTAATTATGCCGCACGCGCTCGTGCGATCGGAGCAGAGTCTCCTCACCTCTTTCCACCTGTGCGAGACCCCCGCGTTCGGCGAATCCGGAAGAAGATCCTCTAATCTCCACAAATTGCTAAGGAGGTGTACAGGGGAGAAACCAAACATGATCTCAAAGGGCACGGCTCTATGACTTTCATGAAGGGAGGAGTTGAAAGCCATTTGTAACCACCTAAGATTCTGGTCCCACGTGTTCTGCTGTTCCGCGTTGTATGCGATGAGGGCGGATCTAAGGTTGCGATTAAATCGTTCAGCGTGGGAAGGTTGCGGGTGACAAGGTGAAGTGGTTACATGTTGAATGCCGTGCTTGAAACACATGTTTCGGAACTGCCTTGAGATGAACTGGGGGCCATTGTCCGAGACAATGATGGAGGGAAGCCCGAAATGCTGAAAGATGCTGGTCTGAAGGACTGTGATGGTAGTTGGAGCACTTGCCTGACGCAATGGAAGAAGCCAGACAAACTTAGAGAAGACATCCACACAAACAAGGAGGAACGAATTCCCGGCCTTGCTACGTGGGAAAGGACCCACGTAGTCAATGAAAACCTTCTCCATAGGTCTGCTAGCCACCTCAGAAGACAGCAACCCCAACTTGGTGTTCTGAGCGGGCTTGCTCAGACTACACAGATGACAACACTTCACCCGGGTGGCGATGTCCCGGTCCATGCCTTTCCAGATGAAGTTCTTCCTAATCGCGGCGATGGTCTTAGAAACACCCAAATGGCCTCCAGCCGGGGAATTGTGATAGTACTGGAAGACCTAGGGTACAAGCTTGCTCGGCAGCACTATCTTAGGAACCCGTCCTCTACGTTCCTTGTAGCAGAGGACGCCTTTGACAGAAAATAAGGAGCCTTAATCTCGCCTGATTTAATATTTTCGATTATAGGACCCAACGTCTCATCATCAAGCTGATGAGGGATGACATCTGTAATAGCGAGGGGAACTCCAAGAGTAAGGCGCAGGGTTCATCTATTGGCTCCTCACTGGGTAGATGTGATATTCGTGATAAAGCGTCGGCAACAACATTTTGGGTCCCCCGTATATGCTGTGCCCTGAACTTAAAGGAAGAGATTTTGACCACCCAGCGGCCAATTTTAGCCAGTTGTCGGGGATGCGCCAGAAGCCAAGAGAGAGCCTGATTGTCGGTCTCTAGCAGGAACTCAGCATGTTCCAAATACCTTCTAAACTTGTCCAGGGCGAAGACTACAGCTAAACACTCCAACTCATAAACAGATGATTTCTTTTCGGTGTCAGTGAGGGTTCTAGATACAAAAGCTACTGGCTGCCGAGCACCATCCACCTCCTACGAGACCACGGCGCCGATCGCAACAGAGCTGGCATCAGACTGCAAAATAAAGGGCTTCGTGAAGTCAGGCATCCGAAGCACGGGCGGCGACAGAATGGCTTCCTTCAGGGTCTCAAAGGCCCGCTGCTGTTCGTCGCCCCACACAAATTTTACACCCTTTTTTCTCAAGGAATTTAGGGGAGCAGCATTCTCGGCGGCCCCGGGAATGAACCGCCGATAAAAATTCACCATCCCTACAAAGCGGGCCATCCCTTTAACGTCCCTTGGAGGAGGGAAATCCCGAATAGCCTGAGTCCTCTCTGGGTCTACCGTGACCCCTTTATGAGACACAAGGTCACCGAGGAAAGAAATTTCCTCCAGGGCAAATTTCACGTTGTCGGGGTTTACTGTAAGCCCCGCGCGCCTCAGGCGACACAACACCTCTCGGATGTGCTCCATGTGTTCCTCCAAGGTGGTACTGTAAATCAGTAGGTCATCTAAATAGTTAAATACATACTGGAATTTTACATCGTGGAACACAGTGTCTAGTAGACGGGTTAGCGTCTGAGCACCAACAGCCAGTCCCATGGGGACTCTCTTATATTGGTACAGGTTCCACGGTACGCAAAAAGCCGTGTACGGCCGAGAATCCTTGTGTAAGGGTATCTGGTGGTAGGCAGAATTTAGGTCAAATATAGTGAAATAGCGGGCCTGCGAAAACCAGTCAAAGGCCGAATGCAGGTCCGGGAGGGGCACCGACTCAACCTCTATATTTTGATTTAATTTTCGATAGTCAATAACCAGCCGATGCTTCCCTCTCGGTTTAGGCACCAAGAATGCTGGACTGGCATAGGCCGACGTGGAAGGTTCAATGACACCCTGGTCTAACAATTCTTGAACATTCTCACGCAAAATGGTCATTTTGGGAGGGGCGAATTTATAAGGGTGCGAACGGACAACCGAGGAGTCACAAAGGCGGATACGATACTCAAGGTTATGTGTGAGTCCGAGATTGGCAGTCAGTACCTCGGGGAATTCCTCACACAATTGAAGAAAAGTGGTCTGTTGGGACTGGTTTAAATTATTAATAGACGCCGGGGGTTGACGTTCTTCAAGTCCCTCCCCCGACGCGTCCATATATCCAAAAAAAGGAATGCGCACACCACGGTTAAAGTTAAAAAAACAAACGTGCCCCTGGATATCGAGAACCAGACCACTTTTAGCGATGAATTCCGCACCCAGAATACAATCTACACTCAGATTAGGAGCGACTAGAAACTCCCACACCCACGAAAAATAGTTTATTTTTAATCTTGAAGGCCACCATTTTTGAGGTAGGCAAAACCTCCCTCGAGGAAGTCCGACACACCACCGACGAAGGTACACTCGCCTTAATTAAGGACTCCCTAACCAACTGCTGATAAACCCGGGACGAGATTAAACACCGCGCCGATCCCGAGTCCACCAAGGCCCTAATACGGCCTTTTCCAACATCTAACTCGAGATAGGGACACACGGAGAGACCAGGACGAATAGGCTTAGGAGAGGGCTTCCCGGATGCGTGCTCAGTTTCAACCGAACAGGACGGAACATGAGGTACGATAACTCTACCACGCGTGGAGAGGGACCAGCGTCCCCTCAACCCCCCCCACGCAGGCCGATTTTTGAAGGGCGTTTTTCACCCGAGACCTCAGACCGTTTGAATAGGCAATTCCGGGCCAAGTGCCCATCTTACCACAATTATAACAACCATAGTTTTTTCTCTCCGTGTTGTTACCTCGTTGTTCCCGGGGAGGTGGCCGCTGTTGACCAGATGTGGAACAGGAGACAGGGAATTCCGAAGTGCCGGAGCGAGTCTCATCATTCATCTGGATGGTGCGGGCGAAGACACAAGCTCTGCTGAGATCCTCGAAGCTTCGCGGTCTCTCCAGTAACACCAAACGTGACCTCTCCTGGGGATTGAGGCCCTCCAAAATGACACGCACCACCTCAGCCTCCGACACATCCACACGCAGCACCCGGGCAGCATTCTTGATTGAAGTTATGAAAACATTTAATTTTTCCCCGTGCACCTGAACTCTATAAAATAGTCTTTGCCGCATCTGGTCACGCAGCCTCCCGGGCATAAACAGCTCCAGAACATCTCTGTGTAAGTATCGAAATCCCCGCCCGCGCCGAGATGGCAGACCACACGATCCAGTAAAGGCGCCCGACAATATGGGTAGATCATGTTCAAAAGAGAGGCACCAGTCACCCCAGGAAAGTCATAAATCCCGAAAACCCATTCAAAAATTTCACCAGCTGGTCCAGATCCAGACCGTCGACAAGAGGAAACCGACGGAGGAGATCATAGATAGGGTTCGGTAACGAATCTTATCTGACGCTGGAAAGGGTGGTACCAATACCACGAGGGACTTCCACCTGATCACCCTGAAATCAATGGGGGCGACAGTCCAACGAAATAAGAGGACGTTCCTCCACCAGTGCATTACATGATTCCCCTAGGAGATCTACCCGCTCAGTGACCACGGCCTGGCGCGTGAGCATCTCTTTCTGTTTACTCGGGCTCTCCCGAACCTCATTAGGAAGGCAAATTTTCGACTGCAGGTCTGTCGCAGCCCGCCTAACCTCCTCTTCCAGTCCGTCCTGCGACAACAAATTGCGGAGACGATCGGAGAAGTGGTGCATCTTTTGGGTCACCCTCTGCCAAACTCGGGTAGAACTCCCCATATATTCAGAGTCCTCCATCAGGGTTGAGAACTCCGTCCATTTATCTGCACACAAAGCTAACTCCTCATCCCGGTCTTCAATCTCGACTCTCTGGAGAGGGACAGCCCCCGCAAGCAGCTCTCGCAGTTGTTTCCTCAAGGACGCTACATCCCCCAGGGGACCCCACTCCGCAACCGCATCTCATACTGTAACTCGTCCTTATTAAAATACTCGGGCACCAGGCCACGGCCCTCGCGCCGCCCACTACTCTGCTCTGCCTCTGACATCGTCCCTCGATACTATGTCTTTATTTCAACTAACCAATGACAATCAAGGCACCCTAGGGTTCCCCGACCCGACACCGGACCAACAACCAGTACAAAAAGACCATATGCTATAACACCAACAATGGACAATGACATAAACACGTACACAAACAAACAAATTGACACTTAACTCAGAACGCTCCAAAGATAGAATTTGGAATCACTAACACGCCTGTGCTCACCCTCTGGTGTCCCAGCCCGGCAACCGCTCCCAAAAACCAACTTTTTACAACAATACCATACACATAAATTACAAGAAAAATGTCATAATCAACTATACATAGGCTTATTACATACATTGAGGTATGAGATCTCACTACAAGACTGACAGTGCATGTCGATTGAAGTATCGAGGCCACCGCATGAATTTTCAATTTTCGGTTGAGAGGTGGCCAGGACTACGTCTAACCACGATCTGCTACCATTTGTGAGCCGCTCACTATTGACATCATCCCCTCCATTACCAACTTCCCCCACCATCGAGTATCAAGAAAGTCGAATTGACTTGACAACGCTTTAAACTATTCCAAATTTCATAATTTTAACTTTCTTAATATATATCTATATTTCTATTGCTTACCTGGACGACCGGCTCATCTGTTTAGAGCTAGGAGGGTGCCTCCTAGAGGAAGAAAAGCATCGTTCTGGGGAACCATTAGGTTAATTAATTAATGCAGTGACCTCAATTTCCAAAACTCAACAATCAACATTTATTGGTTCTTAGTTCCTTTTAAAATTTTCACAATGATGAAACCTTAAGGGTTTTACTCTTTTTCCAAAACTGTTATTTATAAAATCATTTCAAAACATGATACAATTACTCATTTTCACAAATTTGAAACCTCTTTCTTTTTCTTTCAAAAAAAAACTTTAAATATGTATACATATAGAGTCCAGGAGGAGAATCATGACACTAGAGCCCTTTTCTTTAAGTAAAATTAAATAACTACAGATTCACCAAGAATCATCCGACTGACTTTAACCCACCACAATACACAACCTTCTCAAACTCTTGGAAAGTGAACCTTACCCAAAAAAAAAAAACAATCATGACAGTACCTGTGAATTTTCAAAGAATTATTTAAACCCCTTTCTTAACAACTCTTTAAATGTATATATATTTCACAAGGTTAAGCCTTAAAACTGAAATGGCTACCTTCAAGTACCTGAAAATTGTCCCAAAGATTTTTTAAATTAAGAAATGTTCATCAGATTTTTTTGTTTAATTAGTTGCTTTACAAGACATGATACCAAATGTAATTTTAAAAAGTTCGAAACTATCCTTAAACTTTAAATACATGTTTCAGAATCATTATATACATATATAATTAATATAATTCAAGAATATTAAATTGAGAAAAGTTACTAAGTTCCATTAAATTTATTTATATGAAAATTAACTTTTGTTTTTCATTTATAATTGCATTTTGCATATAATGTATCACTATCACCTATTAATTATACTTGTAAGGAGCTGTCCTCACTATAAAAAAAAAATCATTTCAGATGCCAGTCTTGTTCAACTGTATTTTGAAAGAAAAACTATTGTTCAGATATAAATTCGTTATCATTAAAATAAACTGGGTTTGCAGGATATTAAGTAATTTTTTTTTTTTTTTAAGTTAGCTTGCCAGGTCATTACTTGACCAGAGTATCAAGTGGTACAGATGGTACAGATATGCACACCAAGGAATTAAGTTAATTCTCCATTTAACCGAAGTAACACTGTCCACTGTCTAGAATTATTGCTTTGATCATTGTAATAAAAGTTTACTTACACAGCATACACCAGAAAACTTCATCAGAGACATACCTTTCATTTTGGCCGGAGCACGTTACATACTTACGAGTTCCTTTATTTTCTTCACATTTCATTTTTTGCCTGATCATTTGGTCACGGTTGAGCGATCCGGAGACACCCTAGGGCACACCTTGGTTCTTAGCCAGCCATGGTAAATAATATACGCCCGGTATTACAAAAAGAAGAATTAAATTTTTTTTGATCACATGCAGCACAAAACAGGTGTAGCTGACCTGCAGGCGGATAGACCTGCGAGATCCCGTACGCTCTCTGAACAACTAGCCCTACCACTTAGCGGGCAGTGGTGGGGAAATTAAGTTGCCTAGTCTCTCTACTAGATCGCGCGAGCGTCTCTCTACACATCGCGACTATACAGTAAATAACTAAGTCTGATACTGCCTTTTAACATAATAATTTTATAGCCGTAATTTGACATAGTAATTTTGTTTGTTTGTTGCCGTAACGAAATTCCTTAGTTATGGCACAAAAGGGAAAAGAGATATAGGAAGACCACGAAAACGGCGGTTGTAAGTTTGTGAGGACGGAACAGACAAATGCCTAATCCTTGTAGTGCAGAAGAAGAAGAAGAATCAAAATTATATATACATCATATTTACCCACAGACAGACAGATAGACAGACATGCACGCACGCACGCACGCACGCACGCACGCACGCACGCACGCACGCACGCACACACACACACACACACACACACACACACACACACACACACACACACACACACGTTTATAAGACAACATAAGAACTTTATATAAAGACGTTTCTGTGGTAATACTGAACGCCATAGTACAAATTAACGGCTAGGTCGTAGGGTTTGTGTGTGCGTCACGTTCAGTATTACTGTTGCACAACAAATCTTACTGTTAGCAGAGAGGAGAAAGATTTTAGTGGCATAAAATAACTACTTGAATATGAAAACTAGAAATCATTGATTTACTAACAATTGTATTAAAAAGATTAAATATTGAAAAAATATAATTTAAAATATTCTCTTTCTTAAGAAGCTGTTCACACAGCATGAAACTTATCCCACTTATTATGAATTACATAGAAAAATATATAAACAACAAACATAAAACACATAATTATATGAAAACAACTACGAAAATATAAACAATGTATAGGTACATGTTATAATCAACCCAAAACTAACCTAAGAAAAAATGATTATAAACAATCCAAAGCAAAATAAACAACAAAATGGGAACATTAAAAAGGAACAGGACGAATTTTAACTAATATAAGGGAATAAGAGAAATTATTATTAACAAGTAATGTATTACAGAAGAAATGAAGACACACGACTAAAGACAAGACAACGTTGACCCAAATACCCAATTGATCAGACAGTGAAAAGAAGACAGCAACACCCATAACAAGAAGAGATTTATGAAGGACGATGATAGAATCAGTGCGACTAGGGAAAATAAAATGAATTCAACTGCAAGAAGGAACAAATAATGACAAGAATAAAATAAATCATGAGAATATAAATTATTGTTAATGATAGTGAAAACATAAGTAATTTAAAAGCTGATTTAAAACCCTATGCTATGACTTGACACTGACATCAAACTATTAATAAACTAACTTCAATGACTTGACAATAACCAGAACTCAAAGGTAAAACAATGATGATAGAAAATAAGAGGGAGAGTGAATATAAGAACTGTAAATGTATAAAGTAAGAATGTATAAAAATAACCACTAAATGATGACCAAAAGTCTAGGTCAAATTGTAAGGTAGATATAAAATTATAAGAGAAAACTATTAATCAACAATAAGGTTGAGATAGTCACAAAAAAGAAAAATATAACTATAAATAATAAAAATTAGCATTAGTAAATGTAAAGAATTCAATCAAATATGTAAAAAATAAAATCTGAGGTTCAACCATTGTTAGGAACCCATGTGAGGAGACATAACCTGAACAACCAGCAAGTTTCAATTAGAATTGCACAAAACCATAACAGGAATGGTCTTAAACTAGAGTATATTATAATATAAGCAAACTAGAGACTATACGGAGCATTCCAGTTACAAAAATTAATTATATAAAAGGACTTGTGTACATTACAAGTGTAAATTAACATGCTCAAGAGGTACAGCATAATACTGGCACCTTGAACAATAATAGTCACACATAAAATGATTATAAAAGAAAACGGACTAAGGTCATGATGGTAACAGATTTAATACTACTAATGTAAGGCAAATCAATGTTTATTGCCATCAATTTAATACTATTGATGTATTTTATATGTAACTCATAGATGAAACTAGATGCAGGAAGCATTAGATATGTACCAACAAATGTCAAAATACCAGAGCAGAACAAAACACTGCCAAACCTTAACATTACTATGATGAACATTATGCAAACTAAACCATAATCAAAAGATGAAGGGGTAATGTCAAATAAGAAAAAATGTATCACTCAAGAATACTGAATGATAGTCTGAGGAAAAATGTAAATAAATTAAAATAGGACAATACTAGCTAATACTGAGATAATCAGAAGTTGTGATGATTAGTTCAGTATAAATAGGCCACAGCAAATGTGGTTTAGAAACCCATAATAATATAAAATGAATAAAAACAAGTAGCAATGCCATAGACTAAGTGTCTAACCAATAGAAATATGATTGTTATGGATAATAATTAAATAATTATGTAAAATAAGACTGTGCAACAAGTATGAGATATCATAGAGAACAAAAGTGAATAATAATAATACATTAGATGTAAGAATCCTTAATATAAGAAAGGGATAAAGACATAGTAAAAAATACTGAGGTAGGCTATTTTAACTATCAGAGACAATTTTTAACGAATTTCCACCTGAAACTTTAATGAGAAGGTGTAATAATTAATAAGAAAGTAAAAATAATAAGAGTTTATCAAAAAATGAACATAATAAATAAAATAAAATAGAAAATAAAATATGTAAATAGATCGTAAGGAATAGTAATAAAATTTATTGGTTAATTCTTATCAAAGCTATATGGTGTGGGTAACCGAAATGCTCGTGGTAAAAAGACAAAAGCGATGGGAATAATGGAAAAAGGATTAGTGTATTTATAAATGAACAATTTAAATTATAAGTAAATAATTAATTACAAGCCCGTGGGCGTACAATTGGGAACCGAAATTCGATAATCTCAAACCCAGCGAGAGAACTCCAAGAACGCGTCTATTTTGCCGAATAATACCTAAAGTACACGGAAATTACAACAATTGACCAATCAGAGGCCGTTATTAATTACTAGGTACGAGATCTTGACACAGGTAAGATCATCAGTTCATCTCAAGACTTCGACGAGGAATCCGCGCCGGTGACCGTAGCCAACAATACGGAATTAATAGCCGACAGCTGATCACAAGCGTTTTAACCTCGAAACACGAAGTTGAGGTTAGGTCGGATGTAAATAGAGTGAAGTTTTATTTCATCAGTGTTTAATCCGGAGTATATGCGCATAGGCAGTGCACGATAAAGAATTATTAAAAATGATTTAATTCAAATAAATAAATAAATTTTTTAATAGTGATACTCCAAGAAACGACTTAGAACGCAAGTATAAGTGACAATGACTAAATATTCAAGTAGTAAAAAAATATTCGATGACGCTATTAGCGAAATAGATTAACAGAATTATGTTAATTTTAACCAAAACAAGATTGGAAAAACACTTTAATTATTAAATCAGATAATTCATAGTGAAAGATTTAATCGTAATCAAACTTTAATTTTAGAATTAACTTGATGGACATTATAGCGATCAAAAATTTTTAAATTTATAAATTTTCTGATCGAGCAGTGCATTCTCACACAGTCAGGTCACCAACCCAAACCAGAGCAATAAATAAAGGCAATTAAGGACACGTCAACCCGACGCCAGCTACGAGACAATAAGACAACTTTTGACTTAACGCAACAAAAGAAATTGGGATCGACTTTGACAGACCAAACTGAACTCAAATTTACGACATCATAACAAACCGAACAAAGAGCAGAGTCCAGTAACACAAGTACGCAGAAATTGTAACGAGGGGACGCTGTAGGGTTAAGCCAACACGTGTGAACGTAAGAAAAGGGAAACTCACTGACCAAGGATTTAGAAAGTCCGACAGTACAGAGACAATACAGCGAATACCCAGTGAATACATACGACCATGTCGCACAGCATGAAAACAACGCCAGTGACAACTTATATTTACGACGAGAAATAGTGGAGGCAACTCAGAGTGACAACCAGCGAGAAGTTATTAATTGGTAGAAAAAACGGGGTGGAAGTTGAAAATGAACAGGACGCAACGGATTCTTAGCGAGGGTGTAACAACAAACCTTGGGAAACTCACGAAACAAAGGTTTGACAGACAGGCGAACAATTACTTTATATTCTTAGAAAGAGTGCGATGTCCTTAGCTGTGTACTTCAGGGGATGTTCAACAGCCAACCAGAGGTCAGCATCTTCCGAAGAAGTAAGTGGAGAGGACTGTTGTCATGGTGACAACCAGGGCAGCAAATCAGAGAGTCGAAAACCAAAGATCATCAAAGTGGAAGGAACATGTGACCCAGGAGAGGGTAAGTCTGGAACCTATCGGGATCAACCGAAGGCGTGGAAGGCAGAAGATTGCATTGTGGTAGAAAACGTTTGATGAAAACCGTTTGCAGAGTACACGAGGCTCTCAGTCTCATAAAAGTTTGTGCTTAGTCTCATAAAATTTTGTGCTCAGTCTTATAAAATTTTATCTCAGTATTGCGCAGTTTATTTACTTAATTACTTTAACTTTTGAACGTGCGAAGTTATCTATGTATCTTTATACTTTCGAGTTCAGTACTATAAACTTTAAAGTATTATTCATTATTCGACATTATGGAACTTAGAAACTTTTAACAAGTGAAGTTACATCTCAATAATAGAACTTTTGTGTATCAACTTCGGACATTGTGATTCGTATCATAAACTTAACATGATTCAGACTTAATTATTTTAGTTGTGCAGACTCATGAACGATAAGAGAACTCAATATTCATAAACACAAGTGTATAACATAACGCACATTCGCGACCAAGCTAAGTAGAACATGAACAGTTAGATGAAGCATCTTTGTAATAGACATTTTATTTTGAACACAACCCACTAATGATGGTTGTATCTACACTACACAGAACTCTATAAACTGTTAGTAAAGACGGGTTACATCAACACCACACCACGTACGCCGCGAGTGAATTCTCATCGCAAGTTTCAAAGTGATAGTGAAAACATCCAATCAACGGAGCGAGCACCCATGGAGTCACCAGTAAGCAGGAAATTTCACCGATGGATTATTGGATATTCTAAAATGTCAAGTTAAGTCTTCATGATTTTAATATTATAATAATACTGCTGCTCTGTCTTTTTTCCAAGAACCAACACCTTTGAGAAATTGTATAATCATTTAGTAAAGATAATGTTAAAATATATTATGAATATAAAAGCTACTCATCTGAGACACATAATGAACGCATTAGTTTAGGGTGAATAATATTTGGTTTGTCTATGTTTTGTGTATGTTTATCTATGCCATGTTGTATGTTATATTTTCAGCCATCAACGAAGACAGATTTATATTGTGATTTATGTTTTATATGTTTCTGAATGTATTTTCAGGTAATGATTTATATTATATATGTGTTTCGGAAGTTAACTTGAGTAGTGTGTAATAAACAAGCATTCTATTTGTTATATATATATATATATATATATATGTATATATATATATATATTATGTTACATGACATTTTTACCATGCCCTGGTAACATAAATATACTTTGATTATATTAATAAAAAGTACCAAGAAACATCAGATTTTAAAGAAAGACTTGATTGAACATGGTTTATTTTAATTGTTCAATGTATGTTGTGTTTATCATAGTTAAAATGATGTCAATGATGATAAGTAAGAAGGACACTGTTAATGAACTTACTTATGGAATTTTGTTTTATTTGTGCAGACTGCAAATTTATAAATACATTCAGTTAAGTGGAATTATAATATATTACCAATAGTTATTAGTAATTAGTTTGGGTCACCTTAATTAATATTATATATGATAGTGTTAATGACACCAATGTTTTTCTTAACAAGAAAGTACCAAAATAATAGTCATAGATTTTTGTAAAACTAGGCATATTGAGCTTAGTCAGTTAAGTTATATGAATAAGAATTTCTATTGAAATAATAATGAAACAATGTCAGGTTATGTTAAAGGATTACTAAATGTGTCAAATAAATTTTAGAAAGTGAGAAGTGCAAAAAGAAATAATAATAAATGGGTTTGGATCAACTAGAATAAAAAGTGTAAATTAATAACTCCAGAAATATAGAACAGAAAATAGTCAAGAGTGGTGTCAAAATGATCAGTGTATCATCAGAAGATCAAAGAAACCAATAAAGTAAAGATTTAAGCTCTTATAAAAAAGGTATATCCTTTTAAAGAAAATGACATATAAAATAGTAAAAGTTTGTTTATATTATTGTTATGATGTCACCAGGGTGATATAAAAATGTTACATTGGAAACCAAGGAGATACCTGATATAGGCCTTAGCAACTAATATGTTAATAAAATAGAATGGAGATTATTATTAAAAGCTGAATGAAGAAAGGTTGAATTAAACAACTCATAGTGACAAAAGTAAATTATAAGACATTTTATACCAGTGCATCTAAATGAAACCATTAAATAATTATCTTCATCAAGATTAAAATAGAAGAAGGAAGTGCTACAGGACTCTACAGAAATAAACCAGGATATCTCTGAAGAAAGTGAATCAATTGACAGGGAGAGAAGTATTTTTGATACAAAATTAATCTGAACCATTCCCTGTTAAGCCTAGACTATAGGTTTCAAAGACATTGAGTACACTTTTCATAAAAACCATTTTTGAACTTCCACTGAGAACCATATTAATTAATAGTATTGCCATAAGCATAAAAAAACCATTGATGTATAGTGTTACTATAATCTAAAGCTAATTAACTCTAAAAAACATTTTAATAACATAACCTAGGCACTGAACTTTGTTACACTCTTTATATAATCCTTTTAAGGCACATTGTAACTATTTCTAGTCACATGTATTTTGATACTTTTCCTATAAAAACTGTTGTTATATCGTAGCCAAAAGGACCTAACTTAACACATTATATTTGTATTTTATTCATTAAATATAAAATATGAAATATTTATGCCCTGAGGTATAAGAGCTACTGCTGCCACTCTGAGCATATTAAAATACAGCTGGCCAAAATTTGTTAAGAATTATATTTGACATTTTAAAACAAGTAAAAGAATAAATAAAGGATTTGAGTTTACAAAATACTGAAAAGGATTTATTCGTTTCTTTATTTCATGAATACACAATGGGTATGATATACTAAACAAGATATCCGGTACTGTGAGTTGACTTCAGTAATTAGATTAAGTTGGCAACACTCATCATTTGAAAGTCATGGCAGATTTTTTAAATATGTTTTGATGAGCACAAGTTATCACATTCATTGCTGAAAGAAAAGATTAAAAGAGAGTTAGTTACAGAATAAGGAAACCATATATTATTTAAATAAATTTTAATAAAAATTTATTATTGATATTTCACCAATAAATTTTATTTGCAACCGGTGATTGCAAATTGGCGCTGAACAAACATTCCCCTGAACAGATACTCATCCTATAAAACATTAACAACCTGTACACAAATAATAACCAAGTTAAACAAGGTACAATTCTGAATAAATAACCCGTAGATTCGAGACTGGATGTACAGAATTCATGCCAACAACATGAGGCAGTAAAATATACTAGTAAACACTTTTACACGTTACAGAATTGGCGATCACAACAGTGAGGCTAAATAACATACAATTTAGAAAGTACGATTATTTGTGTCGTTACAGAATTGACGCCAACAACGTGAGGCTAAAGGTCCCGTAAGTTATTTGTGTCGTTACAGAATTGGCGCCCAACGTGGGGCTAGAAATAGAATAACTTTGTATTCTTATTGTGAGTTTACAGTGATTTCTACTCTTGTGGCGGCTACGATTAACAACAGAGATGTCAAGGAGAAGAGCAACGTCACGGAAACGTATGGAAGAAGAAGAGAGAGAGTTAAATATAGAATATAAGGAAGCAACCACAGTTGAAGAAGTAGAAGTATTGGTAAGAGATACCCCAATAACAGTGACTGATGGAAGGGAAACGGTGGTAAGAGATACACCAGGGGATCAACCAGATAAACCCATAGAAAAGGAAGATATGAGCATGCAGGAGATGTTGAGAATTCTAATGGAAAGGAATAACAAAATTAATGAAACATTGAAACAAAATAAAGAGGATGTTGAAAAAATGGAAGAACGAAGAAAGGAGGACAGAGAAACAGTGAAACAAGATAGTGAGGAATTAAAGAAACAGATGAAAGAAAATAATGAAACATTGAAACAAAATAGTGATGAATTGAATAAAAAATTTGAAAGCAGCAATGAAACATTAAAACAAATGAAAGAAAATAATGAGAAGAATAATGAAGAGTTAAAGAGGCAAATCGAAAGTAATAATGAAACATTACAACAACAGTTGAAGGAGGATATTAGACAAAGTAATGAAGAATTAAAAGGACTGTTGAAGGAAGAGAGTGAGAAAAATAAAGAGGAATTAAAACAGCAGTTAGAAGAGTATAAAGAAGAAATAAGGAATGGAATTACCGAAACTAACCAGAAGGTTGAGAAAACCGAGGAAAATTTAAGTCAATTGCGCGAAGAGTTGATAAACAAAATAACTGAAGTGGAAGATAACAGTAAAACTAGTATTGTTATACTTCACAAAGATACTCAGGAGCAATTAGAGATACTACAAAATAAGGTAGGGGAACAATCCAATCAGGTAAAAACCAAGATAATACAGGTACAAAATCAAGTTACCAACAACAGGGAGAAAATAGATGAAATTGAACAGAAGGATATAAACAACCTTAAGGAAAAGATAGAGGTACTAAAACTTAGACCAATAAACTATATACCTACACTAATCGGAGAAAATAAAGAAGTGATAAATTTTAAAGAATATCGTCAGAAGCCTCTAGAATTTTTGGAAAGGCTAGAAGAAGGTTTAAATAAGACCAAAGAAAGTCGTTGGCAAATAATAAAGAATCTTCTTGATGATAGTTTTAAAAATATTAATGATAACTGGTGGAAGGCAGTAAGAAATGGAATTACCAATTATAATGAATTTAAACAAATTTTTAAAATAAAGTATTGGTCTGAGTCCATCCAAAATATAGTTAGGGACAATTTGAGGACTGGCAGATATGATGCTGGAAGAGGACAGACAATGACTGCTTATTTTCTGGGTGAAGTCTGGGTGGCTCGACATTTACAACCAAAAATCCCTGAAGAGTGTCTCATAGCCAAATTATCATATCATTTTGGAGAAGACATTGTACGGGCTCGTCGGTGTGGACAGATAAAAACTATTGGAGAGATGGAGGCTCTCTTAGAAGGTTTTGAGAGGGAAAATTATTATTACAGGAGTCGAAGAAGAACTGAGGTTTGGAATGATAGGAACAAGGAAGAACCACACGACAATCGACAGCCAATAAACCACGTACGGACGGATGGATATAATAGAAATCCGAATAACAGGCGATTTCAAGGAAGACGTCCGAATTTTAACAATGACAGAAATTGTGACAGACGATATGGAAGAGATAATGACAACAGGAGACAATGGTATGATAACGGAGAAGTCTATCAGAGATCCAGAAGCTGGGATAGAAGATGGGAGACACCCTCTGGAAACCAAAACACCAATGAACAAGTTCAACCAAACAACAGTGATGTAAATAGGGAAAACGAGAGGCCGCAGTGAGAACATTGGACGGCCCATCACTGCGAGCGGACCCAGGGCTGAGAAGAGATATAAACCCTAATAATAATAATAAAGAACCAATAACCGTGATAAAAAACTTTTATTTAAAAATATACAGAGAGATTTGTTGGAAGAGTTTACCATGGAAGAGGATAAACCGAATGAAGACATAGTATACATCAAGGTAGAATTACATGTGGTGCTAACTGAAGTTATGATTGATACAGGAGCAAACATTTCTTTAATAGATAGATTAGAGCTGACCAGAATACAGGAGTTGAGTACGGAGAAAATATCCACATTGCCTATTAATAATATTGCTATTGTAGGAGCGACTGGCAAACAAACAAGACAATAAAAGAGCAAGTAAGTCTGAATGTTACGAGTATGGGAGTAGGAATTCCTATGGTGTTTCTGGTGGCGCAAGGGTTACCTTTTTAAGGTGTTGATAGGTTGTGATACGCTAAGGCGTCCACTATGCGATTATTAATTTAGCCAGTGGAAAAATGACACTGAGCTCAGAAGGTTATGAATGGACTGCTGAGATAATAGGAAGCTCAATAGCCCCTCAGTAAAGAAACTCATACCACGTTAGGGAAATAATAAGGAGACCCATAGGAGATAAAGAGATCGTAACAGAATCAGCATTATGGCAGGAAAAAATGCAGGAAATATTGTCGTTTCAAGGGAAGGGGTATACCGAGGCAATCAGTGTGGAACAGAAGGAAAAATTAATAGAAATATATAAAACTTATCGTAATGTATTTTCCGATTCTCCTGGAAAGGCGAAGAATTTCATATGCCGATTAAAATTTCATGACTCCGTTAATTTCAATAAGAAATCGTATTCTATTGCTCAATCGTTAAAAGAGGCAGTTAGAAAAGAAATAGCAAGGATGATTCAAGAAGATATTATAGAACGAAGTAGTTCCCCATATACCAGTCCCATTGTGGCGATTCCTAAAAAAGATGGACAAGTACGGTTGTGCCTTGATGCGCGGGAAGTAAATAAAATTATAATTAATGGTCGCACATCTCCAATAGAGATAGAAGAAACTATGAAGAAATTCCATGGTTGTAAGCTTATGAGTAGTTGGGATGCTGTTTGCGGATATTGGCAAACAGAGTTACTCCCGGACAGTCGCCATTATGTTGCCTTCATCTTCGAGGAAAGAAACTAACAAAGTAAAGGGCATATACGAGTATAATCAAGCCGAAATAAAAAAGTATTATGGAAATTGAGATAAGTAATGGTGAAGTCAATCAGCTTATTTGAGCAATCTATTTATTACTAAAATAACCTGTTTTCTGGGGGGTATTATGTAACATGACATTTTTACCATGCCTTGGAAACATAAATATACTTTGATTATATTAATAAAAAGTACCAAGAAACATCAGATTTTAAAGAAAGACCTGATTGAACATGGTTTATTTTAATTGTTTAATGTATGTTGTGTTTATCATAGTTAAAATGATGTCAACGATGATAAGTAAGAAGGACACTGTTAATGAACTTACTTATGGAATTTTGTTTTATTTGTGCAGACTGTAAATTTATAAATACATTCAGTTAAGTGGAATTATAATATATTACTAATAGTTATTAGTAATTAGTTTGGGTCATCTTAATTAATATTATATATGATAGTGTTAATGACACCAATGTTTTTCTTAACAAGAAAGTACCAAAATAATAGTCATAGATTTTTGTAAAACTAGGCATATTGAGCTTAGTCAGTTAAGTTATATGAATAAGAATTTCTATTGAAATAATAATGAAACAATGTCAGGTTATGTTAAAGGATTACTAAATGTGTCAAATAAATTTTAGAAAGTGAGAAGTACAAAAAGAAATAATAATAAATGGGTTTGGATCAACTAGAATAAAAAGTGTAAATTAATAACTCCAGAAATATAGAACAGAAAATAGTCAAGAGTGGTGTCAAAATGATCAGTGTATCATCAGAAGATCAAAGAAACCAATAAAGTAAAGATTTAAGCTCTAATAAAAAGGTATATCCTTTTAAAGAAAATGACATATAAAATAGTAAAAGTTTGTTTATATGATTCTTATGATGTCAACAGGGTGATATAAAAATGTTACATTGGAAACCAAGGAGATACCTGATATAGGCCTTAGCAACTAATATTTTAATAAAATAGAATGGAGATTATTATTAAAAGCTGAATGAAGAAAGGTTGAATTAAACAACTCATAGTGACAAAAGTAAATTATAAGACATTTTATACCAGTGCATCTAAATAAAACCATTAAATAATTATCTTCATCAAGATTAAAATAGAAGAAGGAAATGCTACAGGACTCTACAGAATTAAACCAGGATATCTCTGAAGAAAGTGAATCAATTGACAGGGAGAGAAGTATTTTTGATACAAAATTAATCTGAACCATTCCCTGTTAAGCCTAGACTATAGGTTTCAAAGACATTGAGTACACTTTTCATAAAAACCATTTTTGAACTTCCACTGAGAACCATATTAATTAATAGTATTGCCATAAGCATAAAAAAAACCATTGATGTATAGTGTTACTATAATCTAAAGCTAATTAACTCTAAAAAACATTTTAATAACATAACCTAGACACTGAACTTTGTTACACTCTTTATATAATCCTTTTAAGGCACATTGTAACTATTTCTAATCACATGTATTTTGATACTTTTCCTATAAAAACTGTTGTTATATCGTAGCCAAAAGGACCTAACTTAACACATTATATTTGTATTTTATTCATTAAATATAAAATATGAAATATTTATGCCCTGAGGTATAAGAGCTACTGCTGCCACTCTGAGCATATTAAAATACAGCTGGCCAAAATTTGTTAAGAATTATATTTGACATTTTAAAACAAGTAAAAGAATAAATAAAGGATTTGAGTTTACAAAATACTGAAAAGGATTTATTCGTTTCTTTATTTCATGAATACACAATGGGTATGATATACTAAACAAGATATCCGGTACTGTGAGTTGACTTCAGTAATTAGATTAAGTTGGCAACACTCATCATTTGAAAGTCATGGCAGATTTTTTAAATATGTTTTGATGAGCACAAGTTATCACATTCATTGCTGTAAGAAAAGATTAAAAGAGAGTTAGTTACAGAATAAGGAAACCATATATTATTTAAATAAATTTTAATAAAAATTTATTATTGATATTTCACCAATAAATTTTATTTGCAACCGGTGATTGCAAATTGGCGCTGAACAAACATTCCCCTGAACAGATACTCAACCTATAAAACATTAACAACCTGTACACAAATAATAACCAAGTTAAACAAGGTACAATTCTGAATAAGTAACCCGTAGATTCGAGACTGGATGTACAGAATTCATGCCAACAACATGAGGCAGTAAAATATACTAGTAAACACTTTTACACGTTACAGAATTGGCGATCACAACAGTGAGGCTAAATAACATACAATTTAGAAAGTACGATTATTTGTGTCGTTACAGAATTGACGCCAACAACGTGAGGCTAAAGGTCCCGTAAGTTATTTGTGTCGTTACAGAATTGGCGCCCAACGTGGGGCTAGAAATAGAATAACTTTGTATTCTTATTGTGAGTTTACAGTGATTTCTACTCTTGTGGCGGCTACGATTAACAACAGAGATGTCAAGAAGAAGAGCAACGTCACGGAAACGTATGGAAGAAGAAGAGAGAGTGTTAAATATAGAATATAAGGAAGCAACCACAGTTGAAGAAGTAGAAGTATTGGTAAGAGATACCCCAATAACAGTGACTGATGGAAGGGAAACGGTGGTAAGAGATACATCAGGGGATCAACCAGATAAACCCATACAAAAGGAAGATATGAGCATGCAGGAGATGTTGAGAATTCTAATGGAAAGGAATAACAAAATTAATGAAACATTGAAACAAAATAAAGAGGATGTTGAAAAAATGGAAGAACGAAGAAAGGAGGACAGAGAAACAGTGAAACAAGATAGTGAGGAATTAAAGAAACAGATGAAAGAAAATAATGAAACATTGAAACAAAATAGTGATGAATTGAATAAAAAATTAGAAAGCAGCAATGAAACATTAAAACAAATGAAAGAAAATAATGAGAAGAATAATGAAGAGTTAAAGAGGCAAATCGAAAGTAATAATGAAACATTACAACAACAGTTGAAGGAGGATATTAGACAAAGTAATGAAGAATTAAAAGGACTGTTGAAGGAAGAGAGTGAGAAAAATAAAGAGGAATTAAAACAGCAGTTAGAAGAGTATAAAGAAGAAATAAGGAATGGAATTACCGAAACTAACCAGAAGGTTGAGAAAACCGAGGAAAATTTAAGTCAATTGCGCAAAGAGTTGATAAACAAAATAACTGAAGTGGAAGATAACAGTAAAACTAGTATTGTTATACTTCACAAAGATACTCAGGAGCAATTAGAGATACTACAAAATAAGGTAGGGGAACAATCCAATCAGGTAGAAACCAAGATAATACAGGTACAAAATCAAGTTACCAACAACAGGGAGAAAATAGATGAAATTGAACAGAAGGATATAAACAACCTTAAGGAAGAGATAGAGGTACTAAAACTTAGACCAATAAACTATATACCTACACTAATCGGAGAAAATAAAGAAGTGATAAATTTTAAAGAATATCGTCAGAAGCCTCTAGAATTTTTGGAAAGGCTAGAAGAAGGTTTAAATAAGACCAAAGAAAATCGTTGGCAAATAATAAAGAATCTTCTTGATGATAGTTTTAAAAATATTAATGATAACTGGTGGAAGGCAGTAAGAAATGGAATTACCAATTATAATGAATTTAAACAAATTTTTAAAATAAAGTATTGGTCTGAGTCCATCCAAAATATAGTTAGGGACAATTTGAGCACTGGCAGATATGATGCTGGAAGAGGACAGACAATGACTGCTTATTTTCTGGGTGAAGTCTGGGTGGCTCGACATTTACAACCAAAAATCCCTGAAGAGTGTCTCATAGCCAAATTATCATATCATTTTGGAGAAGACATTGTACGGGCTCGTCGGTGTGGACAGATAAAAACTATTGGAGAGATGGAGGCTCTCTTAGAAGGTTTTGAGAGGGAAAATTATTATTACAGGAGTCGAAGAAGAACTGAGGTTTGGAATGATAGGAATAAGGAAGAACCACACGACAATCGACAGCCAATAAACCACGTACGGACGGATGGATATAATAGAAATCCGAATAACAGGCGATTTCAAGGAAGACATCCGAATTTTAACAATGACAGAAATTGTGACAGACGATATGGAAGAGATAATGACAACAGGAGACAATGGAATGATAACGGAGAAGACTATCAGAGATCCAGAAGCTGGGATAGAAGAAGGGAGACACCCTCTGGAAACCAAAACACCAATGAACAAGTTCAACCAAACAACAGTGATGTAAATAGGGAAAACGAGAGGCCGCAGTGAGAACATTGGACGGCCCATCACTGCGAGCGGACCCAGGGCTGAGGAGAGATATAAACCCTAATAATAATAATAAAGAACCAATAACCGTGATAAGAAACTTTTATTTAAAAATATACAGAGAGATTTGTTGGAAGAGTTTACCATGGAAGAGGATAAACCGAATGAGGACATAGTATACATCAAGGTAGAATTACATGTGGTGTTAACTGAAGTTATGATTGATACAGGAGCAAACATTTCTTTAATAGATAGATTAGAGCTGACCAGAATACAGAAGTTGAGTACGGAGAAAATATCCACATTGCCTATTAATAATATTGCTATTGTAGGAGCGACTGGCAAACAAACAAGACAATAAAAGAGCAAGTAAGTCTGAATGTTACGAGTATGGGAGTAGGAATTCCTATGGTGTTTCTGGTGGCGCAAGGGTTACCTTTTTAAGGTGTTGATAGGTTGTGATACGCTAAGGCGTCCACTATGCGATTATTAATTTAGCCAGTGGAAAAATGACACTGAGCTCAGAAGGTTATGAATGGACTGCTGAGATAATAGGAAGCTCAATAGCCCCTCAGTAAAGAAACTCATACCACGTTAGGGAAATAATAAGGAGACCCATAGGAGATAAAGAGATCGTAACAGAATCAGCATTATGGCAGGAAAAAATGCAGGAAATATTGTCGTTTCAAGGAAAGGGGTATACCGAGGCAATCAGTGTGGAACAGAAGGAAAAATTAATAGAAATATATAAAACTTATCGTAATGTATTTTCCGATTCTCCTGGAAAGGCGAAGAATTTCATATGCCGATTAAAATTTCATGACTCCGTTAATTTCAATAAGAAATCGTATTCTATTGCTCAATCGTTAAAAGAGGCAGTTAGAAAAGAAATAGCAAGGATGATTCAAGAAGATATTATAGAACGAAGTAGTTCCCCATATACCAGTCCCATTGTGGCGATTCCTAAAAAAGATGGACAAGTACGGTTGTGCCTTGATGCGCGGGAAGTAAATAAAATTATAATTAATGGTCGCACATCTCCAATAGAGATAGAAGAAACAATGAAGAAATTCCATGGTTGTAAGCTTATGAGTAGTTGGGATGCTGTTTGCGGATATTGGCAAACAGAGTTACTCCCGTACAGTCGCCATTATGTTGCCTTCATCTTCGAGGAAAGAAACTAACAAAGTAAAGGGCATATACGAGTATAATCAAGCCGAAATAAAAAAGTATTATGGAAATTGAGATAAGTAATGGTGAAGTCAATCAGCTTATTTGAGCAATCTATTTATTACTAAAATAACCTGTTTTCTGGGGGGTATTATGTAACATGACATTTTTACCATGCCTTGGAAACATAAATATACTTTGATTATATTAATAAAAAGTACCAAGAAACATCAGATTTTAAAGAAAGACCTGATTGAACATGGTTTATTTTAATTGTTTAATGTATGTTGTGTTTATCATAGTTAAAATGATGTCAACGATGATAAGTAAGAAGGACACTGTTAATGAACTTACTTATGGAATTTTGTTTTATTTGTGCAGACTGTAAATTTATAAATACATTCAGTTAAGTGGAATTATAATATATTACTAATAGTTATTAGTAATTAGTTTGGGTCATCTTAATTAATATTATATATGATAGTGTTAATGACACCAATGTTTTTCTTAACAAGAAAGTACCAAAATAATAGTCATAGATTTTTGTAAAACTAGGCATATTGAGCTTAGTCAGTTAAGTTATATGAATAAGAATTTCTATTGAAATAATAATGAAACAATGTCAGGTTATGTTAAAGGATTACTAAATGTGTCAAATAAATTTTAGAAAGTGAGAAGTACAAAAAGAAATAATAATAAATGGGTTTGGATCAACTAGAATAAAAAGTGTAAATTAATAACTCCAGAAATATAGAACAGAAAATAGTCAAGAGTGGTGTCAAAATGATCAGTGTATCATCAGAAGATCAAAGAAACCAATAAAGTAAAGATTTAAGCTCTAATAAAAAGGTATATCCTTTTAAAGAAAATGACATATAAAATAGTAAAAGTTTGTTTATATGATTCTTATGATGTCAACAGGGTGATATAAAAATGTTACATTGGAAACCAAGGAGATACCTGATATAGGCCTTAGCAACTAATATTTTAATAAAATAGAATGGAGATTATTATTAAAAGCTGAATGAAGAAAGGTTGAATTAAACAACTCATAGTGACAAAAGTAAATTATAAGACATTTTATACCAGTGCATCTAAATAAAACCATTAAATAATTATCTTCATCAAGATTAAAATAGAAGAAGGAAATGCTACAGGACTCTACAGAATTAAACCAGGATATCTCTGAAGAAAGTGAATCAATTGACAGGGAGAGAAGTATTTTTGATACAAAATTAATCTGAACCATTCCCTGTTAAGCCTAGACTATAGGTTTCAAAGACATTGAGTACACTTTTCATAAAAACCATTTTTGAACTTCCACTGAGAACCATATTAATTAATAGTATTGCCATAAGCATAAAAAAAACCATTGATGTATAGTGTTACTATAATCTAAAGCTAATTAACTCTAAAAAACATTTTAATAACATAACCTAGACACTGAACTTTGTTACACTCTTTATATAATCCTTTTAAGGCACATTGTAACTATTTCTAATCACATGTATTTTGATACTTTTCCTATAAAAACTGTTGTTATATCGTAGCCAAAAGGACCTAACTTAACACATTATATTTGTATTTTATTCATTAAATATAAAATATGAAATATTTATGCCCTGAGGTATAAGAGCTACTGCTGCCACTCTGAGCATATTAAAATACAGCTGGCCAAAATTTGTTAAGAATTATATTTGACATTTTAAAACAAGTAAAAGAATAAATAAAGGATTTGAGTTTACAAAATACTGAAAAGGATTTATTCGTTTCTTTATTTCATGAATACACAATGGGTATGATATACTAAACAAGATATCCGGTACTGTGAGTTGACTTCAGTAATTAGATTAAGTTGGCAACACTCATCATTTGAAAGTCATGGCAGATTTTTTAAATATGTTTTGATGAGCACAAGTTATCACATTCATTGCTGTAAGAAAAGATTAAAAGAGAGTTAGTTACAGAATAAGGAAACCATATATTATTTAAATAAATTTTAATAAAAATTTATTATTGATATTTCACCAATAAATTTTATTTGCAACCGGTGATTGCAAATTGGCGCTGAACAAACATTCCCCTGAACAGATACTCAACCTATAAAACATTAACAACCTGTACACAAATAATAACCAAGTTAAACAAGGTACAATTCTGAATAAGTAACCCGTAGATTCGAGACTGGATGTACAGAATTCATGCCAACAACATGAGGCAGTAAAATATACTAGTAAACACTTTTACACGTTACAGAATTGGCGATCACAACAGTGAGGCTAAATAACATACAATTTAGAAAGTACGATTATTTGTGTCGTTACAGAATTGACGCCAACAACGTGAGGCTAAAGGTCCCGTAAGTTATTTGTGTCGTTACAGAATTGGCGCCCAACGTGGGGCTAGAAATAGAATAACTTTGTATTCTTATTGTGAGTTTACAGTGATTTCTACTCTTGTGGCGGCTACGATTAACAACAGAGATGTCAAGAAGAAGAGCAACGTCACGGAAACGTATGGAAGAAGAAGAGAGAGTGTTAAATATAGAATATAAGGAAGCAACCACAGTTGAAGAAGTAGAAGTATTGGTAAGAGATACCCCAATAACAGTGACTGATGGAAGGGAAACGGTGGTAAGAGATACATCAGGGGATCAACCAGATAAACCCATACAAAAGGAAGATATGAGCATGCAGGAGATGTTGAGAATTCTAATGGAAAGGAATAACAAAATTAATGAAACATTGAAACAAAATAAAGAGGATGTTGAAAAAATGGAAGAACGAAGAAAGGAGGACAGAGAAACAGTGAAACAAGATAGTGAGGAATTAAAGAAACAGATGAAAGAAAATAATGAAACATTGAAACAAAATAGTGATGAATTGAATAAAAAATTAGAAAGCAGCAATGAAACATTAAAACAAATGAAAGAAAATAATGAGAAGAATAATGAAGAGTTAAAGAGGCAAATCGAAAGTAATAATGAAACATTACAACAACAGTTGAAGGAGGATATTAGACAAAGTAATGAAGAATTAAAAGGACTGTTGAAGGAAGAGAGTGAGAAAAATAAAGAGGAATTAAAACAGCAGTTAGAAGAGTATAAAGAAGAAATAAGGAATGGAATTACCGAAACTAACCAGAAGGTTGAGAAAACCGAGGAAAATTTAAGTCAATTGCGCAAAGAGTTGATAAACAAAATAACTGAAGTGGAAGATAACAGTAAAACTAGTATTGTTATACTTCACAAAGATACTCAGGAGCAATTAGAGATACTACAAAATAAGGTAGGGGAACAATCCAATCAGGTAGAAACCAAGATAATACAGGTACAAAATCAAGTTACCAACAACAGGGAGAAAATAGATGAAATTGAACAGAAGGATATAAACAACCTTAAGGAAGAGATAGAGGTACTAAAACTTAGACCAATAAACTATATACCTACACTAATCGGAGAAAATAAAGAAGTGATAAATTTTAAAGAATATCGTCAGAAGCCTCTAGAATTTTTGGAAAGGCTAGAAGAAGGTTTAAATAAGACCAAAGAAAATCGTTGGCAAATAATAAAGAATCTTCTTGATGATAGTTTTAAAAATATTAATGATAACTGGTGGAAGGCAGTAAGAAATGGAATTACCAATTATAATGAATTTAAACAAATTTTTAAAATAAAGTATTGGTCTGAGTCCATCCAAAATATAGTTAGGGACAATTTGAGCACTGGCAGATATGATGCTGGAAGAGGACAGACAATGACTGCTTATTTTCTGGGTGAAGTCTGGGTGGCTCGACATTTACAACCAAAAATCCCTGAAGAGTGTCTCATAGCCAAATTATCATATCATTTTGGAGAAGACATTGTACGGGCTCGTCGGTGTGGACAGATAAAAACTATTGGAGAGATGGAGGCTCTCTTAGAAGGTTTTGAGAGGGAAAATTATTATTACAGGAGTCGAAGAAGAACTGAGGTTTGGAATGATAGGAACAAGGAAGAACCACACGACAATCGACAGCCAATAAACCACGTACGGACGGATGGATATAATAGAAATCCGAATAACAGGCGATTTCAAGGAAGACGTCCGAATTTTAACAATGACAGAAATTGTGACAGACGATATGGAAGAGATAATGACAACAGGAGACAATGGTATGATAACGGAGAAGTCTATCAGAGATCCAGAAGCTGGGATAGAAGAAGGGTGACACCCTCTGGAAACCAAAACACCAATGAACAAGTTCAACCAAACAACAGTGATGTAAATAGGGAAAACGAGAGGCCGCAGTGAGAACATTGGACGGCCCATCACTGCGAGCGGACCCAGGGCTGAGAAGAGATATAAACCCTAATAATAATAATAAAGAACCAATAACCGTGATAAGAAACTTTTATTTAAAAATATACAGAGAGATTTGTTGGAAGAGTTTACCATGGAAGAAGATAAACCGAATGAGGACATAGTATACATCAAGGTAGAATTACATGTGGTGCTAACTGAAGTTATGATTAATACAGGAGCAAACATTTCTTTAATAGATAGATTAGAGCTGACCAGAATACAGGAGTTGAGTACGGAGAAAATATCCACATTGCCTATTAATAATATTGCTATTGTAGGAGCGACTGGCAAACAAACAAGACAATAAAAGAGCAAGTAAGTCTGAATGTTACGAGTATGGGAGTAGGAATTCCTATGGTGTTTCTGGTGGCGCAAGGGTTACCTTTTTAAGGTGTTGATAGGTTGTGATACGCTAAGGCGTCCACTATGCGATTATTAATTTAGCCAGTGGAAAAATGACACTGAGCTCAGAAGGTTATGAATGGACTGCTGAGATAATAGGAAGCTCAATAGCCCCTCAGTAAAGAAACTCATACCACGTTAGGGAAATAATAAGGAGACCCATAGGAGATAAAGAGATCGTAACAGAATCAGCATTATGGCAGGAAAAAATGCAGGAAATATTGTCGTTTCAAGGAAAGGGGTATACCGAGGCAATCAGTGTGGAACAGAAGGAAAAATTAATAGAAATATATAAAACTTATCGTAATGTATTTTCCGATTCTCCTGGAAAGGCGAAGAATTTCATATGCCGATTAAAATTTCATGACTCCGTTAATTTCAATAAGAAATCGTATTCTATTGCTCAATCGTTAAAAGAGGCAGTTAGAAAAGAAATAGCAAGGATGATTCAAGAAGATATTATGGAACGAAGTAGTTCCCCATATACCAGTCCCATTGTGGCGATTCCTAAAAAAGATGGACAAGTACGGTTGTGCCTTGATGCGCGGGAAGTAAATAAAATTATAATTAATGGTCGCACATCTCCAATAGAGATAGAAGAAACTATGAAGAAATTCCATGGTTGTAAGCTTATGAGTAGTTGGGATGCTGTTTGCGGATATTGGCAAACAGAGTTACTCCCGGACAGTGGCCATTATGTTGCCTTCATCTTCGAGGAAAGAAACTAACAAAGTAAAGGGCATATACGAGTATAATCAAGCCGAAATAAAAAAGTATTATGGAAATTGAGATAAGTAATGGTGAAGTCAATCAGCTTATTTGAGCAATCTATTTATTACTAAAATAACCTGTTTTCTGGGGGGTATTATGTAACATGACATTTTTACCATGCCTTGGAAACATAAATATACTTTGATTATATTAATAAAAAGTACCAAGAAACATCAGATTTTAAAGAAAGACCTGATTGAACATGGTTTATTTTAATTGTTTAATGTATGTTGTGTTTATCATAGTTAAAATGATGTCAACGATGATAAGTAAGAAGGACACTGTTAATGAACTTACTTATGGAATTTTGTTTTATTTGTGCAGACTGTAAATTTATAAATACATTCAGTTAAGTGGAATTATAATATATTACTAATAGTTATTAGTAATTAGTTTGGGTCATCTTAATTAATATTATATATGATAGTGTTAATGACACCAATGTTTTTCTTAACAAGAAAGTACCAAAATAATAGTCATAGATTTTTGTAAAACTAGGCATATTGAGCTTAGTCAGTTAAGTTATATGAATAAGAATTTCTATTGAAATAATAATGAAACAATGTCAGGTTATGTTAAAGGATTACTAAATGTGTCAAATAAATTTTAGAAAGTGAGAAGTACAAAAAGAAATAATAATAAATGGGTTTGGATCAACTAGAATAAAAAGTGTAAATTAATAACTCCAGAAATATAGAACAGAAAATAGTCAAGAGTGGTGTCAAAATGATCAGTGTATCATCAGAAGATCAAAGAAACCAATAAAGTAAAGATTTAAGCTCTAATAAAAAGGTATATCCTTTTAAAGAAAATGACATATAAAATAGTAAAAGTTTGTTTATATGATTCTTATGATGTCAACAGGGTGATATAAAAATGTTACATTGGAAACCAAGGAGATACCTGATATAGGCCTTAGCAACTAATATTTTAATAAAATAGAATGGAGATTATTATTAAAAGCTGAATGAAGAAAGGTTGAATTAAACAACTCATAGTGACAAAAGTAAATTATAAGACATTTTATACCAGTGCATCTAAATAAAACCATTAAATAATTATCTTCATCAAGATTAAAATAGAAGAAGGAAATGCTACAGGACTCTACAGAATTAAACCAGGATATCTCTGAAGAAAGTGAATCAATTGACAGGGAGAGAAGTATTTTTGATACAAAATTAATCTGAACCATTCCCTGTTAAGCCTAGACTATAGGTTTCAAAGACATTGAGTACACTTTTCATAAAAACCATTTTTGAACTTCCACTGAGAACCATATTAATTAATAGTATTGCCATAAGCATAAAAAAAACCATTGATGTATAGTGTTACTATAATCTAAAGCTAATTAACTCTAAAAAACATTTTAATAACATAACCTAGACACTGAACTTTGTTACACTCTTTATATAATCCTTTTAAGGCACATTGTAACTATTTCTAATCACATGTATTTTGATACTTTTCCTATAAAAACTGTTGTTATATCGTAGCCAAAAGGACCTAACTTAACACATTATATTTGTATTTTATTCATTAAATATAAAATATGAAATATTTATGCCCTGAGGTATAAGAGCTACTGCTGCCACTCTGAGCATATTAAAATACAGCTGGCCAAAATTTGTTAAGAATTATATTTGACATTTTAAAACAAGTAAAAGAATAAATAAAGGATTTGAGTTTACAAAATACTGAAAAGGATTTATTCGTTTCTTTATTTCATGAATACACAATGGGTATGATATACTAAACAAGATATCCGGTACTGTGAGTTGACTTCAGTAATTAGATTAAGTTGGCAACACTCATCATTTGAAAGTCATGGCAGATTTTTTAAATATGTTTTGATGAGCACAAGTTATCACATTCATTGCTGTAAGAAAAGATTAAAAGAGAGTTAGTTACAGAATAAGGAAACCATATATTATTTAAATAAATTTTAATAAAAATTTATTATTGATATTTCACCAATAAATTTTATTTGCAACCGGTGATTGCAAATTGGCGCTGAACAAACATTCCCCTGAACAGATACTCATCCTATAAAACATTAACAACCTGTACACAAATAATAACCAAGTTAAACAAGGTACAATTCTGAATAAGTAACCCGTAGATTCGAGACTGGATGTACAGAATTCATGCCAACAACATGAGGCAGTAAAATATACTAGTAAACACTTTTACACGTTACAGAATTGGCGATCACAACAGTGAGGCTAAATAACATACAATTTAGAAAGTACGATTATTTGTGTCGTTACAGAATTGACGCCAACAACGTGAGGCTAAAGGTCCCGTAAGTTATTTGTGTCGTTACAGAATTGGCGCCCAACGTGGGGCTAGAAATAGAATAACTTTGTATTCTTATTGTGAGTTTACAGTGATTTCTACTCTTGTGGCGGCTACGATTAACAACAGAGATGTCAAGAAGAAGAGCAACGTCACGGAAACGTATGGAAGAAGAAGAGAGAGTGTTAAATATAGAATATAAGGAAGCAACCACAGTTGAAGAAGTAGAAGTATTGGTAAGAGATACCCCAATAACAGTGACTGATGGAAGGGAAACGGTGGTAAGAGATACATCAGGGGATCAACCAGATAAACCCATACAAAAGGAAGATATGAGCATGCAGGAGATGTTGAGAATTCTAATGGAAAGGAATAACAAAATTAATGAAACATTGAAACAAAATAAAGAGGATGTTGAAAAAATGGAAGAACGAAGAAAGGAGGACAGAGAAACAGTGAAACAAGATAGTGAGGAATTAAAGAAACAGATGAAAGAAAATAATGAAACATTGAAACAAAATAGTGATGAATTGAATAAAAAATTAGAAAGCAGCAATGAAACATTAAAACAAATGAAAGAAAATAATGAGAAGAATAATGAAGAGTTAAAGAGGCAAATCGAAAGTAATAATGAAACATTACAACAACAGTTGAAGGAGGATATTAGACAAAGTAATGAAGAATTAAAAGGACTGTTGAAGGAAGAGAGTGAGAAAAATAAAGAGGAATTAAAACAGCAGTTAGAAGAGTATAAAGAAGAAATAAGGAATGGAATTACCGAAACTAACCAGAAGGTTGAGAAAACCGAGGAAAATTTAAGTCAATTGCGCAAAGAGTTGATAAACAAAATAACTGAAGTGGAAGATAACAGTAAAACTAGTATTGTTATACTTCACAAAGATACTCAGGAGCAATTAGAGATACTACAAAATAAGGTAGGGGAACAATCCAATCAGGTAGAAACCAAGATAATACAGGTACAAAATCAAGTTACCAACAACAGGGAGAAAATAGATGAAATTGAACAGAAGGATATAAACAACCTTAAGGAAGAGATAGAGGTACTAAAACTTAGACCAATAAACTATATACCTACACTAATCGGAGAAAATAAAGAAGTGATAAATTTTAAAGAATATCGTCAGAAGCCTCTAGAATTTTTGGAAAGGCTAGAAGAAGGTTTAAATAAGACCAAAGAAAGTCGTTGGCAAATAATAAAGAATCTTCTTGATGATAGTTTTAAAAATATTAATGATAACTGGTGGAAGGCAGTAAGAAATGGAATTACCAATTATAATGAATTTAAACAAATTTTTAAAATAAAGTATTGGTCTGAGTCCATCCAAAATATAGTTAGGGACAATTTGAGCACTGGCAGATATGATGCTGGAAGAGGACAGACAATGACTGCTTATTTTCTGGGTGAAGTCTGGGTGGCTCGACATTTACAACCAAAAATCCCTGAAGAGTGTCTCATAGCCAAATTATCATATCATTTTGGAGAAGACATTGTACGGGCTCGTCGGTGTGGACAGATAAAAACTATTGGAGAGATGGAGGCTCTCTTAGAAGGTTTTGAGAGGGAAAATTATTATTACAGGAGTCGAAGAAGAACTGAGGTTTGGAATGATAGGAATAAGGAAGAACCACACGACAATCGACAGCCAATAAACCACGTACGGACGGATGGATATAATAGAAATCCGAATAACAGGCGATTTCAAGGAAGACATCCGAATTTTAACAATGACAGAAATTGTGACAGACGATATGGAAGAGATAATGACAACAGGAGACAATGGAATGATAACGGAGAAGACTATCAGAGATCCAGAAGCTGGGATAGAAGAAGGGAGACACCCTCTGGAAACCAAAACACCAATGAACAAGTTCAACCAAACAACAGTGATGTAAATAGGGAAAACGAGAGGCCGCAGTGAGAACATTGGACGGCCCATCACTGCGAGCGGACCCAGGGCTGAGGAGAGATATAAACCCTAATAATAATAATAAAGAACCAATAACCGTGATAAGAAAATTTTATTTAAAAAATATACTGAGAGATTTGTTGGAAGAGTTTACCATGGAAGAAGATAAACCGAATGAGGACATAGTATACATCAAGGTAGAATTACATGTGGTGCTAACTGAAGTTATGATTGATACAGGAGCAAACATTTCTTTAATAGATAGATTAGAGCTGACCAGAATACAGGAGTTGAGTACGGAGAAAATATCCACATTGCCTATTAATAATATTGCTATTGTAGGAGCGACTGGCAAACAAAACAAGACAATAAAAGAGCAAGTAAGTCTGAATGTTACGAGTATGGGAGTAGGAATTCCTATGGTGTTTCTGGTGGCGCAAGGGTTACCTTTTTAAGGTGTTGATAGGTTGTGATACGCTAAGGCGTCCACTATGCGATTATTAATTTAGCCAGTGGAAAAATGACACTGAGCTCAGAAGGTTATGAATGGACTGCTGAGATAATAGGAAGCTCAATAGCCCCTCAGTAAAGAAACTCATACCACGTTAGGGAAATAATAAGGAGACCCATAGGAGATAAAGAGATCGTAACAGAATCAGCATTATGGCAGGAAAAAATGCAGGAAATATTGTCGTTTCAAGGAAAGGGGTATACCGAGGCAATCAGTGTGGAACAGAAGGAAAAATTAATAGAAATATATAAAACTTATCGTAATGTATTTTCCGATTCTCCTGGAAAGGCGAAGAATTTCATATGCCGATTAAAATTTCATGACTCCGTTAATTTCAATAAGAAATCGTATTCTATTGCTCAATCGTTAAAAGAGGCAGTTAGAAAAGAAATAGCAAGGATGATTCAAGAAGATATTATAGAACGAAGTAGTTCCCCATATACCAGTCCCATTGTGGCGATTCCTAAAAAAGATGGACAAGTACGGTTGTGCCTTGATGCGCGGGAAGTAAATAAAATTATAATTAATGGTCGCACATCTCCAATAGAGATAGAAGAAACTATGAAGAAATTCCATGGTTGTAAGCTTATGAGTAGTTGGGATGCTGTTTGCGGATATTGGCAAACAGAGTTACTCCCGGACAGTCGCCATTATGTTGCCTTCATCTTCGAGGAAAGAAATTAACAAAGTAAAGGGCATATACGAGTATAATCAAGCCGAAATAAAAAAGTATTATGGAAATTGAGATAAGTAATGGTGAAGTCAATCAGCTTATTTGAGCAATCTATTTATTACTAAAATAACCTGTTTTCTGGGGGGTATTATGTAACATGATATTTTTACCATGCCTTGGAAACATAAATATACTTTGATTATATTAATAAAAAGTACCAAGAAACATCAGATTTTAAAGAAAGACCTGATTGAACATGGTTTATTTTAATTGTTTAATGTATGTTGTGTTTATCATAGTTAAAATGATGTCAACGATGATAAGTAAGAAGGACACTGTTATTGAACTTACTTATGGAATTTTGTTTTATTTGTGCAGACTGTAAATTTATAAATACATTCAGTTAAGTGGAATTATAATATATTACTAATAGTTATTAGTAATTAGTTTGGGTCATCTTAATTAATATTATAGATGATAGTGTTAATGACACCAATGTTTTTCTTAACAAGAAAGTACCAAAATAATAGTCATAGATTTTTGTAAAACTAGGCATATTGAGCTTAGTCAGTTAAGTTATATGAATAAGAATTTCTATTGAAATAATAATGAAACAATGTCAGGTTATGTTAAAGGATTACTAAATGTGTCAAATAAATTTTAGAAAGTGAGAAGTACAAAAAGAAATAATAATAAATGGGTTTGGATCAACTAGAATAAAAAGTGTAAATTAATAACTCCAGAAATATAGAACAGAAAATAGTCAAGAGTGGTGTCAAAATGATCAGTGTATCATCAGAAGATCAAAGAAACCAATAAAGTAAAGATTTAAGCTCTAATAAAAAGGTATATCCTTTTAAAGAAAATGACATATAAAATAGTAAAAGTTTGTTTATATGATTCTTATGATGTCAACAGGGTGATATAAAAATGTTACATTGGAAACCAAGGAGATACCTGATATAGGCCTTAGCAACTAATATGTTAATAAAATAGAATGGAGATTATTATTAAAAGCTGAATGAAGAAAGGTTGAATTAAACAACTCATAGTGACAAAAGTAAATTATAAGACATTTTATACCAGTGCATCTAAATAAAACCATTAAATAATTATCTTCATCAAGATTAAAATAGAAGAAGGAAGTGCTACAGGACTCTACAGAATTAAACCAGGATATCTCTGAAGAAAGTGAATCAATTGACAGGGAGAGAAGTATTTTTGATACAAAATTAATCTGAACCATTCCCTGTTAAGCCTAGACTATAGGTTTCAAAGACATTGAGTACACTTTTCATAAAAACCATTTTTGAACTTACACTGAGAACCATATTAATTAATAGTATTGCCATAAGCATAAAAAAAACCATTGATGTATAGTGTTACTATAATCTAAAGCTAATTAACTCTAAAAAACATTTTAATAACATAACCTAGACACTGAACTTTGTTACACTCTTTATATAATCCTTTTAAGGCACATTGTAACTATTTCTAATCACATGTATTTTGATACTTTTCCTATAAAAACTGTTGTTATATCGTAGCCAAAAGGACCTAACTTAACACATTATATTTGTATTTTATTCATTAAATATAAAATATGAAATATTTATGCCCTGAGGTATAAGAGCTACTGCTGCCACTCTGAGCATATTAAAATACAGCTGGCCAAAATTTGTTAAGAATTATATTTGACATTTTAAAACAAGTAAAAGAATAAATAAAGGATTTGAGTTTACAAAATACTGAAAAGGATTTATTCGTTTCTTTATTTCATAAATACACAATGGGTATGATATACTAAACAAGATATCCGGTACTGTGAGTTGACTTCAGTAATTAGATTAAGTTGGCAACACTCATCATTTGAAAGTCATGGAAGATTTTTTAAATATGTTTTGATGAGCACAAGTTATCACATTCATTGCTGTAAGAAAAGATTAAAAGAGAGTTAGTTACAGAATAAGGAAACCATATATTATTTAAATAAATTTTAATAAAAATTTATTATTGATATTTCACCAATAAATTTTATTTGCAACCGGTGATTGCAAATTGGCGCTGAACAAACATTCCCCTGAACAGATACTCATCCTATAAAACATTAACAACCTGTACACAAATAATAACCAAGTTAAACAAGGTACAATTCTGAATAAGTAACCCGTAGATTCGAGACTGGATGTACAGAATTCATGCCAACAACATGAGGCAGTAAAATATACTAGTAAACACTTTTACACGTTACAGAATTGGCGATCACAACAGTGAGGCTAAATAACATACAATTTAGAAAGTACGATTATTTGTGTCGTTACAGAATTGACGCCAACAACGTGAGGCTAAAGGTCCCGTAAGTTATTTGTGTCGTTACAGAATTGGCGCCCAACGTGGGGCTAGAAATAGAATAACTTTGTATTCTTATTGTGAGTTTACAGTGATTTCTACTCTTGTGGCGGCTACGATTAACAACAGAGATGTCAAGGAGAAGAGCAACGTCACGGAAACGTATGGAAGAAGAAGAGAGAGTGTTAAATATAGAATATAAGGAAGCAACCACAGTTGAAGAAGTAGAAGTATTGGTAAGAGATACCCCAATAACAGTGACTGATGGAAGGGAAACGGTGGTAAGAGATACATCAGGGGATCAACCAGATAAACCCATACAAAAGGAAGATATGAGCATGCAGGAGATGTTGAGAATTCTAATGGAAAGGAATAACAAAATTAATGAAACATTGAAACAAAATAAAGAGGATGTTGAAAAAATGGAAGAACGAAGAAAGGAGGACAGAGAAACAGTGAAACAAGATAGTGAGGAATTAAAGAAACAGATGAAAGAAAATAATGAAACATTGAAACAAAATAGTGATGAATTGAATAAAAAATTAGAAAGCAGCAATGAAACATTAAAACAAATGAAAGAAAATAATGAGAAGAATAATGAAGAGTTAAAGAGGCAAATCGAAAGTAATAATGAAACATTACAACAACAGTTGAAGGAGGATATTAGACAAAGTAATGAAGAATTAAAAGGACTGTTGAAGGAAGAGAGTGAGAAAAATAAAGAGGAATTAAAACAGCAGTTAGAAGAGTATAAAGAAGAAATAAGGAATGGAATTACCGAAACTAACCAGAAGGTTGAGAAAACCGAGGAAAATTTAAGTCAATTGCGCAAAGAGTTGATAAACAAAATAACTGAAGTGGAAGATAACAGTAAAACTAGTATTGTTATACTTCACAAAGATACTCAGGAGCAATTAGAGATACTACAAAATAAGGTAGGGGAACAATCCAATCAGGTAGAAACCAAGATAATACAGGTACAAAATCAAGTTACCAACAACAGGGAGAAAATAGATGAAATTGAACAGAAGGATATAAACAACCTTAAGGAAGAGATAGAGGTACTAAAACTTAGACCAATAAACTATATACCTACACTAATCGGAGAAAATAAAGAAGTGATAAATTTTAAAGAATATCGTCAGAAGCCTCTAGAATTTTTGGAAAGGCTAGAAGAAGGTTTAAATAAGACCAAAGAAAATCGTTGGCAAATAATAAAGAATCTTCTTGATGATAGTTTTAAAAATATTAATGATAACTGGTGGAAGGCAGTAAGAAATGGAATTACCAATTATAATGAATTTAAACAAATTTTTAAAATAAAGTATTGGTCTGAGTCCATCCAAAATATAGTTAGGGACAATTTGAGCACTGGCAGATATGATGCTGGAAGAGGACAGACAATGACTGCTTATTTTCTGGGTGAAGTCTGGGTGGCTCGACATTTACAACCAAAAATCCCTGAAGAGTGTCTCATAGCCAAATTATCATATCATTTTGGAGAAGACATTGTACGGGCTCGTCGGTGTGGACAGATAAAAACTATTGGAGAGATGGAGGCTCTCTTAGAAGGTTTTGAGAGGGAAAATTATTATTACAGGAGTCGAAGAAGAACTGAGGTTTGGAATGATAGGAATAAGGAAGAACCACACGACAATCGACAGCCAATAAACCACGTACGGACGGATGGATATAATAGAAATCCGAATAACAGGCGATTTCAAGGAAGACATCCGAATTTTAACAATGACAGAAATTGTGACAGACGATATGGAAGAGATAATGACAACAGGAGACAATGGAATGATAACGGAGAAGACTATCAGAGATCCAGAAGCTGGGATAGAAGAAGGGAGACACCCTCTGGAAACCAAAACACCAATGAACAAGTTCAACCAAACAACAGTGATGTAAATAGGGAAAACGAGAGGCCGCAGTGAGAACACTGGACGGCCCATCACTGCGAGCGGACCCAGGGCTGAGGAGAGATATAAACCCTAATAATAATAATAAAGAACCAATAACCGTGATAAGAAAATTTTATTTAAAAAATATACTGAGAGATTTGTTGGAAGAGTTTACCATGGAAGAAGATAAACCGAATGAGGACATAGTATACATCAAGGTAGAATTACATGTGGTGCTAACTGAAGTTATGATTGATACAGGAGCAAACATTTCTTTAATAGATAGATTAGAGCTGACCAGAATACAGGAGTTGAGTACGGAGAAAATATCCACATTGCCTATTAATAATATTGCTATTGTAGGAGCGACTGGCAAACAAAACAAGACAATAAAAGAGCAAGTAAGTCTGAATGTTACGAGTATGGGAGTAGGAATTCCTATGGTGTTTCTGGTGGCGCAAGGGTTACCTTTTTAAGGTGTTGATAGGTTGTGATACGCTAAGGCGTCCACTATGCGATTATTAATTTAGCCAGTGGAAAAATGACACTGAGCTCAGAAGGTTATGAATGGACTGCTGAGATAATAGGAAGCTCAATAGCCCCTCAGTAAAGAAACTCATACCACGTTAGGGAAATAATAAGGAGACCCATAGGAGATAAAGAGATCGTAACAGAATCAGCATTATGGCAGGAAAAAATGCAGGAAATATTGTCGTTTCAAGGAAAGGGGTATACCGAGGCAATCAGTGTGGAACAGAAGGAAAAATTAATAGAAATATATAAAACTTATCGTAATGTATTTTCCGATTCTCCTGGAAAGGCGAAGAATTTCATATGCCGATTAAAATTTCATGACTCCGTTAATTTCAATAAGAAATCGTATTCTATTGCTCAATCGTTAAAAGAGGCAGTTAGAAAAGAAATAGCAAGGATGATTCAAGAAGATATTATAGAACGAAGTAGTTCCCCATATACCAGTCCCATTGTGGCGATTCCTAAAAAAGATGGACAAGTACGGTTGTGCCTTGATGCGCGGGAAGTAAATAAAATTATAATTAATGGTCGCACATCTCCAATAGAGATAGAAGAAACTATGAAGAAATTCCATGGTTGTAAGCTTATGAGTAGTTGGGATGCTGTTTGCGGATATTGGCAAACAGAGTTACTCCCGGACAGTCGCCATTATGTTGCCTTCATCTTCGAGGAAAGAAATTAACAAAGTAAAGGGCATATACGAGTATAATCAAGCCGAAATAAAAAAGTATTATGGAAATTGAGATAAGTAATGGTGAAGTCAATCAGCTTATTTGAGCAATCTATTTATTACTAAAATAACCTGTTTTCTGGGGGGTATTATGTAACATGATATTTTTACCATGCCTTGGAAACATAAATATACTTTGATTATATTAATAAAAAGTACCAAGAAACATCAGATTTTAAAGAAAGACCTGATTGAACATGGTTTATTTTAATTGTTTAATGTATGTTGTGTTTATCATAGTTAAAATGATGTCAACGATGATAAGTAAGAAGGACACTGTTATTGAACTTACTTATGGAATTTTGTTTTATTTGTGCAGACTGTAAATTTATAAATACATTCAGTTAAGTGGAATTATAATATATTACTAATAGTTATTAGTAATTAGTTTGGGTCATCTTAATTAATATTATAGATGATAGTGTTAATGACACCAATGTTTTTCTTAACAAGAAAGTACCAAAATAATAGTCATAGATTTTTGTAAAACTAGGCATATTGAGCTTAGTCAGTTAAGTTATATGAATAAGAATTTCTATTGAAATAATAATGAAACAATGTCAGGTTATGTTAAAGGATTACTAAATGTGTCAAATAAATTTTAGAAAGTGAGAAGTACAAAAAGAAATAATAATAAATGGGTTTGGATCAACTAGAATAAAAAGTGTAAATTAATAACTCCAGAAATATAGAACAGAAAATAGTCAAGAGTGGTGTCAAAATGATCAGTGTATCATCAGAAGATCAAAGAAACCAATAAAGTAAAGATTTAAGCTCTAATAAAAAGGTATATCCTTTTAAAGAAAATGACATATAAAATAGTAAAAGTTTGTTTATATGATTCTTATGATGTCAACAGGGTGATATAAAAATGTTACATTGGAAACCAAGGAGACACCTGATATAGGCCTTAGCAACTAATATGTTAATAAAATAGAATGGAGATTATTATTAAAAGCTGAATGAAGAAAGGTTGAATTAAACAACTCATAGTGACAAAAGTAAATTATAAGACATTTTATACCAGTGCATCTAAATAAAACCATTAAATAATTATCTTCATCAAGATTAAAATAGAAGAAGGAAGTGCTACAGGACTCTACAGAATTAAACCAGGATATCTCTGAAGAAAGTGAATCAATTGACAGGGAGAGAAGTATTTTTGATACAAAATTAATCTGAACCATTCCCTGTTAAGCCTAGACTATAGGTTTCAAAGACATTGAGTACACTTTTCATAAAAACCATTTTTGAACTTCCACTGAGAACCATATTAATTAATAGTATTGCCATAAGCATAAAAAAACCATTGATGTATAGTGTTACTATAATCTAAAGCTAATTAACTCTAAAAAACATTTTAATAACATAACCTAGACACTGAACTTTGTTACACTCTTTATATAATCCTTTTAAGGCACATTGTAACTATTTCTAATCACATGTATTTTGATACTTTTCCTATAAAAACTGTTGTTATATCGTAGCCAAAAGGACCTAACTTAACACATTATATTTGTGTTTTATTCATTAAATATAAAATATGAAATATTTATGCCCTGAGGTATAAGAGCTACTGCTGCCACTCTGAGCATATTAAAATACAGCTGGCCAAAATTTGTTAAGAATTATATTTGACATTTTAAAACAAGTAAAAGAATAAATAAAGGATTTGAGTTTACAAAATACTGAAAAGGATTTATTCGTTTCTTTATTTCATGAATACACAATGGGTATGATATACTAAACAAGATATCCGGTACTGTGAGTTGACTTCAGTAATTAGATTAAGTTGGCAACACTCATCATTTGAAAGTCATGGCAGATTTTTTAAATATGTTTTGATGAGCACAAGTTATCACATTCATTGCTGAAAGAAAAGATTATAAGAGAGTTAGTTACAGAATAAGGAAACCATATATTATTTAAATAAATTTTAATAAAAATTTATTATTGATATTTCACCAATAAATTTTATTTGCAACCGGTGATTGCAAATTGGCGCTCAACAAACATTCCCCTGAACAGATACTCATCCTATAAAACATTAACAACCTATACACAAATAATAACCAAGTTAAACAAGGTACAATTCTGAATAAAAAAAGCCGTAGATTCGAGGCTGGATGTACAGAATTCATGCCAACAACATGAGGCAGTAAAATATACTAGTAAACACTTTTACACGTTACAGAATTGGCGATCACAACAGTGAGGCTAAATAACATACAATTTAGAAAGTACGATTATTTGTGTCGTTACAGAATTGACGCCAACAACGTGAGGCTAAAGGTCCCGTAAGTTATTTGTGTCGTTACAGAATTGGCGCCCAACGTGGGGCTAGAAATAGAATAACTTTGTATTCTTATTGTGAGTTTACAGTGATTTCTACTCTTGTGGCGGCTACGATTAACAACAGAGATGTCAAGGAGAAGAGCAACGTCACGGAAACGTATGGAAGAAGAAGAGAGAGAGTTAAATATAGAATATAAGGAAGCAACCACAGTTGAAGAAGTAGAAGTATTGGTAAGAGATACCCCAATAACAGTGACTGATGGAAGGGAAACGGTGGTAAGAGATACACCAGGGGATCAACCAGATAAACCCATAGAAAAGGAAGATATGAGCATGCAGGAGATGTTGAGAATTCTAATGGAAAGGAATAACAAAATTAATGAAACATTGAAACAAAAAAAAAAGGATGTTGAAAAAATGGAAGAACGAAGAAAGGAGGACAGAGAAACAGTGAAACAAGATAGTGAGGAATTAAAGAAACAGATGAAAGAAAATAATGAAACATTGAAACAAAATAGTGATGAATTGAATAAAAAATTAGAAAGCAGCAATGAAACATTAAAACAAATGAAAGAAAATAATGAGAAGAATAATGAAGAGTTAAAGAGGCAAATCGAAAGTAATAATGAAACATTACAACAACAGTTGAAGGAGGATATTAGACAAAGTAATGAAGAATTAAAAGGACTGTTGAAGGAAGAGAGTGAGAAAAATAAAGAGGAATTAAAACAGCAGTTAGAAGAGTATAAAGAAGAAATAAGGAATGGAATTACCGAAACTAACCAGAAGGTTGAGAAAACCGAGGAAAATTTAAGTCAATTGCGCAAAGAGTTGATAAACAAAATAACTGAAGTGGAAGATAACAGTAAAACTAGTATTGTTATACTTCACAAAGATACTCAGGAGCAATTAGAGATACTACAAAATAAGGTAGGGGAACAATCCAATCAGGTAGAAACCAAGATAATACAGGTACAAAATCAAGTTACCAACAACAGGGAGAAAATAGATGAAATTGAACAGAAGGATATAAACAACCTTAAGGAAGAGATAGAGGTACTAAAACTTAGACCAATAAACTATATACCTACACTAATCGGAGAAAATAAAGAAGTGATAAATTTTAAAGAATATCGTCAGAAGCCTCTAGAATTTTTGGAAAGGCTAGAAGAAGGTTTAAATAAGACCAAAGAAAATCGTTGGCAAATAATAAAGAATCTTCTTGATGATAGTTTTAAAAATATTAATGATAACTGGTGGAAGGCAGTAAGAAATGGAATTACCAATTATAATGAATTTAAACAAATTTTTAAAATAAAGTATTGGTCTGAGTCCATCCAAAATATAGTTAGGGACAATTTGAGCACTGGCAGATATGATGCTGGAAGAGGACAGACAATGACTGCTTATTTTCTGGGTGAAGTCTGGGTGGCTCGACATTTACAACCAAAAATCCCTGAAGAGTGTCTCATAGCCAAATTATCATATCATTTTGGAGAAGACATTGTACGGGCTCGTCGGTGTGGACAGATAAAAACTATTGGAGAGATGGAGGCTCTCTTAGAAGGTTTTGAGAGGGAAAATTATTATTACAGGAGTCGAAGAAGAACTGAGGTTTGGAATGATAGGAATAAGGAAGAACCACACGACAATCGACAGCCAATAAACCACGTACGGACGGATGGATATAATAGAAATCCGAATAACAGGCGATTTCAAGGAAGACATCCGAATTTTAACAATGACAGAAATTGTGACAGACGATATGGAAGAGATAATGACAACAGGAGACAATGGAATGATAACGGAGAAGACTATCAGAGATCCAGAAGCTGGGATAGAAGAAGGGAGACACCCTCTGGAAACCAAAACACCAATGAACAAGTTCAACCAAACAACAGTGATGTAAATAGGGAAAACGAGAGGCCGCAGTGAGAACATTGGACGGCCCATCACTGCGAGCGGACCCAGGGCTGAGGAGAGATATAAACCCTAATAATAATAATAAAGAACCAATAACCGTGATAAGAAAATTTTATTTAAAAAATATACTGAGAGATTTGTTGGAAGAGTTTACCATGGAAGAAGATAAACCGAATGAGGACATAGTATACATCAAGGTAGAATTACATGTGGTGCTAACTGAAGTTATGATTGATACAGGAGCAAACATTTCTTTAATAGATAGATTAGAGCTGACCAGAATACAGGAGTTGAGTACGGAGAAAATATCCACATTGCCTATTAATAATATTGCTATTGTAGGAGCGACTGGCAAACAAAACAAGACAATAAAAGAGCAAGTAAGTCTGAATGTTACGAGTATGGGAGTAGGAATTCCTATGGTGTTTCTGGTGGCGCAAGGGTTACCTTTTTAAGGTGTTGATAGGTTGTGATACGCTAAGGCGTCCACTATGCGATTATTAATTTAGCCAGTGGAAAAATGACACTGAGCTCAGAAGGTTATGAATGGACTGCTGAGATAATAGGAAGCTCAATAGCCCCTCAGTAAAGAAACTCATACCACGTTAGGGAAATAATAAGGAGACCCATAGGAGATAAAGAGATCGTAACAGAATCAGCATTATGGCAGGAAAAAATGCAGGAAATATTGTCGTTTCAAGGAAAGGGGTATACCGAGGCAATCAGTGTGGAACAGAAGGAAAAATTAATAGAAATATATAAAACTTATCGTAATGTATTTTCCGATTCTCCTGGAAAGGCGAAGAATTTCATATGCCGATTAAAATTTCATGACTCCGTTAATTTCAATAAGAAATCGTATTCTATTGCTCAATCGTTAAAAGAGGCAGTTAGAAAAGAAATAGCAAGGATGATTCAAGAAGATATTATAGAACGAAGTAGTTCCCCATATACCAGTCCCATTGTGGCGATTCCTAAAAAAGATGGACAAGTACGGTTGTGCCTTGATGCGCGGGAAGTAAATAAAATTATAATTAATGGTCGCACATCTCCAATAGAGATAGAAGAAACTATGAAGAAATTCCATGGTTGTAAGCTTATGAGTAGTTGGGATGCTGTTTGCGGATATTGGCAAACAGAGTTACTCCCGGACAGTGGCCATTATGTTGCCTTCATCTTCGAGGAAAGAAATTAACAAAGTAAAGGGCATATACGAGTATAATCAAGCCGAAATAAAAAAGTATTATGGAAATTGAGATAAGTAATGGTGAAGTCAATCAGCTTATTTGAGCAATCTATTTATTACTAAAATAACCTGTTTTCTGGGGGGTATTATGTAACATGACATTTTTACCATGCCTTGGAAACATAAATATACTTTGATTATATTAATAAAAAGTACCAAGAAACATCAGATTTTAAAGAAAGACCTGATTGAACATGGTTTATTTTAATTGTTTAATGTATGTTGTGTTTATCATAGTTAAAATGATGTCAACGATGATAAGTAAGAAGGACACTGTTATTGAACTTACTTATGGAATTTTGTTTTATTTGTGCAGACTGTAAATTTATAAATACATTCAGTTAAGTGGAATTATAATATATTACTAATAGTTATTAGTAATTAGTTTGGGTCATCTTAATTAATATTATATATGATAGTGTTAATGACACCAATGTTTTTCTTAACAAGAAAGTACCAAAATAATAGTCATAGATTTTTGTAAAACTAGGCATATTGAGCTTAGTCAGTTAAGTTATATGAATAAGAATTTCTATTGAAATAATAATGAAACAATGTCAGGTTATGTTAAAGGATTACTAAATGTGTCAAATAAATTTTAGAAAGTGAGAAGTACAAAAAGAAATAATAATAAATGGGTTTGGATCAACTAGAATAAAAAGTGTAAATTAATAACTCCAGAAATATAGAACAGAAAATAGTCAAGAGTGGTGTCAAAATGATAAGTGTATCATCAGAAGATCAAAGAAACCAATAAAGTAAAGATTTAAGCTCTAATAAAAAGGTATATCCTTTTAAAGAAAATGACATATAAAATAGTAAAAGTTTGTTTATATGATTCTTATGATGTCAACAGGGTGATATAAAAATGTTACATTGGAAACCAAGGAGATACCTGATATAGGCCTTAGCAACTAATATGTTAATAAAATAGAATAGAGATTATTATTAAAAGCTGAATGAAGAAAGGTTGAATTAAACAACTCATAGTGACAAAAGTAAATTATAAGACATTTTATACCAGTGCATCTAAATAAAACCATTAAATAATTATCTTCATCAAGATTAAAATAGAAGAAGGAAGTGCTACAGGACTCTACAGAATTAAACCAGGATATCTCTGAAGAAAGTGAATCAATTGACAGGGAGAGAAGTATTTTTGATACAAAATTAATCTGAACCATTCCCTGTTAAGCCTAGACTATAGGTTTCAAAGACATTGAGTACACTTTTCATAAAAACCATTTTTGAACTTCCACTGAGAACCATATTAATTAATAGTATTGCCATAAGCATAAAAAAACCATTGATGTATAGTGTTACTATAATCTAAAGCTAATTAACTCTAAAAAACATTTTAATAACATAACCTAGACACTGAACTTTGTTACACTCTTTATATAATCCTTTTAAGGCACATTGTAACTATTTCTAATCACATGTATTTTGATACTTTTCCTATAAAAACTGTTGTTATATCGTAGCCAAAAGGACCTAACTTAACACATTATATTTGTGTTTTATTCATTAAATATAAAATATGAAATATTTATGCCCTGAGGTATAAGAGCTACTGCTGCCACTCTGAGCATATTAAAATACAGCTGGCCAAAATTTGTTAAGAATTATATTTGACATTTTAAAACAAGTAAAAGAATAAATAAAGGATTTGAGTTTACAAAATACTGAAAAGGATTTATTCGTTTCTTTATTTCATGAATACACAATGGGTATGATATACTAAACAAGATATCCGGTACTGTGAGTTGACTTCAGTAATTAGATTAAGTTGGCAACACTCATCATTTGAAAGTCATGGCAGATTTTTTAAATATGTTTTGATGAGCACAAGTTATCACATTCATTGCTGAAAGAAAAGATTATAAGAGAGTTAGTTACAGAATAAGGAAACCATATATTATTTAAATAAATTTTAATAAAAATTTATTATTGATATTTCACCAATAAATTTTATTTGCAACCGGTGATTGCAAATTGGCGCTCAACAAACATTCCCCTGAACAGATACTCATCCTATAAAACATTAACAACCTATACACAAATAATAACCAAGTTAAACAAGGTACAATTCTGAATAAAAAAAGCCGTAGATTCGAGGCTGGATGTACAGAATTCATGCCAACAACATGAGGCAGTAAAATATACTAGTAAACACTTTTACACGTTACAGAATTGGCGATCACAACAGTGAGGCTAAATAACATACAATTTAGAAAGTACGATTATTTGTGTCGTTACAGAATTGACGCCAACAACGTGAGGCTAAAGGTCCCGTAAGTTATTTGTGTCGTTACAGAATTGGCGCCCAACGTGGGGCTAGAAATAGAATAACTTTGTATTCTTATTGTGAGTTTACAGTGATTTCTACTCTTGTGGCGGCTACGATTAACAACAGAGATGTCAAGGAGAAGAGCAACGTCACGGAAACGTATGGAAGAAGAAGAGAGAGAGTTAAATATAGAATATAAGGAAGCAACCACAGTTGAAGAAGTAGAAGTATTGGTAAGAGATACCCCAATAACAGTGACTGATGGAAGGGAAACGGTGGTAAGAGATACACCAGGGGATCAACCAGATAAACCCATAGAAAAGGAAGATATGAGCATGCAGGAGATGTTGAGAATTCTAATGGAAAGGAATAACAAAATTAATGAAACATTGAAACAAAAAAAAAAAGGATGTTGAAAAAATGGAAGAACGAAGAAAGGAGGACAGAGAAACAGTGAAACAAAGATAGTGAGGAATTAAAGAAACAGATGAAAGAAAATAATGAAACATTGAAACAAAATAGTGATGAATTGAATAAAAAATTAGAAAGCAGCAATGAAACATTAAAACAAATGAAAGAAAATAATGAGAAGAATAATGAAGAGTTAAAGAGGCAAATCGAAAGTAATAATGAAACATTACAACAACAGTTGAAGGAGGATATTAGACAAAGTAATGAAGAATTAAAAGGACTGTTGAAGGAAGAGAGTGAGAAAAATAAAGAGGAATTAAAACAGCAGTTAGAAGAGTATAAAGAAGAAATAAGGAATGGAATTACCGAAACTAACCAGAAGGTTGAGAAAACCGAGGAAAATTTAAGTCAATTGCGCAAAGAGTTGATAAACAAAATAACTGAAGTGGAAGATAACAGTAAAACTAGTATTGTTATACTTCACAAAGATACTCAGGAGCAATTAGAGATACTACAAAATAAGGTAGGGGAACAATCCAATCAGGTAGAAACCAAGATAATACAGGTACAAAATCAAGTTACCAACAACAGGGAGAAAATAGATGAAATTGAACAGAAGGATATAAACAACCTTAAGGAAGAGATAGAGGTACTAAAACTTAGACCAATAAACTATATACCTACACTAATCGGAGAAAATAAAGAAGTGATAAATTTTAAAGAATATCGTCAGAAGCCTCTAGAATTTTTGGAAAGGCTAGAAGAAGGTTTAAATAAGACCAAAGAAAATCGTTGGCAAATAATAAAGAATCTTCTTGATGATAGTTTTAAAAATATTAATGATAACTGGTGGAAGGCAGTAAGAAATGGAATTACCAATTATAATGAATTTAAACAAATTTTTAAAATAAAGTATTGGTCTGAGTCCATCCAAAATATAGTTAGGGACAATTTGAGCACTGGCAGATATGATGCTGGAAGAGGACAGACAATGACTGCTTATTTTCTGGGTGAAGTCTGGGTGGCTCGACATTTACAACCAAAAATCCCTGAAGAGTGTCTCATAGCCAAATTATCATATCATTTTGGAGAAGACATTGTACGGGCTCGTCGGTGTGGACAGATAAAAACTATTGGAGAGATGGAGGCTCTCTTAGAAGGTTTTGAGAGGGAAAATTATTATTACAGGAGTCGAAGAAGAACTGAGGTTTGGAATGATAGGAATAAGGAAGAACCACACGACAATCGACAGCCAATAAACCACGTACGGACGGATGGATATAATAGAAATCCGAATAACAGGCGATTTCAAGGAAGACATCCGAATTTTAACAATGACAGAAATTGTGACAGACGATATGGAAGAGATAATGACAACAGGAGACAATGGAATGATAACGGAGAAGACTATCAGAGATCCAGAAGCTGGGATAGAAGAAGGGAGACACCCTCTGGAAACCAAAACACCAATGAACAAGTTCAACCAAACAACAGTGATGTAAATAGGGAAAACGAGAGGCCGCAGTGAGAACATTGGACGGCCCATCACTGCGAGCGGACCCAGGGCTGAGGAGAGATATAAACCCTAATAATAATAATAAAGAACCAATAACCGTGATAAGAAAATTTTATTTAAAAAATATACTGAGAGATTTGTTGGAAGAGTTTACCATGGAAGAAGATAAACCGAATGAGGACATAGTATACATCAAGGTAGAATTACATGTGGTGCTAACTGAAGTTATGATTGATACAGGAGCAAACATTTCTTTAATAGATAGATCAGAGCTGACCAGAATACAGGAGTTGAGTACGGAGAAAATATCCACATTGCCTATTAATAATATTGCTATTGTAGGAGCGACTGGCAAACAAAACAAGACAATAAAAGAGCAAGTAAGTCTGAATGTTACGAGTATGGGAGTAGGAATTCCTATGGTGTTTCTGGTGGCGCAAGGGTTACCTTTTTAAGGTGTTGATAGGTTGTGATACGCTAAGGCGTCCACTATGCGATTATTAATTTAGCCAGTGGAAAAATGACACTGAGCTCAGAAGGTTATGAATGGACTGCTGAGATAATAGGAAGCTCAATAGCCCCTCAGTAAAGAAACTCATACCACGTTAGGGAAATAATAAGGAGACCCATAGGAGATAAAGAGATCGTAACAGAATCAGCATTATGGCAGGAAAAAATGCAGGAAATATTGTCGTTTCAAGGAAAGGGGTATACCGAGGCAATCAGTGTGGAACAGAAGGAAAAATTAATAGAAATATATAAAACTTATCGTAATGTATTTTCCGATTCTCCTGGAAAGGCGAAGAATTTCATATGCCGATTAAAATTTCATGACTCCGTTAATTTCAATAAGAAATCGTATTCTATTGCTCAATCGTTAAAAGAGGCAGTTAGAAAAGAAATAGCAAGGATGATTCAAGAAGATATTATAGAACGAAGTAGTTCCCCATATACCAGTCCCATTGTGGCGATTCCTAAAAAAGATGGACAAGTACGGTTGTGCCTTGATGCGCGGGAAGTAAATAAAATTATAATTAATGGTCGCACATCTCCAATAGAGATAGAAGAAACTATGAAGAAATTCCATGGTTGTAAGCTTATGAGTAGTTGGGATGCTGTTTGCGGATATTGGCAAACAGAGTTACTCCCGGACAGTGGCCATTATGTTGCCTTCATCTTCGAGGAAAGAAATTAACAAAGTAAAGGGCATATACGAGTATAATCAAGCCGAAATAAAAAAGTATTATGGAAATTGAGATAAGTAATGGTGAAGTCAATCAGCTTATTTGAGCAATCTATTTATTACTAAAATAACCTGTTTTCTGGGGGGTATTATGTAACATGACATTTTTACCATGCCTTGGAAACATAAATATACTTTGATTATATTAATAAAAAGTACCAAGAAACATCAGATTTTAAAGAAAGACCTGATTGAACATGGTTTATTTTAATTGTTTAATGTATGTTGTGTTTATCATAGTTAAAATGATGTCAACGATGATAAGTAAGAAGGACACTGTTATTGAACTTACTTATGGAATTTTGTTTTATTTGTGCAGACTGTAAATTTATAAATACATTCAGTTAAGTGGAATTATAATATATTACTAATAGTTATTAGTAATTAGTTTGGGTCATCTTAATTAATATTATATATGATAGTGTTAATGACACCAATGTTTTTCTTAACAAGAAAGTACCAAAATAATAGTCATAGATTTTTGTAAAACTAGGCATATTGAGCTTAGTCAGTTAAGTTATATGAATAAGAATTTCTATTGAAATAATAATGAAACAATGTCAGGTTATGTTAAAGGATTACTAAATGTGTCAAATAAATTTTAGAAAGTGAGAAGTACAAAAAGAAATAATAATAAATGGGTTTGGATCAACTAGAATAAAAAGTGTAAATTAATAACTCCAGAAATATAGAACAGAAAATAGTCAAGAGTGGTGTCAAAATGATAAGTGTATCATCAGAAGATCAAAGAAACCAATAAAGTAAAGATTTAAGCTCTAATAAAAAGGTATATCCTTTTAAAGAAAATGACATATAAAATAGTAAAAGTTTGTTTATATGATTCTTATGATGTCAACAGGGTGATATAAAAATGTTACATTGGAAACCAAGGAGATACCTGATATAGGCCTTAGCAACTAATATGTTAATAAAATAGAATAGAGATTATTATTAAAAGCTGAATGAAGAAAGGTTGAATTAAACAACTCATAGTGACAAAAGTAAATTATAAGACATTTTATACCAGTGCATCTAAATAAAACCATTAAATAATTATCTTCATCAAGATTAAAATAGAAGAAGGAAGTGCTACAGGACTCTACAGAATTAAACCAGGATATCTCTGAAGAAAGTGAATCAATTGACAGGGAGAGAAGTATTTTTGATACAAAATTAATCTGAACCATTCCCTGTTAAGCCTAGACTATAGGTTTCAAAGACATTGAGTACACTTTTCATAAAAACCATTTTTGAACTTCCACTGAGAAACATATTAATTAATAGTATTGCCATAAGCATAAAAAAACCATTGATGTATAGTGTTACTATAATCTAAAGCTAATTAACTCTAAAAAACATTTTAATAACATAACCTAGACACTGAACTTTGTTACACTCTTTATATAATCCTTTTAAGGCACATTGTAACTATTTCTAATCACATGTATTTTGATACTTTTCCTATAAAAACTGTTGTTATATCGTAGCCAAAAGGACCTAACTTAACACATTATATTTGTGTTTTATTCATTAAATATAAAATATGAAATATTTATGCCCTGAGGTATAAGAGCTACTGCTGCCACTCTGAGCATATTAAAATACAGCTGGCCAAAATTTGTTAAGAATTATATTTGACATTTTAAAACAAGTAAAAGAATAAATAAAGGATTTGAGTTTACAAAATACTGAAAAGGATTTATTCGTTTCTTTATTTCATGAATACACAATGGGTATGATATACTAAACAAGATATCCGGTACTGTGAGTTGACTTCAGTAATTAGATTAAGTTGGCAACACTCATCATTTGAAAGTCATGGCAGATTTTTTAAATATGTTTTGATGAGCACAAGTTATCACATTCATTGCTGAAAGAAAAGATTATAAGAGAGTTAGTTACAGAATAAGGAAACCATATATTATTTAAATAAATTTTAATAAAAATTTATTATTGATATTTCACCAATAAATTTTATTTGCAACCGGTGATTGCAAATTGGCGCTCAACAAACATTCCCCTGAACAGATACTCATCCTATAAAACATTAACAACCTATACACAAATAATAACCAAGTTAAACAAGGTACAATTCTGAATAAAAAAAGCCGTAGATTCGAGACTGGATGTACAGAATTCATGCCAACAACATGAGGCAGTAAAATATACTAGTAAACACTTTTACACGTTACAGAATTGGCGATCACAACAGTGAGGCTAAATAACATACAATTTAGAAAGTACGATTATTTGTGTCGTTACAGAATTGACGCCAACAACGTGAGGCTAAAGGTCCCGTAAGTTATTTGTGTCGTTACAGAATTGGCGCCCAACGTGGGGCTAGAAATAGAATAACTTTGTATTCTTATTGTGAGTTTACAGTGATTTCTACTCTTGTGGCGGCTACGATTAACAACAGAGATGTCAAGGAGAAGAGCAACGTCACGGAAACGTATGGAAGAAGAAGAGAGAGTGTTAAATATAGAATATAAGGAAGCAACCACAGTTGAAGAAGTAGAAGTATTGGTAAGAGATACCCCAATAACAGTGACTGATGGAAGGGAAACGGTGGTAAGAGATACATCAGGGGATCAACCAGATAAACCCATACAAAAGGAAGATATGAGCATGCAGGAGATGTTGAGAATTCTAATGGAAAGGAATAACAAAATTAATGAAACATTGAAACAAAATAAAGAGGATGTTGAAAAAATGGAAGAACGAAGAAAGGAGGACAGAGAAACAGTGAAACAAGATAGTGAGGAATTAAAGAAACAGATGAAAGAAAATAATGAAACATTGAAACAAAATAGTGATGAATTGAATAAAAAATTAGAAAGCAGCAATGAAACATTAAAACAAATGAAAGAAAATAATGAGAAGAATAATGAAGAGTTAAAGAGGCAAATCGAAAGTAATAATGAAACATTACAACAACAGTTGAAGGAGGATATTAGACAAAGTAATGAAGAATTAAAAGGACTGTTGAAGGAAGAGAGTGAGAAAAATAAAGAGGAATTAAAACAGCAGTTAGAAGAGTATAAAGAAGAAATAAGGAATGGAATTACCGAAACTAACCAGAAGGTTGAGAAAACCGAGGAAAATTTAAGTCAATTGCGCGAAGAGTTGATAAACAAAATAACTTAAGTGGAAGATAACAGTAAAACTAGTATTGTTATACTTCACAAAGATACTCAGGAGCAATTAGAGATACTACAAAATAAGGTAGGGGAACAATCCAATCAGGTAGAAACCAAGATAATACAGGTACAAAATCAAGTTACCAACAACAGGGAGAAAATAGATGAAATTGAACAGAAGGATATAAACAACCTTAAGGAAGAGATAGAGGTACTAAAACTTAGACCAATAAACTATATACCTACACTAATCGGAGAAAATAAAGAAGTGATAAATTTTAAAGAATATCGTCAGAAGCCTCTAGAATTTTTGGAAAGGCTAGAAGAAGGTTTAAATAAGACCAAAGAAAGTCGTTGGCAAATAATAAAGAATCTTCTTGATGATAGTTTTAAAAATATTAATGATAACTGGTGGAAGGCAGTAAGAAATGGAATTACCAATTTTAATGAATTTAAACAAATTTTTAAAATAAAGTATTGGTCTGAGTCCATCCAAAATATAGTTAGGGACAATTTGAGCACTGGCAGATATGATGCTGGAAGAGGACAGACAATGACTGCTTATTTTCTGGGTGAAGTCTGGGTGGCTCGACATTTACAACCAAAAATCCCTGAAGAGCGTCTCATAGCCAAATTATCATATCATTTTGGAGAAGACATTGGACGGGCTCGTCGGTGTGGACAGATAAAAACTATTGGAGAGATGGAGGCTCTCTTAGAAGGTTTTGAGAGGGAAAATTATTATTACAGGAGTCGAAGAAGAACTGAGGTTTGAGGAACAAGGAAGAACCACACGACAATCGACAGCCAATAAACCACGTACGGACGGATGGATATAATAGAAATCCGAATAACAGGCGATTTCAAGGAAGACATCCGAATTTTAACAATGACAGAAATTGTGACAGACGATATGGAAGAGATAATGACAACAGGAGACAATGGAATGATAACGGAGAAGTCTATCAGAGATCCAGAAGCTGGGATAGAAGAAGGGAGACACCCTCTGGAAACCAAAACACCAATGAACAAGTTCAACCAAACAACAGTGATGTAAATAGGGAAAACGAGAGGCCGCAGTGAGAACATTGGACGGCCCATCACTGCGAGCGGACCCAGGGCTGAGGAGAGATATAAACCCTAATAATAATAATAAAGAACCAATAACCGTGATAAGAAACTTTTATTTAAAAAATATACTGAGAGATTTGTTGGAAGAGTTTACCATGGAAGAAGATAAACCGAATGAGGACATAGTATACATCAAGGTAGAATTACATGTGGTGCTAACTGAAGTTATGATTGATACAGGAGCAAACATTTCTTTAATAGATAGATTAGAGCTGACCAGAATACAGGAGTTGAGTACGGAGAAAATATCCACATTGCCTATTAATAATATTGCTATTGTAGGAGCGACTGGCAAACAAAACAAGACAATAAAAGAGCAAGTAAGTCTGAATGATACGAGTATGGGAGTAGAAATTCCTATGGTGTTTCTGGTGGCGCAATGGTTACCTTTTTAAGGTGTTGATAGGTTGTGATACGCTAAGGCGTCCACTATGCGATTATTAATTTAGCCAGTGGAAAAATGACACTGAGCTCAGAAGGTTATGAATGGACTGCTGAGATAATAGGAAGCTCAATAGCCCCTCAGTAAAGAAACTCATACCACGTTAGGGAAATAATAAGGAGACCCATAGGAGATAAAGAGATCGTAACAGAATCAGCATTATGGCAGGAAAAAATGCAGGAAATATTGTCGTTTCAAGGAAAGGGGTATACCGAGGCAATCAGTGTGGAACAGAAGGAAAAATTAATAGAAATATATAAAACTTATCGTAATGTATTTTCCGATTCTCCTGGAAAGGCGAAGAATTTCATATGCCGATTAAAATTTCATGACTCCGTTAATTTCAATAAGAAATCGTATTCTATTGCTCAATCGTTAAAAGAGGCAGTTAGAAAAGAAATAGCAATGATGATTCAAGAAGATATTATAGAACGAAGTAGTTCCCCATATACCAGTCCCATTGTGGCGATTCCTAAAAAAGATGGACAAGTACGGTTGTGCCTTGATGCGCGGGAAGTAAATAAAATTATAATTAATGGTCGCACATCTCCAATAGGGATAGAAGAAACTATGAAGAATTTCCATGGTTGTAAGCTTATGAGTAGTTGGGATGCTGTTTGCGGATATTGGCAAACAGAGTTACTCCCGGACAGTCGCCATTATGTTGCCTTCATCTTCGAAGAAAGAAACTAACAAAGTAAAGGGCATATACGAGTATAATCAAGCCGAAATAAAAAAGTATTATGGAAATTGAGATAAGTAATGGTGAAGTCAATCAGCTTATTTGAGCAATCTATTTATTACTAAAATAACCTGTTTTCTGGGGGGTATTATGTAACATGACATTTTTACCATGCCTTGGAAACATAAATATACTTTGATTATATTAATAAAAAGTACCAAGAAACATCAGATTTTAAAGAAAGACCTGATTGAACATGGTTTATTTTAATTGTTTAATGTATGTTGTGTTTATCATAGTTAAAATGATGTCAACGATGATAAGTAAGAAGGACACTGTTAATGAACTTACTTATGGAATTTTGTTTTATTTGTGCAGACTGTAAATTTATAAATACATTCAGTTAAGTGGAATTATAATATATTACTAATAGTTATTAGTAATTAGTTTGGGTCATCTTAATTAATATTATATATGATAGTGTTAATGACACCAATGTTTTTCTTAACAAGAAAGTACCAAAATAATAGTCATAGATTTTTGTAAAACTAGGCATATTGAGCTTAGTCAGTTAAGTTATATGAATAAGAATTTCTATTGAAATAATAATGAAACAATGTCAGGTTATGTTAAAGGATTACTAAATGTGTCAAATAAATTTTAGAAAGTGAGAAGTACAAAAAGAAATAATAATAAATGGGTTTGGATCAACTAGAATAAAAAGTGTAAATTAATAACTCCAGAAATATAGAACAGAAAATAGTCAAGAGTGGTGTCAAAATGATCAGTGTATCATCAGAAGATCAAAGAAACCAATAAAGTAAAGATTTAAGCTCTGATAAAAAGGTATATCCTTTTAAAGAAAATGACATATAAAATAGTAAAAGTTTGTTTATATGATTCTTATGATGTCAACAGGGTGATATAAAAATGTTACATTGGAAACCAAGGAGATACCTGATATAGGCCTTAGCAACTAATATGTTAATAAAATAGAATGGAGATTATTATTAAAAGCTGAATGAAGAAAGGTTGAATTAAACAACTCATAGTGACAAAAGTAAATTATAAGACATTTTATACCAGTGCATCTAAATAAAACCATTAAATAATTATCTTCATCAAGATTAAAATAGAAGAAGGAAATGCTACAGGACTCTACAGAATTAAACCAGGATATCTCTGAAGAAAGTGAATCAATTGACAGGGAGAGAAGTATTTTTGATACAAAATTAATCTGAACCATTCCCTGTTAAGCCTAGACTATAGGTTTCAAAGACATTGAGTACACTTTTCATAAAAACCATTTTTGAACTTCCACTGAGAACCATATTAATTAATAGTATTGCCATAAGCATAAAAAAACCATTGATGTATAGTGTTACTATAATCTAAAGCTAATTAACTCTAAAAAACATTTTAATAACATAACCTAGACACTGAACTTTGTTACACTCTTTATATAATCCTTTTAAGGCACATTGTAACTATTTCTAATCACATGTATTTTGATACTTTTCCTATAAAAACTGTTGTTATATCGTAGCCAAAAGGACCTAACTTAACACATTATATTTGTATTTTATTCATTAAATATAAAATATGACATATTTATGCCCTGAGGTATAAGAGCTACTGCTGCCACTCTGAGCATATTAAAATACAGCTGGCCAAAATTTGTTAAGAATTATATTTGACATTTTAAAACAAGTAAAAGAATAAATAAAGGATTTGAGTTTACAAAATACTGAAAAGGATTTATTCGTTTCTTTATTTCATGAATACACAATGGGTATGATATACTAAACAAGATATCCGGTACTGTGAGTTGACTTCAGTAATTAGATTAAGTTGGCAACACTCATCATTTGAAAGTCATGGCAGATTTTTTAAATATGTTTTGAAGAGCACAAGTTATCACATTCATTGCTGAAAGAAAAGATTAAAAGAGAGTTAGTTACAGAATAAGGAAACCATATATTATTTAAATAAATTTTAATAAAAATTTATTATTGATATTTCACCAATAAATTTTTTTTGCAACCGGTGATTGCAAATTGGCGCTGAACAAACATTCCCCTGAACAGATACTCATCCTATAAAACATTAACAACCTATACACAAATAACAACCAAGTTAAACAAGGTACAATTCTGAATAAAAAACCCGTAGATTCGAGACTGGATGTACAGAATTCATGCCAACAACATGAGGCAGTAAAATATACTAGTAAACACTTTTACACGTTACAGAATTGGCGATCACAACAGTGAGGCTAAATAACATACAATTTAGAAAGTACGATTATTTGTGTCGTTACAGAATTGACGCCAACAACGTGAGGCTAAAGGTCCCGTAAGTTATTTGTGTCGTTACAGAATTGGCGCCCAACGTGGGGCTAGAAATAGAATAACTTTGTATTCTTATTGTGAGTTTACAGTGATTTCTACTCCTGTGGCGGCTACGATTAACAACAGAGATGTCAAGGAGAAGAGCAACGTCACGGAAACGTATGGAAGAAGAAGAGAGAGAGTTAAATATAGAATATAAGGAAGCAACCACAGTTGAAGAAGTAGAAGTATTGGTAAGAGATACCCCAATAACAGTGACTGATGGAAGGGAAACGGTGGTAAGAGATACACCAGGGGATCAACCAGATAAACCCATAGAAAAGGAAGATATGAGCATGCAGGAGATGTTGAGAATTCTAATGGAAAGGAATAACAAAATTAATGAAACATTGAAACAAAATAAAGAGGATGTTGAAAAAATGGAAGAACGAAGAAAGGAGGACAGAGAAACAGTGAAACAAGATAGTGAGGAATTAAAGAAACAGATGAAAGAAAATAATGAAACATTGAAACAAAATAGTGATGAATTGAATAAAAAATTAGAAAGCAGCAATGAAACATTAAAACAAATGAAAGAAAATAATGAGAAGAATAATGAAGAGTTAAAGAGGCAACTCGAAAGTAATAATGAAACATTACAACAACAGTTGAAGGAGGATATTAGACAAAGTAATGAAGAATTAAAAGGACTGTTGAAGGAAGAGAGTGAGAAAAATAAAGAGGAATTAAAACAGCAGTTAGAAGAGTATAAAGAAGAAATAAGGAATGGAATTACCGAAACTAACCAGAAGGTTGAGAAAACCGAGGAAAATTTAAGTCAATTGCGCGAAGAGTTGATAAACAAAATAACTGAAGTGGAAGATAACAGTAAAACTAGTATTGTTATACTTCACAAAGATACTCAGGAGCAATTAGAGATACTACAAAATAAGGTAGGGGAACAATCCAATCAGGTAGAAACCAAGATAATACAGGTACAAAATCAAGTTACCAACAACAGGGAGAAAATAGATGAAATTGAACAGAAGGATATAAACAACCTTAAGGAAGAGATAGAGGTACTAAAACTTAGACCAATAAACTATATACCTACACTAATCGGAGAAAATAAAGAAGTGATAAATTTTAAAGAATATCGTCAGAAGCCTCTAGAATTTTTAGAAAGGCTAGAAGAAGGTTTAAATAAGACCAAAGAAAGACGTTGGCAAATAATAAAGAATCTTCTTGATGATAGTTTTAAAAATATTAATGATAACTGGTGGAAGGCAGTAAGAAATGGAATTACCAATTATAATGAATTTAAACAAATTTTTAAAATAAAGTATTGGTCTGAGTCCATCCAAAATATAGTTAGGGACAATTTGATCACTGGCAGATATGATGCTGGAAGAGGACAGACAATGACTGCTTATTTTCTGGGTGAAGTCTGGGTGGCTCGACATTTACAACCAAAAATCCCTGAAGAGTGTCTCATAGCCAAATTATCATATCATTTTGGAGAAGACATTGTACGGGCTCGTCGGTGTGGACAGATAAAAACTATTGGAGAGATGGAGGCTCTCTTAGAAGGTTTTGAGAGGGAAAATTATTATTACAGGAGTCGAAGAAGAACTGAGGTTTGGAATGATAGGAACAAGGAAGAACCACACGACAATCGACAGCCAATAAACCACGTACGGACGGATGGATATAATAGAAATCCGAATAACAGGCGATTTCAAGGAAGACATCCGAATTTTAACAATGACAGAAATTGTGACAGACGATATGGAAGAGATAATGACAACAGGAGACAATGGAATGATAACGGAGAAGTCTATCAGAGATCCAGAAGCTGGGATAGAAGAAGGGAGACACCCTCTGGAAACCAAAACACCAATGAACAAGTTCAACCAAACAACAGTGATGTAAATAGGGAAAACGTGAGGCCGCAGTGAGAACATTGGACGGCCCATCACTGCGAGCGGACCCAGGGCTGAGGAGAGATATAAACCCTAATAATAATAATAAAGAACCAATAACCGTGATAAGAAACTTTTATTTAAAAAATATACTGAGAGATTTGTTGGAAGAGTTTACCATGGAAGAATATAAACCGAATGAGGACATAGTATACATCAAGGTAGAATTACATGTGGTGCTAACTGAAGTTATGATTGATACAGGAGCAAACATTTCTTTAATAGATAGATTAGAGCTGACCAGAATACAGGAGTTGAGTACGGAGAAAATATCCACATTGCCTATTAATAATATTGCTATTGTAGGAGCGACTGGCAAATAAAACAAGACAATAAAAGAGCAAGTAAGTCTGAATGTTACGAGTATGGGAGTAGGAATTCCTATGGTGTTTCTGGTGGCGCAAGGGTTACCTTTTTAAGGTGTTGATAGGTTGTGATACGCTAAGGCGTCCACTATGCGATTATTAATTTAGCCAGTGGAAAAATGACACTGAGCTCAGAAGGTTATGAATGGACTGCTGAGATAATAGGAAGCTCAATAGCCCCTCAGTAAAGAAACTCATACCACGTTAGGGAAATAATAAGGAGACCCATAGGAGATAAAGAGATCGTAACAGAATCAGCATTATGGCAGGAAAAAATGCAGGAAATATTGTCGTTTCAAGGAAAGGGGTATACCGAGGCAATCAGTGTGGAACAGAAGGAAAAATTAATAGAAATATATAAAACTTATCGTAATGTATTTTCCGATTCTCCTGGAAAGGCGAAGAATTTCATATGCCGATTAAAATTTCATGACTCCGTTAATTTCAATAAGAAATCGTATTCTATTGCTCAATCGTTAAAAGAGGCAGTTAGAAAAGAAATAGCAAGGATGATTCAAGAAGATATTATAGAACGAAGTAGTTCCCCATATACCAGTCCCATTGTGGCGATTCCTAAAAAAGATGGACAAGTACGGTTGTGCCTTGATGCGCGGGAAGTAAATAAAATTATAATTAATGGTCGCACATCTCCAATAGGGATAGAAGAAACTATGAAGAAATTCCATGGTTGTAAGCTTATGAGTAGTTGGGATGCTGTTTGCGGATATTGGCAAACAGAGTTACTCCCGGACAGTCGCCATTATGTTGCCTTCATCTTCGAGGAAAGAAACTAACAAAGTAAAGGGCATATACGAGTATAATCAAGCCGAAATAAAAAAGTATTATGGAAATTGAGATAAGTAATGGTGAAGTCAATCAGCTTATTTGAGCAATCTATTTATTACTAAAATAACCTGTTTTCTGGGGGGTATTATGTAACATGACATTTTTACCATGCCTTGGAAACATAAATATACTTTGATTATATTAATAAAAAGTACCAAGAAACATCAGATTTTAAAGAAAGACCTGATTGAACATGGTTTACTTTAATTGTTTAATGTATGTTGTGTTTATCATAGTTAAAATGATGTCAACGATGATAAGTAAGAAGGACACTGTTAATGAACTTACTTATGGAATTTTGTTTTATTTGTGCAGACTGTAAATTTATAAATACATTCAGTTAAGTGGAATCATAATATATTACTAATAGTTATTAGTAATTAGTTTGGGTCATCTTAATTAATATTATATATGATAGTGTTAATGACACCAATGTTTTTCTTAACAAGAAAGTACCAAAATAATAGTCATAGATTTTTGTAAAACTAGGCATATTGAGCTTAGTCAGTTAAGTTATATGAATAAGAATTTCTATTGAAATAATAATGAAACAATGTCAGGTTATGTTAAAGGATTACTAAATGTGTCAAATAAATTTTAGAAAGTGAGAAGTACAAAAAGAAATAATAATAAATGGGTTTGGATCAACTAGAATAAAAAGTGTAAATTAATAACTCCAGAAATATAGAACAGAAAATAGTCAAGAGTGGTGTCAAAATGATCAGTGTATCATAAGAAGATCAAAGAAACCAATAAAGTAAAGATTTAAGCTCTAATAAAAAGGTATATCCTTTTAAAGAAAATGACATATAAAATAGTAAAAGTTTGTTTATATGATTCTTATGATGTCAACAGGGTGATATAAAAATGTTCATTGGAAACCAAGGAGATACCTGATATAGGCCTTAGCAACTAATATGTTAATAAAATAGAATGGAGATTATTATTAAAAGCTGAATGAAGAAAGGTTGAATTAAACAACTCATAGTGACAAAAGTAAATTATAAGACATTTTATACCAGTGCATCTAAATAAAACCATTAAATAATTATCTTCATCAAGATTAAAATAGAAGAAGGAAGTGCTACAGGACTCTACAGAATTAAACCAGGATATCTCTGAAGAAAGTGAATCAATTGACAGGGAGAGAAGTATTTTTGATACAAAATTAATCTGAACCATTCCCTGTTAAGCCTAGACTATAGGTTTCAAAGACATTGAGTACACTTTTCATAAAAACCATTTTTGAACTTCCACTGAGAACCATATTAATTAATAGTATTGCCATAAGCATAAAAAAACCATTGATGTATAGTGTTACTATAATCTAAAGCTAATTAACTCTAAAAAACATTTTAATAACATAACCTAGACACTGAACTTTGTTACACTCTTTATATAATCCTTTTAAGGCACATTGTAACTATTTCTAATCACATGTATTTTGATACTTTTCCTATAAAAACTGTTGTTATATCGTAGCCAAAAGGACCTAACTTAACACATTATATTTGTATTTTATTCATTAAATATAAAATATGACATATTTATGCCCTGAGGTATAAGAGCTACTGCTGCCACTCTGAGCATATTAAAATACAGCTGGCCAAAATTTGTTAAGAATTATATTTGACATTTTAAAACAAGTAAAAGAATAAATAAAGGATTTGAGTTTACAAAATACTGAAAAGGATTTATTCGTTTCTTTATTTCATGAATACACAATGGGTATGATATACTAAACAAGATATCCGGTACTGTGAGTTGACTTCAGTAATTAGATTAAGTTGGCAACACTCATCAATTGAAAGTCATGGCAGATTTTTTAAATATGTTTTGATGAACACAAGTTATCACATTCATTGCTGAAAGAAAAGATTAAAAGAGAGTTAATTACAGAATAAGGAAACCATATATTATTTAAATAAATTTTAATAAAAATTTATTATTGATGTAACCTCTCTATGCTTTTAGTATTGATTTTTCCTTTTTTTTTTTTTTTTTTTTTGAAAGAGAGGTTACAAGTTATTTAGAACTAGGCGAGAGCCTAGAAAAGCTAAAATTGGGCTGGGTCCAGTATGATGGGACTTGCAAATGAAACACTGAACTTAAGATAACAACAATTTATTGTTCTTGGCCAGTACAACCTATGAGCTTCTAAAGGCCAGATAAATAAGTCTTTTGATCGTTAAATATAATTTCATTAATATGTGCCTTGCCCAAAAGTTGAACAAGGAATAATAACTATTAACAGCACTAAGTATTGAATAATTATCAATAGTTGAACCATCATTGACTAACAAAATCATGGGATGTTACATAAATAACAAATTGTAGTTATAGAATAATACAATTAAAAAATTGGTACATAGTTTCGACCTGCAAGTAATCACTTTTTATAACAAGACATAAATATACAGAAATATACACAGGCATAATCAACATGACAAGTAACAATTATACAAAACAACACACACATATAATTAACATCAACAACGTTTATATTTAAATAACCCATCACATGTTCACCCTGGTCATCAGCGCACATAATAATCTTGTTCAACACCCATAACCCCCTTACTGTTTAATTAATAGGTGACTAAAACCCCCTTCCCAAAACTTCAATTAAAATATCCCAGGAGTGGAGCAGACATGCCCCCAAGTTTTAACAAGATAAGTGTTAACTGAATGTTCCCTGTAAGCCATGCGGCCCGCGCACAAATCCCATGCCGATATTTAATAATCAATTAAATCCCATCAATTATTATAATGAAAAGTAGCATCACAAGGTCAACATGGATGTCCGGTTGCCTAACTGCATTTTATGTTTCTTTTTTACCTTCAAAACAAAATATAGAAAAATAGTGGAATTTGACCACCATGAGTATTCATAACTGACATTGATCAATCTTGTGTAGTCTTATGGTTAACTAATTGTTATAGGGAGCAATTACAATTATGGTTACAAAATTTGCTATGGTAAAATACAATCTGTGACAATGGTAAATTTTAAAGTGTGCAAATTATCTAAACAGTAGAACAGAATTTGTAATACAGAATATAAGTCATAAGAGTATTAAGTCAGCTCACAGTGTTACAAAACTTGACTACCGGCAGGGTCAGGCATTGGACGGGATCTAGCAAGATCTGACATAGGCAGGCTTGCAGTGGACGTCTCCAACGGGAGTCGACCACGGTTTAAAACCACCCCCAGATCATGAATGAATAATAAAATACGTGTCCACATGGAGCAACATCGTTAACATAACCATCCCAACATGCTTACAACAGAAATAGAATGATATACAACTCTATCTACCGAACTCCCCTCGACCCGGGCGGTGCGTGACCCCGGCCGAGTTTTCACTCTCAGAACGAGATATACATGATAGTCATTGAGGAGGCGTAAGCCTTACAAAATACAATTAAAATATTCCACCCATTGTCCGTAAATAACTGTCCACACTGGAACGTTTCATGAAAGTCTCACCGAGTACTTCGGCCACAAGGTTTAGGTTAAAAATGGTTAAATGTCACCTGGTTTGAAGGGTGCATGTTGAGGGCTCAGTAGTGGGTGTCCAGTCCATCCTTCCGGCTGACACAGCTGACGAAGGTTTTAAAGTTACATCGTCGGAGGCAGTTGTTCGGCCATCCTTCCAGAGCGGGGCAGATTCCCGGCTACCTCGGAAACCCTGCACAATTATATCTGGGATTACTCATAGGTTCATGAAACACACACACTACCACATTTACCCACTGACATGGCATGGACTGTCCGGTTTATAAACTCGAAAAATTGCCTAAGTCAAGAATCCCATTGAATGTGGTAAATCACTTCAAAAATAACTCCATTGAATATGTTAATATAGAATATGTCTAAATATAGTCACTTCATAATAATGATGATTTTAATTAACCTTTATGCAAAAGTTTTCATGACGCATTTACAGGAATTGGCAACTTTTAACAAGTCCGTGACATACACAGATATCAGAAAATTACTGACTTACGCCCCATCTTAGTTTAGTTAATTTAGTAGAAGCATTATTGGATTAATATACAACATAATTATATCCTTAACGTTACAATCAATTAACCAGGGTTGAGACAAAGCATACATAAAACAAATTATAACCTGAAACTCGCCATGCGCTAAGGATTGACTGCAATATATATCTCAACGCATCCACTTTAATATTAAATAAAACCAATTTGTTTTTATAAATAATTAAAATACATATTTTAATGGACTTACCGGAGGTCACGTAGCTTTCTACTTATTCATAGAAGAAGCTGGGAGACGAAAACTGTTCAATCTACTCTGCCAGCCGGGGACTAGAATGTGAAGCGCTGATAGCTAAAGTCGTACTGAATAAACCAGCTGTTGAAAAACCCGTACGTGCATAGATAGGGCGCGCGCGAGTCGGGCGGGCAAGGGGCAGCAGCATGACAAAGTGCAGCTGAACGTCCCAAAGGACAACTTCTTTCTCGTCGACAAATACGTAATTTCTTTAATAAAGCACAATATAGATATCGGAAGATCGCCGCGTTTTCCAAAACGCGGCACACCCCCACCCCAAAAGGGCAACCCGGTTGCCTTACCTTCAAACTCGGGAAAGTACCCTGCAGTGTACTCCCATCAAAAAAAAACTCCGGTGGAAATCGTGGGTGAGTTGGCCAGGCAGACTCGCTCCCAGGAGAACACCAATCCCCATGCGACCCTCTCCGCCACGCCAACCCCATGGGACCGCCCCAACACGTCACCCTCTCCGGTGACCACCAATTACTCCCACCGGTCCCACTCACATGCTCGTCCTAGGACCAAACAAGGCATCTCCCACTTTGGCATGTGAGCGATCGTACTACCTCTCATCCCTCTCTCGGACCGACCAGCCACATGCACCCACAAGGCATCTCCAACCTTGCCATATGGCTGGCCCACTTCCCTACACAAGGGCGGACGGCCCCGCTTAGCCAGACAGAGAGGACCGCACCTAGGGCACACGAACATTAATCCAATCTCAACTCAACAAATACACCATAACTCGAGGGGGTTTTACTTCTCTACAGCACCGTCTACACAACTTTCTCTCGCAACAAAAAATAACACCAGGAAAACCGGGGAATGCGGCATGGCTCGGACCCTATAATGAACAACATCAACCTCAACAACTATTAACAATCAGCAACAGCACACCATCACTCCATCTAACCTTTAACACAGGGGAAACTGACGATCTCGAGGACCACAAGCTAAGTCTCTCTCTAACTCCGTTTTTTTTTTTTTTTTTTTTTTTTTTTTTTTTTTTTTTTTTTTTTTTTTTTTTTTAAGGGGAGTGGTAGGAAAATTGGGAAGATGAAATGGGGCAAGGATCATTAAAGGGCAATAGCTAGGACTGAGGGTAAGGACCTGGCTACCTCCGGAAATAAGGAAGAATGGAGGAAACCAAGGCTCGCGTGGGCAGGGGCGCAACCCTGAAATAGATGACCGCCACTGGGAATGTGGGGAACATCTACCCGCTACCCGTCAACCTCTGCTTCTTACCTTTCTATGCCGCACTTTAGGTATTCGCTCCTTTCGGACACCACTCTCTAAGAAATTATCTCGTGTTGAGCTGTACTGACTGGTTTCTTCGGGATCAGAATCAAAGCAACTTACCTCACTACTTTCACTCCGCTTTGGATTATGCTCATCGTCTAACTCCTCTGCTACAATTTCTTCCCTTTCTACAATTTCCCCTTCTTCGTCCACATAATCCAAATCAACATCCTGACACTGCACCTCCTCAGCATCTTCCAGTTGGTCCTCTGATCCATCTTCAACCGCATCTTCCCTCAGCTCCTCACCAATTTCTTCATCACATTGGTCACCAGTTGCTTCACAAGCTTCTTCTCCAATCTCCTTGACATCCTCCTTTTCATCAACACGTTCATCATCAACATCATCGCCATCACGTCCACTACCACCATTCGAACACTGCACATCCTCGTCCTCCTCTAGTTGCTCGGCTGGTCTACCTGAAACTTCTTCCCGTTCCTCGGAATCCTCAACACTACTTACAGAAGGCGTCTGCACATCCTCACACACTACATCACTCTCACTCACAAACTCTACAATGCTGCCCCCAAATTCCTCCTCAACTTCTACCTCACTTGCGGCATGGACATCCTCTTGTCCATCCACAACCTCAGAAACACTCGCAGCCCGGACATCCCTGTGTCCATCTGCAACTTCAGACTCTACAGTCTCCCTAACCCCTACAACTATACTCACCTGCGCAGCATCTGCAGACCGCTCTTCTGACTCTTCTGTCGATTCCACTCCTTGACCACCTTCAGCAACCACAACGTCCTCAACATCTTCCACCCTGGAATCCAGCTGTCCAGGTTCATGTGCAATGACTAAATTAATTTCGACTGGCGATGGTGATGTTACAGGCTCTGGATCCCTCACGAACCGAGATGTAAATACCGGAACAAATTCTGCGGCCTCTGGGTTCAACCATGACGTCCTCTTTGAGTCCGGTAATTCAGTATTACCTGACGCGCTCTTATCCTCTTGTATTGTTCCCACAAAGTCATTCCGCTCTTCTACTTCTGCTTCCTTTTCTTCATCTACTACTCTCTTGGGCACTTGTACTTCCTCTGGAACCTTTAAAGTTTCCTTTTTCTCCGAATAGGGATAACGCCTTGGTACAGGCTCCCTACTTGCCGCTGTCTGTTCCCTAACATAATTTCTTTTTCCCCTGTTAATTTCATGTTTCTTTGTTTTCTGTGCTGTAGCTGTTGTTACCGTCTTCACACTTGCCACCCCCTTGTAGCCTCCATCACTTCCGGAATATTCAGGCTTTCTAAGCGTCTCTTGGGTTTTCCTCCAACCTCCATGTTTGTCCCTTTTGGCTCTTCCTGATAAACCACTGGAGGATTGGACATCTGTGGCATCTCTTCCTCGGGACTCGTCAGCCGCCTGGACCGTCCTTGAAAACACACACAGCTGTTCAAGATCCGCAAAACCACGTGGACGGTCCGCGAATGCCAAACGAGATCTCTCTTGGGGAGTCAGTCCTTGCAGAATTGCTTGGATAACTTCTGTCTCGGGCAACCCCAATCTTAACACCCGGGCAGCTTTCCGTATATCGCGCACGAAATCTCCTAACGCCTCTCCGTAGGCCTGTGGGCGATGGAATCTTTCCAACTCAAGCTTGAAGCGTCGTCGAGTGGGTATGAAGAAGTTCAACACCTCCCCATGGAAAGCATCAACACTGTCACCCCGACGCAGGGCCTTGGTGACCAGACCAGCCAACGTACTCCGGCAATACGGGTATATAAGATACAAGACCTCCCCATCGGACACCCCTGGGAAATCAGCCACCTGCAGGACCAGGTCCAAGAAAACCAACAGCTGGTCCTCATCAAATCCATCCACCACCGGAAATTTCTGGAGAACGCCTGTAAGAGGGTGGGGCAACTCCTGATAGCATACCGCCGCCAGAATTGCACAATGCAAAACAAACAATCATAAAACAATTTCCCACTAAACACCTAACACAAACACAACCTACAAAAACATTTTAACAAGAATCGGAAAAACTCAAGTACTGTCCTTCCTTTGAGTAGACCCCCGGGCTCCTAGCGCTGCGAAAACCTGCCCCGCTCCAGAATTAACTCTCCGTCAGTCGCCAGACTCAAGAAGAAACAACATCAGACACTAACACCAACATACAATCCACACCACCTAACACTAACCACAATATACGACATTTCGACTACAACATTATCACCATTACAATCGGACGATACCGACTTCCAGTCGGGCCATACCGCATCCCACTAACCGCACGCGCAATTACTTTCAAAAATTAAAAACGGGAACCCATCCCCCACGCGCTCTCCGGCAATGTCCAATTTCAAAACAACAACTCAACTACAACACGTGCCCATGGCGGCCTCAGATTTACAATTCAAAACATTCAAAACATTTAACAATAATTCATAAAAAAAATATATATACTTCTACATTTCATGTTAACTATTAAGTGCCATTTTATTTGCCAGACTATCTCCAAGTTTGCAAGCCCCATCACACCAACGGACCCAAGGGTTCAACCCCAGAATGAACCACGCTCCGGCTACCATTTGTAAACTCTCTATGCTTTTAGTATTGATTTTTCCTTTTTTTTTTTTTTGAAAGAGAGGTTACAAGTTATTTAGAACTAGGCGAGAGCCTAGAAAAGCTAAAATTGGGCTGGGTCCAGTATGATGGGACTTGCAAATGAAACACTGAACTTAAGATAACAACAATTTATTGTTCTTGGCCAGTACAACCTATGAGCTTCTAAAGGCCAGATAAATAAGTCTTTTGATCGTTAAATATAATTTCATTAATATGTGCCTTGCCCAAAAGTTGAACAAGGAATAATAACTATTAACAGCACTAAGTATTGAATAATTATCAATAGTTGAACCATCATTGACTAACAAAATCATGGGATGTTACATAAATAACAAATTGTAGTTATAGAATAATACAATTAAAAAATTGGTACATAGTTTCGACCTGCAAGTAATCACTTTTTATAACAAGACATAAATATACAGAAATATACACAGGCATAATCAACATGACAAGTAACAATTATACAAAACAACACACACATATAATTAACATCAACAACGTTTATATTTAAATAACCCATCACATGTTCACCCTGGTCATCAGCGCACATAATAATCTTGTTCAACACCCATAACCCCCTTACTGTTTAATTAATAGGTGACTAAAACCCCCTTCCCAAAACTTCAATTAAAATATCCCAGGAGTGGAGCAGACATGCCCCCAAGTTTTAACAAGATAAGTGTTAACTGAATGTTCCCTGTAAGCCATGCGGCCCGCGCACAAATCCCATGCCGATATTTAATAATCAATTAAATCCCATCAATTATTATAATGAAAAGTAGCATCACAAGGTCAACATGGATGTCCGGTTGCCTAACTGCATTTTATGTTTCTTTTTTACCTTCAAAACAAAATATAGAAAAATAGTGGAATTTGACCACCATGAGTATTCATAACTGACATTGATCAATCTTGTGTAGTCTTATGGTTAACTAATTGTTATAGGGAGCAATTACAATTATGGTTACAAAATTTGCTATGGTAAAATACAATCTGTGACAATGGTAAATTTTAAAGTGTGCAAATTATCTAAACAGTAGAACAGAATTTGTAATACAGAATATAAGTCATAAGAGTATTAAGTCAGCTCACAGTGTTACAAAACTTGACTACCGGCAGGGTCAGGCATTGGACGGGATCTAGCAAGATCTGACATAGGCAGGCTTGCAGTGGACGTCTCCAACGGGAGTCGACCACGGTTTAAAACCACCCCCAGATCATGAATGAATAATAAAATACGTGTCCACATGGAGCAACATCGTTAACATAACCATCCCAACATGCTTACAACAGAAATAGAATGATATACAACTCTATCTACCGAACTCCCCTCGACCCGGGCGGTGCGTGACCCCGGCCGAGTTTTCACTCTCAGAACGAGATATACATGATAGTCATTGAGGAGGCGTAAGCCTTACAAAATACAATTAAAATATTCCACCCATTGTCCGTAAATAACTGTCCACACTGGAACGTTTCATGAAAGTCTCACCGAGTACTTCGGCCACAAGGTTTAGGTTAAAAATGGTTAAATGTCACCTGGTTTGAAGGGTGCATGTTGAGGGCTCAGTAGTGGGTGTCCAGTCCATCCTTCCGGCTGACACAGCTGACGAAGGTTTTAAAGTTACATCGTCGGAGGCAGTTGTTCGGCCATCCTTCCAGAGCGGGGCAGATTCCCGGCTACCTCGGAAACCCTGCACAATTATATCTGGGATTACTCATAGGTTCATGAAACACACACACTACCACATTTACCCACTGACATGGCATGGACTGTCCGGTTTATAAACTCGAAAAATTGCCTAAGTCAAGAATCCCATTGAATGTGGTAAATCACTTCAAAAATAACTCCATTGAATATGTTAATATAGAATATGTCTAAATATAGTCACTTCATAATAATGATGATTTTAATTAACCTTTATGCAAAAGTTTTCATGACGCATTTACAGGAATTGGCAACTTTTAACAAGTCCGTGACATATACAGATATCAGAAAATTACTGACTTACGCCCCATCTTAGTTTAGTTAATTTAGTAGAAGCATTATTGGATTAATATACAACATAATTATATCCTTAACGTTACAATCAATTAACCAGGGTTGAGACAAAGCATACATAAAACAAATTATAACCTGAAACTCGCCATGCGCTAAGGATTGACTGCAATATATATCTCAACGCATCCACTTTAATATTAAATAAAACCAATTTGTTTTTATAAATAATTAAAATACATATTTTAATGGACTTACCGGAGGTCACGTAGCTTTCTACTTATTCATAGAAGAAGCTGGGAGACGAAAACTGTTCAATCTACTCTGCCAGCCGGGGACTAGAATGTGAAGCGCTGATAGCTAAAGTCGTACTGAATAAACCAGCTGTTGAAAAACCCGTACGTGCATAGATAGGGCGCGCGCGAGTCGGGCGGGCAAGGGGCAGCAGCATGACAAAGTGCAGCTGAACGTCCCAAAGGAAAACTTCTTTCTCGTCGACAAATACGTAATTTCTTTAATAAAGCACAATATAGATATCGGAAGATCGCCGCGTTTTCCAAAACGCGGCACATTGATATTTCACCAATAAATTTTATTTGCAACCGGTGATTGCAAATTGGCGCTCAACAAACATTCCCCTGAACAGATACTCATCCTATAAAATATTAACAACCTATACACAAATAATAACCAAGTTAAACAAGGTACAATTCTGAATAAAAAAACCCGTAGACTCGAGACTGGATGTACAGAATTCATGCCAACAACATGAGGCAGTAAAATATACTAGTAAACACTTTTACACGTTACAGAATTGGCGATCACAACAGTGAGGCTAAATAACATACAATTTAGAAAGTACGATTATTTATGTCGTTACAGAATTGACGCCAACAACGTGAGGCTAAAGGTCCCGTAAGTTATTTGTGTCGTTACAGAATTGGCGCCCAACGTGGGGCTAGAAATAGAATAACTTTGTATTCTTATTGTGAGTTTACAGTGATTTCTACTCTTGTGGCGGCTACGATTAACAACAGAGATGTCAAGGAGAAGAGCAACGTCACGGAAACGTATGGAAGAAGAAGAGAGAGAGTTAAATATAGAATATAAGGAAGCAACCACAGTTGAAGAAGTAGAAGTACAAACCCATACAAAAGGAAGATATGAGCATGCAGGAGATGTTGAGAATTCTAATGGAAAGGAATAACAAAATTAATGAAACATTGAAACAAAATAAAGAGGATGTTGAAAAAATGGAAAAACGAAGAAAGGAGGACAGAGAAACAGTGAAACAAGATAGTGAGGAATTAAAGAAACAGATGAAAGAAAATAATGAAACATTGAAACAAAATAGTGATGAATTGAATAAAAAATTTGAAAGCAGCAATGAAACATTAAAACAAATGAAAGAAAATAATGAGAAGAATAATGAAGAGTTAAAGAGGCAAATCGAAAGTAATAATGAAACATTACAACAACAGTTGAAGGAGGATATTAGACAAAGTAATGAAGAATTAAAAGGACTGTTGAAGGAAGAGAGTGAGAAAAATAAAGAGGAATTAAAACAGCAGTTAGAAGAGTATAAAGAAGAAATAAGGAATGGAATTACCGAAACTAACCAGAAGGTTGAGAAAACCGAGGAAAATTTAAGTCAATTGCGCGAAGAGTTGATAAACAAAATAACTGAAGTGGAAGATAACAGTAAAACTAGTATTGTTATACTTCACAAAGATACTCAGGAGCAATTAGAGATACTACAAAATAAGGTAGGGGAACAATCCAATCAGGTAGAAACCAAGATAATACAGGTACAAAATCAAGTTACCAACAACAGGGAGAAAATAGATGAAATTGAACAGAAGGATATAAACAACCTTAAGGAAGAGATAGAGGTACTAAAACTTAGACCAATAAACTATATACCTACACTAATCGGAGAAAATAAAGAAGTGATAAATTTTAAAGAATATCGTCAGAAGCCTCTAGAATTTTTGGAAAGGCTAGAAGAAGGTTTAAATAAGACCAAAGAAAGTCGTTGGAAAATAATAAAGAATCTTCTTGATGATAGTTTTGAAAATATTAATGATAACTGGTGGAAGGCAGTAAGAAATGGAATTACCAATTATAATGAATTTAAACAAATTTTTAAAATAAAGTATTGGTCTGAGTCCATCCAAAATATAGTTAGGGACAATTTGAGCACTGGCAGATATGATGCTGGAAGAGGACAGACAATGACTGCTTATTTTCTGGGTGAAGTCTGGGTGGCTCGACATTTACAACCAAAAATCCCTGAAGAGTGTCTCATAGCCAAATTATCATATCATTTTGGAGAAGACATTGTACGGGCTCGTCGGTGTGGACAGATAAAAACTATTGGAGAGATGGAGGCTCTCTTAGAAGGTTTTGAGAGGGAAAATTATTATTACAGGAGTCGAAGAAGAACTGAGGTTTGGAATGATAGGAACAAGGAAGAACCACACGACAATCGACAGCCAATAAACCACGTACGGACGGATGGATATAATAGAAATCCGAATAACAGGCGATTTCAAGGAAGACATCCGAATTTTAACAATGACAGAAATTGTGACAGACGATATGGAAGAGATAATGACAACAGGAGACAATGGAATGATAACGGAGAAGTCTATCAGAGATCCAGAAGCTGGGATAGAAGAAGGGAGACACCCTCTGGAAACCAAAACACCAATGAACAAGTTCAACCAAACAACAGTGATGTAAATAGGGAAAACGAGAGGCCGCAGTGAGAACATTGGACGGCCCATCACAGCGAGCGGACCCAGGGCTGAGGAGAGATATAAACCCTAATAATAATAATAAAGAACCAATAACCGTGATAAGAAACTTTTATTTAAAAAATATACTGAGAGATTTGTTGGAAGAGTTTACCATGGAAGAAGATAAACCGAATGAGGACATAGTATACATCAAGGTAGAATTACATGTGGTGCTAACTGAAGTTATGATTGATACAGGAGCAAACATTTCTTTAATAGATAGATTAGAGCTGACCAGAATACAGGAGTTGAGTACGGAGAAAATATCCACATTGCCTATTAATAATATTGCTATTGTAGGAGCGACTGGCAAACAAAACAAGACAATAAAAGAGCAAGTAAGTCTGAATGTTACGAGTATGGGAGTAGGAATTCCTATGGTGTTTCTGGTGGCGCAAGGGTTACCTTTTTAAGGTGTTGATAGGTTGTGATACGCTAAGGCGTCCACTATGCGATTATTAATTTAGCCAGTGGAAAAATGACACTGAGCTCAGAAGGTTATGAATGGACTGCTGAGATAATAGGAAGCTCAATAGCCCCTCAGTAAAGAAACTCATACCACGTTAGGGAAATAATAAGGAGACCCATAGGAGATAAAGAGATCGTAACAGAATCAGCATTATGGCAGGAAAAAATGCAGGAAATATTGTCGTTTCAAGGAAAGGGGTATACCGAGGCAATCAGTGTGGAACAGAAGGAAAAATTAATAGAAATATATAAAACTTATCGTAATGTATTTTCCGATTCTCCTGGAAAGGCGAAGAATTTCATATGCCGATTAAAATTTCATGACTCCGTTAATTTCAATAAGAAATTGTATTCTATTGCTCAATCGTTAAAAGAGGCAGTTAGAAAAGAAATAGCAAGGATGATTCAAGAAGATATTATAGAACGAAGTAGTTCCCCATATACCAGTCCCATTGTGGCGATTCCTAAAAAAGATGGACAAGTACGGTTGTGCCTTGATGCGCGGGAAGTAAATAAAATTATAATTAATGGTCGCACATCTCCAATAGAGATAGAAGAAACTATGAAGAAATTCCATGGTTGTAAGCTTATGAGTAGTTGGGATGCTGTTTGCGGATTTTGGCAAACAGAGTTACTCCCGGACAGTCGCCATTATGTTGCCTTCATCTTCGAGGAAAGAAACTAACAAAGTAAAGGGCATATACGAGTATAATCAAGCCGAAATAAAAAAGTATTATGGAAATTGAGATAAGTAATGGTGAAGTCAATCAGCTTATTTGAGCAATCTATTTATTACTAAAATAACATGTTTTCTGGGGGGTATTATGTAACATGACATTTTTACCATGCCTTGGAAACATAAATATACTTTGATTATATTAATAAAAAGTACCATGAAACATCAGATTTTAAAGAAAGACCTGATTGAACATGGTTTATTTTAATTGTTTAATGTATGTTGTGTTTATCATAGTTAAAATGATGTCAACGATGATAAGTAAGAAGGACACTGTTAATGAACTTACTTATGGAATTTTGTTTTATTTGTGCAGACTGTAAATTTATAAATACATTCAGTTAAGTGGAATTATAATATATTACTAATAGTTATTAGTAATTAGTTTGGGTCATCTTAATTAATATTATATATGATAGTGTTAATGACACCAATGTTTTTCTTAACAAGAAAGTACCAAAATAATAGTCATAGATTTTTGTAAAACTAGGCATATTGAGCTTAGTCAGTTAAGTTATATGAATAAGAATTTCTATTGAAATAATAATGAAACAATGTCAGGTTATGTTAAAGGATTACTAAATGTGTCAAATAAATTTTAGAAAGTGAGAATTACAAATAGAAATAATAATAAATGGGTTTGGATCAACTAGAATAAAAAGTGTAAATTAATAACTCCAGAAATATAGAACAGAAAATAGTCAAGAGTGGTGTCAAAATGATCAGTGTATCATCAGAAGATCAAAGAAACCAATAAATTAAAGATTTAAGCTCTTATAAAAAGGTATATCCTTTTAAAGAAAATGACATAAAATAGTAAAAGTTTGTTTATATGATTCTTATGATGTCACCATGGTGATATAAAAATGTTACATTGGAAACCAAGGAGATACCTGATATAGGCCTTAGCAACTAATATGTTAATAAAATAGAATGGAGATTATTATTAAAAGCTGAATGAAGAAAGGTTGAATTAAACAACTCATAGTGACAAAAGTAAATTATAAGACATTTTATACCAGTGCATCTAAATAAAACCATTAAATAATTATCTTCATCAAGATTAAAATAGAAGAAGGAAGTGCTACAGGACTCTACAGAATTAAACCAGGATATCTCTGAAGAAAGTGAATCAATTGACAGGGAGAGAAGTATTTTTGATACAAAATTAATCTGAACCATTCCCTGTTAAGCCTAGACTATAGGTTTCAAAGACATTGAGTACACTTTTCATAAAAACCATTTTTGAACTTCCACTGAGAACCATATTAATTAATAGTATTGCCATAAGCATAAAAAAACCATTGATGTATAGTGTTACTATAATCTAAAGCTAATTAACTCTAAAAAACATTTTAATAACATAACCTAGACACTGAACTTTGTTACACTCTTTATATAATCCTTTAAGGCACATTGTAACTATTTCTAGTCACATGTATTTTGATACTTTTCCTATAAAAACTGTTGTTATATCGTAGCCAAAAGGACCTAACTTAGCACATTATATTTGTATTTTATTCATTAAATATAAAATATGAAATATTTATGCCCTGAGGTATAAGAGCTACTGCTGCCACTCTGAGCATATTAAAATACAGCTGGCCAAAATTTGTTAAGAATTATATTTGACATTTTAAAACAAGTAAAAGAATAAATAAAGGATTTGAGTTTACAAAATACTGAAAAGGATTTATTCGTTTCTTTATTTCATGAATACACAATGGGTATGATATACTAAACAAGATATCCGGTACTGTGAGTTGACTTCAGTAATTAGATTAAGTTGGCAACACTCATCATTTGAAAGTCATGGCAGATTTTTTAAATATGTTTTGATGAGCACAAGTTATCACATTCATTGCTGAAAGAAAAGATTAAAAGAGAGTTAGTTACAGAATAAGGAAACCATATATTATTTAAATAAATTTTAATAAAAATTTATTATTGATATTTCACCAATAAATTTTATTTGCAACCGGTGATTGCAAATTGGCGCTGAACAAACATTCCCCTGAACAGATACTCATCCTATAAAACATTAACAACCTATACACAAATAATAACCAAGTTAAACAAGGTACAATTCTGAATAAATAACCCGTAGATTCGAGACTGGATGTACAGAATTCATGCCAAAACATGAGGCAGTAAAATATACTAGTAAACACTTTTACACGTTACAGAATTGGCGATCACAACAGTGAGGCTAAATAACATACAATTTAGAAAGTACGATTATTTGTGTCGTTACAGAATTGACGCCAACAACGTGAGGCTAAAGGTCCCGTAAGTTATTTGTGTCGTTACAGAATTGGCGCCCAACGTGGGGCTAGAAATAGAATAACTTTGTATTCTTATTGTGAGTTTACAGTGATTTCTACTCTTGTGGCGGCTACGATTAACAACAGAGATGTCAAGGAGAAGAGCAACGTCACGGAAACGTATGGAAGAAGAAGAGAGAGAGTTAAATATAGAATATAAGGAAGCAACCACAGTTGAAGAAGTAGAAGTATTGGTAAGAGATACCCCAATAACAGTGACTGATGGAAGGGAAACGGTGGTAAGAGATACACCAGGGGATCAACCAGATAAACCCATACAAAAGGAAGATATGAGCATGCAGGGGATGTTGAGAATTCTAATGGAAAGGAATAACAAAATTAATGAAACATTGAAACAAAATAAAGAGGATGTTGAAAAAATGGAAGAACGAAGAAAGGAGGACAGAGAAACAGTGAAACAAGATAGTGAGGAATTAAAGAAACAGATGAAAGAAAATAATGAAACATTGAAACAAAATAGTGATGAATTGAATAAAAAATTTGAAAGGTCCCGTAAGTTATTTGTGTCGTTACAATATATATAGATATATATATATACACACACACACACACACACACATATATATATATACATATATATAGTTTATGCGTTCATTATTGTTCCAAACCTTAACATCAAAAGACATTAACGTCAATTGTTTTGTTTGATAAATTTTCTTATATTGTATTAATAACAACGATATGTAGAGTCTCATTATTTATGCTAATTAGTAATGGATAGATTCATTGATTAGATCGATTAATAATATTTGCATAATCAGATTAACTAGTCACATTTTATAATTTATTTGGCTAATTAAATTTTGCATAAATTAGCATAATTATCGTTAAAACATGCCGAGATAGGATGCATCAACCAGTTAATGATGAAATTTAAAAAACTTTGACCTATTATATACTAAGCATTATGTTGTGTTTAACATTAAGATTATTACTAAATATTTAATAATGTTCAAACCTATTAGTGAGGAATATCCAAATACCTGTAAACTTTGTATTATCCAATCTAAGAAGGTAGATAATAAATCTTATCATTAGATTACATTCCTAACCGTATTGTACGAATATATTAGAATCGTTAAAGAGATATTAATTATTTAAAGTTGATTAATTCATGTTCCAATGAAACTAGTTTAACCTCAAATATCAACAATAATCACATGTTCGCTTTATATGTTATTCGTTAAGGAATTTTAATAATGTTGTCACTCTCCTATTACTAAACCATAATAGTAGTGCATTGTTTTAGTTTTGCTTGTATCTTGCAGTCTCAAAGAACCTGCTTTATTTATTAAATAATTTAACGAAATTCTTAGCGTCCAAGGCGACGAACAATCTGAGTCAGACTTGTAACTCTGGGATATAATAATTTTAAAGAGTCCATCAGTAACCTTGAATTAAAGGAAGATAAACAATATTATTGTATCTTAAAGATAATTGAAAAATGAGTTCGAAGAATAAAATTAATTTAAAATCCATCCAAGATTTGTGACTAATTATTTTACTAGACTAAGACGTTGCAGCTTAGGTGGACAGCATCCATGGTTGGCAGCAGTGGTGGCGGTAACAAGTGGGTTTAAATAATTTTAAACTTTATGACCATCAATACCCATGAGCTTTATTATTAAAACCCCACTACAAGTAAGTAACTGTATAACCGATTACCTCTATTTTCATTGAGAAGACACATAAATAGGTCCGTCTCAGCAACTAGAGAACGTCAAAATCCAAATGCGAACTCAGTGAACCAGAACAATAAAATAAACAAAGTATTTTATTTAACCAATATTCAACCGAATTAATAATAATAACATTTTAACAGAAGCATACTCGTTTCATTATAAATGGGCACCAGCAATTAGGGGCTTAAACGGGTAACAGTTAGTCTAGTTACAAATTGGCACCGCAACTCGGGGCTATTTAGCCCATACGAATTTCTTCACAGTTACAATTTGGCGCTCCATCGCGGGGCTTAAACGGATACAAAATAGATCAATTACAACAAGAAAGAAGTAGTAGTAGTAGTAGTAGTAGTAGTAGTAGTAGTAGTAGTAGTAATAGTAGTAGTAGTAGTAGTAGTAGTAGTAGTCGTGGCAGTGGTATTGAAATAACCTACTTGTTGTTTTCAATTACTTGGATGTCTAACATACAATACACAATTTAAATAATTACATTATAATTCTTATATCATAAATAAAAGTACATTTTTATAACATGAAAATAAAAAGTTTACTTGTAACATTTAAATAACAAAAATAATGTTTACTTCAGATTACCGAACATTAATTATGGTGCACCCATTTTATTTCAATACATTTATTTCACCGAAATTTATTATACACAAATATTAAAATTACATACTTTAATTATATTAATTCTGTAAATTTTTTTATTTACATTGTATACAATTATGTATTTATTTGATTTCTTTATTTATATTTTTGTTTATTGATTACTGTTTTCCCGTTAAAAAAAAATAATTGTTGATTTGCCACCTGTCTTCTCTGTTGCGTTACGGTGGGCAAGTTATCGTTTGTGATGATGGTGTTGAGGCCGGTTCTTTCACGTCGTTACTTGTGCGTGTGTGTTTGTTACGGCATGATGATGATGATTACGGCGTGACGTAGTAAATGTCGTTATTACCAGCATCTGTCCCTTTGTTCAAAATTGTTCGAGATAGGCCTATTTATAGTGTGGTGTAAGTCGACATGTCTGATTTTGCTGGATACCCTCCCACACTTGTCAAATTTTGTTCCATCTTCCATAAATCGTGGCTTTAAACAAATCACTTTATCGTCTATTTTTGCACTAGTAGTAGTGGTGATGTATAAACAAGTAGTTGCATAAGACTCATAATTTTTTACACGTTTGGAGAATATAAATAAACAAATGATTACTTATTAGTTATCGGAGTAATTAACTTGCGTTTAAATAGATCAGTTAATCGTACAAAACGTTTGCACTTATTTTGTGTCTGTGTACTCGTCTCTTTAGTCTTCCTCTAATGGCAATAAGGTTCGCAATGTGTATTTCTTTAAATGTGCAAATTTTAATGATATTTTTATTTATAATGATTAAACAACATATTTAATGATAAGTATTTATGAATATCCTAATTAGAGTTTGTTAATGTATAACTAAATATAATTGACAACTATGTAGTTGTCACTCTTATTACATAACACGGCACATAGCGGAATTTAAGAATTTAAGTTATGTTTGGTTTTTCGTAAACGTAAGTATATGTCTTTGATAATCATTCATATTCTAAATCAGAATTTTTCAAGTTTTAGAGATTGTAGATTTTAAGTTTGCAAGCACGGTCGTAGATCTATAAAACTTGAAAACGTCTTATTTAGAATATAAATGCTTATCAAAGGCATATACTTACGTTTACGAAAAATCAAACATAACTTAAATTCGTTGCGACACAATCGTATAAAACCCAATCAGTTGCGACCGAGGTAGAAATTTGAACCTGGTAAACTGCAATCAATTTGCATTTTCATATTATTATTATAATAATACAAAAATTTCCGTTATAATTCTATTACTTCCTAGCCTAACCTAACCCAACCTAACCTAACATAACCTAAGCTGACCTAACCTAACCTAACCTAACCTAATCTGACCTAACCTGACCTAACTTAACCTAACGTAACCTAGCCTAAAGTAAAAAAATAATGGAACAAAGAGGTTACTCGCGCAAATAAAATGTTGCAGAATTGAGATCTCATCGAAATTCAGAATAGCGACGTTTCTAAATGACAGATTCATTCAGTAAGTGAAAGTGCGGTGCTTCGGATTGACCTCTGAAGAATAGGTAAAAGCGTTGTTTCGTCGTAACTGACCGAGACCACTTTAAAACTATTGTATGAACCCACGCCTCTATAAAACTGAATATTTACACTGGATCGGTGTTGTTTCATGACGCTTGTTTTTTTACAAGTATTGATTTCAGTAGTTCAAATATAAAAAAATAAATAATTGTTTTGTGTATATACTATAAAGATTACATTTTTAAATATTATATATTTTGTACTTAAGCTTATTGAAACCAAATTTTTATTGTCTCTGAAGTTAGAAATGAGAGTTATTAAGTTTACTTTGTTTAATTTATCTTGTTTCTACAAGCTACGATGTCTCCTTAAAATCCTTTCATGCCCTATTGGGATAATCAGTGTCTTGTGCAGTAGTATATGGTATGCCTAATAAACAGAGGGGACCAGTCATAGAAGCTGATAGCCTGTAAGAAAACATGTTTATGCTACGTTGATAGAACTCACGTTAGTGTTATACGTTTTAAATTTCGATAGTAGAAAGTAGATAGTAGATACGATAGTAGAAAGAATAACCTAAAAAATAAACTAGTCTTAATGATTTGGCTGAAGCACAAAATTCCTATCTCCCTCTGCTACAGCATAAAGAACTCGGTTCCTCTCTCTACCTCAGTCTAATGTGATTGTAACGCAGCGTTACCTCTGGTTATGTTGCAGTAAAACCCTACTAAATTTTTCCAATTTTTAAGCTATGATGTGTTGCGTTTGTTAATATCGCTTCTAAACTATGACGATTTTCAATATTAAAAACAACACTGTTGCTATAAGAAAACTAAAACACATGTTTAACCTAAATCGCTGGTTTTTCTTGTGCTGAGTATTATACTTGCAAATTTGTGTACAATAGACAAGTGTCAACATCGTGTTTGATGAATCTGTATAAATTATGTCTCATTTTGCGTTCAACAATTATTACATTAACTCATGTCCTCATCCAGTTGTTTACCATCGGGGAACAATTTATGCAAAGAGTACAAATTAAATAAACGTTAACGTGACAACAGTCAACAGAGGCGGACCAGTCAACAAGTGATTCGCTGCCGTATCGATCGCCACTGCTGTGTTTCCGTTTATCGTACTGCACAGAAGAAAATGGAAAATAATTGTATACACACGTTTCTCACATTAGATTTATATTAGCAATTTTTACAATTGGTTGGTGCAAACGCGTAAAGATATATAAGTATCTCCTTAGTTACTTACTTACAAGTACTATATTTTCTTTGAATCTCTCAGTGCCGATAATGATTAAACTTTAGTGATCATTATTACCATCATCACTAAGTGATGATAATGTCAGTATTGTCGCCTTCTAAACCGCTGTTTATAGCTGTCTTTACCTTCCCAAATGCTGTTAAAAATTTATGCCCTCCTTTGTTTTACCCACTTCGTATATTCTGAAATGTTTGAAACATTCCTTTTCGGTTTTTACCATTCAATGATCATACTGTTGTTGACTCTTATAACATATCAATAATATGGCAACCTGTTCTCTTTACCTCTGCTATCTAACCTGGTCAATGTATACGTTCTTTGCCAATAACGGTGGCAAAACTTCGTAGCTCTATTGTGGTGATCATATTTCTGGACTTTTTGTCCTGTTTTCCAGCCAATATATTGTTATAACTCCGTCCATGGTTTAAACATATTGTTTTCATTGTTACTACTAGTGTTTCAGTCTTATAATATTGGACTAAGTTGGCTGACACGAGTTCCCGTTTGCTGTAGACCGTATTTATCTCTTCTCCTCATGCTACTGTTATTTTTATAAACCTTATAAGCTTAAAAACTTTCTCGTGTCTTTGTCGTTTCCTATTGTTGAGTTCCACTTAGTTAGCTACATTTTAAATTTCTTCTCTCTCTCTGTCTCTCTCTCTCTCTCTCTCTCTCTTTCTTTCTCTCGCTATCTCCCCCCTCCCCCTACACACACACACACACACACACACACACACACACACACACCTACTTACTTTCTCTTGTCAAGTATTCTGCTTTTTGTTATTGTCTTGTCTTGATACTCATAGTCTCCAGAGAGCATTACTAATTTTATCTTCTTTCTGCTTTGCAAAGAAACAACATTACCTATGTTTTACTCTAACATGGAAATAACAGTGAGGTATGGCTGCCTTATACGCTAACACCATTAGTTCTGCTACGAAAAATTTAAGATGGCCTGTCAGAGGTGGTTTAATATTGGCTGGAAGTACAAAGGATACATTGTTTGTTGTCGACCTTGTTTAACATTTACAGAGATGAATGATGAGGAATAAATTCGGTGGAGAAGAAGCAGTTAGCACTGGAATAAGGAAAATACATCCGTACGTTTTCCTGATGTAGTGATTTTGTTATAATGATACAGTTGATGTTACAGTGATTTAGTGAACAAGACAGTAACTACAATAGAATGGTAGAAAATTTAGAAAATAGTATATAAGTCTATGGAATGAAAGGGGAAATAAGATGAAGGTAGTAAGTGGCGAGAATAAACGACAAGAGACACATGAAAGTAGAAAAACCAGTAAAGAGAATAGAACAGGTAGATAGTTATATATACTTAGTGTGCATATTTACTGTGCAGTAGAGCAGAGATTATGAGTTAAATAGCCAAAGCAAAAAATAAAAACCAGAAATTTAGTTGTTTAATAGGATAAAATAAATTTTGTATACGGAATGAACTTGGACCTGGGAAAGAGACTGGCATAGCGTTTTTCGTGGAATGTTTTATTTTACGCGTCATAGATAAGGACAGAGATAAAAAAAGGGCCTAGAAATGTGATTGAGGTTCTCTAAATGTGAATTATGATGGGGAAACAATGTGGTGGATGAGTGAAGTAATGTAGTAAGGGCTGGAGACCTAATCATTAACAATCGAGAAGGGTAACACCTTTTGAAGGTTACAAAATGGACGAAGAGAAACGGGAAATGGATATAAGGGCCTGACAGGAAATGGACTGGTAACAATTGGTTTCGAGGAAACCGTGAAAAGAAAGAGGAACAGAAATAGAGAAAGATAAAGAAAGAGAGAGAGAGAGAGAGAGAGAGAGAGAGAGAGAGAGAGAGAGAGAGAGAGAGAGAGAGAGAGAGAGAGAGAGAGAGAGAGAGAGAGAGAGAGAGAGAGAGACAGACAGACAGACAGACAGACAGGCAGACAGAGGACAGAGATTGCACCTTTTGGATAATTCCTATTGTGAAATGACATTAAGAAATGAAAGTTAAACCTGGGATGAAGACTATGGTTTCTGATACCAGGAACTTGAGCCAACTGGTCCATTTATTTTGTCGTCCTAATGCAAAAGCGTTCCTGCTCTCTTCCACAATGTTACACGACGGTGTCGATTAGTTTTTTTTGTCATTACTTCTCCGGTACCAACGTTCAAAGACAAACTCAGTTGTTAACTTTTGCTTTTTACTTTGGACGTTTATTGTCAGGCCCTTTTTAAACAATCACCATTTATTTTCACATTCTTAATTATGTGAGGCTTATTTATTTTTGACCGTTAGGTCTTCCATTTTCTGAGGGTGGTGATATCGTGCAACTTTCGTCGTAGAGTTATCGAGTTTAAGGTAGTTTCACAAACCCCGCTGGCGTCTTCTAAATCTCCCCCCCCCCCGTCGCTTGTTTGTGACATTCTGTTCTTAAAATCTCACGATATTTTGCAATAGTCAAGATCCATTGTGTTCAAACAAGCTTAGGGGCTTTCTTGCTGTTATTTAGCGCCTAAATTTTACAGATGTAAGGAGAAATTCTTTCAAAAATTATTTCCATCATTACGGTACTTGTTTCTTCGGAAACCTTATTATTCCATTACACTTTATTCAACTGGCGTTTACTTATAGACTATTTTAACTGACAAAGTCTTAGAAGTCAACATCTTCTCCATCTAGTGTCTGGGGCGTTCTCTTAATTTGATCGTAAGCCCCTACTTTGATGGTCCTCGTTACTCTCGACGTTTATTAGAATATAGCAGGTATCTTGAACATTCTATGATTGTTTGATTATTTGAGCGTTGAAGATAATAAAGAATCCTTAAATTCAACACCTATGCCACTTGAGTTTTGACTTCAATTTTAACGTCTCTATGAATATTTTTAAAAGTGTTAGGGTTACAGCACCCAAACTAAAGCCTTATTGCCTAACAAATTTGAATAAATTTGTTACAAATTGTTGACAGATGTTTTATGCCCAACTCATCCTCTATCCTCTCATAGTACTCACTATGCGTACATAGTACTTTTACACAACGATTCTTTAATGTGTCCTTACAGTGGAAGTAAAATCCTCATAATTGTGTTTGTGTATTTGTTTTTCTGCATAATTTAATAAACAAATTTTGTTAGCTATTGTAACAAATATATTTGAATAGTCGACGAGTTTTGACATTTGTGAAATGAGCTTCATAAGCGTTATAATAAGCAAAGTTGAATTTTATAATAAATAATAGTAAAAATTTGTTATCGTTATGTGAACGCCAAGCTCTGTGCTTATGTAACTTTGGGTTAAGGCGGACTCTCATGTTATTTAATTTATGAATTACTCGTTGCTAATTTAAAAAGTTGTTTTTAAAAATGTATACAAGTTTTTCATTACAAAAATACGAAAATTGAAAATTAAGTAGTCCCATTACTTATTGTACTTTACAACTATTGTCCTTCTTAAAAATATAAATGCTTATTTCGTTTAATATATTTAACGCCATCAAATTTAAAATCCATGGTTACTTACGAATAAAAATAATACAAAATAACAAGAAAAACTGGCACTAGTGCATGCATTTGTATTTCAAGGAATTCTATTTTCTTTAGTATACACCATTTTTGTGTGGACAATCTTTATCACTATTGTAATATTATTACTATTACTGTTTGTTTGTTGTTCTAATGCTACATTTGTTTGGAATTGTACTGATTTACGTTAACGACAAATGTAAGCAGTATATTGTATGTATAGAAGTGTATGTTATAGAAACCTAAATTGTATTGAATTTGGAACTGTATTGTTTAAATATATTACCTGTTCATTATATATTTTCCTTTTTAATTTTACTTCCATGTTCAATAAGGAAATGGAAGTATGGAGATGGCAAAAAAAATCGTGGTCGAGATTATTGCAGATTCTGATTGTACTAACCTCAAAACATGAAAAAAAGTCATTTTTCGAAAAGTGTGTGTGTGTGTGTGTGTGTGTGTGTGTGTCTGTGTGTCTGTCTGTATGTGTGTCTGCTGTCTGAGATTTTTTAATTCCATGTTCCTTAAGGAAATGGAAGTATGGTGATGGCAAAAAAAATCGTATTCGAGATTATTGCAGATTCTGATTGTACTACACTCAAAACATGAAAATAAGTCGTTTTTCGAAAAGTGTCTGTGTGTGTGTCTGTGTGTGTGTCTGTCTGTGTGTCTGTGTGTCTGTCTATCTGTAGATTTTTTTTTATGGCAAACGATAACGGCCGCAAATTCAAACAGAATCAAATAATTTTTGCATACAGCCCTGATTTGCATAGTACTTTAGACGTATTGTTTTTGGTGAAGATCGGTTAAGGGAAAAGGGTAGTTTACCGGCAACGTTTTTTTTTAATCAAGGGTAATTTGTTTATATGGCAAACAATAACAGCCGCAAATTCAAACACAATCAAATAATATTTTGCATACAGCTCTGAATTGTAGAGTTCTCAAGATCTGTTGATTTTGGTAAAGATCGGTTAAGGGAAAGGGGTAGTTTACCGGGAACATTTTATGTTTTAACAAGGGTATTTTCTATGGCAATCGATAACAGCCGTAAATTCAAACATAATCAAATAATTTTTTGCATACTGCCCTGAATTATAGAGTTCTCGAGACCTATTGTTTTTGGTGAAGATAGGTTAAGGGGAAGGGGTAGTTTACCGGCAACATTTTATGTTTGAAAAGGGTATTTTATTTGGCAAACGATAAGAGCCGTAAATTCAAACAGAATCAAATAATGTTTTGCATACAGCCCTAATTTGTAGAGTTCTCAAGACCAGTTGGTTTTGGTAAAGATTGGTTGAGGGAATAGGGTAGTTTACCTGCAACGTTTTATGTTTAACAAAGGTAAATTTTTTTAAGACGAACGATAACTGCCGTACATTAATACAGAATCAACTACTCTTCTGCATACCTTTTTGAATTATACAGAACTCAAGGTCTGTTTATTTTATTGAAGATCGGTTAAGGGAAAGGGGTAGTTTACCTACAACGTTTTATGTTCTAACAAGGGTATTTTCTATGGCAAACGATAACAGCCGCAAATTCAAACAGAATGAAATACGTTTTTGCATACAAGCGTGATTTGTAGAGTACTCTAGACTTATTGTTTTTGGTGAAGGTCGGTTAACGGGAAGGGGTAGTTTACCGGCAACGTTTTTCTTGTCAAAGGTAATTTTCTTATGGCAAACGATAACAGCCGCAAATTCACACAGAATGAAATATTTTTTTTGCGTACAGCCCTGATTTGTAGAGTACTCAAGACCTATTGTTTTTGGTGAAGATCGGTTAAGGGAAAGGGGTAGTTCACCAGCAACATTTTATATTTTAACAAGGATATTTTCTATGGCAAACAATAAGAGCAGCAAATTCAAACAGAATCAAATAATTGTTTGCATACAGCCCTGAATTGTAGATTTCTCAAGACCTGCTGGTTTTGGTGTAGATCGGTTAAGGGAAAGGGGTAGTTTACCTGCAACGTTTTATATTTTAACAAGGGTATTTACTATGGCAAACGATAAGAGCTGCAAATTCAAACAGAATCAAATAATGTTTTGCATACAGCCCTGAATTGTAGAGGACTGAAGGTCTACTGATTTTGGTGAAGATCGGTTTAGAGAAAGGGGTAGTTTACCTGCAAAGTTTTATGTTTTAACAAGAGTGAAGTACTTAATTTTTATAAATAAAGTATCGTGATAAGAAGCTCATAATAATCCACTGTAGAAACGTAGATGAAATATCTATAAATGAAGAAGTTAGGTAAACGGGGTGGGGGTAATTTTCTATAAATGAAAATTATAGTTGAAGGGGGGAGAATTTTTTTGTGTACTACGTTATCGGCAACAAAGAAGTAGTTCTTTGTTAAAATTCCTTCCCGGGCTGTTTAGCCGTAGTCCAATGTTTTCTGCATAACCAGACTTTTCGGCAGTGCCATCGACTTCCATCTCAGTGAAAATCGAGTGCGAAAACGTGAGGTGGTATACGTTAGTGACCACAGTACTGTGGTTTAAGGCTGATGCAATAAGTAGAAAGAAGTAGTTTCTATGGAAATATTTCATTTCGAATATGATTTTAAATATAAATCTTAGAACATGGAAGTCATGTATGGTTCTCCATACCGATATTTTTCTATGACAAACGATAACAGCCGCAAATTCAAACATAATCAAATAATGTTTTGGATTCATCCTGAATTGTAGAGTTCTCAAGACCTATTGTTTTTGGTGAAGATCGGTTAAGGGAAAGGGGTAGTTTACCTGCAACGTTTTTTGTTTTAACAAGGGTATTTTCTATGACAAACGATAACAGCCGCAAATTCAAACAAAATCAAATAATGTTTTGCATACAGCCCTGAATTGTAGAGTTCTCAAGATTTATTGTTTTTGTTGAAGATCGGTTTTGAGAAAGGGGTAGTTTACCTGCAACGTTTTATGTTTTAACATGGGTAATTTTTTCTATGACAAATGATAACTGCCGTAAATTCAATCAGAATCAAATAATGTTTTGCATACCTTCCTACGCTATAGAGCACTTATTGTCTGTTGCTTTTGGTAAAGATCGGTTAAGGGAAAGGGGTAGTTTACCAGCAACGTTTTATGTGATAACAAAGTTAATTTTTCCTATGACGAACGATAACTGCCGTAAATTCAAAGAGAATCAAATAATTTTTTGCATACATTCCTGAATTGTAACAACCTGTAGTTTTATTGATTTTGGTAGAGATTGGTTAACTGAAAGGGGTAGTTTACCCGCCACCTTTAATGTTTTAACAAGAGTAATTGTTTCTATGAAGAACGATAACTGCCGCACATTCAAACAAAATCAAATAATGTTTTGCATGCATTCCTGTATTGTAGAGGACTCAAGACCTATTGATTTTGGTGAAGATCAGTTAAGAAAAGGGGTAGTTTACCTGCAACGATTTATGTGATAACAAGGTTAATTTTTTTCTATGACGAAATATAACTGCCGTAAATTCAAACATAATCAAATAAGTTTTTGCATACGTCCCTAAATTGTAGCGGTCTCTAGGCCTGTTGATTTTGGTGAAGATCGGTTAAGGGAAAGGGGTAGTTTACATGAAACATTTGTTGTTGTAACAAGAGTAAAGTACTTAATTTTGATAAATAAAGTAGCCTGATAAGAAGATCTTAATAATCCACTGTAGAAACGTAGATGAAATATCTATAAATTAAGAGGGTAGTTAAAACGGGGTGGGGGTAATTTTCTATAAATGAAAATTATAGTTGTTGGGGGAGGAGATAATTTTTATATGTGTACTACGTTAACGGCAACAAAGTAGTAGTTTGTTGTTAAAATTCCTTCCCGGGCTGTTTGGTCGTAGTCCAATGTTTTCTGCAAAACCAGACGTTTCGGCAGTGCCGTCGACTTCCATCATCAGTGAAAATCGAGTGCGATAACGTGTGGTGGTATACGTTAATGACCACAGTACTGTGGTTAACGCTGAAACAATAAGTGGAAAGAAGTAGTTTCTATGGAAACATTTCTTTTCGTAAATGATTTTAAATATAAATCTTAGAACATGGAAGTCATGTATGGGTTCTCCATACCGTTATTTTGATTTTAATTTCGTGTTTACGATATAATGTTTTCCATTTGCTTTTTAGTTGATGACTTTCCTTTTCCTCAGTTACCTGACTTGCTTGCAAATACGATTTTTAGTATTTTTTTAAGTAGTGAATAAGAAAACGACACATTTGTGTTGGAAAAATAAATTGATTTATTTGTTTTCTGTAGCAAGTTTGATTGTGTGTATTTTTTATACCGTAGTTTTTTTATTGACTATGTTTTTTGTCAAGTCTAGGGTTTGGTTTTGGTAGCATTTTCTGTTTCTATTGTAATATTATATTTTTTTGTGGTTGGTTTATTTTTTGTTAGATTTTATTGACGTTTGTGTTGGTGTCTCTTGTGTATCTTCTTATGTCTCTTACGCATCTTCTTTACAAGCAATCAAATTAAAATGAATACCAAATTGTAATATATATTTGTCGGAGTCATATGCTTAAATGCCGACACATACATTCCCACGCATACGCGTTCACAAAACGCAATGTTTTGATGTTTATACATTTTTAGATCAAATTTTTATGGTTTTTCAGGAAAACATCTACATAAGGAGTGGTCAACCCGTAGATTTCGATCGACCGATCGATCATAAGACAAAGTTTGCGTAGTTTCAAAATACACAATAATAATAATTAGACATAGAAGTCGTGTTTCTTGTAAAAACTGAACAAAATTATCCTGCAGCAGGCCCTTACTTTATTGTATTGCAGTTAAGGAAGCGCATTTCTGGAGGAGCAAAACTTGACTTCTACGGATAAAAAAATCAGAATTAAATAATTTTAGCTACAAGACAATCCTGTTCAGACGAGATATAGCATGGTTAATGCATTTAATGACTGTAAAATATTAGATTGTCTGGAAGTAGATTTCTTGTCTTGTGTTTTAAATTTTTTACAAACTGTTTTTTTTTTTTTTGAAGAGACGCAAAGCATTAAAACTTTATTAACATTTAGAAAGTTTGTAAGTGTATATACACATTTTAATTTGTAACATGGTGTAGGGTAAATAAAAATACTGTTGTTGAAAAAGTATTAGTTCTTGATAGTAGCCTACTGAAGGTACGTGTTTTGTAAATTAAGTAAGGATGATTATAGCCACAAATGTACCTGAGTAGCAGGTGTTCAGGTAAGTGAAACTGTGTTGAAGGGTATTTATGTAGCATGGTTTTTGGTGAAATTTCTAATTTTCTGTTTCTGTCGTATAATAGTATTTTAAAGTAATATTTATGATAAAATGAAATTAATCTGCCTCAAAAACGAGTTTAAAATGTGTAAAATAATAATTTGTCAATCTGTTGCAACATTCAAATAGCCCACACTTTTTGTAGGTCCATTTATTTTAGTAATTACCATAGTTCGAAAACTGAATATTGGGCATTGATTCTGTAAGGGATAGTTTTATATGAAAAAGAATATTGAGCTAATAAAGCTAAACAACCTGTTATATAATATTAGGCCTATAACAGTTTACTCTCAGAACTTTCTTCCTACGTAAACTGTCAAGCACACTTGTCTTTAAGGCAGAGAATTTTATTTTACGATTGCCAAAAATTAAATTTTCTCATATTCATGTACCTTTCTCTTAGAAATTACATACGCTAGGGTAATTATATTTTTATATTATATTATTTGTGCTTGGTTTATACCACTGCCTTTTTTGCAAAGCATTCTAGGTTAAGAATGAATGTAAAAAAAAAAAAAATTTCTATGGAAAACGTTAAATAAAATTTAGTGTCTGCAGGAAATTTTAAAAAAACTTGAAATTTTGAATTTTGTGTATCAAAAAATGGTAACTGACAAAGTACGTTCAAAGACGATGTAAAAGCTTAAAAAATACAAACCTAACCACTCCTGAGGAAAAGGTGAAAGAAGTTGGTAAATTTAACATAGGCGAGTTATATGGTACAGAGTTCCCTTTTATCTCGCAGATAAAAAGGTTTAGTATCTTTGATCTAGAGTAATGTTAGATAAGAGCAGCGCTTTGCGTCGGTAATGAGCACCGATTTTTTACCAGCATCGACATACTAGTACCAGCGATTATAAGTACGTCGTTTAGTGTTATGTATTACAGGTGTTTTGCCTGTTACAGTAAGTATCGTTCCACGTTGATTTAATGTATTAAGAAATACCGAAACATAGTATATATATTAGTATAAGTTAAATTACAATTGCCTGGGGAATGTATTTTTGTTTACGCTCAAGTTAGATGTTAACTTCAATGTAGAGTAGCAGTGTCTTATGATGTAGAGTGTCAGTGACAACAGTCATGGTATTACCAGTAATTAATTATTCATGACTGAGGTATGCCGTTAATGGCGTCAATATAAAAGGTGCGATAATCCGCCTCACTTTAATGGTATTTGTTAAACGCGTTATTGCTGCAGCAATTGTATCCTGTCTCCTTAGATAATGTGCTAAATATCTATTAGCATGGGCGTAACTTGGGGTCTAACTTTGGGGAAGGGAAGCGTAAAGCTTCATAAATTCAAGTGTGTAGCGAGACCATCTATATAATAAAATTAATAAAATGTTTTATATACAAAATTAGAAAGTTTAGTAATAATTGTTAATTAGTAAACGAGGGACAATTTCATTTGTTAATCAACAAACCTTTCTTCATAAGTTGTACTTCCACTTATGTTTACCTGCAACAAATATACTGTAGGCCTATAAACATAAACAATTTGTGTGACAAAGAGAGGAAAGTAAAGAGAGCAAATTCCTAGAGGTACAGCTGCCCTTATTATTTCATTACAATGTGTTCCAAAACAAGTCTTTGTTTGTGTAAAAGGCATGCATTGTATTCCAGTTAATTAGGTCTCTAACATTTTTTTTCGAACAGAAATTTTGACGTGTATCATTCAAATCTGTCAAACATTCCCCTTACACGTTTCTTCGAAAGAAATAAGAATACTAAATGTATGGCAACTAGTCATTTGATAACAGTACAGACGTTGATAAATAGCGCGTACTGTGCTCGCAAGTATAGAAACTGTCTCCTCTTTGACTATTTGTTAGTTTTTATTTATAACAACTTGAAACAAAATTTTATAATGCTCGGAACATTCTGGGGGGGGGAGTGCCCCCTTTGCACCTCCCAAGTTACGCCTATGTCTATTAGTGTGGCCTGTAATAATACTTCTTTCTATGTTCGTGGTCCTGCGTCCGACTAGAGGCGGCGTATATAACTTATACACATAAATAGGAAAAGAAACGTGTGTATATGTGTGTACTGTGGTATTTGATTTGGTATTCTTTAATTTGATTTAATATGCCATTCTCGCGTCTCCAATGTATAAATTAAATCGAGATAATTTTCGCATCATTTATTCTGTATCCACTTTATCACCGACAACAAAGCCGCAGTTTTATCTTTTGTAGCTGAAAAATTGCTTAACGCAACATACAACGCCACAGTTTAACAACGGTCACATAATGAATGAATTACAAAGTGAGTCCATTCTGATCAAGCGTTGTATAAACATAGCTGGAGGAAGGAATTCATACAACGATAATGACATTTAACTCTTTATTTGTTTGTTTATTATAACGCTTTCAAAGCTGGGTTTTAATAAAAAAATTGCCGGGAAATGTTTCAGCTGGCGAAAGGACAAAAAATGAAAACGAAGCTCGTCGATCCTATAAAATAAAAAATTTAAAGCCTTACATTTAAATTAAATTTTAGGACAAAATTTTAAATATACGAAAGACAGACAGTAATAAGGTAATCGACATTTAAAGGCATTCAACGCAGGCAGATGTTTGCAATTTTGGAAATCATTCGAAAAGACTTCTTTTATTACCTCTTTAATTTTCAAGGTCAACTTTTGTATTTCAGAGTCAAAATGGAATAATGAGCTTCACGACTGAGACATTACAAAGTGAATATCGCTTTAGCAACATTATGATATACCGTGCCAGAGAAATTATATAGGCTATTACCCTTGAGACCTGTCGCCTTTGATTATTATTATTATTATACTTGTTAGCTTAAATTACATAAATTTATTCGTTTTTGTTATCAGACTACCGTTGGAATTATAAAGGCAAGATTACACAGCCTTAGAAGTAATAATTTTTAATTTGAGACCATTGCCACTTTGGTCGGAAAAACTCAGGCGAAGCGTGTTTCGATTTCTAATATAAAGACTATATTTCCAGTATGCTGAGAAGTTTTCAGAATTTGAGGAACTCAGTTTAGAAATCAAAGAACTTTTTATAATGAAACAAAACCAATTCTGGGAATCTAGATATAAAAAGGACAAGTATAATATTTGAAAAGGGCACTACTTTAGGGAATAATCATTTTTAGAAAAATACTATCAGCTACAAATAAACTTAAACATTTTATTAAGATAGTAACAGGCAATGAACATGTTATAAATAATCAAGGGATGGAGATAACACGCTATTGAAAATACATACAATAATTTAAGAATTATGAAACATAAATTTCAGTTTTAAAAAGTTAAATTTGAAAGTAATCTGTGCTTCCTGCAATGATTATGAGCCAAAATAGAGACAAATATACATGAAAATTATACAAAACTGCTGGATAGAGAAGTATGGACACACTATGCTAGTGGTAACTAGGACAGATAGGAAAACAACTAAAATGATACAACCAAATCAATCAAACTTAAATAGATTAATTAACGGTTAAATAAAATAAAGGATTGGAGAGAAGTTTGTTAATTGAGAAGTTTGGTGGCAGACTGTTACAAATATCGTTAGATTTTAGCCCAAGAAGCACATTAGAACACGGACATTTACATGTAAATCAATGACTTGGCTAAGAAACTATAATACAGAGAATCACTAAAAATTTCCTAAATAGAGAATCACTGCAGAATGACTGGAATACTCACGAATAAATTACCAAAAAACATCTTGAATCAAACCTTTAGGTTTTACTCAGATTCTTGCAACAAAATCGTATCATATGCGTACAAGTCAATAATTGAAAACAAATTAACAGTTACTTTTATTGGACCGGTTATTTTCTTCCAGAACAGATTATTATGTCTTAATGCTAGAATAATTTAAGAGTTTTTGTAAAGAGTGTATTGACTAGTTTAATTAGAGAATGGTTTACACATATCCGTGGTATACTAAGAAACATTTTTGATGTTGTAATTACAAATTTCTCTGAACTTTTCTATAAAAATCATTTTGACTAGAAAAACATTTTTTTTGAACCCGTAAAATATTAGGGGCTTTAGAGAGTCCTAAATAAAAGCAATTTAAATAGGCCTATAGTCTACTGTGCATATTAAGCATTTTTTGCTGCATGAGCAATGTCAAACATCACGTGATGGATAGATTACCACAAGGCGGATAGGTTGCAGAAGACATTCTGAAAGGTAAACAGAAGTAAAAAATTCACAACTATAATTATACATATGCTTTATAATATACAATGCCACAAAGTCGCTGGCAGCAACGTGGTAAAATTGTGAGTACGTATTTGCTTTCACGTGAAGTTTGTGTAAATTTTGCGAGCAAACAAGGCTATGGGCGAACAAAGTACAGTATTATAATTGAACAGAGGGTCCATCAGACCCTTGTGTCACCTACCCCTTATGTATACATCACTCATGACATTAAAACACTGGTAACAACATTAAACTCTATAGGCTGTCTTCAACCAAACGATGTGTCGGGCAATGTATCTATGTATGTGTAATAACTTGGAGCAATAAAGGAGATATAAAAATTTATTTCTAAATTAATTTATAATTCTGTTATGGGCCTATACTTATTTTTATAAAAACGAATACATATGTATACTAAAGACAAAATTTTAAACTGTAAATGAAGGAACGTATCTTTTACTTTCACTAAACATCGCATGTTTATAAGAAACACTAAAATGAATTATCACTCAATTTTTAAGTTTATAATCAAAAGTCTCTAAAATTTTTCTGCAAAATAAATTATCTCGAGCAAGCAAAAGCGGATTAAATTAGTAGAATATAATTGTAAGGACGACTAGCTATAAACAATTGGTGACCTAAAGAAAAAATGTGTGCAAAATAATTTAAAAGTAGCTCATTCCTAATAATATAGGCTGATTCGTTATTAAAATACAGAAACATCGTTTAAAAACAAATCTCTATAATATTTAAAATTTAACAATAGAAGGAATGAACGTTCAGTCAGAAATCAATCATGCTCTCCTTGGTGCAATCGAAATGTAGAAAGTGATAAGCGTGAGAGTGAAACGCGATACTAAAGGGGCGATTCAACACTGTATCACCCGCTCCGTGTATTCCGCCCTCGCACGGACACGAAGACAGATGACGTCGTGCGGCAAGAGTGTTATTCAATACGGATATTGATAAATGAGTTACCGAAAGCGCTTAGAATCACTTACATCAACTTCGTCATTGTGTCTTCCGCTCCTTAACTTCACGTAATCACGTAATTCAACTTTTGAGAGGAAATTGATATTCCGCTCTGTGGAAATCGATACTGTATTCCAACATACAGTTTATAACTTAGATTCATAGAATATATATATATATATATATATATATATATATATATATATATTGTAACGTGTCGTTTCACCAAACATAAAACATAACATACTAACTAAAAGATAATTTAATGACAGTAACAAACAATGACTGACGATGACAATAATAACCAGAAGTGAAGACCAAGTGACAAACAAACATGTAAATAATGATTAATTAATAGAATTATAATGTACAAATGTTAAACTTAGAAAATAAGTAAAAAGACATTTGTTAGTTCATAAATCTAATTTAACTATGGGGAGGTCTGCGCACCTCAGACCGTTATTTTATTTATCAAGAAAAACAAAATACATAAAGTGAATTATTTAAGTGTTACAAATATAATCATGTCAAACGGTAATTCTAAAAGTTATATTGTGTGACAGTGTTAAGAAGAGAAAATAACAGTGAAATACATTTTATTATTAATTATAAATGGCAAACCGAACCTGTGACCCATAAAAATGTAGCCATGGCCTTAGTTAAAGAAATTAGTTTTTCGAGTGAAGAAGATTATGATTGTTAAAAATTGTGAATTGCAAGCCAGAACGTTTAAGATAAGTGACTGCTGAGTTGATAGAAATTGAGGACCGGTGGAAGCTGAGATGACCAGGAGAACCAACCCGGGACCTAGAGGAGTGATGTTTTGATAGAGACAGAGCGAAAAACCAGGTGTCCAGGAGCGGAATCAACGAATGAATCCATTGTGAAACCTGCAAAGTTGGTGAGATCATACCACAAAAACAATAACTGAATAAACAATAAACAAATAAATAATAATAATAATTGTGACTTGCGTTAGTGCACTATTATGAAAATGATGGTTAATTATAAGAGTTTTTTGTTGCAGTTAATAGTAGTTTAAAAGGACCCACAAACATTCAACAGACATTAACAACACTGTATTACCCAGTCTCATGCATCAAAGTTGTATTGTCTGTTCTATATGTAAATTGTATGTTGACCCTGAGGTTCAGATGAATAATGCTCTATTTAAAAATAAAACAGGTTATACTTTATTAGTAAGAGATACTAATTTGTTTTGATATTACATATTGACGCTCAGAAGTGGGGCCTTCCACATTCACTGGATACATAAGGAGGATTATATTAACTGAACGTTACAATATATATATATATATATATTGCAATGGGTGAGATTTGCATATAAAATAATAATTTCACTCTTAACATATGATAACATGTTTCAATGAGAACTGGTCAAAGTAAAAGTTGCGTGTTGGAACATTGTATTATAGTAAGAATCATGTCAAAATTGTTAGATTTAGTTAATTTTTTACTGTATAAAAAAATGTGAGTGTTGTGAAATAGTGCGAACGTATGCGTAGCCATATGGCGAGTGCGCGTGTGAATAACTGTGTTACGAATTAACAATAAAAAACGAATTAAGTTAAATACCTTTTATGTAAATCAAATGTCTGACATAAGACTTATACCAGATTGTGCATAAAAATAAGACCAATCTGGTAGTAGTGTTTGTTAATAATATAAATAACAAAATATATGAGTTTTTTCATAAAAAAGGCTTTATCACCCACAAGAAAAGCAATAAAATTATACCGGTCTTATTTGCACGTTTTACATTGCCCATTTGCAATTTCTTACAAGTAAAATGTTATCTGGACTGTAGCGCAAGGGTGAGGGAGCGGATTTGACCAATGAGTTTGGCTAATATATCAGTTGATTTGATCCGTGACGAGATGCAATTCAGTCTACCGTAGAACTCAAAAGAAACAGTTTCGCTACTCTCTATAACATGTAATCCTTAACTCTGATTCAGTACGATAGGTATGTCAGGAGTTACGAACACTAATAGTAAAGTGCGCGACTGAATAATCGAGTGTTAATTCGGTAACAGTTTCAAGATTGTCCGATTAGGTTTTTATGAACATATGAAATTACCGGAGCTATATAATCAAGTAATAATTAATAACTAATCATTGTTCAAAGAAGTACCCAACCCGTACAACGACCCTGAGAGCTGAATCACAGGAGGAGATCCTGAAGAAGAACCACAGGAAGAGCGGCAGTATCCTGACGACTACCTGAAAAGAGCAGCTGTCAACACTCATCAGGAAACGAGGATAAACACCGCATGATTCATCACATCAGCAAAGTAAACCCATTTATATAAAAACTTATTAAATCAATAAAACAAATAAACTAAAAAGACAGAGAAACTTATAAGAATTAAGATATATGTTATTAGAGTGTAGGAATTATTTTTTATGTATAAGCTGAAGGTCAACAGAAACTGTTTATTAATTTTTATTTACAAAAGAAGTAGTAATTTATTTACTTAAACTGAACGATTACTTTATTTTGTTTGTAATAAAAACTGTCTATTAATTTTGTTGTGCTATAATAAATTCTGTACAGTCTAAATTTAAGAAAATCTTTAATTAAAGCCAAATATTTCCATATCTAGATATCGACTTATTTATTCTATGCGACCGTGTACATCGCAATATATATATAGTAGCACCACAAGATGATACGCAACAAAAAACTCAATTGAATTATCAAAATATTTATGGAACTTAATCAAATAAACATAATAAATAACTTGACAAAACAGACATCTAAAAGGACTAGACTAGACTATATCTTTGACATAATAAATTACCAAATAGATTAGGGGAGCAAGTGTATGTATCTTATTGTAATATTGAAAAAAGTAATGTTTTAAAATATAAGCAAAAAATGTATTTAGGGATAAGAAAAATCAGTTATGTAACAAGCCTAACAGTTAAGTTCGGTCTCAGACCTAAGACTGCATTTGTAATTAGCATATACTGTATAGAGTTATAGTAAAGACCAGATAATTATTATCATAATTATGTGTATTAAAAAGGAAAAGTAATAAATAGTGATAAGTAAACAGTGCAATTGACACAGAGTAAACCATATTAAAAATATAAATTATTGTGAATTAAATATAACTTGTAACTGGGAACATACCGGTAACCTAAAGAAAAGTAAGACAAAAATTATAAAATTAGATTCAGTATAATATATACTGTCAGTATAGATTCAGTTATATCTGAGTGTAACTAATAAACATTTAGACAATTCAAATAGAGATCATTATGTTATAAAAACGTTGCAAAAGTTTTATTTTTGTATAAGAATGTTGTAGTGTTTGATAGGAAGGAAAGATTACTATTGTATATTAAAGAATGATAGAAATGTAAGGGAGAATGTAATGTAAATCTACACAGTATTGCTACTGACTTTCAATCAACACGTAACAATACGTAATCAACATGCATTGTTACTCCAATGCGTTAGGGAACTCGCTTAGTAGACTTGTCACTTCGGTCACAGATTATTACCAGAGTTGTTGGATGACGCAATTCGGAATGTTCTCCCGGTTTCTGGCTGCTTCTAAACAATGTCCGATTATTATCCCGGCAGCTGAAAACCGTTGTTTAACATTACGCAGCATTACACATTTCTGTTGCCTTATGGCCAGGTTATATAAACGTGATACGTAGTATAACTCGGTTAAGCTTAATTACACAGGCAATATTGCCTCTGCGTAAAGTTAGTGTATAGGGTGTATTGTTAGGGTTTATTTGCAAATGTCTTTTAAACGGACCACAACTAAATACATATTATAACACTAAAATAAATACATAAAATGAATTAAATTCTTCTGAGAAATGAATATAAAATAGTAAAATATGATATATTGTGTGTGAGTATGCGCGCGCTCGTATGTGCATGTGTACGCGCGCGGTTGACATCTCATACACCTCTCTAAACACACACATAGGCGTATTACATACGTAGTATTGCTACTGGCTTCCAATCAATACGTCACAATAATGTTCGCGCGTAGTCGACATTGGTTACGTATTGGCAGATTTGTTGGCTGACGGAATTCGGAAAGTTCTCGTGGTTTCTGGCTGCTTCCGAAACAATGTTCCATTATTGTCCAGGAGACTGAAAAATTTTGTTTAACATTGCACAGCATTACGCAATTCTGTAATTTATATTCACGTTATACAGTATAAACATCATGCGTCGACAATAATTAGGCCAGTTGGTTTTTGTGAGTTCGGCGGAAGACACCGGGACTACCAGTGATGACTAGTTGAATACTGAAATATGGGTCTAGTTGAACAGCTTAGAATTTGCACAACTGTTGCTACACCTTTTATAAAACTAAAACTACATCATCTTTGTTTGTGTTATTACGTGTGTGTAAAATGGTATTTCAAAATTTCGTCCAGTAACAAGTGTACACGTTACACGTGTATATAAGCAATGTCGACTATAGGCTTATAGATGACGAACGCGTGGACCAGTCTCCTGCATTAGTTAATTTGTACCCAATTTTTGTTTTCGTAATGTTTCCCGCCGAATACGCATCTGTCACAATCTTTGACGGTGTAAAATCAAAGCCGAAATGTATGAATCAGGTTACACCTGTGGATAACTTAGGTACAGTTGTTACTAATATACCGGAGTTGGATAACAGTTAACGGTTAACCGTGGCATACACAAACGTTTTAAGCGTGTTCTTGGAATACACAAAATGATAACCTTCTTATGCTTTAACTGAACTTTATGGCACGTATTGAATTGCTTGTTTAATATAATGCTCATGGAAGAAGAGAGACTTTTTAACATTTCCAACAACTAGATTTTATTGCATTGAAATATAAAACATGATGCCATTGTGACAGTTCCTTCTTGGCTACCGAGTTGACTGTTTTGTGTTCAAGAAAATAGTGACTGACTGAATTTTTGTTAGAGGTAGTCAAACGTTTTGGAATTTATGAAGTAGGCTAAGCCATTCCATTTTTGGACCAAGGTGTACGAAACCGTTATTCTAAAAAATCCGTTGATACGTTGCAAAGGTCTCAGACATTTACTATGACAAAGCAAAGAGGTGCTGTCTACTTAAAGTTAAATAAGAAGGAGAAAAGAATAAGAAAAACGTAATAATAATAATAATAATAATAATAATAATAATAATAATAATGATAATAATAATAATAATAATAATGAGAAGATTAATTAGAAGGAGAACAATATGAAGGAGAAAAGTAATATGAAGTATACGTAATACGTAATAAAAAGCAGAAGAAGAAGGTAGAGGAAGAGAAAGAGGAAGACGATGAAGAGGGCAAGAGAGAAACGAAGAAAATGAAAAGGGGAATATGAAGCAACAACAAATATTATGAAAAAGAAAACGAACGCAAAGAAGATGAAGATGAAGAAGAACAAGAACAAGAAGAGAAATTATAAGACGATAAACAACAACAAAGTTAGAAGATGGAGAAGAAGCTGAAGTATGAGAAGGTGAAGTGGAGGATTAATAAAAAAAGTAGATTAGGAGAATCACTGTGAATTATTGACATGTATAGCAAAGCTACATTTTACGCCGTATGAAGTGTACAAATAATGACACTTGCACTAGTAACCTGTGCTGGTTTGTGTTTGTGTGACGTAGCGAACGTGCTCTATAATTTGGATTGATACTGAAGTACTGTGTCTATATTGTAATAAACATACAGCACTAGATACAAAGGTCATTGTATAAAAATTATAATTACAGAACTAATTAAGCTCTGAAGTAGACTTACTTAATTGGATGTTAATGTTATACATTATGCTTTATCTGTTTAGTTAAAAGTTTAGAAATAATTGAGTCACTTGAAACTAAAATTAAAATATAATTGAATCTCTAATAAAAACAAACGAAAATTGTCAAACCACATATCTTGTTAATCTTCTTCTCTTTTTAGTGACTATTTTAGTTTCCATGACATCGAAAGTTCCAATTTAGCTAAAAGATCATTGTAAATTAAAAGACTATTTAATAAAAGGCATGCTTTTTTAGTTTTTAAAACATTTTTTTGTTAAACTTTTGAATTTCAAAACTGTAGTAGCCTACATGCTCTCTTTTACCATAGAGTAAATCGTAATTCAATCGGCTACTGTATTACAACCATTTTCTGAAGCGTTCTCTTTAAAAAGTAATAAAATCTCAACCTGTCTTTTGTAACGTGTACTTAGGGACAATATTATTGACAGTCTCAAGTTTTTTATGTAAAAAGATCTCTTACATAGGTGTCTATGAATAGATTCTCTCTAGTTATGAACTAAACGGTATTTTCCACTGTCTCTTTATTTCTCTTAATTTCTCTTAGAACTAGGTGCACGAAGTTCACTGTCAGTTTAAGTGATTTGAGATATCACATCGATCCCACCTTTCTGAGATATCTATGTTTCTTATTTGTCAGTGTTCAACTCTTGTTTCTTTATAAGCAAAATCTTAGTTCAACATTTTGCTACGCTAACTCGCTACTTATTTGCTTTTTGACACTTATAATTGAGGTTTGCTAGTGCAGCAAATATAATGAGATATGCAGTAACGTTAATGTTGATATTAACAGTTTCAGAAGAAGACGTTGTATTCTGATAGTGAGTAATAATACTAATATTACTAACATGAAAAATAAATATTTTTTATCTGGAAATAAAACAACAATAGTTATATTTCTATTGACAATGTCTATTTATTGAAAGAAACAAAACCAGTATAGCAGGTGACGTTTGAAGTCCTGAAAATAGAGTGTCGAGTTCAATGGAACTAACGTTACAAAGTTAAAAAAAGCATAGCTGAATGGACACACAGGCTATATACATTATCATGTATTTTTGAGATTCTTTGAAATGTAAACTAAAGAAAGAAATATTTTTAGATAAGACAATTATGAGAAGATCGACTGTTACTGACAGGTTATAGACAATGTTGGTTACTAAAAAGCAGAAAAACTGTTGAAGACAAACAAACTAAATATTCTTAATATGGTTATTGTTAAAACACAACTAAACAGAGCAAGAAATATGGATTTGGCTTAGAAAAGTTAAACAAACTAGCCAAGTGAGGAAATTTTTAAATGTAGAAAAAAAGTACAGAAATATTTGAACAGACATACCAGTTTTTAAAGGTTGGTGTAATCCTCAGTTTCTTGTTATAATTTATATACTGTTATCAAGAAAAAACAAAACAGTATAAACTCTCCCAACTTGAGTTTTAAATAAGTAATTTGGAATAACAGGCAGACGTAATAGCAGTGATTAATACGTGATTCGTGAGTACTTTTAGCGATTCATTTAGCAGTCTTTGAATTCAGTAAAATTTCCTTTCCTACAGTCGTCATTTTCTTCTCCTATGATGGGGTTGAGGCAAGTAGAATTAATCTCTTACTCTAACTCAACTGGATTCTTTCATTTTTTTATGGCATTTGCTAAGCGTGTTAATGATTCAATCTTAATGTTTATTGTTTGTAATATTTTTTTAATATTAGTACCTTAGTACCTTTTTTGTAAGTTATTTGTAATTAAACCTACACCTGTAAATTCGTAAAGCATCTAAATGAGGATAATGTACATATTAGTTTTGTGTTATTTAAAGAAATTTAGTAATTTTAAAATATTAGTCGACTTTTTTAATAAAGTTGTTTAAATTTTATTTTATACAAATAAAGTAAACCACAAACATGTGATTGTTTATACTTAGGTTTAAGTATAATCTGAAAATATTTGTTGGCCTGAAACAAGATGGGTTACAAGCGTCTGAGTCTCTTTTAATAAGTGCCAATAAAATAAAAAAAAAGTGGTTGGAGGCCTGTAGTACTGTTGGGTTTCGTCTATAAAATATTGTATATTCATTTTTATATATTTAATAAACGTTTCCTTTAACCGTAAATTAGAGGAAATGGGTAACATTCTTTTTACATAAAAATTGGAACATTTGTTTTGTTAACTAAATAGTGGCCGGTCAGTGCGGCATAGTCATTCGAGTCTTTTGTCTTGTGGCAGGATTAAGACTTAGAAGCTGACTGACTGAACACGTGCTTCTGTTTTACTGTGTCCCACGGATTTCTGTTTGTTCCTTTACAAGAGCTTTCCACATTGTGATCATAAATGATTTTTATCCTTCGTCTTCCATTTTTTCATTCTCCGTTTATCTTCCCTTTTATCATAATGACTGTAAGCTAATTCCTTATTAACATGTATCCTAACCAGATGTATAACATTTAGCATTTGATGTATTCTACATTATGTCTTTTATATGTGTCCTATATGTTGTTAACTAAATAGTTGGTCACTCTTATTAAATAGCACTGCACATAGGGGAATTTGAGAATTTATGTTCGCTTTTTCATAAACGTAAGTATATGTTTCTGACAAGCATCCTAGTCTATATAAGAGGTTTTAAACTTTTTAATGTCTTTGGCCCTCCTATAAACGTTTGTATGAATCCACGCACACACACGCGCGCGCGCGCGCGCGCACACACAATACCACCGTGCATGTGTGTGTGTGTGTGTGTGTGTGTGTGTGTGTGTGTGTGTGTGTGTGTGTGTGTGTGTGTGTGTGTGTGCGCGTGTGCGCGTGGTATTTACTTCGTTGTTGTTTATAGTGCTTTTTCTTAAAATTGTTGATTGCAATAGTTCAAATATAAAAAATAAAAACAAATTGTTTTGAGTACTTTCCTGTAAAAAATTAAGTTTTTTTTATTAGCGGGGGTCCTACAGTCTATGCCGCATCCCGCATTTCGATTGTTATTTCCCTCTATCCTTCCAGTTATCATCTTCAATAGCTCGATCTCTCATGCTTTTCCTAATTCCTGTTCTCCATTGTGTTGTCAGTCTTCCTTTTCTTTTCCAGTTTTGTGGTGTGTAAGTCAATGCTTTCTTTGACCATCGCTTCTCCTCCATCCTCATTACGTGACCATACCATAGCAACTGTCTGGATTCTATTCTTTCTGCTATTGTAAATACGCGCCCTGTTTTCCTTCTTATATCTTCATTTCCAACATGTTGCATTCTAGAAATATTACACGCTCTTCTTAAGAAGTCCATTTCCACAGTTTCTATCATCTTTTTCTCGTTATCTGAAAGTTGCCAGCATTCGCTGGCATAAGTAAAAATGGGCTCCACAATAGTTGTGTAGATTGTCAGTTTAGTTTGAAGTTTCATTTTGTTCGACCAAAGTAACAAGTTTAGCAAACAGATAGCCTTTTTTCCCTGTTGTATCCTATTTTTGATGTCATTTTTTGTTGTTCTATCTTCTGAAATAATGCTTCCCAAATATTTCAATTCGCTACACTTTCCGATTCTATAGATTTACAGATCCGGGTCTCCTTCTTGCATGTCTCCTATTTTCAGATATTCTGTTGTAATAGTATTTATGTTTAGACCCCATTTCTCGTACTCCTCTTTCAAATTTCTAAACATATAGTCTGTGTTGTCCTCGTCACACGCAATTACCTGATCGTCGGCAAATAGGAGAGTTGTTAAGCACTGCTCATCCAATTGAATTCCCATTCCTGATGTTTCTCTTCTCCAGTTAATAATTAATTTTTTGATATATATTTTAAACAGGGTAGGTGACAAGCTGCACCCTTGTTTAAGCCCTTTTGTGCTAGGAAACAATTCATTACAGTTTTTTAAAGTGATTTTGTATTTTTTAGTTTAATGTCTTGAAACTAAAACTTTGTTGTCCCTGAAATTAAAATAGTGAGCTATAACTTTTTCTTCGTATGTGTAAATTTTTAAGTTATCTTGTGTTGCAAGCCACGATATTTTCTTTAAAATCCTTTCATGCCACCTGTGGGGAGGCGTGCCTCCCAGATTGATAACCGATGTTCTTGCTTTGACCCTTATGCAGACAGGTCCGGCGGTGGAAACCGTCAACCGGAAGGAAAATAATTTGCTCTTTACTACATGAATAGAATTTATGAAAGTACTATATTTTTAAATTCTAAGACACTATGTAGAAAGTATAATAAGTCAAAACATTACCTAACTTTAACGATTTTCTAAAAGACTTCTACCCCTCATCTCTCTCTCTCTCTCTCTCTCTCTCTCTCTCTCTCTCTCTCTCTTAATTTTAGTCTGGTATGCTGATATGACTAGTAGGCATCACTTCATGTTATAAGCCAGTCACAGTAAAATCCTAATAAAGGATTCAGCTATTTTATAATATGAAAGTTTGCGTTTGGTAATATCGATTACAAACTATCATGGTTTTTAATATTAAAAACAGTAATGGTGCTATTTCAACATAATTGGGTGAAGGCTTTGGTGTAAAAAAATAGTACTTATATTTAAATATTAAAAAATCTGTGATTTTCCTTATGGTAAATTTCATATTTGTAAATTTCTGAAAAATAGGCAAACGTCGATATCGTTTTAGATTAATCTGAAAAAATTTGACTCATGCGTACTACAATTATTATATTAACTCGTCCCCCCAACCAGTTGTTTATCGTCAAGGTACAATTTATGCAAATAGTACAAATTAAAGAAACCCTGACGTGACATCAGTCAACAGAGGCGCCCCAGTCAACAAGTCATTCGCTGCCATATCGATCGCCATTGCTGCCTTTCCATAAACAGCTCTCTGCAAAACAAAGTAGAAAATAATTTTATACAAGCTTTCCTCACATTAGAATTGCATTAGCAAGTTTTACAATTGGTTGGTGCAAAATGCATAAACATATAATGCATACGTCTACGTGTTTCCTTAGTTAATTACTTACAATTACTACAATTTGTTTCGAATCTCTCGGTGCCGATAACGGTTAAACTTTAATGATGATCATCATCACTAAGTGACAATAATGTCAGTGTTGTCGTCCTCTAAACGACTGTTTATAACTTCCCAAATTCTGTTATAAAAATTATGTCCTCTATTGTTTTACCCACTTCGTCCATTCCAACGCTTTCGAATGTAAGAATACACCCTCTTCGGGTTTCCCGTTCAGTCACCGTACTATTCGTGAATTTTCTAACATGCCAATAATATGTCAACCCATATTATGGCCAATAATTTACCAATCGTATCTAATCTAGTTAACGTATACGTTCTTTTCCAGTAACGGTGGCAAAGGTTTTGTAGCTCTATTCCGGATCATATTTCAGGACCTTTTGTACGAGTTTCTACCCCATATATTCTTATAACTCCTCTTATGGTTTGGACATGATGTTTTTGGTGCTATGAGTAGTGTTGCAGTTTCATAATATTGGACTTAGTTGTCTGATACAAGTTCTTGTTTATTGTAGACTGTTTTTATTTCTTCTCCTCTTGTTGAGATCTTATTTACTATGAACCTTATACATTCAAGAAGTTTCTTGTTTCTTCGTCTTTTTCTATTTCCAGTGCTACTTACTTAGCTACATTTTTCTCTCCTTCTTATTTCTCTCACACTAGCGCGCGTGCTTTCTCTTGTCGTCAAGTATTCTGCTTTTCTGAATTCATTTAAAAGAAATAAAGTGATACAACCGCTGTTGAAGTTATAAGAATATTTAATATTCTTGTTAAATAGCGGCTGACTACGAAACAACCTTTTACGTGTCTTTTATTACCCTCTTGATACTCTTGAAAGTATCACCTTGATTGTTGTCTTGTTATCATCTTGTTATTGACTTCAGCATTGTTAATTTTATCTTCTTTCTGAATTGTGAATCAAAAAAATTATTTTTGTTTTCTCTAATTTGTTTACGAGCACAAGTAAAAAAGTTCGCTACTAAAATAACATCGAGTGGTATTACGGTACAGTATAAGATTGTCCGCTTAGGGATTGAAAGAACACTTCAAGTTAGCCGGAGTAGTGTGTAGTTATATATATAATACAGATCACTAATAATTGGTAATTCACTACTGTTTGTAGAAGTACCCAACCCGGAAACGACCCTGAATACCGGAGAGTAGGAGGAGATCCTGACGCAACAACGGTAGGAACAACGTATTCTGACCACCTATCTAAAAGGAACGTCTCTCACTACTTATCAAGAACGGAAGATCGGTATCACAGTGTTCATCAAAACGGGAAGTAAAATTATTATGTAAACTCAATTGGAACAGTTATAAACTAAAAGACAAAAAGAATTCGTATAAATTAAGATTTTGTATAATTAGAATATAGGAGAGAATTATTTTAAGTTTGTAAAGAATAGATCAACAGAAACCGTTAATTAATTTATTTGTAACAGAAACAGTTAATTAATTTATTTGCAACAGAAACAGTTAATTAATTTTATTTGTAATAGAAACAGTTAATTAATTTCATTTTTATCAGGAACAGTTAATTAATTTTGTTTGTTATCATAAACAATAGTGAAGTATTCGTGCAATTTACAGAAAGGATAATCTTTAATAAAACCAAAGCATTCCAGTATCTGAATATCGATTACTTATTCTATGCGACCTTGTACATCGCCATATATATAATATGTATATTTATATATTACAGCTATGTTAACATTATTTCTTGTGTAAAAGCGTTAGAATTATTATTCTTATTCAAAGGTAGATCTTAATGACATGCAAAATGAGCCGGACGGTGAATACATTAGCAATAGGAGGTATCTGACGTAGGTACTAGTATTGCGTCCATTGCAAAACATAGACAGCGCATTAAGTAGCAGAAGCAGACGTTATTTTAAACATATTGTGCTTGCTTGGAACACATAAAACGAATGAGTGTGTGCCACCAGGAAATGGCGCCACTGTTGTATGGTCCTGACGGTGAAATATCGGATATTATAATCAGGTATAGAAGGTGTTTGTGTACACTAACCTTTGGTATTCCTGTGATACTCCTGGCTTCATGGCAAACTGGTCAGGTAATGTTTTGCCAGCTTTTACTTGGGAGAGATGGTCATTTATGCATAACGTAAGGAAGTAAACAATACTGGCTGCTTGGAGTCACTGTCCTTCGAATGAAAGCAAACGAAGTACTCTATGAAATGTCGTTTAGGCCAATATTCATGTCGTGTAACAATAACTTCAAAGCTGACGTGAAGCGGGGCGTAGACTATAATACAATTTAGAATTCATTATGTACACTGTGTTCTCGTGCAGTTTGTCAAGATTTCCATTAGTTACTTGTAAGAAGGCGTATTTGTTTTTAAAATTTGCATACATTTTGCATTAACACTGATATACAGATAAGGTCAGAAGTTCACTAATCACGATTTAACGACACAGTGTAACGTTGTAACTTTTGTTAATACTAAGTTTGCGTAACAGATTTGTAGTTAATGGATTCACGAACCCTACGGCTGTTAATGTACGTGTTATTACAGTTGTGTGCTTTATAAGTCAGGACTCGTGGAAAGAAAACGTACCGTAATTAAGAAACATATACTGTACTTTGTAATGAGAATTTATTGCGCGACTATGCTGACGTCAGTGTACCGTACTCTCAACACATTGTACCGCCTGTTGTTTGTTATAAAGTTTTGTTACATTGTGGTGTACACATGTCGGTCACAGACTCATCACTAATTAACAAACTTATCTCTAATGAATTCTCAGAAGCTACAGTTGATGTCGATTGTTCAGTACTTTGTGTGTGATAAGTTGGAATGTACTATAAAAAGTAAATATAATTAGAGAGCCAGTAATTTTGCATTGAAAATTTACAACGGGTTTATGGCTGCAGTGTAACAGTGAGCTGACGTCTCCATTAATAATGTCAGTGTACCTACTCGCTACCTTCACACTTTACCTCCGGATATTTGTTACAAAGTTTTGTTACATTACCCTGTACGCATAGACAAAGGAACGAGCGCCCGCGCACAAACATGCAGATGAGGTAAGTTACAATAAAGTCATTAATAATGTTTAATATTATTATTTACTTTAATTTTCTTCCAAAATTTTATAAACCTTAATATATGTTTTTTTTTTTTTTTAGTTAGGATGATTGATACATGTACGTCATTCATGTGCTTGAACAAACGGGGGTTCTTCACCTTACAGACTGTGCACTTTTCTTAATATATTTATTGTTATGGAAAATTTATTTCATAATGCATTTATATTGTGTTGTTATTTATAAACTACTTTGCGTTTGTCTGCGAGTTTTTATCTAATGATGAATGTTACTTTAATCTAAATGGAAAAGCTTGCTGAAAGCATAATTCAATTTTGTTTTTGAGGCATGCGGATAAATTATTTAGTTGAACAATTGCATGTCCAGATTACTAATTGGCGGTCTTTCGATTGAAAAAAAAAGTTGGTCCAAAATAACGACGGCTCATAGTGAATACGAAGAAGTCACGACATAAATAATTGAATACAGGAACCTGCTGTAGTAAGCTGTACAAAGAATGGAAGGATAGCCGAGCTGGTACATACAATGAGGATGGAACAACATAGAATTCCCAGAAAAATTCTAGAATGGAGAACAGTAGATGAAGAAAAAAGGCAAGGAAGAGATGGATCGAGGAAGCTGAGGAAGATCTGAGGAATATAGGGATAAGAAGATGGAAAAGACTATGTAATGAGAGTAGAGATAAATGGAGATAAATTATTGAAGTGATTAAAACACGGCTGTTTAAGATTTGTAATTAAAGTAGTAAACATTTTCATCAGTAAGTAACCTTTAGGTCGGTTTATTTCTGTTTTAGTGCGCCGGATAATCACTTTTCGCCTGTTCCATTTGCTATATAACATACGCCAGTTGCTCAAGGCTCACGCTACTGATACCGTATGTTCGTGGAGATAGAATTAGAAGATGGGTGACTTGACGGGTGTAGAAGGTATTGTTACGACGGTCTAACTGATCGTCGTCTGGTACAGTGGAAAACAAAGTACAAGACACCAATTAAACCACTAATCACCTGCTTTAATTATCACAAATAATAGTTAATAATCAACTTGTACAATAATCCGAGCAACATTTGTCCACACGCAACAATAATGTCAACTAATGGAGTCCCGCACAATTATAACACACTAACGCCTTCGCCACAATACTTCAAACCTCACTGGAATATCTCGCCACTTAAACTGAAACTAAGCGGCAGCTATCGTTTTTAAATAGATAGCACACGTTTTCAAGAATAATCCATAATACGTGTCAACACCACTAGAAAACACTAGAGCATAATTGCTTGCGGCCTTGAACACAGCGCGTGCGGACCGGTGAAGTCTGGAACAGCCTCGGTGGTTGGCGCGTGATAAATGTCACGTAATTTGTCCTTCATTTCAAAGTAGCAGCAATCTGTACGCAGACACACATTACAGTTGGACTCTACTGGGATAACCAAGAAACGTAGAATGTTCTGTATTGGCGTAACAGTATTTAATTTAAGATGTAGACGCGTGTCAGTGAGACATAGATGTAAAAGAAGAGTTAAGAAACCAAAGAAAATGGAATGTGGCTGTTGAATTGCGAATTGTAGCAGGAATCCTAGGATATCCTTAAATAATAGAAACATTTATTTGACCACGTTTCAATTCGTAGCCTATAAGTGTAGTACAAGTAAGTAAACATAAGGTCACCTTGGATAAAACTCATTACAGGGGCAATATTAACTCTGCGTAAAGTTAAGATGAATTGTTAGGGCTTAATTTCCAAATAACTTTAGAGTGTACCAAAACTAAGTATACATTATAACACTAAAATAATTACGCGAATTAAATTAAATTCTTCTGAAACTCGCGGACTCACACTCACATGAGGGTGAACAGTCATGCACGCACCCCCTCCCCTCATACACACACAAACACAGGTGTATTATGTATTCTGTATCTAGTTAAAAGCGTACTACAAAAAAATTGCTACTGACTTTCAATCAGTACGTAACAATTGTGTTACGCCAATGCGTTAGGTAACACGCCTAGTAAACTTCGGTTACGCATTGTCAGATCTGCAGGCTGACGGAATTTGGAACGTTCGCAGTTTCTTGCTGCTTCAGAGACAGTGTTCGATTATATTTGTCTCGCAAATGAAAACATTTATTCAACATTACGCAGCATTACGCAATTTTCTCACTTATGATCAGGTTATATAAACGCCACGCGTAGACAATAATTAGGCCAATTGAGTTTTGTGAGTTCGGCGGAAGACTAGTTGAGTGAGATATGAGACAGCAGTATTTAATGACAATGACAAGTGTTTTTCATTTATTTGTTTTACAAACGCTTATAAATTTATTTACTTGGCAACTTTGATTACTGTTTGTGTATTTAGTGTTTAGTGGATAACAGTACAAGTAATAAAACTATTTTATATATCTATTTTAATATCGCGATTCATGCGTTACAATGTCAATTACAAATAATATCAATAACAATTAACAATAAAATTTGTGTCTAGCAATAGTTAAGTAAATTAATCAATTTTGATTGTATCTGACATAGAAGCCTAAACGGGTTGTACAGTAGGGTGTATGAGAGCCATTCTTCATGGACATATGATAAGGTGACAAAGTACCGTAGCACTACTGGTGTAGGCCTACTGGAATGGTTTCCTGTTTGCTACTTTTAAGCGATATTCTGTAGTTTATAATGGCTTCAGGTTAATACAGTAATTTGCTAGTTTCTAATATATTCAATAGTTAATCATTCATTGCCGTGTTAGTTGTCAATATTCGCAAACCGAAAGAAATCTTAAGAACGAATACCCAAATTTTAAACATAAAACGTTTTTGCGGAAATAATTGTGGTGAAAAAATTCAGAGATAGAGTTTAGAGGTCCAACAATGTAATAAGTACACAGTAAAGTGATATCAATGAACATGAAAAATAGATAACAGATTTCACAAAAACACACTAAAACACGAACACAGTCACGCACGTGCATTGTAATGTGATTTTTACTTATCTGAAAACTCACCCAGAGTGCCGGTTTGTGACTCAATAGTTTAGTAACTATAACACAACTAATAAAAATATTAAAAAAAAATTATTAACACACATACATGAAAAGTTCAGAAACTTATTTGTTGAAAATAATATTTAGGAATATACATTTTAAAGTAATCGTATTATTTTCCCAATAAACACATTTTCCTTTTCTCTTACTATTTAAGAAAATATAGACGTATTAATCAGTTGGCCAATACCAGCTAAAATGGTTGGAACATCTTAATCGAATTAAAGACTGGCACATCTTCAAATAGCAATGGAATTGCAAGCCGAATGAATGGAAAAGTGTGGGGCGTCCGAAGAAGAGTTGGAGAGACCAGCTCTAGTCTATTTGCTTGCGATCGAAACAAACCATTCTTGGTTTAATCCTTGCTAAAGGTAATGATTAATTAATTTACTTTGTTGTTCCAGATTGTTAAATCTTGTTATTATTTTATTCATATATTACGTAGTAGTCTATTATGTGTTTAACTATTTTTTTTAAGCATTATACAGGGTACATCCTTTCTTTGTGATTGACTCCTATGGCTAATACTCCGTTGTCCTCTTTTGTGTCTTGTGGCTCTCAATTATTATTTTTCCAAATATAGAAAAAATGCTGTATTTCCGTCTTATTTTCTATTTCTACTTCATTTTTCGTTGCACCTTTGGCATTCTGTTCACGGTTTACTTGACAAGATTGTTCACAGGAGAACACATTTTTCTTAAGATTGTTTTTAGCGTAAAATTGACGTGCCAAAAGCTGTTCAGCCCATTTTCGTACAACTGCTAATCTCAGCCGTTTGTTTAACAATCTCATGTTAGTAGACTTAGTCAGTCATTTGCTCTAACTGCGTATTGTATACATGATTTTAGTATGTTATTTGTGTTGGTTATTGATTTAAAATATTTGTTGGTATACTTAAGGGGAGGTTTTTATTCTTTTTATTAATCTTATTCTTATAAAGGTGGTTTGATTTCATATTGTTAAGTGATAATTTTAGGATTTGTGTATTCGTTCCGTGTATTTCATTTTATATAGGCTGCTAGATCGTGTCTACAAATTTCCGCCTTATAACGCAACGTTATTAAACCTTACGGTTGGCTTTTCCGTGTAGGTCTACTCAGACCACCTTGTACACTTTTCTCAGTATTCACTCATCCTTTTTCTGTCCCGGCTGCATATTCCCTATATGATAATTTATTAATTGAAAGTCTTAAGTAATAATGTATTTTAAATTATAGAATTATGAATAAACAATTAATAAAACAATAACTAATAATAGTGTTTTTAAGCTAAAACATCGTAATTAATCATCTGCTGATTGAAAAGCGCAGAACAATACTAAAAACCGTACACGCCCTTGCCGAGGTGTAGGCCTATGCATCAACTGTGACGCGCTTTGTATATGGGGAAATACAATGGAGTAATGGTCTGCCTGGCTAGACTCGGGTGTTCCTATTACAACGATATAGGCTTGTTTGGTGTGATTAGGGACTGCAAACCCCGCTTGTATGTCACGGCGCTACCAGTCTGTTTGTTGGTAAATAACACCTGGTGCGCCAGGCTGGAATTTGTAAGATTATGTTATGTTAGTTGAGTTAGTGTCGGTCGAATTTTTTTTGAAGTTCGTTGTTAGCGTCAGTCCAATTCATCGTTAAATGTAAGTTATAGTTCATATAAATGATTAAGGTGTCATAGTGCAAGATATTTATTATATTTAACTGGTAGGACGCAATGAATTCTGTCGTAAACCTAACGAAAAGGCTGTTCAGTTTACGTCCTATTGAGGAAAAATTTAAAATTAAGAAAGTAGGTAGGCCTACACCGGACCTTTTAATTTTCAAATTTTAATCAAAGTGTAAAATCAGGTGACAGAATATTTAGTCGTAATTTAAAAAAGATTTATACAATAAATATTCGTGGTTATGTGGGCGTGACAGTAAAGTTGCATTATTCTGCTTTCCTTGTGTATTGTTTAGAGGGGAGGAGACGTGGACATTTTTTATTCAGAGAATAAAACAATTTAATACCATCCAGCCCAACTGCAATCCCCAAATTTTTCAACCACCAGCCGCCACTGCTTGAGGCACTTGGAAAAAAGAGTCTTTCTAGTTGGGCACATTCTTTGGGCCAATAAATTTCTGAAGAAAATTGTTGAAGGCAAACTAGAAGAAAAACTAACAGATAAAAGTCTGTTTCGATCAAATGAATTGATATTGATTGTATTTTACATAGAAACCTAAACGGATTGTACAGTAGCAGTGTATGAGGGCCATTCTTCGTGGACTTATGACAATGTGACATGCTACCCTAGTAGGCCGGATGAACTGGAATAATCTCCTCTTTGCTACTTAAGTGATATTGTGTAGTATATAATGGTTTCATGGTTTCAGGTTGAATGTTTATAATAGTATAACAAGGTAAACGCATAAATTTCAACTTCTACTGTGCACTAAAGAGGAAAGCTGAAGGTCAAGGTCGAGAAGTAACTGCCAGCGAGCTTGAGTGCTGTTAACCTACGAGGACGAGGGCGATAAGAGTATCCTATGTTTCTGTTGGTTGGGTAGGAACTATACTAATACAATTTCCTTTTCTCAGATAATGTTATCACTATTCGTAATAATTCTTCTTCTTTACTTCACGGATTAGGCTCTAGTTAGTCTTCGGGAACCCATCTTATCCTCGGCTTACCAACATCCTTTTCCCATTAGGTTCATATTTCAATGCTGGCCACTATTATTCGTTTATTTGGCATACGGCCCAAATGTTACCACCATTTACTCTTATTGTCTTTAATCTTCTTGTGCAACCTTTTGATTTTTAGTTCTAGTGGTATATCTATATTTCTCTTTGAATCCACGAGGGAACATCTCTCTGTGCTTCTTAAAAATTTCATTTCAGCCGCTTGAATTTTCTTTTCTTCTTTCTACTGGTCCATGTTTTACTGGCATACAAAAGCGTTGGGATAGCTATCGTTTTATTAAATTTAAAATTTTATCACCTCCCGGATAATTAAAGTGACCACTCCTCTTTTAAAATTTGTTGTCTATGCCAATTTTTGTTTTAGTTGGATGTTTATCTTTAATGCCATAGTTTGTAATTTTTGAACAAAACGTTTTAGCCCTTAGTCTCGTAGAATGTAATTAAACGTAAATATCACCTTTTGAACTGGTCTTGTGTTTTCTGTATTATTAAACTATAATACGTACGCGTAGAGAAAATAACTCACATGTATGTTTTTTAAGTGATGGTCATGGTTCAAATTTTTCCATTCCTTAACAGAAATATGTCGTCTATGTATATGTTAAGAAGTGTCGGTAAAATTGGGCACCCTTGTCTAACAAATTTATTTGTAGCAATATCTTCCGGTAGTCTACGATTTAAATCTAAGACGATAATTGTCTTGTAATATAGGGTTTTGAGCACTCTAATCAGTTGAATAGGGAAACCTCTTCTTTACATTATGCTCTAGAGGAACGATGGTTTTTAACATTGTGAAAACCTTTCGTTACATCTACAAAGGCGTGATGTCTGTCTATAAACGCTTCTGATTTGTAATAATAAGTAATAAATTAATTGTTTATAAGCACTGTACTAGCTGAAGAATTTGATTAATGTACGATAATTTGCAGCCGTTACTTGAGTGCAAAATTTCTATTTGTTATAGTGCTAACATAATGCATCAAATTACGCATTCATGGTATTATCAATAATTATTTAGAACAGGAGTGGTGTGATCCTGCTAATTGCATTAATATACGACGATTGATTAATAAAAACACGCTTCATCTGCGCAGCCCTGACTTCGTCGCCATGGAAACGGAATTCGTTTGTTTATATTGACTGTTTATATACTAGTGATGCGTCTGTCAAAAATATTTGCAGTTTGCTCTTTTCTGAGCGTTGTGACTGGGTTAAAAAATGGCATCTGTGATACAAAATCCGTTCAAAGATAATCTGCGTGCCGTTATTAAATTTTTGGACAATGAGGGGCGTCAGCCAATTTAAATTTATACGAGAATGAAAGCTGTAAATGGTGATTATAGTTATTCTCATACGGCAGTGGTTGAATGGTGCAATAAATTTTGACAAGGAAGAGAAGAGAATCCCCTAAAGATTTAGCTCGTCCCGGACTTGCACGTGTTGCAGCATCAGATGAAAATGTGAGACAGCTGGAAACTCCTTTACGCGCAAATAGGGCCATCAAAGCTAGATAACTTTTTCAAGTGTTGAGCATCCGCGTGGGAACTGTTCATTCCATCATTCATAGGCTTGGCTATCACAAAGTGGCTGCTCAGTGGATTCCACGACTGGTTACTGATGAGCAGAAAAAATTGGGTTCGACCTTATCATGTCAGCATTTGATGCGCTATCAACAACAAGGTAATTTCTTTCTACACCAAATTGCTGCCGGTAATGAGTCTTGGTGTTATTACTACGAACCAGAATCCAAACGTCAGAGTATGAAGTGGAAGCATGCACAATCTCCGAAGGCGAAAAAATATCGGTCCCAACCTTCGGCAGGAAAAGTAATGGTGACCGTATTTTTTATTATTAGGGTGTGCTGCTCTTAGATTTTAAAGAACCTGGTGACAACATCAACGCTGAGCGATATGCAAACAGCTTAAAACGCTTATGGGGCCAAGAATATACGTCCCGGGAAACTCACAAATGGTGTCATTCTTCTGCATGATAATGCTCGACCCCATGTAGCCCAGACGATTCAAGATCTGCTTGGTCGTATATAGTGGGACGTCGTACAACATCCACCTTACAGTCTCGACTTGTCCTCGTGCGATTATCATGTTTTTGGCCCATTAAATAAATCACTAAAAGGACAGCGGTTCAAATCGGACTCTGAGGTAGAGTTTGCTGTTAGCGAATGATTTCGCAAACAGCAGCAAGAATTTTACCAGCAGTTAATCTACAGATTAGTGCAACAGTACGACTCATGCCTTAATGTTAATGGAGACTTCTTTCAAAATTGTTGAATAAAAAATGCTGTACAACCTCTAAACGTGTTTCTATTGAACAATCTTCGTATGAGCTGTGGTAATTCACTTCGCTGCGTCCTTCTGCTGGTATCTGTTGAACACCTTAAAAAATTGTTACTGCTCAAGTGATTATACCCCGTCTTTCTTCGTTACAGTAAACTATATTTCTACATAATTATATGATCTATTGGTGGCAATTTTATTAAAACTTTTGTTATTATGAATGATTAAAAGTGACGTTATACTAGAGTCTAAGGGTGATGAACATCGATTGTTTGGTGTGTTATACTAAAGCCTAAGGGTGATGAACATCGATTGTTTGGTTTGTTATACTAGAATCTAAGGGTGATGAACATCGATTGTTTGGTGTGTTGTACTAGAATCTAAGGGTGATGAACATCGATTGTTTGGTGTGTTATACTAGAGTCTAATGGTGATGAACATCGATTGTTCGGTGTGTTATACTAGAGTCTAAGGGTGATGAACATCGATTGTTTGGTGTGTTATACTAGAATCTAAGGGTGATGAACATCGATTGTTTGGTGTGTTATACTAGAGTCTAAGGGTGATGAACATCGATTGTTTGGTGTGTTATACTAGAGTCTAAGGGTGATGAACATCGATTGTTTGGTGTGTTTTGCAGAAATTAAAAAAAAATTACTTTCATTAATTTATCGCTAAAAAGTTATATGTTAGACGTTAGCTTAGAAAATTTTCTGTTTACGATAAAATACGTGAAAATTGGTAAAATAGCATTACCATTTTATACGATGCCGGTGACAATGTCGTTATAGCTATTCAGTAGTTATCCACAAGCGAGAAAAGTGTCGGATGATCAAGGAAACAGTGGGAGTAATGGATCGGAATAAGTAAACAAGTTATTATTTTTAAGAGAAGAGGAGAAACGTGTAAAAAATAAGATAACGGTATATTTCGACTTAATAGCAGTTATCCAACTTGTAATTTATAACAGATACGTGAGTTCACATTTTATTATATATTGAACTAAGCAAAACTTAACACCTAACACTTGAAAAGCTTGAACTAGTTTACACCTCACAATTTTACGTGGATGCATTGTTACGTGCAGATACCTCGTTTGTTTGTCACTTTGCACATACAGCTAACGTCTTGAAGACCCTCGTCTCTTGACACACAACGTGTAGTGGATGTCTTGTGAGTTGTGAATAATTCTTATGTTTGGTTATACGTTATTGTTTGTAAGGAATATTAAGCGTTTATTTGTGTTTAAATGCGGTTTATTTAGAATAATGATTTTAGAGATTGTTATTGCTTATCAGGAAAAAACGTAATCAATTCGTGAAGATAATGTTTAGGGTAAATCGTGACGTTTATAAAAATAAATAGCAAAAATTATTACTACAGTAAAATTCACTAGACATGAATCAACCGTTTTCGGAACGGCGCAGGTTATGTAATGCGCATGCGTCAACAGAGAAACATAGCTTAGTTTTCTCTGAGACACTGTGGAGGTTATTGTGTGAGTACTTTTCAAAAAACATCAGTATTCATCAAACGTGAAGCGTTTAGTTTCATTTCATTTGAATAAGAACAACGTATTCCTACCTCCTACCACAATGTAGAAATAAAGCCACCTCCAACATCATTAACAAAAAAGGCAGACATGATTAACTGGTTATAAAATCATTACATTCCTTGTAGTCAATCTATGTTAAAACCTGAGCTCTATGCAGTAATTAAACAAAACAAACCAACATACAAAACTTTTAAAATAGATGCTGTTTTGGCAAACCATGGACATTCCCTTTTACGACTTCCACCCTATCAGCCGGATTTTAATCCTATGGAATTGACTTGGGCAACCGTGAAAGAGCATGCTGAAAAAAAGTGCATTTTTCTGTAGACAGTGTCAAAGTAATTTTATTGTATTTATCCTGGAGACTAGAGATAAAGACGTGACTTCAAGAAAATTGAAAATGACTACGTGAGATCGGACCAAATAAGGGGTACTGTAACATATCATTTAGAAAGTAATCTAAGATAGCAGCAGTGAAGGCAATTTGAGTGATAGTGATAATAGGCTAACGGTGATAACAGTGACGGAAATATTAGTAGGGTGAAGAACTGACCTAAATAATTATTGTAATTGCATGTAAGTAAATGTGCTCTATGATACTTAAATAGTTTCAGTCTAATTGTTGCATTAACATTGTCTCTCCTGTTCTTTACGGATAGTTTACTGTTAAGTTAACACATCGTTAACGTTAGAGCGAGCGCGTATTGTAAATAAAACTCTGGTGTTTTGAAAACACTTTTATTAATTAGAACACTTGTACATAAAGACTAATACGTACACTCAGTACGAATTCCAACTTAAGAATGACGCGTTACATGTAGTTCGCTAACGAACAGAACGCTACCACAGAGAGCAGCACTTGCTGGACGTAACATACCGCCCACCAATTATAATTCTATAAATTGATGCTGATTATAAACTTTTTAAATTACCTTAATTTCTAATTACATTTTTCTTTTTTCATTAGCATTACATATGTTAGAAGTAGGAAGAAGGATTAATTTACTTATTGAGCGTTTGACAATTACATTGTTAGTTTTCACATCTGCTACACGTATCAACTTATCTGGGCCTGGGTAAACCTTAACGATAATACCCATTTTCCACATCAGTGGAGAGAGATTATTTTCTTTTACAATTACAGTGTCTCCAACATTCAAATTACATGAATTGTTCATGATATCCGGGCTGTTTGGCCGTGGTCCATGGTTTACAACAAAACCAAACGTTTCGGCAGCTCCACTGGCTGCCATCATCAGTGGTATAAAAATCCTGCACGCCGGGTGTTTACGTACAGGCCCACAGTACTGTGGTATAGGCTAAAGCTGTCCTGCCATGCTATCTGTACTTATAAATTCACCAAAGTCCCACGTACAGGTAAAAATGACACCATCAGCCAATCACAATAAAGATGGTGTATGATTGGCTCGCACCAAGCTATGCCATTAGGTACTCACTTGTTTACATTTGTTTAAACGTTTGGTTTTGTTATAAACCATGGACCACGGCCAAACAGCCCGGATATCATGAACAATTCATCTGACACCGGCCGTGAAAGCCTGAGGAATAATTCAAATTACAATTTCAAAATTTACATTTATTTCTTTGCTGCATAGAGTAGAGATAATCAATAGACCATCTTTTCCAAAAGTCTCTTAATATTTTTTGTGTTAACTGCCATCTTGAAAGTCTATTGATACTTATATCTGATAAATCAGGATCAGGCAAAGGCATCAAGGTGCGAATGTAAGGAAATGACCAGGAGTAATTGGAGATGGATCAGAGGAATCCGATGAAGACAGATACAATGGTCTTCAACCTGGATCAACAAAGTGGATAGTTCTTCGTATGTTAATACAGAATTTCCCATAACTCGCCTTAGATGAAACTTTAAACATTTTACTCCAGCTTCCCATAAGCCGCCCCAACTTGGTGAATAAGGAGGGATAAAAGACCACTTAATACCATTAGATATTGCAAAAGATTGGGTTTTGGATTTGACTTGATCAGTGTTCAGAAAATCATACATTTCTTGAATGTGACGATCTGCAGAACAAAAGGTACTTCCATTATCGGAAAAGATATGAGATGGTAACCCACGACGTCCTATGAATCGTCTAAGAGCAGCCAAAAAACAATCAGTAGATCAATCTGTAACAAGTTCAATATGTACCGCTTTAGTACTTAGGCAAACAAAGAATGGTATATAAGACTTGGCTGAAACAGAATTAGCTGAAACAGATACATCCGCCGCCCACCATGTCGGATGTATATCGGACCAGCAAAATCAATGCCCGTAGACTGAAACGGCCTTGACATTGTTACTCTTTCTTTAGGTAGCTGTCCAAGTAATTGCGATTGAGGTTGAGCTTTATAGCGAAAACAAGTTACACATTTATGTATAACAGACCGAATGACGTTTTTAGCATTCAAGACCCAAAACCTTTGTCTGAGAGAAGAATGTACGTGCTGCAATCCGCCATGCAATAATCTACGATGTTCGTTTGTAACAATCAATCTGGTTAGATGTGAATTAGGACTTAATACTATAGGATGCTTAGCTTCTGATGGTAAATTAGAGAGGTTTAATCTACCGCCTACTCGAATGAGATCCTCTTCATCTAAGAAAGGGTTCAAAGAGACCAATGTGCTCTTATTTGATACATATTTTCTTTCTTTAAGTTCATGGATATCATGAGAGAAGTACATCAATTGAGTTTGACGAATAAGAACCTTCATGGTAGAATTGATTTCTTCAAGTGAAAGACTTGAAGTAATACGATCATCAGGATTTCTTGCGTTGTATATGAAGCGACGACAATACGGAAATACACGTAGAGCTCTGAAGAGAGATGAAAACGGTTCAGTAAGTTCAGTCATGTTCTGAGATGCTAGAAAGGTATGACTAGCACCTTGCTTCTTTTCTTCGTTAAGAGATTCTGCTGGAATATTTGAGATGTTACACTTGATAGAAGGCCAATACTCCTTTTCTTCCTTCAGAAAGTTTGGACCATGCCACCAAAGACTTGAAGTTGTTAATACAGATGGAGAGCAACCACGTGATACAATATCAGCTGGGTTGTTTTTAGAAGGTACATGTTGCCAAATACAACCTTGAGTTAATTCTTGGATTTCACAAACTCTATTTGCGACGAAAGTCTTCCATCTATCAGGAAGCGAAGATAACCAGTACAGAAATATTCTTGAGTCTGACCAAAGGTAAATTGCATTCAAGCTTAAATCTAAAGTACAACTAACCTTACTGACTAAACGAGATAATAACAGAGCTGCATTTAACTCAAGTTTGGGGATAGAAATCTGCTTGATAGGAGCTACTCTGGATTTGGAGCATAACAAATGAACCGCTACATCGCCGTTAGCATTTGTAGATCTGATGAAGAGATAAGCACCATAGGCTGTGATGCTGGCATCACAAAAGCCATGCAATTGTACACTGGCAACACTGTCACTAATCTTAACGAAACGAGGAATCTTAAAACTAATTGCTAACTTAAGCTGAGGATACAACAAATTCCATTTGTCACTAAGAGAACTAGGAAGTGCTTGATCTCACTGCAAATTGGAACACCATAGTTCTTGAATGAAAACTTTAAACGTCACTACTATTGGAGTAAGTAGACCCAAAGGATCGAATAACGAAGAAATTATTGATATTATAGAGCGTTTAGTGTAAACAATATGCTTGTCGTTAAGTATCATTTGATAAACGAAATTATCACTATGAGGAGCCCAAGACAAACCTAATGTCTTGATGTGTTCATCTTTATCCAATTTAACATATGAATTGGAATTTTCAAACAAGTCAGCAATATTGGAATGACATTTGTGTAGCGAAAACCCATACTGACTCAACAGGGAAGAAATATCTTGGTACAACTTCTTCAGTTGGTCAAGATCATCACATCCAGTGAGTAAATCATCTACATAAAAATCACATTTTATCGACTTACATGCTTCAGGGTAAGATACACAATTCTGATTGGAGATTTCAACTAGACATCTAGTAGCTAAAAAACTAGAAGAAACTAAACCATAAGTCACAGTTTGTAAATTATACGGAATGACCTTGGACATTTTATCATCATACCATAGGATCCTTTGCAATGAGCAATCCCTTGGATTAATGCGAACTTGACGATATATTTTCGGAATGTCACCTGCTAAAACATAAGAATGCGTTCTAAACCTAAGGACAATTGTAAATAAATCTTCTTGAACTACTGGGCCAGTAGCAAGAATTGAGTTAAGAGAGTTACCATTTGAGGTTTTAGCGCTACCACCGAAAACTTCTCTAGTCCTAGTGGTAGTTGAAGATTCTTTGAGTACAGCGTGATGAGGTAAATAGTATATGTCTGAAATTCTGTCAGGACTGTTAGCTGAAACTACAGGCTGCATATGATCTAATTCATGATACTCTTTCATGAACTGAAAATAGACTTCCTTGATATTTTCGTCTTTCTGAAATCGTCTTTCTAACAACTTAAGTCTGTGCATTGCATTACTGTACGAGTCTCCCAAAGAAACATTTTCTTTACGAGGTAAACTTACAACAAATCTTCCGTGGCCATCACGAAAAGTATGTTCAATGAAATGTTTTTCACAAAACGATTCTTCCTTGTTAAGTATATGATCATTTAATTCTTCAGTTTTCCAAAACGACTCTAGCTGTGAAGAGAGTTGATTATTACTGACGAAAAGAGACACAGGATCTGACTTTACAGACTTGCGTTGGACGGAATTTGCCCAGACACTATGAAACCTAGACGTGTTTCCTGGAGGATAGTGTGATTGGACTTATGAATAAATTGAGCAGGTTTTAGCAAAGCCAAATAATATTGTACATTGATAAGAATATCTATATGATCTGGAACATTGAACCTTGGATCGGCTAGGTAAATGTTAGAAGGAATTTCCCAGTCAGTAACATCTACAAATTGATTAGGCAACAAACCAGTTATTGATGGCAGTAGGTGGCATTGTAAATTAAAATTGAAATGTTCATAATTTGAATTAATGTTCAGGTTAACACTTAGTCTAGACTGGGAGACGACGTTATTAATACCTGATATTGGCATTACATTAGAATTTGTTTTAAGATTCAGGCTAGCTGCAAAGCTTTCTGTACAGAATGATATCATGGAAGCTGAATCAAGTAAGGCTCTTGCTTGTTTAAAATTACTATAGCAATCTTTAACACTTACCACTACGGTAGATAACAAAACTGACCTGTTAGGCTCAGATTTCAAAGTACAGTATGAACTGTTAATTGGTTCAATTTTGTTTTGTTTGGAATATTTAGTATTCTCTGAATCTTGCATTGTCTTATCTAAGTGAATAAGAGTGTGGTGTTTTTGAGAACATTTCTTACATCTGTGAATATTTGAACAGTTCTTAAGTAAATGTTGTTTACTTAAACAGTTAAGACATAATCTTTCTTGATATACAATCTTTTTTCTTTGTTTTACATCTAGTTTCAAAAAACTGTCACATCAAGTTATATGGTGATTATCATTACAAAAAACAAAAACATTATTGTTAATAGTATTCACGTGAAATGAGGTTTTGTAGCGATTTTCAACATTTGGTTTGACATTATCATATTTCTTAGTATTAGTATAATGAATATTATATACTTGACTCTTGTCAGGAACTTGAATTGTATCAGTAGACTCTAACAATCTACGCTTAGATTCCAAGAAGGTAATCAATTGTTCTAAGTTTGGAAATTGATTCTCTTTTAGAGTAGCTTCCCACTCCTTTAGTGAATTGTGACTTAAATTTTGTGTAATTAATTGAATGACAATGAATTCAAAATAACTGATACCTAAATTTTTTAAAGCATTAATGTTAGAATTAATCTGATCAATTAAATTAGAACTACTGTCTGCATTTTCCCGTTTGGGTGCTTTCAAATTGATAATTGATATAGCATGTTTAGTAGCTATTATTCGTTTGTTGTCAAAACGGGCTTTCAATAGGTGCAATGCAGTTTCATAATTCTCTGATGATATTGCTAAATTCTTAATTACTTCTAGCGCATTGCTTTTAAGAAAACCATTAAGGTAGTAAAACTTCTCGATTTCTGACAAATCTTTACGATTATGTACTAAATTAGTAAATAAATCTATAAACTTAGGCCAAGCTTTTACATCAACACAATATGGTTCTCTTTCTATTGGCTTTAATAGAATCTGATTAGTTTTTGTTGACTCACAACAATCTATGTTTAACTTTTCAAACAGCTGAGATAACTTTTGGTATTTTAATTTTATGTTGCCAAAAATGTCATCATTAGTTCATCTATCTTCTAAATCCTCTGTAGAGGCTTGTTCGTGTAATTCCAATTCTGACTGAATGTCATAACTTTTTTCATATTGTAAAATCTTATTAAATTTAATTTTTAAATGATCATAATCACTTGATTCTACTACAAAACTATCTATATAGTTTCTTAATTTGGTTATGCTACCCTTAATAATACCTCTTTTTTTAACTAGAACTTTGTAATCCTTTTTGACTAAATTAAATTAATTATCTATAACTAAAAACAGAATCGTAAAATTAAAAATATTAAAGGAGAAATATTTTAAAATTATGTTGTTCAATAATATGTGTAATTAAACTAGTGAAGTATTCTTATCTGTTGTGAATGTTGGCTGAAACACTTGAAGAAGACGCATTCTTTGTATCATGAGTCATGTATTTCTATACAAACATAACAGTCGTTACAATAGACGCCATTGTGTGTTAGTTGGCCTGCACGCGCATACCAGCGATAAGCGGAGAGCACATTCCATCACACGTTTTCACTGCAACTTCCATTACGAACACTTGTATGGTTTTTAATAACTGTTGATTGTTGTATTATCCATAATGTCAATGGACGTTATGCGAACATTTAATATACTGCCTAAGTATTGTAGTACATTACAAATTATTGTTTATCGTAATATGGCACAAAATGAAGCCATTGAACTTGACGTACAGTTCACGACACTACATTACTGCCGCACAATGTTTCTGTATTTGAATAAAGTACATTCCATTCCGGCCATGCAGAATACCAAACGTGTTAACACACAGTTAACGTGAGAGCGATCTCGAATACTATTCATCCGGCCCAGAGGACCAAAAATTATGTTAAGTCAACACATCGTTAACGTTAGAGCGAGCGCGTACTGTAAATAAAACTTTGGTAGTTTTGAAAACACTTTTATTAATTAGAACACTTGTACATAAAGACTAATACGTACACTCAGTACGGATTCCAACTTAAGAATGACGCGTTACATGTAGTTCGCTAACGAACAGAAAGCTACCACAGAGAGCAGCACTTGCTGGACGTAACATTTACATCTGCTTGTTTTTTAAACACACACACACACACACACACACACACACACACAATCATTTCACGTACGAGGTGTTATTAATGTTACTTATTCAAACAAATTAAGATGCCAGAGCAATGTGGATCATATATTACTACGTTTTTCGTGAATCGTAACATGTACACAAAGTGTACACATTCCAAAATATACAACGATAGTTGATGTCTAGGCTCGACGTTCGTGAAACATTGCAACAGACACAACATGCCAAGTCACTGTTTACAAAATAATGGCAGTATCAAACATGTGTGAAATCTTTACTACATTGTCTCTTTCTGTTGTGGCTGACGCTTGTTTCGTATTACAAAATGTCCACGTTTACTGTCGTAATGGAAATCAAAACTTACCTACAACAAAAGTTTAGTATTTAGTAACTTAGTAAAAAGTAGAGAATTAAATATAAAACCTACTAAACTGTAAAAACCTTAAAACAATTAAAAGAATAACAAAAGGATATTAAAATTATAAGAATAATTGGTTAGTAAAAAGTAAGTTACATATGTGTGTGTGTGTGTGTGTGTGTGTGTGTGGTGTTGGTAGGGCTGTAAAATTTAAATTGGTAAAGTATTTAGTAATATATTTAAAAATGTAGCTAATGAAATGTAAAAAACAATAAATATATAAAAAACGTCAAAAGTTAAAAGTAAACAATTGAAAACACTATAAGAATCATAGGCAATAGAAAACTAAAATAAAGTTATAAAAATAATAAAAAGAAAATAATTGTGAATCGACAAGGCAGTGTAACTGCTTTATTTCAGCTGTCATTACAAGCTATATAAGTTTTTAAATTTTAGTACTTTTACAGGGAAAAACGTAAATTTTTCTATTTTCTTTCATCTTTAATTAAAGAAGCGTAACTTCGGCACATTAGGTATAAAAAGTAATCCGTGTCAAAACAGATTACTCACCTCATATGTGCGTCTTCTTCACAATTCAGAGAGTAGACCAATATTTTCAACTGCCGTAGTAGACACTTTCCTCTCTCGTGGCTTCCACTGCCCCCGACTTCTCCCCACTACAACCTGCGCGCTGCTTCATGTCTGCTTAATTTTACTATATTGGCGTTTAATGAAAGGCACATAATATATGGTGGGATCGGTATATAAATGTTAACGTCTTATAATATACGTATTCCTACTACTGTCCTTTCTTAGCAGCAACAAAAGTTTTGACGGATCTATCTAATGAGTTGTTACAACCAGGGCCGTAGAGAGGATTTCCGGGCCCCTATGCAAATAAGCATTTCGGGCCCCTTGTTTTACCAAACCCTCCAACCATACCTCCCTTCCCACTTGCCATCCTTACTCTTACGTTACCCATTGATGGATGATACACTGATAAGTAATAGATTGTCTAGTCAAGGCCCTTCAAGTAGAAGTACTTGCACTGTTGCAATAAAAAAGTCTGATGTATAGGATCATAAAATAAAAGAAATCAATAATTTTTTTTTATTTAATAACAATATGCATTGCAACATATCTAGTCTAATTTTAGAAAATGTAAGCGCAATTAAAAGATAAGTACCAGCACAGCATAAAGAAACCACAACAAAAATTATAGGCGTAACCAATAAAATTTAAAAAGGAAAGTACTTACATAATTAAGTATATATTAGAAAGTTAGTTAAATTGAAATAAAAACACTATTTATTGTTTTTATCTTTGTTTTATTGTTTTTATAAGTTAATACGTCTTTATCACAGGAGTTCATTAAAATACCATTCTTCTTGCCTTCTTCGACGCAAAATTCTTAATTATGTCTTCATAATTAATATTTTTAGCAATGTCAGACTCTATTGCTAAGAGACTCAGTGAATTCATTCTCTGCTGGCCCATCGTAGATCTTAGGACGTTTTTTATAAGTTTCATTTTGCTAAAACTTCTTTCAGCTTCAGCTACAGTAACCGGAATAGTGCAGAATATTCGTATTGAGATGCATACATTTGGAAACAAACTATCAAGTTTTAGTTCCTTGAGTTTGTTGAGCAACTGAAGGGGTTTCAATATATTTGTGCTTGTGCCAAAGTTCGATTCATGAACTGACTTCAGATACTTTATTTCATCCCTTAGTCCTAAATCTAGGTCCACAGCATAGCTTGCTTGAAGTGCCGAGCACTTTCAATTTCATCTTCATTTAGCTTATGGTAATTCCATAAGCATTGAAACACGTTGTTTACTTTCTTCGCAACTTGAAACCTCTCTGTCAACCCGCCAATCACAGAGTCCATTAATTTGTAAAATACATTCACTCTAAACTCGCGCTCTTCTCGCGATTCATCTTCAATTTCAATCGGTGTATCTTCACTTTCACCATGAGCAAGTTTCGTTCTTTTCACTCTTTTCACAGGGAATGCTGTTTCACAAGCAGAATCTGAATTAATGTTGTCCGCCACTAGCTTTGCTTCATTGAACAGTTTGTCCCACTGATTTCTCAAAGTTTTGAGTTCTTGTACTAGGCTCTCGATATTTGCAACCTCAACATCAAGAGTTGCATCTCTAGATTGTAGCAATTTATTTCTTATATTGACTGAAACTATGACTTTAAACCAAATAGTAGCCATAAGTATACATTTGAAGTACTGTACTTCATTATTCCCTGCAAATCTGTTTTGCACACTGCCGACAAGTTCAGAGTTTTACACTCGTTCAACGCATGTTTGATTAGTGGCGAATGTTTGGCGAATGGCTTGACACTGTCAACACGAGCAGACCATCTGGTGTGTGATATACTATGTAAAGAACATCCAATATGTTTTCCAATATTTCTCACCGCTGAGGGCTCCTAGCAAAGAAGTTATAAGTCTTCTCAACCATTCCAAAAATGTTACTACTTCCTCATAGAATTCTCCTGCGTTAACCCCACACAAGTTTAAGCTGTGTGCCCCACAGTTTGAAAATAATGCAAGTGGATTGATTACATTAATAATTGCTTGAGCTCCATTATACAATCCGGCCATATTAGCGCCGTTATCATACCCCTGTCCGCGACATTCAGATAAGGGTATATTATGTTTTTTAAGTACCTCAACAATAAGGTTGGCGATGTCTTTTCCAGTCTTTTTGTTACAATCAACAAAACACAGAAGTCTTTCAGCAATTTTGAATTCAGTTTCATATTCAGGAAGATATCTCAAGACAAATGTGGTTTGTTCCGTGTGAGACGTATCCGAAGTTGCGTCGGCAAGAAGACCATAATACTTGGATCTTTTCCTCTCCTCAAGTATAACTTGGGTAACCTTAGCACTACATGCCTCTATAAAGTAATTTTGAGACTCTGGCTACAGATAATGAGCCTGAAGTCTTTTCCTTTCTTCTTGCGACTGTTTTACTTTGACGACGTGTTCTCTCAGTACTGGGTCGTACTTGGATAACAGTTCTAGGAGTCCTAAAATATTGCCATTGTTGGTGTCACCAATATTACTAGACGTCCCTCTGAATGGAAGCTCCCTCTCCGCTAGAAAAAAAACTACAGATAGTATTCGTTGAAGAAGATCTTTCCAAAATTGAGTTTTTTTTTGTGACTTCATCTCCAATCGAGATCCAATATCAATATTTTTATTCAGGCTTCTCTCCATTTCACCCCATTTAATGTAACATCGTTTGTGATTTGAAGATTTTTCATGGTTTGGTAGCTTGTTATACAACTTTTGCCAGGTATACTCTTTTTTCCAACCATCACCAGTTAACAAAATTGATTTTTTAGAATCTGGCGTATCAATGCAACCAAATAGTCTACATGGGAAACAATGCAGAGATTGTGTACTTTCATTCCACGAGAGCCAATCTCGAGGCACAGTTTCGCCATTAGCTAGTTTATAAACCAAAACACTTCGCGGGAAAGCTCTTTTGCCGTCACTCGGAAGTTCTTTAGGAAAAGATGGAGGGCAAATTTTAACAAGGAATTCAATATCTTTTGCACTAATATAGTTGATATTATGAAACTGTCCCAGATCTGATGATATTACTGGCACTGTTGCAACTGGGTCAGGTTTGCCTAGATCTTGCATGGGTAAGTCGCAAATGATAGTGTCGTGAGAAGAACCACTGTTATCATAATCAGAAGTATCTTTGGAGTCTTCTGGAATAACTTCATGAGCGGTAGTGTCTGCAAAACCTTCATCAACAGTTTGTTGCGGTGAAGAGTTCTTAGAAGATGGACCAGCAACATCAACGTGGAGCATGTCATTGTCAGCATCTACTACTACTGGACCGGAATCGGCATCGGCAGCGCTGACTTTATCACTGTTATCACCTTTGCTCTTTACTTGCAGTCCAACTTCAAATAAGGTTCGACAGTTCGACAGTCTTTCTTGGAGAGCCCTAGCTTCTTTTCTCTTTCTTTGCGCTTCTGCGCGCCTGACTTGTGTTTGTATTCCATTTTCACGACTTCGACTGAAATTCATACACATCGATTGTAGTAGAATACACATCGTTGAAGTAGAAAACAAAATAAAAACATGCCTACAAGCACAGATAGGAAAATACTGGAAACAAAATATAACCTCTTACCTCTTAATATTGTAATCTTGATTGTTTGCTATGTATATCATTTTATTCTTTACGAGACGCAAAATAGAACTTCTCAAATCGTCAACAAATACTCTAAACAATGCAGTGTAAAAGAAAATTAATTATTCTATAAACATTAAAATTGTACAAAATACTACGTATTTGATATAGCAATCGAACAGCTGATTGAATATATAGTTCTTATAACTGCCACGAGAAACGCTACTATCGACTGTGCACGGCGAATACTCTTTTCAATAAAGCGCCAAATTCGAACGCGCAGTGGCGTCTTCTTCGTAAACTAATTTATTTTGCTCGAGATAACGAAGTTAAAATAATTTTAATAAAGGTTAATTCTACATTGTTTCATTAATATTATTATGCTCTATTAATCAGAATAAATTAACACATAATAATTTGTTTAACTTCTGTTAAAAAACGGTGAAAATTGGCAATTCACAAAAGTAATTTTTAATTTTAAAAATATAAAAACAAAGACGGCTCAGAAGGTTGGGTGTTCTTCAATACTACACGAAAAAATATTCGTTAATATTACGAATAAAGTAATAACTTTGACAACTTTATTCGTAATATTAACGACTAATTCTAAACAGAAGCAGAATATATCGCACGCACACATACCACTAATACTAGTATCTAAAACAATCAACCGAATGACTGCTTCGCCCTTCCCGGAAAGGCGAGCCCCCTTCCCCCTCTATCATTACTTTCACGTCGCTCAGAGTAGCCAACTCTGAGTCACACAACGACCCACCCTACCCTCCCTCGTTTCCTCCACACTTTCCATTGGCAGTGTCTTGTTAAATGTTAAGTGTCTTCAGTTGGTGGTATTTAATTTCTGAATAAAAAAAAAATAGAATTATACTCGATTTATACACACACAAAAAACAGGTGCCGGGCCCCTATCCGTTTGCCCCTTCTGCCCCCCCCCCCTGTCGACGGCCTTGGTTACAAACAATACTATTCCTGACGTAGACATAAGCTACACAAACGTTTTACGTGTGTTCTTGGAGAACACAAAATTATAGCCTTGTTATGTAATAATCTGATCTTCATGCTACGTATTTATTTGTTTGTTTAATTAAATGTTTACTGAAGGAGGGAGACTTTTTCACATTTCAAACAACAAGATTTAATTACATTTAAATACAAAGCATGATGCCATTGTGACAGTTCCTTGTTGGCAACAGTTTTGACTGTTTGTTGCCATGTTTATATTATTTATTAATTATTACAAATTATTATTTCATAAATAAACTATTAAGTGCTACTATAAAAAAGAATACATATTTTTTAATCAGGAAGGGTAAACAGAAGCTGCACGTCTACCCTTTTATCAATGCATTGCAAGAGAGTAATGAGATCAAGCCGTTACAAGAGGTGAGGAGTTTACAGTCCTGAGAATAAAAGATATCGAATCAACGGAACCTATGTTACAAATTACGAAAAAAAGAATACGCATATAATTTACGTATCACACACACACACACACACACACACATTGCGATGTATAAGGTCGTATAGAATAAATAGTGTATATTTTTAAATAGTAGAATGCTTCAGTAACACATAAATTTAATTGAGTGTTTCTAATTCAAATAAAATTAATTAATCGTTCTGTTAAAACAAAGTTAATTACTGCTTCTGTTGCAAAATAAAATTAATTAACAGATTCTATACCCATTTTTTACACTTAAAATAATTCTCTCCTCTATTCTAATTACATAAATCATAATTTCTACAAGTTTATTTTGTGTGTGTTAGTTTATGATTGTTTTAATTGAGTTTATGTAGGCTAAATGATTTCACTTCCCTTGTTTGCTGAATGATGCGATGTTACTCCTCTTGTTCCTGAAAACGTCAACCGATGTTTCTTTCATGTAGACATTCAGGATTACTGCTGTTCCTCCTGTTGTTCCTTCAGGATCTCCTTCTGCTCTCAACGTTCAGGGTTGTTTTCCGGTTTCGGTACTTTAACAAACAGTCGTGAATTAATACTTATTAATGATTTGTATGGTGTATAAAAAAAATACACTACTCCGGCTAACTTGAGGTGTTTGTATAATCCCTAAGCGGACAATCTTAAACTGTACCGTACTAGCACTCGAGATCATTTCAGTCGCGGATTTTATTATATGTGCTCGTCACTTTTGATAGATTTATCATCCTAAGTCAGAGAAAACGATTAGACGTTATTTAGTTCAAATGAGACTGCTTCTTTTGAGTTTTAATCGAGACTGACTTACATCTCATCAAGGCTAAAATCAACTACTGTATTAGCCAATTCATTGGTCAAAACGTTCCTTCACCCTTACGGCTCTATAACTCTTTTCAACTACTATATTGTCTATGAACAATGTAAAACCTGCAAATAAAACCTGTATAATTTTATTGCTTTGATTTTGGGTCATAAAAACATTTTTATGAAATAACTCATACATTTCGTTCTTTAAATTATTAACAAATATTACTTCCAGATAGGTCTTTATTTTATGCACATTCCGGTGTAAGTTTTATGTTAAAATCTTTATTTACATAAAAGTTATTTAATTCAATCCGTTTTTTATTGTTATTTCGTAACACAGTTATTCACACCCGCACACGCGCACTCGCCACGTGCCTATGCATATATTCGCACTACTTCACAACACACATTTTTTTTATACAGTCAAAAATCAACTTAAGCTAACAATTTTTACATGAATCTTACTGTCTATTTGACAATGTCTCAACATGCAATCATTAAACCAATTTGACAATATCCTAAACCACTTCTCAATGTAACATCCTATCATATGTCAAGAGTGAAATTATTATTTTATATACAAACCTCACATATTGCAATATATATATATATATATTCAAACTCTTTTTGCTACAGTCCGTTTCTTGATTTATATAATATATTTATTATTTATACTGAAATTACCTCAAGATATTTTATTTTCCTAACTAGGAACATGTTTCGAGAGTTATTGTGCTCTCATCCTCAGCCTTCGCGATTCTGCGTCTAGTGAATTACCTATGTGTTGGTCTGCCGCCATTGCGATCTTCTGTTGGTTTCTGGTATCTCAAAGCGGTATTTTTGTGTGTGATTGTGGTGTATGTATTAGTATTTTGTGTATTTTCGATGTTGAGTGGTTTGAAGATTGTGTCTTGTTTTGTTTTGATTGTTTTTGTTCGGGTATTAGTTTGTTTTGTGTTTTATGTTTGTATATTTGTAAATTTTGCCAAATGTTCATTATGGTCCCTTTGTGTGGTATGTGTTTTATTAGTGTCATATTGGTTATGTCTGGGAATTCATGTCCTGTGTTTATTGCATGTGTGGCTAAATTGGATTTATATATTTCTGGTTTTTGTATGCTTTTAGATGTTCAAAATAACGTTTTTTCAGCTGTTTTTTTGTTTGTCCTATGTAACATTTATTGCAATCTTGGCATTCAATTTTGTATATACTGTTAGTAGTTGCATTATCTTTGTTGTGTGGGTTATTTAGTTTTTGTAAATTATTTTTATTAGTTTTGTATGCTATTTTGATATCTGTGTTTTTAAATAATTTTGTTAGCTTTGTCATTTTATTATTTATGTATATGAATGTGGCCCATTTTTTGTTTTTGGTATTGTTTATTTTTTAGTGGATGGTTAGTGAGGATCGGTCAATAATACAACTTTTAGTTATTTTGCGTCGAAGTTTCGACAATATTTATTGTCATCTTCAGGACCTGTGTATGAAATACAATAGAAATATCAAACATAACGAAACAATTAAATATTTGGGTGAACGTGTTGGTGATATGAGTGTGTGCGTGTGTATGTATGTATCATTTTTTATGTGAAGACTTATGATAGTTTGTTTACATCTTCAAATTATCTTTAAGAAAGCGAGCAAATTATAGTATGAGACAACTTAATTTATACAGTATTACAATTTAAATTACTAAATGTAATGTTATTTTAATTAATTAAACAAACAGTAATCAACAATTGGATATTAGATTGGTACATAAATTGTTTATACCTAAACATAAACATAAACAATTTATGTACCAATCTAATATCCAATTGTTGATTACTGTTTGTTTAATTAATTAAAATAACATTACATTTAGTAATTTAAATTGTAATACTGTATAAATTAAGTTCTCTCATACTATAATTTGCTCGCTTTCTTAAAGATAATTTGAAGATGTAAACAAACTATCATAAGTCTTCACATAAAAAATGATACATACATACGCACGCACACACTCATATCACTAACACGTTCACCCAAATATTTAATTGTTTCTTTATGTTTGATATTGCTATTGTATTTCATACACAGGTCCTGAAGATGACAATAAATATTGTCGAAACGTCGACGCAAAATAACTAAAATTTGTATTATTGACCGATCCTCACTAACCATCCACTAAAACATTCATTGATTGACGGTCACTAAAAATTTAGGGTTATTGTCTGTTTCTTGTTTGTTTAGGGGAATTTTGTACATTCTGTTAAATAGCGAATAGAATGCTGCCATTTTATGTTGTGGTGGGCGGTCAGAATGGTTAGGTATGATGATGTTGGTAGAAGTTGGTTTTCTGTATATTGCATATTGTATGTGGTTGTTGTTTCTTGTGATGGTTATGTCTAAATAGTTGATTTTATTATGTTTTTCTTTTTTTCTGTGAATTTTATTTTTGAATGTATATTATTGATTTGTTTTAGTATGTTTTCTGCATTTGTGTTTTTGTTATTTGATACCTATAGCCCATCATCAACATATCGTATCCATATGCCAATTGGATCAAATGATTTTATAATATTTTGTATTTTGGTGTTGTAGGAATATTTCTGCTATTATGCTGGATAATGGAGATCCCATTGCTAAACCTTCTTGCTGTTGATAAATTTTGCTACTAAATTCAAAGTAGTTTTGTTTTAATTGTTGATTAATGGACGTATTGGGTTGTTTAATTTGTGTATTTTTATTAGGCTATTTATTTTAGGTGGTTCTGGATTATTATTTATATATATGTCGGTATGTTTATTATTGAAAATGTTTTAATATGTTTTTATTAGTTTTATTGTTTGTTTAAGATATTTTTCTGTTGGGTCTTTATTTAGGTGTAAGCATTTATTATTGTTGATGAAGTCTTCGGTTTTTCCGATGTAGTCTACTTTGTCAATGATTACTGTTGCTAGACTTTTGTCTGCTTTAGTTAATATTAAATTGTTGTTCTTTACTTTATTTTTAATTTATTTTATTGCTTTATTGTCCTTATTTTGTTTATATTGGTTTTTCATTTCACTAGTGATTATTTTTTAAATTATGTGTGTTGCTTCTGTTCGTTTTTCTTCTTGTATATTGTTTTCTATTAGGTTAATGGCAAATTCTGTTTCTACTATTAAATTTTATAGGTGTTCGTTTGTGTATTGAGTTAAGTTAGTTGTTGACATATTGTTTAAATAATTTTTACTTTTTTGTTAAATTCTGTATTGCATAGGTTAATGGTTCGAGGGTAAAATGTATGTTAATTTATTTTGTTGTTCTTGATTTTCATTTTGTTGTTTTAATGTGTTGAGTTTATTGTTGGTTATAATAGCCTTTCTGTTTTTTCAAATTTTTTTTTATTTTCTATGTTATTGTATTTATTATTCCATGTAATTGGATGTAATAAACTTGTTAGCTCTAAGTGTAGTTTATATATGTCTAATGTTATGCTATTTGTCTTACTGTATAATTGATTAATTTCATTTTGTATCCATAACCTTTGTGCTTGTATTATTTTTTTTTGCAGTCATGTTTTTCGCATTGTCTATTGAAGTATATATTCATGTTTGTGTTCATTAGTTGTTTTTTCGTGTCTGAAATTTATTTAATAACTTGATAATGTGGTTATCTGGAGTTGTGGTTGTGTTGTTTGTGTACATGTAAATGTATATTTATGTGATAGATAATTTGTTATATAACTTATTTTTCGTATTTGATTGTTGCTTTCACTTATTATTGTTGTCCACTTCACTATTCTTTAATGCACTTTCGTTTTTTGACCTCACTTTTCGTTTTTTCACTACGATTTTACTTTGTATGGCTTTATTTAAATTCGATCACTTTCTGCTACGGTTCGTTTCTATTGTTCTTCACTTCACTATTTTATTTCTACACTGCACTATTGTCTTGATTTGTGTAGTGACCTCACTTTCCTTTTGTTCACTTTTTCAATGTAGGTAAATTCACATTTTTGTCTTATTTACCTTGTATGGTGTTATTAATTCAAACTCTTATTGCTACAATCCGTTCCTTGATTTATATAATATATTTATTATTTATACTGAAATTACCTCAAGATATTTTATTTTCCTAACTAGGAACATGTTTCGAAAGTCATTGTGCTCTCATCCTCAGCCTTCGCGATTCTGCGTCTAGTGAAGTACCTATGTGTTGGTCTGCCGCCATTGCGATCTTCTGTTGGTTTCTGGTATCTCAAAGTGGTATTTTTTTGTGTGATTGTGGTGTATGTATTAGTATTTTGTGTATTACTACAACTGCTAGTAAGTACCCTATAAATGTTGTGCATATGTTAATTTCAATACAGGAAGGCATCGATCGACTCACCGCAGCTAATGGCAGAAAAGTCAACGCTACTTATTCAGATACGAACTCAAGACATTGAACTAAAAATTATAAAAAAGTCTAAACTTATTTAATAAACAACCTCAAGAGTAAGTGAACAGATTTATTTATATTGGATTCAATAATAGATTGAATTGGATTGAATAAATCATTAAAATAAAAAACTAATAATAAAAAACAAAACCTTAATAATAATTATAAAACTTATAACAAGATTCTACGAGACGACATCTCGTCCTTCTACAAATGACGCCAACAACGTGTGGTTTATAATCTATAGGACCGTAATTTCGCTACGTTACAGTATATATATATATATATATATATATATATATATATATATTACAACGATACACGTTATTAGGTGTATGCGTGTCGTGCCACACGTTGACGGGCGACAAAATTATAACAATACAAATAACGCGTATGTGTAATTGGGGTTCAGGTGTAATTATAATAATTATAATAAGAGTAACTCTTTTTAGGAATCGTAATATGTTTTCATTTATTAATTTAAACAAACATAAAAAATATAATAATATAAAAATAAAGATTAATTCGCCATACGATATCCATTATATATGTTTTCAAAGTTTCTTTACTTGCCGTGTTATCATCACAAACATATATCTTATATTCTAGATGTTATATTATAAATTTTAATTAAAAACGTTTCTTCATTATATTATGATTTCTTGACTACTCAGTCTAAATGTGTGCTTTTTTTTAAATTGTTAATACATTCTTATTCTATATGTTCTTTATACTTTTTTACGGCTTTATCACAATAAATTGATTATCTTCAATGACTCTACGTTATGTGCTTTTACTAAGAAAAAGTTATATAAATTAATTACTTGTTCATTTTCCAAGCAAGGATCTAACGTATCGTTACATTGACTGTTCATTCATTAAAGAAAAATAATTAAAGAATATTCTGATTACACATAAATTACATTGGTTTTATCTATTTCTACATGATTATTATTTACTCTTACAAAAATGTTTTTTTTTTAAGTCTTTCAATGTCTTTTTCTTTGATAATTATATATTGGTTTTTTGTCACCTTAAATTCTGCAGAGTTGTCCCATGTCCTCCAGTGATTCCGTCGGTTCGCTCCTCACTGCTAATCCTCTCGTCTCTCGTCCTTCATGGTACATTGGCTGCTGTAGATTATGATGACGTGTTGCTCTGGATCTGTAGATGTTATGATAGAACCGTCTCTAGTCCTCTGCGTCTCGTTCCTCTGCTAGTCGTTCTCTCGTCCTCTGTCAGGAGTTGATGTTCTTAGTTGTCGACTGCTTGTAGACGTCCGACGATTTCTTTGTTACAGTACTTTTTACTTATTGTTTTCATTAACACTTTAAATCAAAACATTTGCCGTAATACTTTATAAGTTAAGCTTAAAAAAAAGATCATACTGATGTTAGACCTAGCGTCTAACTTTGTCCAAAGTAGTTAAAAAATTGGCGTCTCGGACGGACATAGCGTACCGCCGCGACTGATGTAATTTAGAAGAGAGAGATTAGCTCTCCTGGGCTTCTATTTATATTCACCAAGAAAACTGCAGCTGTCGATTCAGGAATCAGCCTGTCGACAGTTGAACCACCACTCATATATCAGTTGCCATGATAGCCCCCACTCTCGTCTCATTTCACATAATTGCACTTTTTCGCCAATCGCACTGTTTAACGCAGATTTCACGGCGATAAAATATTGTCTAATTTAATGACCTATGTGATGTGCCTATGTGATATATCATGATGCTCGCACCACTAGTGTAATTATAATGCCTTAAAGATCGCACTAGATTCGCACTGATTGTCCGAATTACATAAAATTCGCACTGCACTTGTGTCTGATTTTTACACATTTTTAGAAGTTTTTACCTTCTCGTTAACATTTATGGTTTGCTTAATATTAAATATATTCTTAATTTAGCATTGACTTGGGGTGAGTTTGCAAACTTTCAGGATCAAACAGGCTTTACGCACACACACTATTTACTTGTATACACACATGCAGTGGTAATCGCGTGATGGTTACCTGTTGGTTCCTGCTTGAAAGCCAGCTTCCAATCTCACACCTGCTCGTCTATTATATATTATTGAAATTAACTTAAATATTTATTTTATATTATATATGAGCATTACAGCCTATGCTTGTACTGTCGCAATATATATATATATATATATATTGCAACAAATTTAATATACAAATTTGTACATAAATGTAGGCATGTCGTGCCCCCACGTCCAGGGCGACATTTTATTCAACAATATAAATATTGCTTAAATAATATAATTTAAATTTGTTATGCCCCACGTTGGAAGCGACATTTTTATGCAACATTCAACTGTACATAAGTTGTATAACTTATGTTGTATGTGTATAAATTTACATGTAATTTAATTTGTATAGCCCCACGATCTTGGAGCTACAATTTATATAACAATACAACTTGCATAAATACAATTTAAATTAGGTTTCAGGTGTATCTGTAATAAGAACTCGATGTAACTTGTAACGCTATTTCAAGTTTATTTGGCACTAACAAAATTTTGCGCATGGCACTTGATTCGACTTAAAACATTCGTTATTACTTTGTTACTATGCCGTAAGGCTTACGCTATATACATCCTTACTAACTAAATATTTTATACTACTAATTATTTTATTAAAAAATATCATTTCCTGACTACCAGTCAATTAGTGTGCTTCGAAATATCAATGTTTAAATATCTTTTTAGATATTGTACTGGAAACTAAAAAATATGAATAGTTACTGAATTTATCTTTCTTTTATCAGTACTGATTTATAAAACGCTAATTTTTATTTAAATTCTTTGCATTATTTTCATTTCAATATTAATTTGAGCTCTTATTTACGTTAATCTTACGTCAATAACATTTATGATTCTAACTCTCTATATTTATAATACATTGGCTCTTACTTTTAAATAGAACAAGAATGTCTTTAATTGTCTTTGAGTTAATTGTTCGATTAAGAGATAAATAAGTTGTTTATCACCTTATTGTCGTCAATCATACTCAATCATTGGATCCATCTGTAATCGTCCTCGTCTCGAACTCAGCATCGATGTCTCTTGTCCAGCGTCGCTCCTCTTGTCCAGCGTCTTTTCCAGACTTCAGTAGTGTTCCTCCTGTCCAGCGCAGTCTCCTATAGAGTCCAGCGTCGTCTCTTTCTTGTCCAGCGTCGTCTCTCACTTGTCCAGCGTCGTCTCTCTCTTGTCCAGCGTCGTCTCGCTCTCTGGAACTAAGTCGTCAGCTCTCTCTGTCTCTCTGGAACTTCTTCTCGTGCTGTTTCGGACGTCAGTTGATCTTCTTATATGGATATTCTTCTCGTGTAATTCTGTTATTAATTAAAATTGCTTGTTTTTACAATCCAGTTACATAACATATTAATTATTTCACAGACATTTTCTGCGATCGTGTCAATACGTCAATTTGTATCAACAATTTTTTCGGTTAACTGTGCATTGCCGTCAATTATACTTTGTTTTATTTCAAGATTACCAATTTTTAACTCTTCTGCCCTTTTCGGGATTTTTATAGTGTCCTGTTTAAAATTTTCGGACTGTTGCTCTAACTTATTTTCTAAACTTTCTGTTTGTTTTGTATTTATTTCATCTATTTTTCTTATTTGTTTGACATTCTCCTCTTTCAACTCTTCTTTAATTTTTTCGGCTTGTTTTATGACTAATTCGTCCATCATGGCTAGTATCGAATTTTTAAATGCTTCTAAATTCAACCCTCCTAGTTCTGCCATGTTGAATAATTATTAAAATATTTATTTCTTAGTTATTCTTTAACAATTATTATTGATAACCGTTCCCTACTTATTTATTTATTTCTTTATTTCTGGAACTTCTTCTCGTGCTGTTTCGGACGTCAGTTGATCTTCTTATATGGATTTTCTTCTCGTGTAATTCTGTTACTAATTACAATTGCTTGTTTTTACAATCCAGTTACATAACTGTAGGTAACTGGAAGGATGAAACTATTTACAAAAATTTAAATACTTTGTGCGGACGGGCAGAAGCTCCGGCTGCACTGTGGGTGATCGAAAAAGAGAACAACTGTAGCGTGTGTGTCCTATTTATACCCACGTCTTGGTCAACACCTGCAGTTGTACGAAATCGACATGTCTGAAATTGTCTCTGGGTTCAGTCCCCCCACTCCTTGTCAATTTCGCTATTTCTTACATTTCTGAAAATTGCAGAGTCCTGTAAGTATACTCTTACACACATCTTACAACTATTTTCACTACACATGTTCACTGTATTTTTGGACATTGCAACTTAACCCTTTCGCTCTGTACACAGTTATTTCACCACTACACTCGTACGGTGTGTCCCTTTCATGTGGTTTTTGTACACAGACTTTAGTTAATTTTATTACATTTTATTGTGTTTTTGGATTTTACTCCTTATTTATAGTTTATGAATAATTACGGAAAAACAGTAATTATGCAATTATTCATCTTGGGGTGGTAAACTCGCCTGCATAGACCTGCGTCACACACACTTGCAAAATACTGGTGTACACACTTTCAGTTACATTTGTGTGTGTGTGCACGTCGATTCAGGTCGAAACACATGTTCATATTTTTGTCTGAGCCAAGCTTGCAATCCCTGACATGCTTATTTCTAATACATTATTAATTATTTACAGTTTATTACGTCTATTTAAATTTTTATATTCAGTGCTCAGTACATCACTTATTTGTACTGTCGCATTCTCCTTCTGCTTGGTAATAAAAAAATTTAATAAATTTATTTATTAAATATTTTTAATTTTTTTATTACAATGGTTTGAAAAAATATAACAAATAATAAAGAATAGTATTCGTCATTTCACCCTTAATTGGAGTGTACATATACGTCTCACCTCCCCTCTTCACACGCTCACTGCTCGTGACCTTGTAGGGTGGCTTCAACAACAGCTGAGATGACTGGTTTCATTGACCTCGTTATTTTTATGTGTAGAACATCCTAAATGACGTTGCGTGGAATTTACCAATTTCTTTTGTTCTGTGTCTCATCATATACTATGAAAGTGTGTTGTCCTACTCGCTGTCTTAACGTATACGGTCCATTATACAGTCTGAAGAATTTCTATGCCGTATTCTCGCTTCCTTTTCCAACAGGATTTGCTTTGAGTAGTATATTCTCTCCTACATTAAATTGTTGTAGCTTGTGAGTTAGATTAAATGTCTCTACTCTCTTGTTACCTCTTTCTATTATTCGTTGCTTTGCGTATTCAATTTTTACACTTATTGGTACAGGTACATTCTGGTTATTAGGTTTGTGTATATACTTGGTCCAAAATCTGCTTGGATTCTTATCTTCTTCCAATTCCATTGGAGTATATCCTGTTGCTTCACTATAATTTTCGTTGATGGCTCTTTCAAGAAATGGTAAATATTCTGCCCATCTATTGTGTTGATCATGGCAGTATATTCGTAAATATTTACCTAATCCTTTGTTGTCTCTCTCAGCAAGGTTTCCTTGAGGATGTCTTATGGATGTGAGTACAGGTTGTATTCCATTTTCCCTTAACGTCCTCTCCCATTTTTCACTATAGAATTGTACACCTTGATCACTGAGTACCTTCTTCATTTTTCCATATGTAGGAATATATTTCTTCAGTAGTATCTTTAGAACAACTTTGGTTGTGGGTCGTATAATTGGGTACAGTCGGACTGCCTTGGAAAACACATCGATACATACCAATATGTGCTTCACACCTCGACTTGATCATGGTAGTAGTCCCAGAAAATCCACTGCAATTAGCTCTCCCTTGTTCCCTTTCTGTATGCTCTGCATTTCTACTTATGTGTGTAAGGTCGGTCCTTTATTACATTATCTTACTCATACATTCTTACCTTCGCTTCTAATCTTCCTTAACTCTTTTCTTAACATGACATTACTTTATCTTTCTTAAGTTTTCTTATATTACTTATACAATACATTAACATTCATTACCTTTTATTACATTTCTTTAACATTACCTTTCTGATCGCTACTACTTTCCTGAAATACACTTCCGTAACAGAATACTCTTTTAGCTTTGTAGTGTGTCGCATGATCGGTTACAGAGGAACTGTCTTGGAAAACAACGATATTTTTCTCGAAGTCCTTAATCCTAAGTAGTCTCTGCCCTTTTGACTTTTCACTCTCGCTTCCTTCTGTGTTCTTGTATCTCCATTAAGTGTTCGCTTGATCAGCCGTTCTGACAATTATAGTATTGATTGCTCATCTCTAATCCTTTCTTTTTACCAATAACAACACTAACATCTTTTACCATTACTTTCTTAAATATTTCTCTACACTATCATTCCTTACCATTAATAATACATTTCTTAATTAACCCTTTAAAACAATATTCCTTTTATTTAGCATAACACTCCTTATTACTCTATTCTTTATTTCTTTTCACTAATATTTCTTTTTATTTGCTATCATATCCTTAATAAATAACATTTCTTAATTATACCCTCTTATCTTATTATTAATAATTAATAGTAATATTTTTTTTCTCATTTAAAAATAATTATTTATTTTTGGGTATTGAGTTCGGTTCGGTGTGTCGTTCAATTCTTACACCCTTCTCATTATAACAATTGTTTGTTGTACACAGGAAATTCATTGTGCTAACCCTCGCGACAAATTTCCATTGTATTACTGCGAAGTTAACTGTCCCGCTGTGACTGCATAATTCACCTGTTTATAGTGCAACGTTTTCGTTTTGCCTGACGGCCACACGAAATTTTCTCTCTTTCTCTCGTTCTCTCAGCGTTGCTGCTCTTGACGAACGCATTTCTTACTAGTTCGTACGCGTTTTACATACATATTGGAACTTTTTTTTTTGCGTCGTTTATGATAATATTCATGGTAATTACTATAATTATAGTTATACTTATCGTTCACTTTATATTTCTCGTGTATATACCTACCGTCATATTTACCACAATTTTGTGTAGTGTTTCGTCTACATAATTTACCACGTTTCTTGTTAGGCCTACAGTGATATTTATCTCCGGGAGTGTGGTGTCCTAAGTGTTTCACATGTGTCATCTTATGTGACTTACTTGTGTGTGTGTGTGTCTCACAGTTGGGATATCGCTATTAATAAGGTACGTTTTATTAACCTTTATTTGCTTCTCTTCCTTAATGTTAATTACTTTTTTATATTTATCGTTAGTAATTACACACGTATTTTCAACTAGTATGAATTCTTCACGTATTATCTCCATTTGTTTATTAATTATTTCACAGACATTTTCTGCGATCGTGTCAATACGTCAATTTGTATCAACAATTTTTTCGGTTAACTGTGCATTGCCGTCAATTATACTTTGTTTTATTTCAAGATTACCAATTTTTAACTCTTCTGCCCTTTTCGGGATTTTTATAGTTCCTGTTTAAAATTTTCGGACTGTTGCTCTAACTTATTTTCTAAACTTTCTGTTTGTTTTGTATTTATTTCATCTATTTTTCTTATTTGTTTGACATTCTCCTCTTTCAACTCTTCTTTAATTTTTTCGGCTTGTTTTATGACTAATTCGTCCATCATGGCTAGTATCGAATTTTTAAATGCTTCTAAACTCAACCCTCCTAGTTCTGCCATGTTGAATAATTATTAAAATATTAATTTCGTAGTTATTCTTTAACAATTATTATTGATAACCGTTCCCTACTTATTTATTTATTTCTTTATTTCTGGAACTTCTTCTCGTGCTGTTTCGGACGTCAGTTGATCTTCTTATATGGATTTTCTTCTCGTGTAATTCTGTTACTAATTACAATTGCTTGTTTTTACAATCCAGTTACATAACTGTAGGTAACTGGAAGGATGAAACTATTTACAAAAATTTAAATACTTTGTGCGGACGGGCAGAAGCTCCGGCTGCACTGTGGGTGATCGAAAAAGAGAACAACTGTAGCGTGTGTGTCCTATTTATACCCACGTCTTGGTCAACACCTGCAGTTGTACGAAATCGACATGTCTGAAATTGTCTCTGGGTTCAGTCCCCCCACTCCTTGTCAATTTCGCTATTTCTTACATTTCTGAAAATTGCAGAGTCCTGTAAGTATACTCTTACACACATCTTACAACTATTTTCACTACACATGTTCACTGTATTTTTGGACATTGCAACTTAACCCTTTCGCTCTGTACACAGTTATTTCACCACTACACTCGTACGGTGTGTCCCTTTCATGTGGTTTTTGTACACAGACTTTAGTTAATTTTATTACATTTTATTGTGTTTTTGGATTTTACTCCTTATTTATAGTTTATGAATAATTACGGAAAAACAGTAATTATGCAATTATTCATCTTGGGGTGGTAAACTCGCCTGCATAGACCTGCGTCACACACACTTGCAAAATACTGGTGTACACACTTTCAGTTACATTTGTGTGTGTGTGCACGTCGATTCAGGTCGAAACACATGTTCATATTTTTGTCTGAGCCAAGCTTGCAATCCCTGACATGCTTATTTCTAATACATTATTAATTATTTACAGTTTATTACGTCTATTTAAATTTTTATATTCAGTGCTCAGTACATCACTTATTTGTACTGTCGCATTCTCCTTCTGCTTGGTAATAAAAAAATTTAATAAATTTATTTATTAAATATTTTTAATTTTTTTATTACAATGGTTTGAAAAAATATAACAAATAATAAAGAATAGTATTCGTCATTTCACCCTTAATTGGAGTGTACATATACGTCTCACCTCCCCTCTTCACACGCTCACTGCTCGTGACCTTGTAGGGTGGCTTCAACAACAGCTGAGATGACTGGTTTCATTGACCTCGTTATTTTTATGTGTAGAACATCCTAAATGACGTTGCGTGGAATTTACCAATTTCTTTTGTTCTGTGTCTCATCATATACTATGAAAGTGTGTTGTCCTACTCGCTGTCTTAACGTATACGGTCCATTATACAGTCTGAAGAATTTCTATGCCGTATTCTCGCTTCCTTTTCCAACAGGATTTGCTTTGAGTAGTATATTCTCTCCTACATTAAATTGTTGTAGCTTGTGAGTTAGATTAAATGTCTCTACTCTCTTGTTACCTCTTTCTATTATTCGTTGCTTTGCGTATTCAATTTTTACACTTATTGGTACAGGTACATTCTGGTTATTAGGTTTGTGTATATACTTGGTCCAAAATCTGCTTGGATTCTTATCTTCTTCCAATTCCATTGGAGTATATCCTGTTGCTTCACTATAATTTTCGTTGATGGCTCTTTCAAGAAATGGTAAATATTCTGCCCATCTATTGTGTTGATCATGGCAGTATATTCGTAAATATTTACCTAATCCTTTGTTGTCTCTCTCAGCAAGGTTTCCTTGAGGATGTCTTATGGATGTGAGTACAGGTTGTATTCCATTTTCCCTTAACGTCCTCTCCCATTTTTCACTATAGAATTGTACACCTTGATCACTGAGTACCTTCTTCATTTTTCCATATGTAGGAATATATTTCTTCAGTAGTATCTTTAGAACAACTTTGGTTGTGGGTCGTATAATTGGGTACAGTCGGACTGCCTTGGAAAACACATCGATACATACCAATATGTGCTTCACACCTCGACTTGATCATGGTAGTAGTCCCAGAAAATCCACTGCAATTAGCTCTCCCTTGTTCCCTTTCTGTATGCTCTGCATTTCTACTTATGTGTGTAAGGTCGGTCCTTTATTACATTATCTTACTCATACATTCTTACCTTCGCTTCTAATCTTCCTTAACTCTTTTCTTAACATGACATTACTTTATCTTTCTTAAGTTTTCTTATATTACTTATACAATACATTAACATTCATTACCTTTTATTACATTTCTTTAACATTACCTTTCTGATCGCTACTACTTTCCTGAAATACACTTCCGTAACAGAATACTCTTTTAGCTTTGTAGTGTGTCGCATGATCGGTTACAGAGGAACTGTCTTGGAAAACAACGATATTTTTCTCGAAGTCCTTAATCCTAAGTAGTCTCTGCCCTTTTGACTTTTCACTCTCGCTTCCTTCTGTGTTCTTGTATCTCCATTAAGTGTTCGCTTGATCAGCCGTTCTGACAATTATAGTATTGATTGCTCATCTCTAATCCTTTCTTTTTACCAATAACAACACTAACATCTTTTACCATTACTTTCTTAAATATTTCTCTACACTATCATTCCTTACCATTAATAATACATTTCTTAATTAACCCTTTAAAACAATATTCCTTTTATTTAGCATAACACTCCTTATTACTCTATTCTTTATTTCTTTTCACTAATATTTCTTTTTATTTGCTATCATATCCTTAATAAATAACATTTCTTAATTATACCCTCTTATCTTATTATTAATAATTAATAGTAATATTTTTTTTCTCATTTAAAAATAATTATTTATTTTTGGGTATTGAGTTCGGTTCGGTGTGTCGTTCAATTCTTACACCCTTCTCATTATAACAATTGTTTGTTGTACACAGGAAATTCATTGTGCTAACCCTCGCGACAAATTTCCATTGTATTACTGCGAAGTTAACTGTCCCGCTGTGACTGCATAATTCACCTGTTTATAGTGCAACGTTTTCGTTTTGCCTGACGGCCACACGAAATTTTCTCTCTTTCTCTCGTTCTCTCAGCGTTGCTGCTCTTGACGAACGCATTTCTTACTAGTTCGTACGCGTTTTACATACATATTGGAACTTTTTTTTTTGCGTCGTTTATGATAATATTCATGGTAATTACTATAATTATAGTTATACTTATCGTTCACTTTATATTTCTCGTGTATATACCTACCGTCATATTTACCACAATTTTGTGTAGTGTTTCGTCTACATAATTTACCACGTTTCTTGTTAGGCCTACAGTGATATTTATCTCCGGGAGTGTGGTGTCCTAAGTGTTTCACATGTGTCATCTTATGTGACTTACTTGTGTGTGTGTGTGTCTCACAGTTGGGATATCGCTATTAATAAGGTACGTTTTATTAACCTTTATTTGCTTCTCTTCCTTAATGTTAATTACTTTTTTATATTTATCGTTAGTAATTACACACGTATTTTCAACTAGTATGAATTCTTCACGTATTATCTCCATTTGTTTATTAATTATTTCACAGACATTTTCTGCGATCGTGTCAATACGTCAATTTGTATCAACAATTTTTTCGGTTAACTGTGCATTGCCGTCAATTATACTTTGTTTTATTTCAAGATTACCAATTTTTAACTCTTCTGCCCTTTTCGGGATTTTTATAGTTCCTGTTTAAAATTTTCGGACTGTTGCTCTAACTTATTTTCTAAACTTTCTGTTTGTTTTGTATTTATTTCATCTATTTTTCTTATTTGTTTGACATTCTCCTCTTTCAACTCTTCTTTAATTTTTTCGGCTTGTTTTATGACTAATTCGTCCATCATGGCTAGTATCGAATTTTTAAATGCTTCTAAACTCAACCCTCCTAGTTCTGCCATGTTGAATAATTATTAAAATATTAATTTCGTAGTTATTCTTTAACAATTATTATTGATAACCGTTCCCTACTTATTTATTTATTTCTTTATTTCTGGAACTTCTTCTCGTGCTGTTTCGGACGTCAGTTGATCTTCTTATATGGATTTTCTTCTCGTGTAATTCTGTTACTAATTACAATTGCTTGTTTTTACAATCCAGTTACATAACTGTAGGTAACTGGAAGGATGAAACTATTTACAAAAAATTTAAATACTTTGTGCGGACGGGCAGAAGCTCCGGCTGCACTGTGGGTGATCGAAAAAGAGAACAACTGTAGCGTGTGTGTCCTATTTATACCCACGTCTTGGTCAACACCTGCAGTTGTACGAAATCGACTTGTCTGAAATTGTCTCTGGGTTCAGTCCCCCCACTCCTTGTCAATTTCGCTATTTCTTACATTTCTGCAAATTGCGGAGTCCTGTAAGTATACTCTTACACACATCTTACAACTATTTTCACTACACATGTTCACTGTATTTTTGGACATTGCAACTTAACCCTTTCGCTCTGTACACAGTTATTTCACCACTACACTCGTACGGTGTGTCCCTTTCACGTGGTTTTTGTACACAGACTTTAGTTAATTTTATTACATTTTATTGTGTTTTTGGATTTTACTCCTTATTTATAGTTTATGAATAATTACGGAAAAACAGTAATTATGCAATTATTCATCTTGGGGTGGTAAACTCGCCTGCATAGACCTGCGTCACACACACTTGCAAAATACTGGCGTACACACTTTCAGTTACATTTGTGTGTGTGTGCACGTCGATTCAGGTCGAAATACATGTTCATATTTTTGTCTGAGCCAAGCTTGCAACCCCTGACATGCTTGTTTCTAATACATTATTAATTATTTAGAGTTTATTAGGTATATTAAGTTTTTATATTCAATGCTCAGTACATCACTTATTTGTACTGTCGCTATATATATATATATTATATATATATTATAGTATATTATATTATATTATATATTTTTACGACGGTCTACTTGATCGTCGTAAGTACAGTGGAAAACAAAATAAGTACAAGACACCAATTAAGTCACTTTAATTTTCACAGTTAAACATTTCGTAAATAACAACACAGTCTCTTACAACAAATTAAATAAAAACTGTTCACACGCAATAAAATGTCCACTAATATTAAAATAGAATTGTATTACAATTATCCTGCCCGATTATAAAACGCAACACTTCACTAATGACCACATGAACGTACACGGTAATATCGCCCGATAATAACTCGAACTGCACTGTAGATATATCGCCACTATACAGAAAACATAAGGCCTCTGCCACCATGTATTTATACCTCCACTCATAGACCAGAACGTTCCAAATTGCGTCTTAGCGCCAGTGTGAACTACGTAATTAATTACGGTCTTGACACTGTCCGCGCGGCTGGCGAGAAAACTCTCGCGAATGCGTCTAGAATCACGTATGCTACACAAATTAGAGCGAGATTCTCCTGGCACATTCGACAAACACGTAGATTGTTCTGTGACGTCGTAACACTGCTTCCTCTTTAAGCCTGTTCTTTCCGAAATGAGAAACCGTCTCTTCAGTAATACTCTACCAGGCGATCTTGGTGGACGTCATTGCGAAAAATAATTCTCCGGTTCTTCGAATTCAGTCTCCTCTGCTCCGAACATCAAGTTCCCAGGAATGCGAGTCTTCCGCTCAACCACTAGTTTTGCTGGAATCACTCGCGTTGCGTCATGTACTGATGACCTAAACACCAGTGGCTGATCCATGTCTGTTTGGTTCTCGTCAACAACCACTTGCGTAACCTCATCTTCAGCCATTTTCACTCGGGCGCTTCTATCACCTCAGAAACAAGCAAGATTTTTTTGTCCCGACACCCATAGTTGGCTTTCGAATCACTTCTTTTGTCGTTACACTTATTTGTACTTTCTCTGCTAGTTCTTCCTCCATTTCCGCTTGCAATAGGAAGGGTTCCTCTTGACCAGACCTGTTGACTTTTTCTTCGGCCTATGCCACTTGCTTAATCGAATGGTTGGTAGACCCTGTAATTTTAGCCATGCAAAGCTTTATCTTCTCTTGGCCAACCTCAGGACATTCTCTCTTAAGTCCACAACGAATTCGCAGGCATTCATAATGTCAGTGCCAAGAATCACTTCATCGACAATGTCTGCAACGAGCATTTGGTGGCTAAACTGGAAAAGACCCAAGCGTACCCGTACGTCTACCTTTCCTAGTACTTGACGGGGCTTCCAGTCATAGTCTGTATTGTACAAGACCTAATTAGAGGCTGGCGGTTGCTGACTAAGCACAATGGACACTGTTGCGCCCGTGTCAACTGTAAATGATGTTGGTTTACCTTCCGCAAATCCATTAACAATCACATTTCCACTGGTCTTATGTAGTGTGGAAACTGTGTCTGTTCTGGGGCTCTACTTCTCCAATTAGTGCAATCACTCTCTTCTCTCGGTATCTTCTTGTCCCAACAGTCTACCTGTAGATGACCACGTTTTCCACAGTTGTAACATTTCGGCCTTCTGTCTTTTTCAAATCGTTGCGACTCTCTTGAACTTTTGAATTGTTTGTCCGACAACATTGTTTTTCTGCAACCATCGTTACGGCAATGTGATACAGGGATCTTCTGACTGCAATGTGATGGCACAAACCCATTACTGTAGCGGGACGCTGACTTGGCAGCTTTAAACACTAGGGCTTGAACAACAGCTTCTGAGCTATTTCGGTGCCTTGTCATTCGTAGCACTTGCTGAAGTTCACAATCTCCGATGCCATCAATAAATGTCTGCACCGCAAACCTTATTCGAAAATCTTCTGGTGCTTCAGGATAGGCCAATCTAATCATTCTGTCGATACTTCCTTCAAGTATAACGTCTCCTACGTTATAATATCGGGAACCTGTGGTTAATTGGTTCAGGTCAATTACACAGGCTGCTATAGTCTTAACCAACTTCTAATTAAACCAAAATTAGCATTTAGGAGAATCTATTTAATATCGGGTCCTATAATTGAGGAACATTGACAGGGGTTTCTGCAGATTTATTCACTCAGTTTTGTTGTTTTGTACCATGACACCTCTTTATTACATAATGACATTAATTGCTCTACTTAGAGTTCTCAACATATATGGTTCAACAGTTTACAGTTTACAAGATGATTATATATTTTATTCTTTCAGAAGGACCCTCAACATAAAGATGTACATCGGTTTAACTTTTCCACGGATCCGGGATTGAATATAGTATGTTAATAATGGTCACCTCCCCATATACTATCTTGAAATTGTGCCATTTGAAGAATGGACTTTATTTACCTTTTAAAACAATAATGCTTTACACTTTAAACTTTTACTCTTTTACTACAAATAGTTTTATCAGATTACAGACTACATCTTACATATAATGTCTGTTTTTAAAAGTCTTAAAGTGTTAGTTAAATTGTCTTTTGTTGGTTATAATTTTAGTATCTCATAACCATGGAAGACAAGCCTCCATGTCACCTGTGGTATCCCGTACTTGATGCAGATTCGGCTCCTCGGTCCTCGGTGTGTTTCCTGAAGGTCTGTCGTTATCTTAGTATCCGGTGACGGTGAAGTTCCTGACGTGTGTTAGATCATTCTGGGTCTGGTACTCTCCTCTTAGATGACTGGTAGTAATATTTCGTTGTTAGAATAATTAATGCAAAAGTTTGTTTCACTGGTCTTCACTTTACATGATTATTTATTAGTTGAGTTTCACCTTATGGTCCTAGTACTGTATTAATTACATAATTTTCTTATTTAAGATTTGGTAGAGATGTCGTCGGCGCACAATTTAGTTATTCTTTTACAAGCTTTCAACATATTTATATCTGCGTCGCGATCCAACTATTTAACGTTACATTTCGGTTAAGAGTGTACAGAGTGCATATATATATATATATATATATATATATATATATATATATATAAACTGAGATTATTCACTTGGAAAAACCACAATATTGTCATCGGTGCACATTACCGCTGTGCGCAGCTTACGGCGTGAGCGCTCCATTGCAAGTGGGGTTTGTTTATTGGGGCAGGTAAAGTAACATCGCGTCGTTTACGCTTCACCATAAAAGTAGTTCCACATTCCGATTAATATCTACCGGTTTAATCTTTGACATATTTAATTATACTACGGTATCCTTTACTTCGTAATTAATTATTGTATACCTTTATGTTTTGTATATCGAGTGGTAATTTCCTGCTTTCATTAGTTTTATTTACGTGTTATTCTGCTTGTTGATGCCGGTTTCCGCTTGTCAAAGCATGATTAATAATTAAAGGGTGTTTCCTTACCTTTATACTCGCATTCCTCTTGGTTTTAAGCTCTTTATTAGTTATTATTTCTGTTTTACCTTAGGGATTTAACTTTGGTTAAATGTGCGATTTTAATTTAAACATAAATCTCTTTCCTTCTTATTTATTTTATTTATTTCTTATATTTTTTTAAAATAAAATCGTCACACAAGCTCTTGAAGACTATCCCCCGGAATGTTGTCGTCTTGTTCTCAACTGAGCGTAGTACACATCTCGCAAATATTTATCACCATACCGTAATTCTAGAGCTTTTATCAACTCGGCACAGGTGTTTTGGCTGTCAGGTGGTACTTTCTGTAGTAGTTCTGCCGTGGGTCCTTTTAATGAAAGAACGAGTGGAACTGCCTTGTTTTTCTCCGTTCAATTATTTGCGCATGCAGCAGATTCGAATTGGCGTAAATATGTCGCCTAGTGCGTGCTTCCATGAAAGGTTGGGTCCTTGACATGAACTGTCCCTACTGCAATCAAAGTGACTTTCTCTGTTAACTTATTTTCTGCGTCATTTTCTGTCTTTATCATCGGTACAGTCTGTTCCCAAAGTTGTTTTGGTTGTAACTTAAGGCACTGCTCGACTTCATTTTTAATCTGCTCTTTTATATTCACCTACGTCACTACGTTTTCCGATTAATTATGAAATACACTCGTCTTGTACAAAGTGTCCATTGTTTCCACTCTTAACCGTTCTATCTAGTTCTGACACCACTGTTACAACGGTCTACTTGGTCGTCGTAGGTACAGTGGAAAACAAAATAAGTACAAGACACCAATTAAGTCACTAATCACCAGCTTTAATTTTCACAGTTAAACAGTTAGTAATTAACAACACAGTCTCTTACAACAAATCAAATAAAAATTGTTCACAAGCAATAAAATGTCCACTAATATTAAAACACAATTGTATTACAATTATCCCGCCCTATTATTAAACACTTCACTAATAACCACTTGAACCTACATGGTAATATCGCCCGATACTGAAAACCTAAGGCCGCTGCCGCCATGTATTTATACCTCCGCTCATAGACCAGAACGTTCCAAATTGCATCTTTGCGCCAGTGTGAAGTACCTAATTAATTACGGCCTTGACACAGTCCGCGCGGCTGGCGGCTTCGAGAAAACTCGCGAATGCGTGTAGAGCCACACACATTAGAGCGAGATTCTCCTGGCACATTCGACAAACACGTAGATTGTTCTGTGATGTCGTAATAATATATATATATATATTTTTTTTAACTCCTAAAGGCAATGCCTTGTCGCTGTAGCCACATCACTCTATCCCTTGCGATATTCTTCATTTCTTCATAGGATCCAGTGTTCACGACACTCATTGTGCTGCGGAAGTATGCAGTTCTTGGTCTTCCTTTGGGCTTCTTCCCCACTACTTTGCCCTCAAAGATGTTAGTTAAAAAAGCACTATGTCTGATCACATGCCCTATCAACTTAATCTTCCTCACCTCTATACTCCCAAGCAGTGTTCTATTCTCATTTATTTCCTCTAAGATCTGTTCATTCGTCTTCCTATCTGTCCAACTAGTTTTTGTCATTCTCCGCCAAATCCACATCTCCATTGCCTGAAGTCTGTCACTCTCCACCTTCCCTAAGGTCCACGATTCACACCCGCAAGTTAAAATACTCCATACAAATACCTTAACAAACTTTTTCCTTGTTTCAGTACTAATATGGTTGCTTGTTAATAAGTTCCTTTTGCTCTGGAATGCCTGTTTTGCCAGATCTACTCTCCTCTTAATCTCTGCCAGACACTTAATCCCACTTGTAACTATGCTACCCAGGTAACAAAATTCAGTAACGTGCTCCAATATTGTGTTGTTCAACATAATGGTCGATTTAATGTCTTCTCTTTTTTACTTACAACCATTATTTTAGTTTTCTTAACATTTATCCTCAATCTCCAAGCTTGAAGATTTTGTTAAACGTACCTAACATTCGGGTCATATCCTTTTCTGAATCAGCCATCAGTACAATATCATCTGCGAAGCGAATACTGTGTATCTGTTCCCCATTTATTTTAATTCCCCGAGAACTCCATTTCATCTGAGTTACAACATCTTCTATAAACAAATTAAACAAGTACGGTGACAGTGCTCAACCTTGTCTTACCCCTCTTCTTATTATTGCTTCCTTTTTACATCCATTTTTGTTTATTTCAGTACATTGCAAGCTATAAATATTGAAGATTACCCTTCTAACTTTCCAGTCAAGTCCTGACTTCCTCATAGTTTGAAACAACAGCTTCCAATCAACATTGTCGAACGCCTTCTCGAGATCCACAAATACTAAATAGGTTTTCCTATTCACTTCAATTCTCCTCTCCAAGATCTGCCGCAGAGCCAAGATTGCTCCTCTGGTTCCTCTACCTGCTCTAAATCCAAACTGATCCTCCTCCAAAGTGTGATCAATCTTTCCTTCCAGTCTGTTCTTCACTATGTTCAGGAATATCTTAGCAGCATGAGATATTAAGGCTATCGTTCTATAATTAGCACAGTCGTCTACTTTACCTTTCTTTGGTATTGTCATTGTTCTACTTTTAATGAAATCAACTGGCAATACTCCCTCTTCATAGCACCCAGTAATTATTCGAAATAGCTGGTCTTTCGTTCTCTCCCCTACATTTTTCAAAAGCTCTGCTGGTAGACTGTCAGGCCCTGTCGCTTTTTTCATACTCAGACCTTTAAGGGCATAATCAAATTCCACCCTGCTAATTGGCGGTCCTACCATATCTCTATCTACAGCATTCTCATTTTCTAGAAACTCCTGCATGACTACCACAGCTTCCCCATCATATAGTTCCTCTATATACTCCTTCCAACGCTCGCTGACCTTATCATTTTCGAAAAGTATTTTACCATTTTTATCCTTAACAACATTACTTCAAGTCTTATGCCTCAACTGTAACGATTTTATCCTTAAATATGCCCTATCACATTTTCCTCTACTGAAATCATCTTCTATTTCAAGACTTAGTTGTTTCATCCAATTTTCTTTTTCAATGCGACACATAGAGGTAATCTGATTTTTATTCTCTTGTACTCCTGATAATCCTTATTTCTCAGCTTATTACGCCTCTTTATTAGATACAATATTTCCTGTGTCATCCACGGTTTCCGTGGTTCTAACTTTCTCTTCCCTAGAACACGCTGTGCTGTTGCAATTATTCCATCTCTTACTTCCTCCCAACTTGGCCTTCCTTCCATCAACATGTCTGTCTCCTCTTCCAATTCTTTTACTATTTTGTCATCGGTCAGTTTTTCTAAGCACCAGTTCTTTTGTTTAGATTTCCTGATTTTCATAAATTTAATATTGCACTTGGCCATAACGGGAATATGGTCACTATCTATATCCATACCAGGATATGAATGACTAGATTTGACTTGGTTTTTATATCTTTGTCTGACTAGAATATAATCTATCTGATGCCTCCTAAGATCCTCCTAATATATATATATATATATATATATATATATATATCAACATTACAATTTTTATGTTTTGTGTATCTGAAATACTCAACGTAACCAGCCAGATTTCTGTGTTCGTTACTTTAAGTCCTTACTTAAAGTCTGCCTTTTAAGAGGTGTTTTACACGTATTAGTCATATTATACACCTTATAAGTGACACATAAATAATATGCAAACAAGTAAAATAAACACATATATGAACATGTAAATCACAAACATAAAACCCATAGCCTATATGAAAATTTGTAAAGTTGAAAAATCTTTTTAAAAACAATTATACAATTGTCTTAATTGTTTTTGTGTGTGACATTACAATATAGAATACAAGTAATAATTTTCAATATTGCAAATCTGATATAAACAAAATATTTATTAATAAAATGGTAAGTTTATTTGTAGTATTTTTATTAAAAATAATATTTCCTTTATTTTAATAAACATTAATTATTTTACATCCATTTTTACTAACTAGACAAATTTTCTCGGAAACAGTTGTTAAAATTATATGCTTAAATTATATTAATTATTAAAAATTTTCTAATTATACTATGTACTACTATTTATCTGCTCTTTTATTTATACCATGACTATACTTGTTTAGAGTCTTTGTTTATAAAAATAATTGTTCATTTTTCATCTGTTTTTACTGTTACGTTACCGTGGCGTGTGTGTGTGTGTTTTGCACCTTGATGAGGATGAATGTAATGATGATGTTCCTGGTACCGGTGTCTGTTGTCGGTTGTCCGTTGAAGAGAGTGTCCTCCGTTTTAAAATGATTGGCATCTGTCCTATATCGTTGAGCAATCGGACATGGTGTCCCCGTGAACAAATTATTAGCGTCTGTCCTATGTTGCTTAGCAAACTGGCATAGTGTCCCCGTGAGCAACTGGCACGAGTTAAATACACTATACACAAAGACAGTATTGTTTTCCTCCCTCGATCAGGTGATGCAACACACACACACACACACACACACACACACACACACACACACACACACACACACACACACACACACACACACACACACACACACAATAGTCAGAAACACTGTATACATACACACGCAGTTTGCCACCCCTCAGGAACCACGTAAAACAAGTTTAGAATTGTCTGTTCCTGTATGCACAATTTTAAAACTATGTACAATTGTTTATATTTATTTTTATATGTAAAAATAAATTAAGCTGGGAAAATTTGCAAATATGTATTATTTTATGTGTGTGTGTGTGTGTGTGTGTGTGTGTGTGTGTGTATTGCGATGTACAGTCACATAGAATAAGTAGTTGATATTCAGATACTGGATTGCTTTGGTTTTATTAAAGATTTCATTTTTTTTTTAAATTTGCACCAATACTTTACTAATTAATTAACCGTTTCTGTAAAAATAAATTAAATTAACTTTTTCTGTTGATCTATTTTTTACAAACTTAAAATAATTCTCTCCTGTATTCTAATTACATATTGGGTCCTTCAGTCCCCCCGCACACGCGCATTCGCCATATGCCTATTTTTGCACTACTTCACAACACTAATCACTTTTTTTGTACAGTCAAAAATCAACTTAAACTAACAAATCTGACATGTATCTTATTGTCCATTTTACAATCTCTCAACATGCCGTCTTTACTTAAACCAATTCTCATTTCAACATGCTACCATACTCCAAGAGTTAAATTATTATTTTATATGCAAACCTCACCTATCGCTTTATATATATTTTGCTTTATTTATATGGATGTTTTGCACCTTTGGAATATAGGTTAAAGGAACAAATATTTAGTAGACTAAACAGTGTTTTAGCAGCCCGATATTTACTTACAGAATGGTGGGGACTAAAACGCAACTAGACAGAACAAGAAATTTGGAGTTAAGTTAGAAAAGATTAAACAAATTTGCCAAGTAAAAATATTATTAATCGTGGAAAACAATGAAGAAAATATTTGAATGCATATACTACCTTTTTAAAGGTTTAAGTAATCCTAAGTTTTTTTAAATTTATATTTTGTTATCAAGAAAAAAGAGTATTAAGCCCCTTCCCTTTTAAGTTTGAGTAAGTAATTTATAATGACAAGGAGTCGTAATAGCAAGGATTAAATAAGTGATTTATAAACACTTTTAGGAATTAATTTAGCAGGCTCTGAATTCAATAAAATTTTCTTTCCTACTGTAGTAATTTTCTTATTCTGCGAGGGGTTTGGGACAAGTGGAATTAATCACTTATTTTGACTTAAATGGTATCTCTTTGTTTTTAGGACAGTCAGTACGTGGTTTAATGATTCAACCTTAATGTTTATTCTTTAAAACGTGTAAATTATTGTATTTCCAAGTTTTTTAAATTATTAGTAATTTAAAGTAAAGTGTTGCTACTGAGTAATTGTTTATATTTAACACATAATATAATTATATTAATATCAGATACATTTAGTGAAGTTTATTAAAAGCAAGAACATCAATTAAAATAGTTTTGAGGCTCTTTTGATAAGTCGAATGAAAGCGTGGAAAAGGTATTTGGAGGTCTGTAGCCTTGGGCAGTTCTAATTTTGAGAAAATATGTATTTACTTTTGTGTATAATGTATACATCTAATTAGCATGTTTATTGACGAGACATATTAAAGATATCTTTGTCTTGCCTTCAAACATTATTTCAATAAGCCAACCAATTCTTTCTTAACATATAGCCCTATCCTCAGCAGCAGTTCATTAACATATATCCTATCGTACATGTACCCTGCATCGGGGTAAATACTGCGATCGGGGCGGAATAGTATATCAAATTTCAAGTTAGACAGTGGTTTTTCACCTTAATACAAGGGTTACCTGTACAAAATTTAGTAGGAATCGATGTAGCGGTGTGGACGTGTGTTCAATACAAATAAACAAATCCTCAGGCTTTAAGTTATATATATATATATATATATATATATATAACTGCTACAGTCCGTTTCTTGATGTATATAATACATTTAACATTTATAATGAATTTACCTCAAGATATTTTTTTCCTTATTAGGAACATGTTTCGGGTACCATTTTGTACCTGAGGATGGGTACAAGATGGTACCCGAAACATGTTCCTAATAAGGGAAAAAATATCTTGAGGTAAATTCATTATAAATATTAAATGTAATATATATATATATATATATATATATATATATATAGCAACAGTACATTCATATGCTGTACTGTGCATTTAATAGATAAAATAAATATTTAAATTAAATTTATAAATATTAGATTGAAAACTGAGTTTATGTTAAAAATACGGAATGTAGACAGACAGGAACTGACATGAACACTCACACGACTGTCGCTGAGATTGTGTGCAGTAGTAAGTGATGTGTGTGAGTGAGGCCAGTTAGAGCATGAAAGTTTGCAATCTCACCCTGAATAATTGTCAAATTACAGTTTTTATTTAATTATAAGAAAACCATAGATGGTAGGGAAAATTCAAAGACTCCAAAATATGTATAAAAAAAATTAATACGCGTGTGTAGTGAGTAAACGGCGTGACCCGCAGTGCGAATTCAGTGCAATTTTAAGTGCGTAGTAATTACACGGATTATCCTATTACGATGGTAATTAAGTTGGACACGTGTAATTAAATCATCCATCGTTAGAGCACCCTGTATTGCACATTAGACTTTGCCATTGGCAGAAATGTGCGAAAATATGAAATTGGACGAGAGTGGGACAACTGACGCCATCAAGCAATTTCAAACAGGCAGAATACTGTTCCAACAGGTGCTGTACGATGCTCGATTATAAATAGGGCACGAGAGGAGCCAGCCCTTTTTCTGAATCAGTTTTCAGTAGCGGCGGGACGCTCTGTCCGTTGGCGACGCGAGTTTTAATTTTTGTTAATTGAACAGTAGATGCGGACGGACGCTATGTTCGTCATATGTGCAAAATAGTAACTCTTAATCTGTTACCGAATACGAATATAGAACATACTTTACGATGTCGGCTCACACAAACGTCCGTCAGTCAAGACAAGCTACTATGTTACATCATGCAGAGGAACGCTATGCTGAACAATAGAGGCGTCTGCTAGAACGACAGCAGCTGGTGCAGAGCAACCTCTCACACTATCCTACATCAACCAGATGTGACCATGAGAGACGAGTAACTGGAGGACGACGAGTGGAACCTGGGGACGTGCAGGGAACTCCGATCAGAAGAGGACATACGGATCAACGGAGGACATGAGTATGAGCTATAAAATTGAGGTGACAGATATTCCATTTATAAATTTTAAATGAGAGACCAAAGACATTTAAAAGACATTTTGAAATTTAAACATGAATATGAGTTTTATGTAAAATGTAGATAAAGAGTTTCAGAGAATTTGATTTAAATTTATTAAAATATTTTCTTTGATGTTTAACGATTAATTTAGTCAATTTCAATTTTATTTTAAAGTTTGTAAAGCAATCAATGATTACTAAGTATGCACTACATAAATTAACGTAGTTAAAAGTTATATAAAAAAAAACAAATTAAAAAAAATGAAACTGCAGTAAAGCACACTGTCAGACTGAGCAGTCGAGTTTTAATATTAACAAATAAGTATTTAGAATATAACTTTGTTACTGTAGAATATAAGATTTATTTAATGTTAATGTACTGCAACATTTGAATGGTTTAAGCGAACAATAATGAATATTTATGGCGAAGTAGTTGGAGATTTTTAAAAACGCTTATTGTTTATAAATTTTAATAAAATTATGAAAACTCGTTACAATTAAATCAATGACTACTCTTATTACCATTACACCCAAACTCTATTAATTGGTACACTTTACCAGTAATGTTATATAAATTTTGGCACTCCACAAATTAAATTACATTTAAATTTGTAAATTGTAGTGTTATAAATAATTGGCGCTCTAAAAGCGTGGGGCTCCTCAAAGACAAATAAATTTACAACCTGCGTGTTGTTGTATAAATATTGTCGCCAAGAACTTGTGGCTACCCAAATAAATTTATATTAAACAATCTGTGGTGTTGTTATAACACACACACACACACACACACACACAAACACACACACACACACACACACACACACACACACACACACACACACACACACACACACACACACACACACACACACACACACACACACACACACACACACACACACACACACACAGTGCTGTTCTTGTAAAAATATAGGTTCCGGTACGCCTAAGGGGGTCTGGGGGGTACCCCCCCCAGTAAAGCGAGGGTACCCCCCAGCAAAGCGAAGGGCCCGGGGGCCCTCCCCCGGAAAAACTTTGAAAAATAAAGGTCTTAAAATGACGTTTTAGACGTGTTTAATGTCTTAAAATTCACCCGAAAATTTGTCCAAATGTAGTGTTTTTTTTAATTAATTAATTTTTTAAATGATGAATTAATTTTAAATGTTTAACTCACAGTTTATAAAATTGTCCAAAGCTTAGAAAGGTTTTCATTGTACGTTTCTCCCCTCTTTCTTTCCTTGCTGTTGGTGTCCAGAGCAGAGTGCCGTCCCCGAAGCAGCCAAGATTCCACGTACTTTGAAGGGTCAAAACGAGTCAGTGGTGGGCCATTCAACTTCAGAAAAAGTAGTGAAGAGACAGTTTTTGTTAACAGAGATGCTCTACCGTCAGTAATGATTAGATTCATTTGGGAAAACCCTCTTTCACATTCACTAGAAGACACTGGAATTGTCTTGATGGCAGTTGTCAATGGAAGCAATTTTTCGGGATACTTTGTTTTATTTTCACAATTTCCACCCAAGCTCTCACAATTATCAAAAACATATTCACGAAATGCTTTAAGTGCGTCCCGTTTGTTCAACTGAAGGCGAGGTGCAAGCGATTCAACATCTTTTTCCACAAAATTATTGTCTTTAATGTCTTTGGGCCAAGTGCTTGTGTCAACTATACGGGCTGAATTGGCCAAAGCTGCATCTTCCCCACTAAGCATTCTCTTTTCAATCGATTGTGCAAGGTTGTCATAAAACACAACAGGATTAATGGGGTCTTCTTTAGTTTTTTCATAAAGTTTGATTCCCATAAATCTTTTGTTGTTGACAGATGTCACAGCCTGCTCATAAAAAGTTCCCGGGTTATCTTTCCGAGCAACAAATATGTTAGCCAAAATCTGAAGTTTTTTGTTAGCCCGAAATAAGTCTATATCTCGGTTTTGCAGTTCTTCACTAACTTCTGAAAGTTCTTGAAGTGCATCACACATCAACGCCAAATCTAAAACGAAGCACGTGGATGTAAGTTTCCTGTGTAGGCCTTCATACTTGCATCTGTCCGAAGCATCACGTGTTTGGTCTTCTTTAGCTGCTACAAAATGGTTTGCTAAAACCTCGTAGTTCTTCCAAACCGCTGAAACTGTACGAAAACTGGACGCTACCCATCTTGTGTCTAACACCCTTCCAATTTTCAACAGTTGAACACCAAGTTCGACTGCACACAAACGCAATTCTCGGCTGTTCTTGTGTGAGGCGTGGTATAGAACATACAGTTTATCAATGAATCCTTTAAAACGATTGATATTTGCCATTTCCTTAGAACGTCACTTACACAAAGCTCAAGCCTGTGATTACAGCAATGCCAAACAATAATAGATGGAAACTTGTCTTTTAAAAGACTCCCAACTCCAGATTTGCGTCCAAGCATCACTGCCGCTCCGTCACATGCCACAGCAATTAGTCTATTTTTTAGAACGTTGTCATCTAATTTGTGGCCTTCAAGGCATTGAATGACAGCATCAAAAATTCCAAGAGATGTCACACTTTCGAGTTCAACAAGGTCCAAACATAAATTTACAGGGGATTCCATATTTATTTTCCTTAGGCAAACTCTAATGTACAAAATCATAGTTGATTTTTTGCTTAAAGTAGTTGATTCATCGATGATGATTGCAAACTTATCGTCCCCTGTTATTATTTGCTGTAGAATATGTTTTTTCATTTCTGCACTGATATGGTTAATAATATTCACACAGGCGTTTTTTGAATGCAGAATTCGGCCCATATTTAATCCATTCAGCTCTTGAACATCGATTTCTGACTCAAAGTTGTTGAAAGATTGATTCTCTTTTGCAACCTTATAGGCAGTGCGCGAAATTCTCGCTGTAACTTCTTTCTCTTTTGATATTGTTTTCAAACAAATGTTTTCCAGTGTTTCTTTTTGGGACTCCTCTAAAATTTTTAAAGCTGCTTTGTGCGCAGCGCTGTCTTTGTGATCAAATATCTTTTTTCTCAAAGCTGTTTGTTGCTGGGCTCGATTTTCCCCAAAACTAGTAACATCACATCCAGTCCATTGCTTAGACATTTTTATGCCAGTTTTTTCCACGCCCAGAGATCCAACTTCTCGGCAAACGTCACCATAGAGGTATACAAGATAGAGGAGGCAAAGTATAGGCGCTCGAGTAAGTGGAAATGTCCACGCAGAAACGTCACTGGTTCGTTTCTATCATTGTCTACTGACGCATGCGCGAGAGTGGAACTCCCGCGGATCAGCCGATTCAGCATCGCCGACTCAGCGTCACCACCTCTATCAGCGTCAGCGACACCACCTCTATCTTATATACCTCTATGGTTATCACACCACATTTCTAATTTCTAAAAATCTAAAAATTGCGTTCCGGTTCTGATTTTTATACATGTTACATGTATTATACACAAATACATTACCTTGTACTCAACGCAACTATCAAGTGTATTACACCGGCCAGGTCGCAGGATTTTTTTCTCGTTGCGTCAAGTATATGTAGTTGCACAATAATTAAATAATTTTTAAAGAGGAGTGAGATGTTGTTGACATGAAATAAATTATTTAAAACCGTTTCAAAATAATCATTTTATAATTTATTAATTAATAGAAAAATATTCGAATATTAAATTTTCAAATATTAGACAAATAAGTATTCACTTTTATAAGCTTCACAAATATAATGTAACCTGCTATGCTATTCATAACATATAAAAATGAACACCCCTATAATCTTACTAGCTAAACAAACATGTTAAACAAGTTATTTAAATTCTTTTTATTTTTGTGTGTCTGAAATTAACTCGAATTTTAAATACTAACAGCAACTCATTTACAAACAAAATAATATTAATACTCAAGAATAAATTTATTGTTGCTATAAACAAAATAAAAGTAATATAACATTTAATTCCAATCTATTATTTATTTCTACTGACACCCATAATTTTTACATACAACGAAAGATGGGTATTTCTTTTCTAAATTTTCTTGATAAACTAAATTCTCTATTTAACTACTATTTAACTTTCTAACTTTAATTATTTACTGTTCATAGATCAGTTCTTTTTAAGAGCTCTTTTCACACAATAAAAAATATAATTGTTTGTTATCACCTGCGTATATCTGCTGTTACCGTTGCGCGCGCGCGCGCGTGTGTGCGTGTCCAGAATCCTGAGAATTTGATGCTGATGATGATGATGATGCTGATGCTGTGATCTACGGGTTGTTGTTGGTGATGCTCCAGAGTTCCTCCATACGTCTTGGTGTGTGGTAAAGTGTGTGTGTGTTCCTGGTCGATCAGCAAACCGGCAGCGTGACGTCGTGTGTAGATTTCTTGAGTCTGAATGTTTGATCGCCCAAAATTGCCAGTGGTATTTATACTGGACAGCGATCTGACAGGTCCAGGCCTGTTTTCGACATGTTAGAGATTGTCAGTTAGCGCAAAGCGTCGTTTTAATATAAATCACTTTTTGGTACATTATCGCGATTACGTAAAAATACTTGTAGCATGAGCGATATCATTGTTTGCGTAATATTTTTCTGGTCACTCACATATACCACACATATTAATTACTATTTAATTACACCAGTAATTAATATTAAATTTATAGCGTCTTTATTACTGCACATTTGGCAGTAAATTTTATATCACCATATTCATTAAAAATGTAATGGTGTCTTTATACTTGGTGTAAGTCTTTGTTCACAGGTCGAAAACATATTAATTAGTTTATTTTAATCCTGTTAAAACCTGATTACAGCCGTAGCATCACCCCATATTTTCGTGTCGTAGCTTGCGTTACACACACAAAAACACGAACGCTGTATTTTTAACTATCGAAGCAGGTGCACTTTCGACAGGCCCCAGCCTGCATTTTCCCGCACAAAATTGTTTAAAACTGTACGTATTATTCTTTTTACACTAATTACAATACAAAGATACCGCCCTGGGCAAATATGCAAATATATGTATTGTTGCAATATAGATATAGATAAATTAGTAGTAGTATTTAATATATTTCATTAATTATTTATTGCATCATCAGAAATACGTATACACATCAATTTTATAATCGTTTAAGGCAATTACAAACTATATTGACGTATCCGCATTTTAAAATTATGTCACCACAAGTACCCGTTAACTCAAAAACGTTAGGTTTTTTATTTTGTGTTATTGTGGTATAAGCATTGTATATAAACATTAAATGTTATGTTCTCCTCAACAATGGCTTTTATTTGTTTCAGCAGTAAACTAAAAACCAAAAACCGTTGTCACCTAACCTCAAAAATGAAAACAACACGTATTTTTGCTTTGCATTAGGAAATAAGTCAATTTACAATTAGTAAACTTCTTCTTTTCCACATCGTAATGTATCGATACAATTGCATATTAAAAACATCAAAAATATACTGCACGAACGGATAAAGGTACAGTTCCGATGCCGCTAAATAGCGTTTGTTTACTAAACTTATAGCATTTGTTTATTATATCAAATTCCAAGTTAGAGCGTCGTTTTTTGCCTTGTGTAAAAGGTTACCTATGTAAAATTTGGTAGCAATCGGTGTAACGGTGTATTCAATACAAAGAAACCAATCCTCAGACTTTATCATATACATATTATGAAAAGTCATGTTTATTTAGAAAAGAATAAACTGAATATAATTTTATTAAATTAAAATCTTCAATGTTGCCTCACGTTGAAAGCGCCAAATCTGTAACACACGATTTCTCGTAACACACGATTTCACCTATTATAAATTAAATAGGTTGGTCAGTTTATTAAAATAATTAGAAGTATGCCCTTGTGCTCGCTGGTATGAAACTAGATGGTTCTACATATCTTTTATTTTATTTTTTAATTACTTGAGATATTAAAAGTTTGTATTAATGATTATTCGTGAAGTTTATGTAATCTATTCTCTTTATCTTAATAGAGTTCACTGACCTAGTTAAATCATTTTAAAAAACACAGTTTGTTCCAAAATAATTACTGCCAACTTATTCTTCTGGAGTTGAAGTAAACACTAATGTTCAAAGTTGGTTGAAAAATATTAATTATTAAAAAATAATACGTCATATACTATTAATTCCTTTCACTTTTTCCTTTATTTTCTTTTAAAATTTTATTCTTCTACTATAAAAATGAAGAACATTTCTCATAATATGAATGGACTAGGCTTGTTGTATTGATAGCTCAACAGTTGGTAGCATGAGTTCAAAAATCTCAGAGATGTAGGCTATTGTTTACGTTTTTAAAATATATCCCTTATGAGTTCTTTTGACCACAATAATTAACAAAAATGTCTTTTTTGAAGAACAAATCATTACAATCCATAATTAAATATGATATTTTAAAACAATTACTTAAAATCTAAAGTGACGAACAGTTCGTATTTCGGACAGTGTCCGGTGTTGGTGTTAACCTAGTGTGGCTAAGTTGTTTAGTTAGACTTTGAATACAAAAAAAAAAATACAATAGTTAAACATGAAATAATATTAATAGTGTTAGTATTTATATACTGTGATCATATAAACATAAGTTCACCAGTGTCTATTACAAGTTACTATGGGTTACTATGGATCATTAATTATTAAGTTTGTTATAACTTCTCAAAATAAACACTATACTTTCCGTTTCTTTATATTTTCTTTATAATTCACTGTTATTAATTATTCACCGTAATGTCCTTTAATGATTAAAACAACTTCACAACGCTTGACGTTCACTGTTAGGTTACGTTCCCATTTGTAGGTTAGACCGTTGTTTGTTTACTCTGCACATAACCTCACTCGGTTTCAAGATTTTGAGGACGAGAATATTTACACTTTGGGTTGGAGATTAATTACGTTTTCCGTGCTACAGAGGAGGTGTCCTTTACTGCATGATGACCGGCGAACAACTGACTTGTTTGTGGTGCGTTATGGGTAAATTCACCTGACAGGTGAACGATTCTGATTGGTGGAAATATTAACTATTCCGTTTTTAATTATAAAACTTTCGTTTTAGGCGTCAGTTTTGGGTTGGAGAATATCAACCCACGCCAAACTAAGCGTCACTTATTCTGAACAAATTTATAAAAATATTGTAGGATTGACATAAAGTCCTTATGCTACTTACAATTAAAATTATATTACTACCATTAATCAGCATTTTTTATACTAATCATTTTGAGACCTCATAAGGCAAGTTCATTAAGGTGCCTTTGTGTGGTATGTGTTTTATTAGTGTCATGTTGGTTACGTCTGGGAATTCATGTCCAGTGTTTATTGCATGTGTGGCCAAATTAGATTTATATATTTCTGTTTTTTTGTATGCATTTAAGTGTTCAAAATAACTTTTTTCAGTTTTTTTTTGTCCTATGTAACATTTATTGCAATCTTGGCATTCAATTTTGTATATACCATTGGTTGTTGTATTATCTTTGTTGTTTGGGTTATTTAGTTTTTGTAGATTATTTTTGTTAGTTTAGTACGCTATTTTAATGTCTGTGTTTTTAAATAATTTTGTTAGCTTTGTCATTTTATTATTTAAGTATGTGAATGCGGCCCACTTTATATTGTTGTTATTATTTAGGTTTTGTTCATTTTGATTAATTCTTAATTGTTCAGTTTTTATTTTATATTTGTTTTATTTTTTATTTTGTTTACATTATTTTTATAAATTTTCATAAGGAATTTGGAATATTATATTTCTTCCTTTGTCTGTTTCTTGTTTGTTTAGGTGTATTTTGTACATTCTGTTAAATAGTGAATAGAATGCTGCCATTTTATGTTGTTGCGGGTGGTCAGAATGGTTAGGTATAATGGTGTTAGTGGGAGTTGGTTTTCTGTATATTGCATATTGTAGGTGGTTATTGTATCTCGTAATGGTTATGTCTAAATAGTTGATTTTGTTATGTTTTTTATTTTTCTTCTACGAATTGTATTTTTGGGTTATGTTATTGATTTGTTGTAACATGTTATCTGCATTTGTGTTACTTCCATGTTCCATAAGGAAATGGAAATATGGTGATGGCAAAAAAATCGTGGTCGAGATTATTGCAGATTCTGATTGTACTACCCTCAAAACATGAAAAAAAGTCGTTTTACGAAAAGTGTCTGAGTCTGTCTGTCTGTCTATCTGTAGATTTTTCTAAGGCAAACGATAACACCGCAAATTCAAACAGAATCAAATAATTTTTTGCATACAGCCCTGAATTATGGAGTACTCAAGACCTGTTGGTTTTGGTGAACATCGGTTAAGGGAAAGGGGTAGTTTACCAGCAACGTTTTATGTGATAACAAGGTTAATTATTTCTATTAGGAACGATAACTGCCGTAAATTCAAACATAATCTAATACGTTTTTGTATGCATCCCTAAATTGTAGAGAACTCAAAGCCTGTTGATTTTGGTGAAGATCGGTTAAGGGAAAGGGGTAGTTTACCAGCAATGTTTTATGTTTTAATAAGGGTAATTTTTTCTATGACGAACGATAACTGCCGTAAGTTCAAAGAGAATCAAATAATTTTGTGTATACATTCCTGAATTGTAAAGAACTGAAGGACTATTGATTTTAGTGAAGATCGGTTAAGGGAAGGGGGTAGTTTACCGGCCACCTAATTTTTAACAAGTGTAATTGTTTCTATGACGAATGTTAACTGCCGCACATTCAAACAGAATCAAATAATGTTTTGCATACATCCCTGAATTTTAGAGGACTCAAGATCTGTTCATTTTGGTGAAGATCAGTTAAGAGAAAGGGGTAGTTTACCTCCAACTTTTTATGTGATAACAAGGTTAATTTTTTCTATTACGAACCATAACTGCCGTAAATTCAAACATAATCTAATACGTTTTTGCATGCATCCCTAAATTGTAGAGAACTCAAGGTCTATTGATTTTGGTGAAGATCAGTTAAGGGAAAGGGGTAGATTACCTGCAACATTTTATGTTGTAACAAGAGAAATATTTTCATGACGAACGATAACTGCCGTAATTTCAAACAGAATCAAATAATTTTTTACATATATGCCTGAGTTGTAGAAGACTCAAGGCCTATTGATTTTGGTGAAGATCGGTTACGGGGAAAGGGCAGTTTACCGGAAACATTTTTTGTTGTAACAAGAGTAAAGTACTTAATTTTGATAAATAAAGTATCCTGATAAGAAGATCTTAATAATCCACTGTAGTAACGTAGATGAAATATCTATAAATGAAGAAGCTAGTTGAACGGGGTGGGGATAATTTTCTATAAATGAAAATTTTAGTTGAAGGGTGAGGGGATAATTTTTATATGTGTACTACGTTATCGGCAACAAATAAGTAATTTGTTGTTAAAATTCCTTCCTGGTCTGTCTTGGCTTGATCCAATGTTTTCTGCAAAACCAAACGTTTCGGCAGTGCCGTCGACTGCCATCATCAGTGAAAATCGAGTGCGGTAACGTGTGGTGGTATACGTTAGTGACCACAGTACTGTGGTTAAGGCTGCAGCAATAAGTAGAAAGAAGTAATTTCTATGGAAAAATTTCATTTCGTAAATAATTTTAAATATAAATCTTAGAACATGGAAGTCATGTATGGTTCTCCACACTGATATTTTTTGTTATTTGATACATATAGCCCATCATCTACATATCGTATCCATATGCCATTTGGATCAAAAAATTTATACTATCTTGTATTTTGGTGTCTATGTGTTTTAAGAATATTTCTGCTATTATGTTAGATAATGAAGATCCCATTGCCAAACCTTCTTGTTGTTGATACATTTTGCTATTGAATTCAAGTAATTTTGTTTTAGTATTAGTTAGAGGCTATTTTTTATTTCAGTTATATATTGCGTGTCTTCATTTTGTTCTTTAAGTTTGCTTATTATTATGTCTATTGTTTCATCAATTGGAATGTTGGTGTACATATTTGTTATGTCATATGTGAAAAATGTGTTTCATCTATATTTATTACCTTTAGTTTGTATATGAATTCATATGTATTTTTTATGTAGTGATAATTATTTGTTAGGTGGTTACTTTTAAGTTTTTGTGCTATTATTTTTGCTATTTTGTATGTAGGTGCTTTTTTGAAGTTGATTAATGGTTGTATTGGTTTGTTTGGGTCGTAGTATATATATGTTGTTACGACATTACAGAACATGCTACGTGTTTCTCGGCTATTCCAGCGGAGCCCGGCTATAATGTGTGGGTGCGTACATATTGCTGCTACTTTGAAATGGAGGACAATTACGTGGCACTTGTCACGCGTTTTTAGCCGAGACTGATCCAGACTTCACCAGTCCGCGCACACTGTGTTCAAGGCGGCAAGCAATTGCGCTCTAGTGTTTTCTAGTACCGTTCTTGATGAGTAGTATCGACTATTCTGGAATGTCAGGAGGGTATAAATCCAAGCACTCAGTAAACGCTTAGTTCAGTTTTAGTGGCGATTTATTCCAGTGCGGTTCGTAGTATTGTTGTGGAGTGTTCTGTGTTTTATAATTGTGCGAGACTATATTAGTTGACATTATTATTGCGTGTGAACAGATTTTATTTGATTTGTTGTAAGAGACTATCTTAATAATATATATATACTTTCACTTATGAACTTACTATTGTCACTTCCCAAACGTTTCAAGATGTTGTTTCTCTTCTTCAGTGGGTTGAGTACTAACTGTCGATTACAGAATAACCGTTACGGAATGGAGTGTGTGGTGGGGGTTGATGGTGGGAAGGGGTTGGCGCTGAGGTTCGAATTATGTGTGTGGATCAGTGTGTCAAATAGTGTATGTGATTTGTAATGTATCTGTTCATTTAATATGTTGTTTGGTTGTAGTGTGTGATATCTGTATATTTCAAATTGTTCAGCTGTGTTTAGTTTTCTACTTTTTGGTAAGTAGTGTAATATTTCCATGTTGTGTTCTATGTTTGTGTAGCTGTGGTTTTCGTTATGTAAATGTGTGGCAAATGTGGAATGTATGTAGTTTGTGGTGAGGGCTTTTAAATGTTCAGAAAACCTGGAAGAAAAAGATCTTCCCGTCTGGCCGATGTAGAATTGTTGACAATCATTGCAATTTAATTTGTAAACCCCTGTTTTGCTGTATGTGTCAATGTCTTTGTTAGTATTGTTTATGTGTTTTCTAATGGTGTTGTTGGTTCTGTAAGCTACTTTATAATTTTGTTTCCTAAATGTGTTTGCAATTTTATGTGTATTGGAATTGTAGTATGTAAGTGTTATGTATTTACTGGGTTGTGTGCTGTTGGTCAGATGTGTTTTACTTTTTGTGTTGAGGATTCGTTTATGTAGTTTATTTATTAATTCAGGGTTGTATCCGTTTTTGACTGCTATGTATTTAATTGTGTTTAATTCATCTTGGTGGTCATGTGTGTTTAGGGGTATTGACGTGAGCCTATGGAGCATGTAGTTGAAAGCTGCATGTTTGTGTTGAGTTGGGTGGTTGGATGTGTTGTGTATGACCATGTCTGATGTGGTGGGTTTTCTGTATATTTTGTATGTGTGTGTGTTGTTTGTTTTGGTGATTGTAAGGTCTAAAAAGTTTATGCTATTGTTTAATTCTATTTCAAGTGTGAATTTTAATTTATGGTGTAAAGTGTTAATGTATTTATGGAAATTTTCTATTTGTCTTTTGTTGCCATTGTAAAGGAGTAAAATGTCATCGACATATACACATAATTCGAACCTCAGCGCCAACCCCTTCCCACCATCAACCCCTACCACACACTCCATTCCGTAACGGTTATTCTGTAATCGACAGTTAGTACTCAACCCACTGAAGAAGAGAAACAACATCTTGAAACGTTTGGGAAGTGACAATAGTAAGTTCATAAGTGAAAGTATATATATATTATTAAATTAATAAGTGAACGAAGAGGATGCAACAACAAGAGACTATCTTGTTCATTAAAAACTGTTTAATTATAATTAAAGCTGGTGATTAGTGACTCAATTGGTGTCTTGTATTTAGTTTCCCACTGTACCATACGACGATCAATATACCGTCGTAACAGTGGGTCAGAAGTGCGACTACCATTGGAAACAGTGGGAACTTTGTACAAGACTAGTGTAATTCGTAATTAATTGGTAAACAGTGGATGCCAGTCAGATGATGAAAAATTTCCTGGCTCTGCTGTTGCAGACAGAGGAACGACGAAGACAGCAAGCAGAAGAATCAGAAATACGAGAAAAAGAAGAACGAAGACAAGAAAGAGTAGAAGCAAAAACAGACAGGATGAGAAACGCAGACAGGAGGCGGAAAAACCAGAAACACGACAGGATGGAAAACGTAAATAGGAAACAGATAAAACGGAAGCACTTTTTGAAGCTATGCGTACCGCATATGTATTCGGTTGCAAGAACACAGTACCGCAGAATTGGGTTTTCTCCGAGGTGAGCTTAATAAACAAGTTACTAAAATATCGGAAGTAGAAGAATCAATGAAACTAAAAATAGATGAAGTAATAAAATCTGTTTCGAGTGTTGAAGAATCAATGTCTACAAAAATATCTGTCATAGAATAATCCCTGTCAAATAAAATATCTGCAGCAGAAAACTCAATGGCAAACATAAGAGAACAAATTAAAAGTGAAGTTGAACAGTTCATGAAGATACAACTATAACAAATTTATGAACAGACTGTGCCAATCATAAAGATAGAAAAGACAATATTCTTTCACCTTGCCTGCGTTTGGTGAAAGTCAAGGTTCATGGCAAAGCTCCTACTGCTACAGAAAGTGCCACCTGACAGCCAGAACACCTAGCCGAGTTGATAAAAGCTCTAGAATCACGGTACGGTGATAAACATTTGCGAGATATATACTATGCTCAGTTAAGAAGAAGACGACGACAACGGGGATAGTCTTCAAGAATTTGAGGCAAGTATAGCCGGACTGATTAGATTGACCTATTCTGAAGCACCAGAAGACTTTCGAATGAGGTTTGCGGTGCAGACATTTATTGATGTTTCGGAGATTGTGAACTTGAGCTCGGTTTTTTCCATCGGAGTAGGATAAATGTGAAATGGCCGTGTGAATTCAATATTTTGAATGACACCCTATTTCATTATAATATTATTCACATATTCCAACCACATGAAAAGCGTCTGCTTAATTGTTTTGAGTTAAATTTCTAGAAGCTCAGAGAAAACAATAATTTTACGCTGAGGAAATCGGCACATGCCTGACTTACGTGATGGTCTGCATGCGTTTTGTGAGCAGCAGGATAACGCGACGCTCTCGCATACAGTCGATCTTTCCCCGCTTTGCAGACGGTGAGGACTTTGAAACCCCTCCTAAACATTAGTACTAAACATAACTGTACTTGTTGGCTATCAATACACGAACCATACCGCACATAGTTGAGTGCTGTGAATTAAAGCGTAAGAGTAACAGTTGTGACTCGGATTCGTTGCGTGTTATTTAACAGCGGTATTTACGTAAAGTGTTGATTGTTAATAATTATCTGCGGGCTGTTGCAACTGGCGTCTTTTATTAATTATTGCGTTAGTGTATATTAGACAATTGAGGATTTGGAAAATTGTTGTAAACCAGTGTCTTTGTTATTAACATTAGCATTAAAACTGCGAGTAACAATATTTCCGGCGTGGATTATTCATTCAATTGTTATTATATCACGAGACGTGCTAAAGACATATCAATGTAATAATTAAAATTGAATTCTTTAACTAATTTTCAAAGCCGCAACGTGTATTATAATTTTGTATGGGGTAGTGTAGTACAAAATTAAGTTTGAATTAGATAACCTTGTTCTCCAAATACTGTAGATCAGAAACTGCTAGTGTTATTTTAGAAGTTACTATTTAACAAAGTTATTAAACCGACAAAACTGTTTTCTGGGTTAACACACGGGCGTTTTATTTTTCTTAAAGCCAAAAGTTTGTAAATGCTACGAGAGGCATATTCAGTGACTCATCTGAGACAGAGCACAAAGTCTGGACTGATCCCTATTTTTGCAGAAAGCTTCGCCCAGAGTGTTACAAAGTACAGCAATTGTAAAATACATTTGTGTTGTAAAAAAAAAACTATTATTGTATTAGAGTATTTCTTTCGTGTACTGTTTCAATTTTTTAATTTCTAAAATAATGTATTGTAATTTTCTGCAGGTTATTGGACGGGGAAGACTTGAGAATTATTGCCTTGTGTATAGCGTTTGGCTGTAAGAGATATAAAACGACGCGTGCTAAAACAGATGGGCAGTTTTATCATAATTGTAATATTTCATCTCTGCCTCACTTTATGCCTTTTATTTATCTGTGTATCTACTTAACTAATAACTATCTATCTATTTTCTATCTAGAATTCTATATATCTATTTGTCTTTCTCTTTATCCGTGTTCTCTTAAATAAAGTATAAATGCATAATTTAATTATTGTTATTAAAAATATATTAAGACAGTGTATCAAGTTTTACAGTATATATTGCTCAAAACCTAACCTAACCTAACGTAACTTAACCTAACCTAACCTTAATAGTGACCGTCGAGCAATAAATATTAACGATGAAAGGTTTAGCGAGGATCGGTCAATAAGTATAACACAAATGTTACTTATTTGTGTTGACGTTATCATCATGACCTGGTACGGACACAAGATAAAATATCAAACACAACAAGATCAATTAGTTGATTGAATGTGTGTGCGTGACAGAGTTTATCAGTTTGCTTTACGTAAGAAAAATAATTACATTCCTTACATACTGTTTTACTTATATAAATAGACAAAATTATAATACTCCAATACATAATTAATACAATACTAAAATTTAAAATATTGACAACGTAATAACCACTAAATTATATTTATAAATATTATAGGTGCAGCAATCATCAAATGTATAATGGAATTTACAAGCAATACATGTCTTAATATAGGGTGGTAAAATATGTTGTAGCTGAATAGAGAGTGTAAGGATACTCAAATATATATGCTATTAAAAGTATTATTATTATTTTTCACCCACTAGTGGTGTTGAGGAAGCTTATCCATATCAATTAATTGAGTAAATGTGTTTATGTGTCAGAGAGAGAGAGAGAGAGAGAGAGAGAGAGAGAGAGAGAGAGAGAGCGTGTGCGTGTGTGTGAGCATGTTAGGGAGGTGAGACAGTTTGTTATACGTCAGCAAAATAATTACATTCGTTAAATATTGTTATACTTGAATCCATAGTATTCCAAAACGAAATTAATAATATATTACAATTTATAATATTCATATTATAATAATCCCTTAATTATCTTCATACATATTTATAAATTTAGTAATCATTGAATGCATATTGCAATTGGTACAGACGACAGAACGACAGAACATGACTAAATGTAGCATATCAAATATGTTACAGCTGAATATAGATTGTGAGAATGTTCAATCATTTATATTATTATTAAAAGTTTTTGTAATTGTGTTTCACCCACTGCAGGTACAGAAAACACTATCCATACGTTAGAGAATACTGTACAAAGTAACAGTAGAAAATTATAAAATGACATTAGATAAATACAAAATATTAGAAACACAAAATTAAGGTGAACTAATTTATCATGTGACAGTGGTTATTACTTAATATTTATATTGTTGTAAAATAATATTTAACAATAATAAGTAGTCTATACAGGATACTAGAGTGTATTGTAAAATTATGTAGATGTCGATAGTCACACTCTTCTCTTCTTACTGTCTCTTTCTCTCTCTCTCGCTCTTCCTCTCTCCATCTCCGTCGCCCGCATTTTCTCACTTTCTCTCATCCCCGCACTTGCACTCCAACACTTTCACCATCTCCACTAACTCCCCCAATCCCTCAGTCTCTTACAATCGAAAACACATACATAAAGCTCATCCACACGCACACGCACGCACGCACACACACACACATGCAATATTATATATATTATCAAATTATAATTACTTCTGCAAGTAGTTGATCTTAATTCTTTATGGTTTTAATTGATCTAACGCTCGTTTCACTGATTGTATCAGTATGTTCACATGTTTATAAATGAGTTAACAAATAATCGAATTAATTCGATTTCAATATTAAAAGTAACAAATTATCGAATTTCTTTTAATTTTAATATATAAAAACACATAGTCGATTTAATTTGATTTAAAATTATTGATTGTTTCAAAGTTTATTTACTTAATGAGCTGTTTTGATGGTTATAATAGAAATATTTTACGTTTACGTTTATTTGTTTTAATATATTTATAATTTTAAATAGATCTTCCTGTTTTGTTTTTATATGAGTTTGATTTTTAATTAGTAAATTATTGTTATTGTGTTTGTAAAAATTAAGATTTTCTAAAATATACATTTTTTGACGTTTTTGTATGTTTTTAATTAACTTCATATTTTGAATGTTTGGAAATTGATGTTTATTGTTTAGACAAAGCGTAACTAAATTTAATTTGTATATATTTGGTTTTTGAAAGTGCTTTGCGGTGCTGAAGGAATGTATCAAGTAATTTTTCCTGTGTCTGGCCTACGTAAACATTATTGCAATCTGGACATCCTATATTGTACGAGGGTAAGTCAAAAATTAAAGGCAAATTTTTAAAAGGAACTTTTTATTGTGAAAACAAGATGACAAGTAACATCATTTCTCTACATAATCTCCCTCACATTCTATGCACTTGGTCCATCTCTTGACAAGCTTCGTAATTCCGTCCTGGAAGAAGATTTATGGCATCGTGCACAGCCACTCGCGCATCGCCTCCACAACCTCGTCATCCGACGAAAACTTGGATTCAGGCAGGTGCTCCTTCATTGGACCAAAAAGGTGAAAATCACTTGGAGCTAGGTCAGGACTGTACGGCGGATGCTCCAGCAGCTCAAAACCAAGATCTTGAATGCACTGGATTGTTTTCCCCGCAGTATGAGGACGGGCATTGTTCTGAAGCAAAAGCACACCTTTTGAAAGTTTTCCTCGCCTCTTTGTTTTGATTTTGGGTTTCAGATCTCGCAGTAGCTCACAGTAGCTGTCACTATTCACTGTTTGACCTTTAGGAGTGTAATGAATTAGAAGTGGACCTTTCATATCCCAAAACACTGTCATCATCGACTTTCCTGCACAAACTTGTCTTTTGAACTTTTTTGCTGTAGGCAAGGATGGATGTTTCCACACCATACTCTGCCGCTTACTCTGTGGTTTGAAGTGATGGACCCACGTCTCATCAACGGTTACTATGCGACTGAGAAACTCTTCTCCTTCCTCTTCTAAACGCCTTAAATTTGATTTCGAAATTTCCAAACCTTTCTGTTTGTGCTGGTCTGTCAGTCGATGTGGTACCCAACGAGCACACACTTTGCGATAATTTAGTGATTCGTGGATGATTGCAACTGCTGAACCGTGGCTAATTTTCAACGCATGCGCAATATCATCAATTTTGACACGACGATCATCATGAATCATTCGCTCAACTGTCTCGATGTTCTTGTCCGTCTTCGAAGTGGATGGTCTACCTGAACGCTCTTCATCGCAGATAGATACACGACCATTTTTAAAGCGATTTATCCACTCATAAATTTGCGTTCACTAAGACAGCTCTCACCGTACTGCTGCTGCATTCTGCGAATAATCTCCGCAGGTTTAGTCCCTTCAGAGTGCAGAAAACGTACCGCTCCCCTCATTTCTTCATGTATATTCCATTTTCCCTGCAAATATTTGATTTAGTCTTAGTTTTTATTTGATTAAAAACCATATTATATGTGTTATAAGGTATTTTAAATAAGTATCATAATTATTTTACTTACTTTTTGAGTTATATTTTCATAATAAGTAAAGGTTGTATATTTTTAATTATCATTAATGGGTGGATTTTTGGGTGTAGTGTTATTGGGTATTTGTTTAGTGAGTTTATGTTTTATTTGATTTTATAATTTATTCATAGTTTTTATTTTGTATCCACTTTCAATTGGTATCTGTTGATAATATATCTTCTTTGTCATTTAATTGGATCCTAAGCACCTCGTATATAATGCAATTAATGAAATTAAATACTGCGTTTTCATGTTGTGGTGGATAGTTGGAGTTATTTGGTATTATTAAATTAGTTTGAGAAGGTTTTCTGTAGGTTATATTGAGTATTCAAAATCTTTTTCATTTTTGTTCATGTCTAAATAATTAAATTTATTATTAGATTCTTCTTCAAACGGGAATTTTATTTTGGGATGTAAAATCTTTACTGAGATATGTTTATATCATTGTTTTGGAATATTTATAGAGTATCATCAATGTACCTATACTAACTTCCGTAGGCGTCATTCGATTTTATTATAGTTATTATTTATTTATTGAGTTCCTGTAGACAGATTTCTGATATGATAGCGGTGGTTGAGGCTCCTCAGCAAGGCCATCTGTTTGATAGTATAATTTGTTATTATATTGACATTTTTTCGAGTTAAAATAATGTGTTAAATTATTAGTTAATTGCTTACTGTATGTGTGTTCGACTAATGCTTTTCATTATTTGTTATCAGACACACGCGTGCGCGCTCACACACTCACATATATATATATTCTTTTTGTTTTTCTTTTCACGTAAGCGTAAAACATGCAAAACGCTGATGACAACTGCGCCAAGTCTAACTAATCAAATGCAATGCGTCATTTGCAGTATTCATATGTTTAAACTAAGTGATACTAGATAATATGATAATATGATGAGTGAATGAGTGAGACTTATAATTTTTGTAGAGTCGTTACGATGCCAAACACACCTATAAGGTACCTACAATGTGTGCCCTATTTATAAACACAACCAGATGACATTTGTAATACTTTGTATTGCTGTTTGACATTTAACATTTTTATTGATGTCTGTGCTAATTCCAATATACATTGTATGACTACTGCATTGATAAAATTCATGAATATAATTAAGTGATTATTACGTTATGAATATTTAAGACTGTGAAGTTTTATTAATTACGTTTTAGAGTATTATAATGTTGTATACAACTGTACACGTTTTAGCGCTTCACTTCGCAATACGCAACGAAAAGATTCCACTATGTTTTAGCATAATTGGGAGGAACGAAAGAGCACGGTTAGCTTCTAAAACCGCGAAAACGTTTCGCTCACACAATATGCGTCCAACATGACAACGCTATTACTCCGGTTCCGTATCTCTTATGTGTAAGAATATGGTATTGGTAGATACCAATAGCTACGTTGGTTTCAAACATAGATGCAGAGTATTGTTATTATACATAAAGACAAATTTAACTGGTTTGTCATATCTTGATAGGTAAATAGTACTTATAGATATTTTTAATAGCAGAAGCCAAACTAAAATGAGCAACACATAATCCATTAAACTACGACCATGCTGGTAGTGATTATATATATATATATATATATATATATATATTGCAAAAATACATATATTTGCATATTTGCCCAGGGCGGTATGTTTGTAAATATTTAGCATAGAAAAATATATGATGAACAGTTTTTAACAATATTATGCAGTATAAGAATTGTCAGGAAGCGTACACCTGCCCCCCCTCCCCGAGTGAATACAGCACTTGTGTATTTGTGTGTGTGAACGCAAGCTACGACAGGCAAAGATGGGGTGATGCGTACGTCTGTAATCAGGTTTTAACCGGATAAAAATAAACTAATTAATACGTTTTAAACCTGTGAACAAAGACTTACCCCAATTATAAAAACACCATTAGATTAAGGAAATTTTAGCGAATATAGTGATGAAAAGGTATTGCAGGAATTTGCAATAATAAAGACGCCAGGTAATTTAATGTTAATTACTAATGTAATTAAATAGTAATTAATATGTGTGTTATATGTGAGTGACCAGACAAAAATTACGCAAACAATGATATCGCTTATGCTACGAGTGTGTTTACGAAATCGCGAAAATGAACCTAAAAGTGATTTGTAATTAAAAGGACGCTTTGCACGTAGTGACAATGTCTAACAGATCGAAAACAGTCCTGGACTTGTCAGATTGCCGTCCAGTATAAATACCACAGGCAATTTTGGGGCGGTCTCAAAGACTCAAGATATCTTCACACAACGTCACGCTGCTGGTCTGCCGTTCGATCAGGACATCATTACCACACACACCAAGACTTATGGAGGAACTCTGGACCATCACAAACAACAACCCGTAGAGACAGAGAACACAGCATAATCATCATCATCATCAAATTCTCAGGATTCAGGACACACACACTCGCAACGGTAACGTCGGCAGTACGCAGGTGATGAATAAACAATTATATTTTGTTTGTGAAAAGAACTCTCAAAAAGAAGCTTATATATGAACAGTAAACACTAAGTTTTAAATTTAAATAATAGTTAAAGAAAATAATTCAATTTAACAAGAAAATTTAAAAATACTAATCTTCTGTTATATGTTAAAATTTGGGAGTGTCAAAAGAAATAAATAATATGTTGGAAGTAAATGTTATATTTTTTATTTTGTTTATGGCAACAATTAATTTTATTCTTGAGAGTGAATATTATTTCTGTTTGTAAATGAGTTGCTATTATTTAAAATTTGAGTCAAAGTCAGACACACTGAAATAAAAAGGTTTACATAATTTGTTTAACATGTCTGTTTAGATAGTAAGATTATATGGTTGTTTATTTTATATGTCATGAACAGCATAGCAGGTTACATTATATTTGTGTAAACTTATAAAAGAAAATATTTTTATTTATCTAAGATTTGAATTTTTTAATATTTGCATATTTTCTATTAATATTAATAAATCATTGAATGATTATTTTGAAACGGTTTTAATTAATTATTTCATGTCAACAACATTTCACTCCTCTTTGAAAATTATTTAATTATTGTGCAGCTACGTATACTTGACGCAACGAGAATAAAAAATCCTGCGACCTGGCCGGTGTAATACACTTCATAGTTGCGTTGAGTACATGGTAATGTATTTGTGTGAATTTTTGAAATACTTATTCTCGTTGCAATATATATATATATATATATATATATATATATATATATTGCAACGATACACCCATATGCTGTATTGAGCATTGATTTAAACAAATATAAAATTTGTAAAATTATTATAAGTTTGGGGTAAATGGACAGGTCTGGGATTGTAAAAATGTTTCATTGTTATACTAGGGGAGAAATTAACCTGTTCCAACAGGCAAAGAACACCTGCTCGATTGTATGTGTGTTACGCGTGTATCTTGTGTGTGTTTGTGATGCATGTACAGACAGGAATCTCAGCTACCCTCCCCAATTAATTACTAAAATAATTATTTTAATTCACTGTGTGAAAACTAATTAGTGTATAAACAAACAAAAGGCACCAAAGTGTGTGTAAATTTTATAGGTATCCACAGTAAGAAAATGACGTTAATAGGACACACTACGCGAAGTCAGTGCGAAATAAAGGTGCCAAAAATACGTAAATTACACTAAGACGCTCAAATTAATACAGTGAGTGCTTAATCAAATTAGCTATGATTTGTGTTATCTCAATTCCGTACAAAACATTACCATTTGCAAAAAATAGCAAATATATGAAAAGGTTCGGGAGTGGGGGCTATCATGTGATATGCAGGTCTCGACAGAATAATTTCGGAACCAACAGGTGCGGAATCTCGAGAGGGTATAAATTAAGGGTTCGACTGGAAACCCTTCTCTTTTTTCCATAACAAAGTTGCAGTCGAACATGCTGTCCGTCAGCAGAACAGTTTTATTTTATTCTAAGTCTCAGCTACGAACGAATAAAGACGTTCAGTAATTATGTTTACATTATTTCGGGAAACGTAGAGTACCGGGACCGTTTAGGTCAGCAAGAGTATTAACAGAGAAGCTACAAAGAGCGACGCGAGATGCTAGACGTTAGGAGATGCTTTTTAGACGCCTCCTAACAGCCGAACGAGGTCCACCTCGCAGCAGATAGTAATTCTCTGGGACCACACACTGCTGGAGAACGACGCTGGACTCTGGACATATCCAGGACCACGCCAAGCCAGGAGTAACGGAAACCCAACTCTGGACAACGCTGGACCCCGTCAATAAGTCGTAAGGTCATCAAAACTCGAGGTGACATGCATAATGCATAATAATGCATAATGCATTATAAGTGATTTTTTTTTAAAGAGCTCATAAAGACTATATAAAGAGACAATGAATTAAAACAAAAAAGTTTATAATTAGAAAGAATGTAATAGAGTCTTATGTAAATAAGAATGAGCGATCGCATATAGATAAATATTTAGAAAAAAAGAGAAAAAAGAGAGTTTAATTTTGAGATAGTATTTTTTTTATCAACGTAAAATAATTGAAATGATTTGATATTTGCATTTTGTAGAAAAGAATAATTTAAAATTTGAATACGAAACAAATGCCAGTCTAAGAGTAAGCAATATAAGTTTAAATTATTAAAAAAAAGAAACATCCCAAAGAACGTGGGGCCACATAAATTACAGTATATCAAATTTATGTTATGTATCGTTGTATAATTTTGGCGCTCCAAGAACGCGGGGCTCTACAAAATAAATTAAATTAAATAATTTTGTTTTGTTGTATAATTTTGCCGCCCGTTAACTTGGGGTTCGACACGCCTACATTTAATAATTACTGTATGCTCTATGATTACCAGTGTTTGATAATTTATATGATATAACTAATATTATATTTTAATTATTTTTGTATGTTAGTTATTTTTAAATTGTTCTGTGTATTGTATTGTAATAACGCAACTGGCGCTCACCCCAATAAACAGGTGTAATTGTAACATGAGTAGATATAAATAAATAAATAATAATAATTAAATAAGTAAATAAATATAAGCTCGCATACGGTTCACCAATAATAAATTATAAATAAATATTGTAATAATAATTCACTATGGCAGCACCAGAAGGCTTGAATATGGAAGCACCTCAAACCATGGTGCGTGCCTGGGTGGACGAATTAAGTACAAACCAAAAAGAAGAAAATAGAAAGCAAATAGAAGAGTTAACAGAATTTAATACAAAGCAAATGCAAAATAATAGGGAAGAATCTAAAGCCGAATTCAAGAATTAAAGAAGGCTAATCAAGAATTTAAAGCTGAATTAGCGAAAACTAATGAACAAATACAAAAGAATAGCGAAGAAAATAGGGCCGAATTTAAAGAGTTTAAAGAGCAACCGACTACAAAACTCGAAGAAACTAATACGAGAATAGAAATACTAGAAGCTAGAGTAGAACAGTCGCTAAATGAACAAGCTATAAAGATAGAGAATAGGTTTAAAGATCAGAAAACAGAATGGTCGAAAGAATTAAAAGGAAGTATTAAACAATTAGCTGAACACTGGAATGACAAGTTTAGATTTTCAAAACAGGAAAAAGATGTGAGGATTAGAACAGTTAGTGAACACATCGGGGAAAACATTAATAAAACGCAGGAAATAAAAGCCCGAACGACGACGTTGGAAACTGCTGTAGTAGAGTCTGCAAAATCCACCAAGGACTACTCAGGTGAAATGAACACACTTAAGGAAGATCTACGTGGAGAAGTAGAACTTCTGAGAATGGAGATAAAGAAACGACCGGGGCAGACAATGATGTTCACTGCACCCATAGAAGAAGGAAGTAAGATAACCTTTGCAGGTAACAAAGGGGAAAATAGCATGGAATTTTAGGCGAGTATCGAGATAGAAAGTGAAAAAATTGGAAGTATGGGTGACGATGAGGAGAAAGTGAGTTTTTTCACCCGTCATTTAAGAGATTCTGCAAGTCAATGGTACTCCATAATTCGAGACAATATAACCACGTATCAGCAATTCAGAGAAGCATTCGAAAATAGGTACTGGAATATCCACACTCAAAGGCAAGTACGTGACCAATTGGAGTATGGTAAATATAATCCGCATGGACGCCAGAGTATTGAGCAGTACACTATAGCGCAGATTGAATGCGTAAAACATTTAAAACCAAATTTTCTGATTATGAGATAGTGTCTAAGTTGTCTTACCATTTCCATAGAGATATTGTAATATAACAAGATACTACAGGATACTACTAGATGTAGTGATTACATTTATATAGTGGTATAGTGTGAGTGCAGATACGCACCGGTATCTACGATAATGTTGTTATAAAATGTGCTAATTATAACTATTACGGTTATCAGTGTGATTGTATTGTCTAACAGATGCGTGTTAATGGTTCACTTCTTCGATTTAAAACGTTTCGCGCACTCTGTTATATACCTCCCTCACTTACCACACGTGGATATTTTAGTCCTGTTCAGTGACGGTTCTGCTGAAATACATACACTTTACATACAAGTAAATATTCAGGTTGAATATTCAATATGGTTATCACATACAATGTAAATGATGTAATATCTAAATAATATTCTGAATTATTAGATATATTTAAACTCTTCCGCCACCTTGGTAGAACTGATTAAAAATAAATTAGTTAATTTAAATTTGAAATGATACTCTTTTTCACTGGTAATAAAAGTGGAGGTTTATTAACAATTTAAGTTATTATAAAATGTTTTTAACAATTAACAATCAATGACTAACAACCTTTCAAATAATAGTTACAATTAATAAAATTCAAAAATAAGACTCTGTTCAGCCTCAAGGCTGGTAAACCTGTTAGATGTACAATAGTTTAGTTTCAAGAGGTTATGTTCTCTTGTATCAGTGAATTACCATATTCGTAAGGTTCTTTTAGGTAGCATGATACCAGGTACAAGATGTAATATTAATAATGATATAAAATGAACAATAATTAATAATAAACAAACAAATATAAAAATCGAAAATTAGTACCATATATCTGATAGTTATGGTACTATCGTACGCGGGAATGCGCACGCAACCTACAGTGCTTGTTCGACAATCATCAAGCTCGTTGGCTTGTACAGTTAAAATGCATTACTTTATTTTAATAATTTGTTTTGATAATTATTTACTTGCAAGAGAAAAATTCATAAAAAAAAAACTCTTGCTATTATTTCCATCTGTTTGGACTTTACTTGAGAACAGACTTATAACAGTGAAATTGGCAAGTTACCGTTACGACTCTAAGGTTATGTTGTAACGGGTATTGTTATAAGGGTTAATTAATTTTTAATATTTATTATTTCTTAATCTAGATATAAACACATTATTCGTAATATTTTGATATGTCATTATCAGTATTACATTTATTCTTTCGTATGAAAGTTAAAAATGATTACTTTACAACATCGAAAAAACAAGAAAACAATTTTAGTCAAGTGAGTGACTATTGGTATTACTCGTATTTAGCGATAAATGCTTCAAACATAATTCTTTAAATTATGATAAATAATTAAAATATTTATTCAATATTTTAATAATTGTGAATTAAAATTTCCTTTAATTCTGATAATTCAATCATAGTTTTTGATACTTCGCTTTTTTCTGACTTGCGTAGTATCAAAATTATTTATTTACGAAAATATTAATTCTGTTTCAAAGTTATTTAAATAAAAAATTGTACTCCCTGTGTTTTATCTTTCACAACACTCGCAAGTACGACTGATATTATACACTATCGTACTTGAATAAAATTGCACTCCGCACATTTCACTCGTATATATTGGTGTATTATTAAGGTTATGTGTATGTGAATTACTTATGGTTCTGTATCGCGCACAATTCAAAATTAAAACTTCTTCATGTTGCCGAGTGACGTGACCTCTCCGTCGAAAGACTGATCGTGAACTGTCTCGCTTCATCGAAGCGTCTCCTGCTCGTCTGCCGAAATTCATTCATTTGATTGGCTGAAAAAACTATACTCTCAAACCCAAAAGCCTTTGTTTTCTTAAAATATTTAATTTTTTAGCAAATTTGACTTTGCGTTTGAGGTCTTGTGACGTCAGCACTGGTACAAAAATTTAATTGAAAAGTTTAAAATCACAATAACTTTCTTAATCTATGTACTATCGTTAAATGGTTGATATCAGTGAATTGCAGACATCCTGCGCTTCAATTTAAGTCTAAACATGATTATTTTCTGTTCATCACTTCTATCACTATAACGATTTTATTAATTATTTATGGTGTATCTTATATTTATAAGTCTATTACACCAAATTTAATTATTTATATTAAAACACTTTTTAAATAAACGCTCTGAGTCCATATCTCAATTGGTTTGATTCAAAACTTGGGAATAATTGTTCCCTAAACAATATCTCATTATGGCGTCTTTAGTCGTCCATATTTGATTTTTCATAAATGTATTTAAAACTCATTTTTCTTATTTAATACTAGTAATATTGCAATCTAATAATACTAAAACGTCTATTTACATAATTTTACACTAGAATATTTGCACATGATTGTATTTAATCTAATATTTACATTGTTTTAGTTCCCTCCTATCTTTCTTATACAATTGTTACCTTATTTCTGGGTTTTTCTATATAAATTATATTATGTACTAATTGTAATTAGTGTACACTCATTGTACCTAATTTACTCCATATAATGGTTAGCTTTTAGCTAGTTCAGAACCCTTCAATTTTTTAGTAATAGGTCTGTTTATATTGTGTCATATCATGGTAGTCATTTATTTTTTATTAAAACAATAATTAAATTGTTATAGTAACACTTGGTTTGGATTTCCAAAGTAGTATTAGACATTATTCCGACTCTTGATAATGTTTTCATTTACTTTTAAACAAGTTTATATGTTACATTTTTCATAAGTAACTTGCTCCTCATGGTTTGTTTACATCTGGGTTCCTTCATCACAGTCATTTGGTTTTTAATTATTTATATAGAAGATGACTGTTTTCATGGTCATAGTCTGTTCTCAAAGTAGCATGAGGCTTTCCTCTTACTACTGGTAACACTCTTAACAATCTGTGTTTAATCTTTTATACAGTATTTTTCTTAACTAGTTGGTTATACAATGGTTCAGCTTACTTCTGGTTATACGTACATAGTTAGATAGTTTACAATATTTTGGTTACAATACTGTTATTATTATGTTCAGAATCTGTTCTCAAAGTAGCATCAGATGTTTATCTAACTACTGGTAATACTTTTATTAACATTGGTATTTGTTTTGGTATTGTATTTTGTCTAACTAAATTGGTATACTTGTTCCATTTCTTCTATCTCTGTGCCATCACATTTGATCTGTTTTATTTACATTGTGTTGCTATATAATACACTGTTTATTATGATTTATTATTATTTACAACAAATTCTTGATTGATATCATAGTTGATGGTCATTTATTTACATTAACATGTATGATTTTCTGTTTCATAGGTGTCTTCCCTATGGGGTTATGTAACAATGTACAACATGTTTTAATGCAGTATTTTACTCCTACTAACATGACTTCAGTATGGTATCTTACTATAATATTTTAATTATTTTATAACACATGTTTATACAACTCCTTCTTAAACAATAACACAAATCTTTTTGTATTAATTACAATATCTCTCTGGTCATTGGTTGAATTTAGTTCCTGTCACTTTGTTTGATACCTAACAAAGGTTTTTTATTTATTGTCAGTTCTCTTATGAACAATAATATAATTGTTCGATTTTATTCTATTTTGGTGGTCTTTTGATTATCTATATTGATCACAGTCTTTATTAAATTAGTCACACTAATTGTCTGTGTTTATTTGACTATTTTAATTCTTGCTGTTTCACTATGAAATTAACATATTTTCTTACACTATAAACTTCATCACTGAGATTGTTTGTGTAGTTTATTCAGTTGAAATTAGTTAACTATTCACAGGTTTCACATCTATTTTAAGTACTCACTGTAATTGTTTGTGGTTCCTTAAATGTTGAACACTGTTTTTCTTTTCATATTTGATAATCACCATTTCTTTAGTCACTTATATAGTCTCTAGTACACTTGGTTTATGTTGAGTCCTTGCATGATCTATCTATTTTCTTCTCTCTTCATGGTACGCTTCCTCGTCCTTCTTCTTTCTTCTTCTTCAGTATTTTCATTGTAGTCACTATTTTCATTTGTTTTCCTCGCTGTTGGAGTTTATTGGTCCTTATTTTGTTGGTTCCCCTCACTGTTGGATCCTATTGGGTCTGGTTACTGATATTTTGTTTTGGCTCATGGTCATTTTCTTTCTTCATTTCGTATTTGACGTTGCTATGTTAATATTATCTTCCTCATCGTTGGATTTTTATATTAAATATATTTGTAGATACACACTCTTACACACTTAGGTTTATTTATCTAGACATATTTCCATGATTTTCTCTTACTTGACATTATATTAGCTTATTTTATGTAACTACCATATTTGGTAACGTTACATATGCCTTCCTATAAGAATTGATTAATTCTGAATTATTATACTATATTTTCCATTGAAGAATTTATCAATTGTTGTACATTCCATGTTGATTCACATGTTTTTTCCATATATCCCTTTCACTTTCTTCTATTTGAATCATATTTATTTCTTCTCTATGTAATCATCTCCCTCGTTTATTTAGTTCCCTAATTCCCTAACATAAGCTTAGCTGGGGCAGTTTAGAGCGGCTCACTTTGGCTATTCAACTCTACTGGCCATACTAACTTCAATAAATATGGAGGCAAATCATCTCCTTCAATATTAATAAATGATTGCTGGCATTATTCATCAGTCAATTCATCTCAAATCATCAAAAATAATAATAGTGGTCGTTCTTCCGACAAATAATAAATATTCTTGGGATTAATTCACGCATCTGCGGTTTATACATTGTTATTCTCTCTTTTCTTGATTCAACTCAACTAAATTCTTCACATATTATAGGGATAGTTTGTTTTACACTTCATCACTGGTATACTCTCATGATTATCTTCGTTAGTATATTACTTTTCATTCTTCTTCATCATTGATTAATCTCTTCATTTTGTGTCACATTGAACGTCGTCTCGTCATATTCTTCATTTCAGGTTTTATTCTTCTAGATATAATTCATAAGTACATTTATTTTTTGTCCTTTCTCATGGTTTTATTTGGTGTTTATATTCCATGTGGTATTGGCTTTTTCTCTAGTAAAATACACTAGAAACAATGTGGTTGTGTGTGGTGGTTTGTCTACATTAATACATTTCTTTGGATTTATTCTTCCAACTTCTCATTTGCTCCTTCTTCCTTTTTCAATAGTACGGGTAAGATGTTAAAATTTTACTGGTTGACGTGGCTCTTGGAAATAATCGTGCCATAGTTGTAGTGTGTCGGCCTCGTATGTTGCTCCTTCTTTATAGTACGGGTATGATGTTAAAATTACTTATTGACGCGGCTCTTGGAATTCATAGGTGCCTATGGTGTAATGCGTCAGTCCCGTATGTTTTTTTTTTTTTATAGTACGGGTGAGATGTTAAAATTACTTGTTGACGTGGCTCTTGGAAATATATATTTATATATAGTTATGCCATAGATCTCGGGTGTCCGTCTCGTATTTGTATTTTTTCTCTTTATAGTATGCTATTATTTATAAATACAATGTTCTGAATCCTTTACATAAATTCTTTGGGAGCATGTTTTCTCACATTATAAAATTACAATATTGTGACGATTTTAAATGTATAAAAATCGCACAGATTAAAATTTTTTAATTTTAATAAGTAAGAGTATCATACACCCTCACCTATACCCAGATTCCTGAATCAACTTGAAACCTTCCAGTACCAACACGCCAAGAAAAGTATTAAGTAGTGAATAATAATAATAATTACTTAAATAATTAAAAAATGCGACTAGAGAAATAAAGAAATCCCTAAGTCATAATAAAATAAACATAAAGTATTTATCTTCTAATTAATGAATAAATAATAATAGGAAAAGTACGAACTATTTTCTTAGCGCGTAAATACGCCCTAGCTTACTGAGCCCTCTCCCCTAAACGGTACGCGCATTCGGCCGTAGAACGTCGCAATGAGTAGATGTGAGTTTTTGTGTTGTACACATATACGTATGTGTATGTTCTCTAGAAGTATATCCAGCGTGAAATCTTGTTATTGTGAATAATGTAGTGTCTAGAGTTTGTGAGAAAATATATAAATAAAATAGAAAAAGGTAGCCAACACATCTCTTAAAAACAAAATCAAATGTAAGTGTAACATAGTTAACTACTAGACTGTAGTACTGAAAAGTGAGAACTATAACTGTAATTAAAATAAAGAAAATGTGAACTACAAGAATCTGCACTAAGAAAAGTGAAATTACAACATTTGGAACTTCAAGTAAACAACCTATCTTCGAGAGCTTCAAGTAAACTAAAAATCAACCTGATGTAGACACACCAAGAACAACGTACTCAACCCGTAGAAGAGAACTGGAGATGTCCCAAGAATACAACAACAACCTCAGGTGATATCAAACCACAACTTTTGTAAATTTCCCCTTAATAAGAAGTAACAAAGAACTTTAAAGAACTTTCGCAATGTAATGAACAAATTATCAGATTTGTATATTTTGTAATTTTGTAAGAAGTAATAGTAACCGTAATGTATATATTGATAAATTAATAATTTTGAGAAAATTGAGACCCGGATCCGTGGTATTAAAAGCAACAGTAATATGAATAAATTTTGATATAACAAGAATAATATAATTAAGATCTTTGAAGCAGTAAAAGCACTATTTACTAAAATAACTTTCTTTAAAATCAGGAATAACGTTTGATTAATATTTCAATAGCAATAAAGAGATGTTTTAGCTAATACCTAGTGAGTGAATAAGTTTATGCAAACCTTGTCAGTTTCCTATATCATACTTGTTTTGTAATTTGTTAGTAAGAGTTTTACTAACAACGGCAGCTGGTTTAGTTTACTGGTAAAGAATTAAACTAGTTCCCGATTTTTGTGTTGTCTTGCCAAGGGGCGGCACAAAATTGCGCCACTCTGCTGAATTTAAAATTGTGTAATTTACTTGGTAAAAAAAAATATTGTTTACAGAGTGTCATGTACAGAAAATTGCAACATAATTATGTAATTGTTGTTGTGTAAGTTTATAAGTCGTTAACGATAACGAATTTATTCACTCAGAAGTAAAAAATAATAAATGAGTAAAATTTTAATTATATAATAATAATATTAGTATCTCGAGTTTGCCGTGTTAAGCAAGTAATAGCTGGTAGGGAAACAATTCCAAACAAGTCAATTCCAAGCCAGTTGGTTCATGTTAAATATGTGTTGAGGAATGTAAACTCTCCCCTTTGTAAGAACCCATCTCATTCATAACCCCTCCTCCCTAAAGCAAACAAAGCCACGTTAGACAAGCTCTTTCCTGTTTTTGTATTGTTCTGAATTACTACCCTATGCAACTAGACGACACCCCAAAACAGCTGATTCTTTGTGCTGTTTGTTAAAGCAATGAACTTTCCGTATATGAAATTTCTCTCTACTAAAATAGTATTATCGTTTTGTTTTGATTAATTATATATGTCAATACTGAGAAGTTAATTGTTGTGAAATAAGTTATGTTGATTAATTAAGATAAGATTACATCCCAAAGCTTAATATGAAATAAGATATATGTGTATGTGTTTAAATGAATTAATGTTATCTATTTTTAAACATTGAGAAAACGAAGTAAAGTAAGTGACATAAGATTTGTCGTTCGTAATACGTCGTGTGTTTAAAGTGGTTATTATCAAAAATGACTCAATTTAACCCCGATTTCTTGTTGAAAGACGAATTAACCTATGAAGTATTATGGCGTGGTCTCCCCTACTCTAATGTAACTGTCGCGGAACTTCGCAAGACGTTACGCGAAAATAAACCGGACAAACCTTCATTATTAAGTCGTTTGAGTGTTTTAGATTTCAATAGCGAAAAAGAAACGTGTTATCGTAAGTATACAGAACTAACTTCGTACGCACAAACCCTGCGTGATGAAAAATCCTCCGCAGTAATATTACGCACCACCCAAAGAATTGAGCATCTATACCGTCGTATCACCAATTTGTTGACCTGGCCCGGTGATAAAGGTATCCCTCCTGATGTAAAAAAATTCGCCGAGGAAGCATTAAAACAATTACCTGAGATAATACGCGAATTACGTAGACGATCCGAATTGTTTAGATTAGACGAAATCGAAGAAGCAATGACGAAATTAAATATTTCACCTACCCAATCGCCGACTCAAGAACAACCAAACGGTACTGCAAAAATTCAGATTCTGCAGGAATCCAATATAGATCCATTCAAGGAACGGTTAAGTGGTAGTCAAGTAAATATTCAAGCAGTAAACGTTAAGTCACTCCCTAATGAACTAGAAAATATGACCCATACCTACGAATTACCTTCTCATTCGCGGATTAATCAACCTGCGGAAAATCCTAGAATGATGAGCCAAATAAATTTAACTCCCGAGCTCTATGGAAAAATAACCCACCCTGTAGAAAGTATTTTGTTCAATATACAAATCACTGATGGGCTGAATATTACAAAGCTCCTTAATTTTATCAAACATATCTTAGAATTAAAGGAACTGCAACAACTAAGAGATAACCAGATTTTGCAAGTTATTTTACCTAAGTGTAGATCTCCATTAAAAGATAGAGTGTTAGCATCCCTAAGGTATAATCAATCGGTAGAAGAACTTCATACCACACTAATAAGACATTTCATTCCCACCGGTATCTACGAAGAATTGAAGCGAAACTTAGTACTTCGTGCACAAGGTACATACGAGAGACTAGCTCATTATATTTCTGAAGTAAGAGAATCTGCTTTATTGTTACAAGTTAAATGGAGCGAACAACAGTTAGTAGACAATATCATAGTAAGACTATCCCCCGAGGAGCGATCTCGACTAGCACTCGTGAAGCCACCTACTACGGCTTTTACGGAACTAGAACTATGTTGTATACATTCGTCCGACGTCTGGTATTCTGACCAGAATAGAAGTGTTTCTATGTCCCAGAGTCAACAAAGAAATTCATTCCAAACTAGACCTATTGGAAATGATACCCGAAACTACCGCGATAAGCGATTCGTAAGTACACATTAAACCCAAAACTATCCCCATGTTTCATACTCTAAACCAAAATCCCGACAACCTACGAGCGAAGTAAGTGAGGAAAGAAGATGTTATAACTGTGGAAAGGCCGGTCATATTAGCAAGTTATGTAAACAAAAGCGTTATCTACAGAAAACCGACCAATCAAAAAATGTGTGAAGCTGGAAGACCGAAAATCCTACGTCTTCCGAAGCACCAGAAGGAAAGGTAACAACAATACTAAGCGTCAAATAAAGATGAGAAAAAAAACGCAGAGACCCTTATTTAACAAAATTTATCGAGAAGTGCAACTCTATTGGTGCATGTAAAACAAGTATATGCCAACTACCCTATGTACAGATAGACCTTGGAGCAACGAAAACCCTTGGTTTAATTGATTCAGGATCTACCCGTAGTATAATTAGTAAACAGTTAGCCACCTTATTAGCTAATCATAAACTGATTAAACGTAGCCAAATGGTGAACATAAAGTGTACCACCGCAAATAAACAAAACCTAAAGATATCTCACAGTATTACGGTGAAATTAAAAATTCAGAATTTTACTTGGTACATTCCCCTACTAGTAGCTGAAGAGTTAGGACAGAACTTAATATTAGGCGCGGATTTTATAAGAAAAACTGCTTTAATCCTTGATATATATGCAAAACAATATTTTTTCAGATTTGATCGTACTCAAAAATATCAGTTCGACTCCGAATTAAGTAACGACACTGTTAGTGAAACCGCAAATATTCATTCAGAGCCTAATGAATCGAGTCTAAGTCATTTAAAAGGAAATGAGAGACTAAGAATCCAAAAGTTAATAAAAGATTTTTCTGCTGTACTCACCCCCAAGTTAGGATTAACTCATTTAATTGAATATAAAATAAATCTTAGTGACAACAAAGTAATACGACTCCACCCATACAAACTATCTCCGCCTAAGATGGAAATCATGAGAAACCACATTAACAAACTCCTTGATCAGCACGTCATTGAACCATCAACGTCTCCATATTCATCGCCTGCATTCCTAGTACCAAAAGGAACTGACAAACATAGACTAGTCGTGGATTATAGACAACTAAATAAGAGTATAGAATTTGAATCGATACCACTGCCAGACATACACAGTGCGTTTCACTATTTTACAAAAGCGAAAATCTTCACCATAATGGATCTCAACCAAGCATTCCATCAAATTCCACTAGCTGAGGAATCAAAACATTTAACTGCTTTTGCTGTCCCATTTAATCTATATCAATTTACGAGAGTACCATTCGGTATATCACAAGGAAGTTCAGTATGCAGTCGACTGTTAGAAAAAATTTTCCATGATGTTAAATTTAAATTTGTATATCATTATCTCGACGATATAGTAGTATATAGTGAGTCAATGGATCAACATATTGAGCACTTGCGTGAAGTATTATCCCGGTTAAAGAAAGCCGGACTGACCGTAAACCCTAGTAAAGTTAATTTCGCAGTGAAACAATTCTCATTTTTAGGTCACATAGTATCAGCCGAAGGTAAGGTTACCATCGATCCCGAACGTACACGCGCAATCCGAGAATTTTTACCTCCCAGAGAAGTCAAAGGTATAGCTAGATTTTTAGGTATGATTAATTATTTTCATAAGTATATACCCCACTTAGCAGATATAGCAGCCCCATTGAATGCCTTAAGAAAGAAAGGAAGTTCTCAGCCTATGAACTTGAATGTTTAGCCGTAGTATTTGCTTTTGATAAATTCAAACCATTTTTGGAACACAAAGAATTTCTACTAGAAACCGATAATCAAGCTTTATCATGGTTATTAAATCATCCAAAGCAATTAGGTCGTATCGGACGATTGGTGTTAAGATTAAATTGCTACAAGTTCAAAGTGCAACATATTCGTGGAACTCAAAATGTAGTGGCCGATACTCTATCCCGCATGTTCCAACTACCCAATACAAGATCTGGAGAAGACAATATTGAAACCACTATCGTTAATACACTAATTACTAATTTTCCCCTTGCATTTAAGGATATAGCATATCACCAACAACAAGATCCGAAATTGTGTAAAATAATCGAACAAATAGAAAAAGGAAATAACTCTGATAAATATATCTTGAGTAAAAGAGTACTTTGTTTTAAGAAGGCAAACGGAAAATTACTAAGAATAATCGCCCCGGAAATAATCAAACCCATGTTAATGGAGTACTATCATTCATCTACAATTGGAGCTCATATGGGAATTAGGAAAACGATACATCGTATTCGCAAGGAATACCACTGGGAAAACATGAATAGTGAAATAAAAAAGTTCGTGAAAGAATGCGAAATTTGTGCGCTGAGCAAACCAGCAAGAACCAGTCAAGTCGGAAAATTAATCTCCGAAATACCTACTACTCCCTTCTCGAAAATATACATCGACTATTCTGGACCTTATCCCCGCTCTAAATCCGGAAATACTATGCTGTTAATTTGTGTAGACTCATTCACTAAATTCGTGTGGATGTATCCTATGCGTCGTGCATTAGCATCTACGACAATTAAAATTCTACAAGAACAACTATTTAAAGACTATGGCACTCCTTTAAGCTTAATATCTGACAATGGACCCCAGTTTAAATCGAAAGAATTTAATGACATGTGTTTTAAATTAGGTATAAATCATATTACCGTGACCGAGTACAGACCGCAAGGAAATATAGCAGAGAGATACTTGCGTAACTTAAAATCAGCATTAATATCTTATCATGCTAAAGACCAGACAACCTGGGATCAAAATATTTCGTGGATACAATTTGCATTCAATTCAGCGTATCACGAAGGTCATAAATCAACACCATTTGATTTACTGTACAAGTACAAACCCAACCATCCTTTAACCACAAAGTGGAAAATCAATGAGTTATTACCCCGCGACGTGAATGGGAATAACATACGAAAAATATGGAACGAAGCTCGTGCAAATCTGAGAGCTAATTTACAGAAATCAAGGAAGTATCATGAGAATACTAATAAGCTAATAAAGTATAAAATAGGTGATTTAGTCATGTATAAAACTCATCCTATGAGTAAAGCAGTTGATAAGATCACTTCGAAACTATCTTGTCGATGGTGTGGCCCCTACCAAATTCGTAAGTTCATCACCCCCGTTACTGTAGCTCTGTATGAACCCAATACAGAAAATTACGTTCGCAGAAGTCATTTGTCTCAAATAAAAAAATGTTTTTCGTGTCAAGATACAGAAGGAAGACTACGAGAAAGATAGAAAACCTAGAATACTATCTAAGTATTAAGAATAAAATATGTTGTATAGACTTATACCGAAATAGGATAAGATTGTGTAACATCCTATACTATAGGTAACTATAAACTCAAAACCCCCTCGTACGAATACAAGCGAGGCCTGATCAACCTTAGCTAATGTCCTGCGAGAATGGTATTATACATGAGAAATCTGATGACAAGTATAATGAAGATGAAGAGAAAGAAAGAAAGAAAAATAATCTTTAGCGCTGTAAACTAAAAGTAATTCTATTGTTCTTACAATACGGTATTATTATTAGTAAAATACTCATGAGTATAACTCCGTAAAACGAGTGAGCAATTCAAGAAAAAACCGGTAGTAGATATAAGAATTAAAATAAGGTAGATTTAAGTTTTGTGTATTTTGTATAGTAGATGTAGTAGAATTTAGATGTGACATAAGTATAAGATAATCGATTGATGAATAGAAATAAGCTGAGAGAGAGAAATTTCAGTATGAAATATAATTGTTTATTAGAATTATATTATTACACCCCCCCGTTTTTCATAGTTAAGTGCAGGAGGATGTGACGATTTTAAATGTATAAAAAATCGCACAGATTAAAATTTTTTAATTTTAATAAGTAAGAGTATCATACACCCTCACCTATACCCAGATTCCTGAATCAACTTGAAACCTTCCAGTACCAACACGCCAAGAAAAGTATTAAGTAGTGAATAATAATAATAATTACTTAAATAATTAAAAAATGCGACTAGAGAAATAAAGAAATCCCTAAGTCATAATAAAATAAACATAAAGTATTTATCTTCTAATTAATGAATAAATAATAATAGGAAAAGTACGAACTATTTTCTTAGCGCGTAAATACGCCCTAGCTTACTGAGCCCTCTCCCTTAAACCGTACGCGGATTCGGCCGTAGAACGTTGCAATGAGTAGATGTGAGTTTTTGTGTTGTACACATATACGTATGTGTATGTTCTCTAGAAGTATATCCAGCGTGAAATCTTGTTATTGTGAATAATGTAGTGTCTAGAGTTTGTGAGAAAATATATAAATAAAATAGAAAAAGGTAGCCAACACATCTCTTAAAAACAAAATCAAATGTAAGTGTAACATAGTTAACTACTAGACTGTAGTACTGCAAAGTGAGAACTATAACTGTAATTAAAATAAAGAAAATGTGAACTACAAGAATCTGCACTAAGAAAAGTGAAATTACAACATTTGGAACTTCAAGTAAACAACCTATCTTCGAGAGCTTCAAGTAAACTAAAAATCAACCTGATGTAGACACACCAAGAACAACGTACTCAACCCGTAGAAGACAACTGGAGATGTCCCAAGAATACAACAACAACCTCAGGTGATATCAAACCACAACTTTTGTAAATTTCCCCTTAATAAGAAGTAACAAAGAACTTTAAAGAACTTTCGCAATGTAATGAACAAATTATCAGATTTGTATATTTTGTAATTTTGTAAGAAGTAATAGTAACCGTAATGTATATATTGATAAATTAATAATTTTGAGAAAATTGAGACCCGCATCCGTGGTATTAAAAGCAACAGTAATATGAATAAATTTTGATATAACAAGAATAATATAATTAAGATCTTTGAAGCAGTAAAAGCACTATTTACTAAAATAACTTTCTTTAAAATCAGGAATAATGTTTGATTAATATTTCAATAGCAATAAAGAGATGTTTTAGCTAATACCTAGTGAGTGAATAAGTTTATGCAAACCTTGTCAGTTTCCTATATCATACTTGTTTTGTAATTTGTTAGTAAGAGTTTTACTAACAACGGCAGCTGGTTTAGTTTACTGGTAAAGAATTAAACTAGTTCCCGATTTTTGTGTTGTCTTGCCAAGGGGCGGCACAATATATATTCAATGTTCAATACATAGTTATACAGTTACTTCTCATTTGATATAAACACATAATAATCTTCATAGTAATAATACATCTTTTTTTCTTAATCAACATCTATTTTTATAATCATACTTTCATTTTTCACATTTTTAAGAAACAATAATCTTCATGGCCACATTTCATTCTTCATCTTGATATAGTCAACAGTTATATTCATAATTATACTTTCATCTTTCACAACAATTATTTTCATCCTTTACATAATATCCATAATAAAATAATTCTTATCGCTAACTTTTCACTTTTAGTCACATATTTTAATTGTCAATATATTTTTTCATTGAAGTTTGATTATAAGTATTACTGGTCATCATAATAGTCGGCCCCATAATTCAATGTATATTTTATTCATTTTAACCGTAATCGTCGTTCTCCTCTCTTCTTGTCGATCGGACTTCTTTGGCATCCATACTCCTGTCCGTTCTTGACCTATATCGGGCTATCATCTGGTTTTTCCATTTGAATGCGATTAGGGCTGTGTCTGCCTTCCTTTCTTCTGTCTTCTTTCTCTCTCTCTCTTCAATATATTTGTTTCCATTGTTCTTCTGGTGGCTGTCAGTACTGATGGTTGGTAACTCCCTCAATTTGGTTTGGATACTGTCATCTATCTTCTGATTGGGTACTTCCGTTAATTGGCTCCTCTTCTTCCGCAGTTCTCTTATCTCTCTGGCGTATCCTTCGACAATCCGGTCCCATTTCTCTTGGTAGCCTTCCTTTTTCTTAAAGTATCTCACTCTTCTTTTGGAAATTCGTGGTGGAAATGCTTTGTTGGTCATCTTCTTCTTCGTTGTCACATAATCTTCCTCCTCGTCCATCTCCATGATACTCCTCCGATACTCCTTCCTAAAGACCCCTTCTTCATGGTTAACAAATGGTAAGTTGACCATATTAATCAGACCATTTCTAGTCATTTCAATTAATTCTTTTGTAACTCTTGCCTTCCTTGGGCGTATGGTTCTTCTTTCTTCCATCTTCACCTTTTCCTTTTCTTTAATTATTTGGATCTTCTTTTCTCCACTATCTTTAGGCTCTGGATTCGTCTGCTCCATGTTCTTCTTTTTAAGTACTTCTTCAACCTCCATTTGTTTGTCGTCTATCTTTGGGTTGGATTGTTCCCTCTGTTCTCTCTCTCTTTTTAATTTTTCGAAGAATAATCGGTTGTCTTCTTTCAAGGATTCTAGTTTCTTATTGTTATCGTCTAATTTGTTGATCAAACCTTCCACTGCCTTACTCATCCACTTTTGGAACGCTGATTCTCCTGTTGACATCTTGATATGCTGGTAATGTACCTGCTGTCTTCTTCACGGATTGGGGTGATTAGGTTACTGGTTATGGTATATTTTCCTTAATCCGCGCTCAGACGTTGGGCGCCAATCTATAAAGGAACTTTATTGATGTATACAAATGTAGTGTATTGTTATTATTGTTATTGATTCGTAGATAGTACGATAACATTTTATACCTCTTCTTAGTGGATCTTCACTCACTTCTGCCCCGCGATGGAGCGCCAATCTTGTAATATAACAAGATACTACAGGATACTACTAGATGTAGTGATTATATTTATATAGTGGTGTAGTAGTGTGAGTGCAGATACGCACCGGTATCTACGATAATGTTGTTATAAAATGTGCTAATTATAACTATTACGGTTATCAGTGTGATTGTATTGTCTAACAGATGCGTGTTAATGGTTCACTTCTTCGATTTAAAACGTTTCGCGCACTCTGTTATATACCTCCCTCACTTACCACACGTGGATATTTTAGTCCTGTTCAGTGACGGTTCTGCTGAAATACATACACTTTACATACAAGTAAATATTCAGGTTGAATATTCAATATGGTTATCACATACAATGTAAATGATGTAATATCTAAATAATATTCTGAATTATTAGATATATTTAAACTCTTCCGCCACCTTGGTAGAACTGATTAAAAATAAATTAGTTAATTTAAATTTGAAATGATACTCTTTTTCACTGGTAATAAAAGTGGAGGTTTATTAACAATTTAAGTTATTATAAAATGTTTTTAACAATTAACAATCAATGACTAACAACCTTTCAAATAATAGTTACAATTAATAAAATTCAAAAATAAGACTCTGTTCAGCCTCAAGGCTGGTAAACCTGTTAGATGTACAATAGTTTAGTTTCAAGAGGTTATGTTCTCTTGTATCAGTGAATTACCATATTCGTAAGGTTCTTTTAGGTAGCATGATACCAGGTACAAGATGTAATATTAATAATGATATAAAATGAACAATAATTAATAATAAACAAACAAATATAAAAATCGAAAATTAGTACCATATATCTGATAGTTATGGTACTATCGTACGCGGGAATGCGCACGCAACCTACAGTGCTTGTTCGACAATCATCAAGCTCGTTGGCTTGTACAGTTAAAATGCATTACTTTATTTTAATAATTTGTTTTGATAATTATTTACTTGCAAGAGAAAAATTCATAAAAAAAAAACTCTTGCTATTATTTCCATCTGTTTCGACTTTACTTGAGAACAGACTTATAACAGTGAAATTGGCAAGTTACCGTTACGACTCTAAGGTTATGTTGTAACGGGTATTGTTATAAGGGTTAATTAATTTTTAATATTTATTATTTCTTAATCTAGATATAAACACATTATTCGTAATATTTTGATATGTCATTATCAGTATTACATTTATTCTTTCGTATGAAAGTTAAAAATGATTACTTTACAACATCGAAAAAACAAGAAAACAATTTTAGTCAAGTGAGTGACTATTGGTATTACTCGTATTTAGTGATAAATGCTTCAAACATAATTCTTTAAATTATGATAAATAATTAAAATATTTATTCAATATTTTAATAATTGTGAATTAAAATTTCCTTTAATTCTGATAATTCAATCATAGTTTTTGATACTTCGCTTTTTTCTGACTTGCGTAGTATCAAAATTATTTATTTACGAAAATATTAATTCTGTTTCAAAGTTATTTAAATAAAAAATTGTACTCCCTGTGTTTTATCTTTCACAACACTCGCAAGTACGACTGATATTATACACTATCGTACTTGAATAAAATTGCACTCCGCACATTTCACTCGTATATATTGGTGTATTATTAAGGTTATGTGTATGTGAATTACTTATGGTTCTGTATCGCGCACAATTCAAAATTAAAACTTCTTCATGTTGCCGAGTGACGTGACCTCTCCGTCGAAAGACTGATCGTGAACTGTCTCGCTTCATCGAAGCGTCTCCTGCTCGTCTGCCGAAATTCATTCATTTGATTGGCTGAAAAAACTATACTCTCAAACCCAAAAGCCTTTGTTTTCTTAAAATATTTAATTTTTTAGCAAATTTGACTTTGCGTTTGAGGTCTTGTGACGTCAGCACTGGTACAAAAATTTAATTGAAAAGTTTAAAATCACAATAACTTTCTTAATCTATGTACTATCGTTAAATGGTTGATATCAGTGAATTGCAGACATCCTGCGCTTCAATTTAAGTCTAAACATGATTATTTTCTGTTCATCACTTCTATCACTATAACGATTTTATTAATTATTTATGGTGTATCTTATATTTATAAGTCTATTACACCAAATTTAATTATTTATATTAAAACACTTTTTAAATAAACGCTCTGAGTCCATATCTCAATTGGTTTGATTCAAAACTTGGGAATAATTGTTCCCTAAACAATATCTCATTATGGCGTCTTTAGTCGTCCATATTTGATTTTTCATAAATGTATTTAAAACTCATTTTTCTTATTTAATACTAGTAATATTGCAATCTAATAATACTAAAACGTCTATTTACATAATTTTACACTAGAATATTTGCACATGATTGTATTTAATCTAATATTTACATTGTTTTAGTTCCCTCCTATCTTTCTTATACAATTGTTACCTTATTTCTGGGTTTTTCTATATAAATTATATTATGTACTAATTGTAATTAGTGTACACTCATTGTACCTAATTTACTCCATATAATGGTTAGCTTTTAGCTAGTTCAGAACCCTTCAATTTTTTAGTAATAGGTCTGTTTATATTGTGTCATATCATGGTAGTCATTTATTTTTTATTAAAACAATAATTAAATTGTTATAGTAACACTTGGTTTGGATTTCCAAAGTAGTATTAGACATTATTCCGACTCTTGATAATGTTTTCATTTACTTTTAAACAAGTTTATATGTTACATTTTTCATAAGTAACTTGCTCCTCATGGTTTGTTTACATCTGGGTTCCTTCATCACAGTCATTTGGTTTTTAATTATTTATATAGAAGATGACTGTTTTCATGGTCATAGTCTGTTCTCAAAGTAGCATGAGGCTTTCCTCTTACTACTGGTAACACTCTTAACAATCTGTGTTTAATCTTTTATACAGTATTTTTCTTAACTAGTTGGTTATACAATGGTTCAGCTTACTTCTGGTTATACGTACATAGTTAGATAGTTTACAATATTTTGGTTACAATACTGTTATTATTATGTTCAGAATCTGTTCTCAAAGTAGCATCAGATGTTTATCTAACTACTGGTAATACTTTTATTAACATTGGTATTTGTTTTGGTATTGTATTTTGTCTAACTAAATTGGTATACTTGTTCCATTTCTTCTATCTCTGTGCCATCACATTTGATCTGTTTTATTTACATTGTGTTGCTATATAATACACTGTTTATTATGATTTATTATTATTTACAACAAATTCTTGATTGATATCATAGTTGATGGTCATTTATTTACATTAACATGTATGATTTTCTGTTTCATAGGTGTCTTCCCTATGGGGTTATGTAACAATGTACAACATGTTTTAATGCAGTATTTTACTCCTACTAACATGACTTCAGTATGGTATCTTACTATAATATTTTAATTATTTTATAACACATGTTTATACAACTCCTTCTTAAACAATAACACAAATCTTTTTGTATTAATTACAATATCTCTCTGGTCATTGGTTGAATTTAGTTCCTGTCACTTTGTTTGATACCTAACAAAGGTTTTTTATTTATTGTCAGTTCTCTTATGAACAATAATATAATTGTTCGATTTTATTCTATTTTGGTGGTCTTTTGATTATCTATATTGATCACAGTCTTTATTAAATTAGTCACACTAATTGTCTGTGTTTATTTGACTATTTTAATTCTTGCTGTTTCACTATGAAATTAACATATTTTCTTACACTATAAACTTCATCACTGAGATTGTTTGTGTAGTTTATTCAGTTGAAATTAGTTAACTATTCACAGGTTTCACATCTATTTTAAGTACTCACTGTAATTGTTTGTGGTTCCTTAAATGTTGAACACTGTTTTTCTTTTCATATTTGATAATCACCATTTCTTTAGTCACTTATATAGTCTCTAGTACACTTGGTTTATGTTGAGTCCTTGCATGATCTATCTATTTTCTTCTCTCTTCATGGTACGCTTCCTCGTCCTTCTTCTTTCTTCTTCTTCAGTATTTTCATTGTAGTCACTATTTTCATTTGTTTTCCTCGCTGTTGGAGTTTATTGGTCCTTATTTTGTTGGTTCCCCTCACTGTTGGATCCTATTGGGTCTGGTTACTGATATTTTGTTTTGGCTCATGGTCATTTTCTTTCTTCATTTCGTATTTGACGTTGCTATGTTAATATTATCTTCCTCATCGTTGGATTTTTATATTAAATATATTTGTAGATACACACTCTTACACACTTAGGTTTATTTATCTAGACATATTTCCATGATTTTCTCTTACTTGACATTATATTAGCTTATTTTATGTAACTACCATATTTGGTAACGTTACAATATTCAGTTAGCTGTATATACGCAGGGTGTCAAAACGATCGAACAATTCTTAATACTTGTCACTCAATTACAAAATATTAACAAGAGTAACACTTCACCACACAATCAACAAACACGCATTAATTATCACGCTAGTTACGACCGTAGTGATAAAGCACGAGAACGTGACGATACGCAAAACCGTGATAATTATAGGCGAATTTATATGTCGCCAACGCACAGTGTAGAGCAACACACAGCTGTGAATAACGCATGCGACGCACAGAAGGAACAACACTCCGAGAGAAACGTGCGCGATACAAAAGGGGGTTTGGCCTGGCCAAATTTGAAGAAAAAGTTTAGTAAACCATATGATCGCACCGTATCCACAATGCAGAGAAAAGAGAAGAGAGCGGGGAGGTGTAGTGTGGGAAGCAAGAGAGAGAGCGCAGAGGAGGAAATAAAAGAGAGACAGCGACAGTGCATGTTCAGCCATCTGTTCCCGCGACACAACACAATGACGGAGAAACAGGACGTGCTGTTACACAATAAACAATATATATTCGTGCAACGTTAGAAATGAGTTATTAGACACTGACAGGAATGTGACACCAAATCAGCAAGAAATAGATTATCCTATAATTAATGTACGAATTAATGGATGTAGAATTAAAATGTTAGTCGATTCAGGTAGCCAATTAACTGTACTAAACAGTAAGTGGGTACAACAAAATAAAAAATATTTTAAACAAACGGCCATTTTCCTTGTCAATATTATAAATGTTATTACAGCCATGAGTAAGAGAGAAAAGTTAGGCAGCAAGCTTACGTAACTTTAAATTGTAAGGACTTAGAAATAACATAACCTATAATCATAATGAATAAACTTATATATGATGGAATTATTGGAATAGATTTATTAAATACTTTAAGATTGATATTAATAACAATAAGATTTTATGTAATTATAAGGAATTAATTATGAATGAAAATGAAGAAAATTGTGAGGTAAGTGGAAAACCTATTGTCGTATCCAAGCCACGTATACGATATGCACCTACTCAGCATGCTAATACAGCCGAAGAAGGAATGTCATCTCAGGAAGAAGCGAAGTTATTTAAATTAATAGAAGATTATAATAAAGTATTCAGCGATGTACCGACGCAGACCACAGTCTACGAACATGCTAAGATGGTATCAGACAATAAAAAATTTGTCAGACGAACGTATCCAATACCCATGAAGTACGAGGGAGACGTACTTCTGGAAAATAACATCATTGAGCGGTCAAACAGCAACTTTCTTAATCCTCTAGTTGTACTAAAGAAGAAGAGTGGAGAAGTACGTTTATGCCTGGACATGAGGAGTTTGAATAGCGTCGTTCTACGTGAATTCGATTGTGCACCACCTGCGGACGAGTTATTTGCAAAGTGTGAAGGTGCTCGTTATTTGACTAAGATGGATTTACGGTCGAGTTTTTGGCAAATTCCAATTAAAAGAGAAGATAAAAAATACACCGCCTTCCTATACAAAAATAAATGCTATCAACACAAGTTAGTTCCCTTTGGTTTGAGCACGAGATTTGCTGCGATTGTAAAATGTCTGGAGAAAGCATTAGGACCAGAAATGGAGCCTTACACCATAGTGTTCGTGGATGATATCCTGGTAGTATCAAACACACTTGACGAACACATTGAACATCTTAACACTATATTCCACAAGGTTAGAGAAGCCCATATATCCCTTAACCTAGACAAGTGCGAAATCATAAAATCCTCAATCCAATTTCTAGGTCATAATATTTCATCCTCAGGTATTCAACCCGATCCCATAAAAATATCCAGTATTACCGATTTCCCTACACCTAAGAACATTAAAGGGTTACGAGCATTTTTGGGATCCACAGGATTCTATAGAAGATTCTCACAACAATATGCAGAAAGAACACAACCGTTGCTGGAGTTAACAAAGAAAAATCACAAATGGAAGTGGGAGAAGAAACATCAAGATGCCTTCGACCAAGTCAAGAAGTTATTCATTGAAAACATAATGCTTCATCATCCACAGCGAGATGGAAGATTGTAAAAGTAAAATAATTGAAATGTTTTGATAGTTGCATTTTGTAGAAAAGAATAATTTAAATTTTGAATACGAAACAAATGCCAGTCTAAGAGTAAACAATATAATTTTAAATTATTAAAAAAAAAGAAACATTGATATACACTGAGCAAGCTGAGGTCAGATCTGAGTTAATTGAATTCAATTAAAATAAAACTTAATTACATTTAAATTTTTTTTTTTTTATTAAATCAATTTGAATAAATGTCTAGAGGTAAGAGTGTTTTAAATGTGTGTAACACCGTATAGCTTAAGAGATGAACTTAATAATGAGTGATATCTGATCGGAAATTATTAACAATATTTTATTATTTATAATGCTTGTTAAAACAATAAACATGAAATTTTAACTACTCATAAATTTACTACTCTTATTATAGTTACACCTGGTATTGTTATAATTATTTACAGCCTGCATGTACAAAAGGTATCGTTGTATAATTTTGGCGTTCCAAAGAACATGGGGGCACATAAATTACAGTATATCAAATTTATGTTATGTATCGTTGTAATATATACATATATATATATATATATATATTGCGACAATACAAGCATAGGCTGTAATGCGCATATATAATATAAAATAAATATTTAATTTAATTTTAATACTATATAATAGACGAGCAGGTATGAAATTCGAAGCTGGCTTGCAAACAGGAGTCAACACGCAGGATCACGCGATTACCGCTGCATGTGTGTATACAAGTAAATAGTGTGTGTGCGTGAAGCCTGTTTGTTCCTGAAAGTTTGCAACCTCAACCCAAGTCAATGCTAAATTAAGAATATATTTAATATTAAGCAAACCATAAATGTTAGCGAGAAGGTAAACACTTCTAAAAATGTGTAAAAATCAGACACAAGTGCAGTGCGAATTTTACGTAATTCTGACAATCAGTGCGAATCCAGTGCGATTTTTAAAGCATTATAATTACACTAGTAGTGCGAGCATCATGATAATTGCACATCACATAGGTCATTAAATTAGACAATATTTTATCGCCGTGAAATTCGCGTTAAACAGTGCTATTGGCGAAAAAGTGCAATTATGTGGAATAGGACGAGAGTGGGGGATATGACGCCATGGTTCAACTGCCGACAGGCTAATTCCTGAATCGACAGCTGCAGTTTTGTTGGTGAATATAAATAGAAGCCCAGGAGAGCTAATCTCTCTCTTGTAACAGTGTTCATTATTGGCGGAACGCTATGTCCGTCAGAGGCGCGAAATTTTAATTACTTTGGACAGAGTTAGACAATATGTCTAACACCAATAAGACTTTTTTGTTAAGCATAACATACAAAGTATTACAATAAATATTTCAATTTAAAATAGTAATGGAAAACAGTAATTAAAAATTATCGTAACAAAGAAATCGTCAGATGTCTACAAGAGATCTACATCTAAGAACATTACTCCAGACCGAGGACGAGAGCAATACATGGCGTAAATTCCAGACGTAAAGGACGAGTCATCGGACTTCCGAGAGGATCCGGAGGAAGAGGAAAGGATCCAGGACTTCCGAGAGGACCTGGAGAACGAGGAAAGAATCCAGGACTTCATGACTATGCAGGATTCACAACATCAAGGACTCAGGACCAGGAGACGGTATGCTGAAAACCGCTACAATTAAGGTGAAAGAAAGCCATGTTGAAACCCCTCTTTCCTTTTTAGCTTTATAAAAAAAAACTTTTTTTTTGTATTTATTTTGTTTTTGTATTTATTTTTTTTTTGAAAGAGAAGCCACTAGTTATTTAAAACTAGGCATAATCCTAGAGAAGCTAAAATGCACTAGGTCCAGGGTGACGGGACTTGCAATTAAACTCTCTGTTATAAACAAACATAACATTTATTGAATCTTGTATTGTGTTACATATCGTGTATTAAGCGGTTTCCTTGTTTTTTGGATTTCAATTTATTGTATAAATTTTTCCCCGTGCATACTCCACAAAAGTGACATAAACCTAAATCACACATAATATGTATAGATATAAAACAATGGTTTTCTTTTTGTTTTTTTTTTGTTTTTTATAATGTAAATACATGTCATGTAAATATCTTCCCCGTACATACCCCACAAAAGTGACACAAACATAAACCACAAATAAATATATATATCTATAAAACAATTGTTTTCCTTTTATAATGTAAATATTTTTGGTGTAAATAATTCTTCCCCACAAAAAGTGACACAAACATAATTCACAAAGTATAAATATATATATCGATAAAACAATTGTTTTCCTTTTATAATGTAAATATTTTTGGTGTAAATAATTCTTCCCCGTACATACCCCACAAAATGACACAACATAAATCACAAAAGTATAAATGGATATCTCCGTCACATCCACATTCTAAGTCTCGTCACATCCACATTCTAAGTCTCGCTATATCGATACCCAACACGCTTATAAGTTTAAAAAAAATAACAGAGGCACTCGCCTATATACCCACCTTTTATTTTATTATAGACATTTCCGTGCAAACATACGAAAGTATAAAGTGTCACTAGTTCTCCCACGAATCTGGACTGCCCAAAATGCCAGATGTAAATTAAAGAAGTTTAAAATTTGGTAAGAAAAGAAAGGAGTCTGAAAATTTAACTAAGGATGATACATGGGAAAGACGGTGAGCCACCATCTTTCCTACAGCCGGAACTGTAATTGTGAATTGGTAGAGATAATGATTTATAATTTTAATAATGATTAATGCTTTAACAATAACGTTTTAAGAAAAATTCACAATAATAAAATGTCCTGATCAGTTATGTAATATTTAAGAAAACTGCATTGGCCCGGGAACCAACATGTTCCTCAGCCTGGAGCAGGCCTGTGTCTGCATACCAGGCTGCCTATACAGGATTAAGCAGGGGCTGGACTGTTACTGATTTTGACAATTATAACCCTTACATAGACCCCAAAATTGTAATCTAAGTTTGTGAAATAAATTGACAGAAATTACAACTAAACTCTACCAGCCGGTGAGGTTTCATCCTGTCACAAACGGAACATCCCCCCCTTACATACATGGAAATGACAGACCCCAAATACTTAAAAAAAAAAACCTCTTTTACTGGAACCTAGAAAGAAACTACCGATTGAATTAATGTAACAGGCCTTGGATACCTGCCAGCCCCCGGGCTTACACTGAATACCAAGTTATTACATTATCAAAGAATCCGCGCACAATTCTGTCTAGTTAAAGTGAGGCCTGATTAAAACGTTTTGAAGATGATTAAATTTGATAATGTACCACTTGTGCTCCACAAAAGCTATGAGTTGTTAACAGCACAGATCCAGGTGTGTATTGTAGATATAATTAAGTATAATAATGGTTGGAGGTCACCTGGTGAAGTTGAGGTTACCAAGTCCAGGGTGAGTGTTGGTTAGGTCATGCTGTTTGTTGTCCTCTACGACAGGCGAAGTCGAAAGCCCTTCATTATGCGTTCAGGTGGAGATGGTCATCCTGAGGCCGTCCACGTCTTAGAGCAGGGGCCCGCAGTTTTGTGAGTGTTTAGCTACTCATAGTAGAAGATAGTTTTTCAAACACAAAAGACTTCGCTCTGTCGAAGTGGTTACTTGATGTTACCTTGGTGGCTGACGGAAAGAGACCAAAGCCGAATTTAGTTAGAACGCAGTACGCCAATCCGGTATACGGCGATCACCAGAATGCGCTGGCATGTCCTCGTCGAACTATATTTCGTCGTTTTTCTTAACGTTAAACGCAGTATCACTAAACTGATTGTGCGTATGAATTATAATGTCTATAATTAAAAACAAATATACAGTATTAGGCTTATTTGCGTATTTAACTCGCCGGCTCGTAAAACAACCGGCACACCCCCAGCCCAAAAGGGCAACATAGTTGCCCACACTTAGACGGAGGGTACCCTGCAGTGTACCCCTAATATTGTCTTCTCCAACACGGGTATCCATCAGTATTCGCAGTAGCCATCGCTCTCAGGAGGACAGAGGCTCAGAAGGAAGACGAAAGAGGAGAAAGAAGACGTGTAGAATGTAAGTGTGTTGTCACTGCGCGCTGACCTGATCAGGGCCAACCCACAGCAAAAGAATAGAGAAGAAAGAAGAAAGACAAGTTCGGGAGCTCCCTGAGTTCAGCTCTCCTGAGGCTCGACCTTATGCTGGAATACTGACGCTACCTAAACAGGGCCACCTGCCCAATAATTACACGGGGGACAACCCTAAAAACCAAAAGCAACATGGTGACATAAATACCTCCTTACATCCCACAGGACCAGTGGAGAGGGGGGGTTATTTCCATGACCCAATAATTTCATTTGCAGAGATATATATTGCGACAGTACAAATAAGTGATGTACTGAGCATTGAATATAAAAATTTAAATTTACCTAATAAACTGTAAATAATTAATAATATATTAGAAATAAGCATGTCAGGGATTGCAAGCTTGGCTCAGACAAAAATATGAACAGGTGTTTCGACCTGATTCGACGTGCACACACACACAAATGTAACTGAAAGTGTGTACACCAGTATTTTGCTAGTGTGTGTGAACGCAGGTCTATGCAGGCGAGTTTGCCACCCCAAGATGAATAATTGCACAATTACTGTTTTTCTGTAATTATTCATAAACTATAATTAAGAATTAAAATCCAAAACCACAATAAAATGTAAAAAAAATTACTAAATACTGTGTACGAAAACCACGCGAAAGTGACACACCGTACGAGTGTAATAGTGAAATAACTGTGTACAAATCGAAAGGGTTAAGTTGCAATGTCAAAAATTACAGTGAACATGTGTTGTAAAAATAGTTATAAGATAAGTATAAGAGTATACTTACAGGACTCTGCAATTCGCAGAAATATAAGAAATAGCGAATTTGACAAAGAGTGGGGGAACTGAATCCAGAGACAGTTTCTGACATGTCGATTTCGTACCACTGCAGGTGTCGACCAAGACATGGGTATAAATAGGACACGCAAGCTACAGTGGTTCTCTTTCTTAAATCATCCACGGTGCAGCGGAAGCTTATGCCCGTCCGCACGGCGTATTTATTTTTTGTAAATAGTTTAAATTTTCCAGTTACATACAACTATGTAACTAAGTTGTAAATACAATCATTTTTAAATAATAACAGCAGTACATAAGAAGAATTACATAAGAAGATCCATTGACGTCAGAAACAGCACGAGGAGAGTTCCAGAGAGTGATACGACGCTGGACAAGAGGAGAGTTCCAGAGAATGATACGACGCTGGACAAGAGGAGAGTTCCAGAGAGTGATACGACGCTGGACAAGTGGAGGGTTCCAGAAAGTGATTCGACGCTGGACAAGAGGAGAGTTCCAGAGAGTGATACGACGCTGGACAAGAAGAAGTGATTCGACGCTGGACAAGAGGAGAAGAGAGACAGCCGACGCTGGAGTGCGAGACGAGGACGACTACAGATGGATCAAAATGACCGAGTATGATTGACGACAATAAGGTGATAAACAACTTATTTATATCTTAATCGTACAATGAACTCAAAGACAATTAAAGACATTTCTATTTTATTTAAAAGTAAGAGCCAATGTTTCTTGTAAAGTAGAATTAAAATCATAGATGTTTTAGAAATACGATTAACTTAACAAGAGCTCAAATTAATATGAAATAAAATGAATACAAAGCATTTAAATGAAAACAATTAGTATTTGAGATAAAACAGTACTGAGAAACAAAAGATAAATTCAATAACTATTAATATTTTGAGTACATTACAATATATAAAAAGAGATTTAAATATTGATATTTTTAAACACATTAATCGACTGAGTAGTCTGAAAATGAGATTTTTCTGTAATACAATAATTAGTAGAATAGAATATTTAGTCAGTAAGGATGTATATAGCATAAGCCTTACGGCATAATAACAATTAATAACGAATGTTTTAAATCGAAGTCAGTGCCATGTGCACAACTTTTAATAATATCAAATAAATTTGAAATACCGTTACAAGTTACATAGAGTTCTTATTGCAGAGACACCTGAAACCCAATTTAAATGTTATATTTTTACATAACTTGTCAATCTTGAACGTGAGACCGGTCACGCTAAATTTGTGTATATGTATATGTATTTATGTATATGTATTGTTGCATATTTGGCTCCCAAAGAACGTGGGGCTATACAAATTAAAGTACATATAAAAATTCACACACATAAATACGTTGCATATATTTGGCGCTCCAAGATCGTGGGGCTCCGCAAATACAAATAGAAGTGTATTTGTATTTGAAATTAATTTTAACAACGTTTAAATACGTTGCATATATTTGTCGCCCTGGACGTGGGGCACGACATGCCTAAATTTATGTACAAAAATTTGTTACATAAATTGTAGCCCATAAACGTATGGCCCGATCCCCATCATCTAACTATTAAAATTTGTTTTATGTAGCTAAATGGTGGCTCTAAAATATAAAGAGTGTGTTAAATGAAAAATGTATAATTTGTAATTATTATTTATATTAAACAGTAACTGAATGTAATGTTAATTGTTGTGTAATCACACAGCTGGCGCCCACGAATAATATTATTTGTCTATGTAACAGGTGTAACTGTAATGAGTATTAATAATAACTATTAATAAAAATAAAGAAATAAATAAATAAGTAGGGAACGGTTATCAATAATAATTGTTAAAGAATAACTACTAAATAAATATTTTAATAATAATTCACCATGGCAATATCAGGAAGTTTAATGATGGGAGAAGCACTTGAAGCTATGATGCAATCCGTATTTGGTGAAGTAGAGAACAAACAAACAGAAAAAGTAAAAGATAATAATATTAGAACGCAAATAGAAGAGTTAACAGAATTTTTTACAAAACAGACCGAAAAATTAAGAGAAGAAAGGAAAGCAAAAGAGGAATTAGTAGAAAGAATTGACGATTCTAATACGCACATTGCGGCAGTAGAATATAAGCACACCATAAGAATTAAAAATAAGAGAGAAAATACGTTCGTAATTACTAACGATATTTATAAAAAGTAATTAACATTACGGAGGAGAAGCAAATAAAGGTTAATAAAACATACCTTATTAATAGCGGTATCCCTATTGTGAGACACACACACACACACACTAGTAAGTCACATAAGATGACACACTTAAGGCACCACACTTACGGAGATAAATATCACTGTAGGCCTAACAATAAACGTAGTAAATTATCTATACGAAACACTATCCAAAATTGTGGTAAGCATGATGTTAGATATAGCCTACGCACGATAATTATAGTAACGATAATTATATCTGCAAGTATGAGAACTACGGTGAGTATTATCATAAACGTTGAATGAAAAAACCGTCGACAGCTGTTCAGGTAGGTGCACTAAGCCAAACTAATGAGAGAGAGAGAAACGCTTGTAAAGAGAGACGAAAGAGAGGGAAAACGTTGCCCTATGAACAGGTGACTTCTACGATAAAAACAAACGTCGCAGTAATACAATGGAACGCGGACGTTGTTTACACAAGGGTGAGAACAATAGTAAGCATGACGACTATGCTACAAAGGAAAAATATACGTCCGGTAGACGACGGACAATGCAATTGTTATAATGAGGGGTGTAAGATCGAACTACACACTGAACTCAGAACTCAATACCCGAATGGAATGAATAATTATTTTTAAATGAAAAAAATAATATTACTATTAATTATTAATAATAATATAAGAGAGTATAATTAAGAAATGTTATTTATTAAGGATATGATAGCAAATAAAAAGAACTAAGAAATATTATTTTAAAGGGTTAATTAAGAAATGTATTTTTGATGGTAAGGAATGATAGCGTAGAGAAATATTTAAAAAAAGTAATGGTAAAAGATGTTATTGTTGTTATTAATATGAAGAAAGGGTTAGGAATGGAAATAATTGCCATAATTGTCAGAACGACTGATCAAGCGAAAACTTAATGAAGATACAAGGACACAGAAGAAAGCGAGAGTGAAAAGTCAAAAGGACAGAGACTACTTAGGATTAAGGACTTCGAGAAAAATATCGTTGTTTTCCAAGACAGTTCCTCTGTAACCGATCATGCGACACACTACAAAGCTAAAAGAGTATTCTGTTACGGAAGTGTATTTCAGGAAAGTAATAGCGATCAGAAAGGTAATGTTAATGAAATGTAATAAAAGGTAATGAATGTTAATGTATTGTATAAGTAATGTATTAGATAAAGTAATGTCATGTTAATAATATGTATCGAAAGATAAAGAAGGAGGTAAAGAAGTGTTACGAGCGTCAAACGGCGAAAGGGCCGAATTTACACACATATGTAGGAATGCAGAGTATACAGAAGGAGAACAAAGGAGAGCTAATTGCAGTGGATTTTCTGGGACCACTACCACGATCAAGTCGAGGTGTGAAGCACATATTGGTATGTATCGATGTGTCTTCCAAGGCAGTCCGACTGTACCCAATTATGCGACCCACAACCAAAGTTGTTCTAAAGATACTACTGCAGAAATATATTCCGTTATATGGAAAAATGAAGAAGATACTCAGTGATCAAGGTGTACAATTCCAAAGTGAAAAATGGGAGAGGACGTTAAGGGAAAATGGAATACAACCTGTACTCACATCCATAAGACATCCTCAAGGAAACCTTGCTGAGAGAGTTAACAAAGAATTAGGTAAATATTTACGAATATATTGCCATGATCAACACAATAAATGGGCAGAATATTTACCATTTCTTGAAAAAGCTATTAACGAAAATTATAGTGAAGCAACAGGATACACTCCCATGGAATTAGAAGAAGATAAGAAGCCAAACAGATTTTGGACTAAGTGTATAAACAAACCTAATAACCAAAATGTACCTGTACCAATAAGTGTGAAAATTGAATACGCAAGGCAACGGATAAGAGAAAGAGGTAACAAGAGAATAGAGATATTTAATCTAACTCACAAGCTACAACAATTCAACGTGGGAGAAAGTATACTACTCAAAGCAAATCCAGTGGGAAAACGGAGTGATAATACGGCGAAGAAATTCTTCAGACTTTATAATGGACCGTATACGTTAAGACAGCGAGTAGGACAACACACTTTCATCGTATATGATGAGATACAGAAGAAAGAAATTGGTAAATTCCACGCAACGTCATTTAGGAAGTTCTACACATGAAAACGACGAGGACAATGAAACCAGTCAGATCAGCTGTTTGTTAAAGCCACCTTACTACAAGGTCACGAGCAGTGAGCGTACGAAGAGGGGAGGTAAGACATTTGTATACACTCCAATTAAGGGTGAAATGACGAATATTATTCTTTATTATTTGTTACATTTTTTTTTTGCAAATGTAATAATAATAATAATAATAAAAACAAATTATAATAAATAAATTTATTAAATTTTTTTTTTTACCAAGCAGAGGGATAATGCGACAGTACAAATAAGTGATGTACTGAGCATTGAATATAAAAATTTAAATTTACCTAATAAACTGTAAATAATTAATAATATATTAGAAATAAGCATGTCAGGGATTGCAAGCTTGGCTCAGACAAAAATGTGAACAGGTGTTTCGACCTGATTCGACGTGCACACACACACAAATGTAACTGAAAGTGTGTACACCAGTATTTTGCTAGTGTGTGTGAACGCAGGTCTATGCAGGCGAGTTTGCCACCCCAAGATGAATAATTGCACAATTACGGTTTTTCTGTAATTATTCATAAACTATAATTAAGAATTAAAATCCAAAACCACAATAAAATGTAAAAAAAATTACTAAATACTGTGTACGAAAACCACGCGAAAGTGACACACCGTACGAGTGTAATAGTGAAATAACTGTGTACAAATCGAAAGGGTTAAGATGCAATGTCAAAAATTACAGTGAACATGTGTTGTAAAAATAGTTATAAGATAAGTATAAGAGTATACTTACAGGACTCTGCAATTCGCAGAAATATAAGAAATAGCGAATTTGACAAAGAGTGGGGGAACTGAATCCAGAGACAGTTTCTGACATGTCGATTTCGTACCACTGCAGGTGTCGACCAAGACATGGGTATAAATAGGACACGCAAGCTACAGTGGTTCTCTTTCTTAAATCATCCACGGTGCAGCGGAAGCTTATGCCCGTCCGCACGGCGTATTTATTTTTTGTAAATAGTTTAAATTTTCCAGTTACATACAACTATGTAACTAAGTTGTAAATACAATCATTTTTAAATAATAACAGCAGTACATAAGAAGAATTACATAAGAAGATCCATTGACGTCAGAAACAGCACGAGGAGAGTTCCAGAGAGTGATACGACGCTGGACAAGAGGAGAGTTCCAGAGAGTGATACGACGCTGGACAAGAGGAGAGTTCCAGAGAGTGATACGACGCTGGACAAGAGGAGAGTTCCAGAAAGTGATTCGACGCTGGACAAGAGGAGAGTTCCAGAGAGTGATACGACGCTGGACAAGAAGAAGTGATTCGACGCTGGACAAGAGGAGAAGAGAGACAGCCGACGCTGGAGTGCGAGACGAGGACGACTACAGATGGATCAAAATGACCGAGTATGATTGACGACAATAAGGTGATAAACAACTTATTTATATCTTAATCGTACAATGAACTCAAAGACAATTAAAGACATTTCTATTTTATTAAAAAGTAAGAGCCAATGTTTCTTGTAAAGTAGAATTAAAATCATAGATGTTTTAGAAATACGATTAACGTAACAAGAGCTCAAATTAATATGAAATAAAATGAATGCAAAGCATTTAAATGAAAACAATTAGTATTTGAGATAAAACAGTACTGAGAAACAAAAGATAAATTCAATAACTATTAATATTTTGAGTACATTACAATATATAAAAAGAGATTTAAATATTGATATTTTTAAACACATTAGTCGACTGGGTAGTCTGAAAATGAGATTTTTCTGTAATACAATAATTAGTAGAATAGAATATTTAGTCAGTAAGGATGTATATAGCATAAGCCTTACGGCATAATAACAATTAATAACGAATGTTTTAAATCGAAGCCAGTGCCATGTGCACAATTTTTAATAATATCAAATAAATTTGAAATACCGTTACAAGTTACATAGAGTTCTTATTGCAGAGACACCTGAAACCCAATTTGAATGTTATATTTTTACATAATTTGTCAATCTTGAACGTGAGACCGGTCACGCTAAATTTGTGTATATATATATGTATTTATGTATATGTATTGTTGCATATTTGGCTCCCAAAGAACGTGGGGCTATACAAATTAAAGTACATATAAAAATTCACACACATAAATACGTTGCATATATTTGGCGCTCCAAGATCGTGGGGCTCCGCAAATACAAATAGAAGTGTATTTGTATTTGAAATTAATTTTAACAACGTTTAAATACGTTGCAATATATATACCTATTATCCAATACATGTGTGCTCCAAGGGCATTGCCGAAACATACAGTGTCAACCAGGACCACAACCTGCCTCGTTGACACGGTAGGCTTCACTCCACTAACTCCTTTTTTTTTTTTCCTGATGGGAGGGTTAGGAAAATCGGGAAGATGGAAAGGGCAAGGATGATTGAAAGGTCAAGAACTGGGACTAAAGGTAAGGACATGGCTCCCTCCAGAAATAAGGACGAATGGAGAGAACCAAGGCTTGCGCAGGCAGGGGCGCATCCCTGAAGTAGACGAACACCACTGGGACTGTGGGGAACATCTACCCGCTACCATATCACTTTCTGGCACACCCCCAGAGCACACACCTTAGAATGACTACAAGCCTACATACATGGAGACCCCCAAATCTGACCCCCTTCCTTCTTCTATCAGCCGGTTTACCCCCTCCGACAGAGCTTCAATTTATGAAATATGGGTCATGATTTCTTTCGCATCACTACCCGGTACGCCCAGCCTGGCAGTCACCGGTGACGCAAACCCCAGGATGCGATATGGCCCCGACCAGCGATAACACAACTTAGCGGACCGTTTATTAGCGGCTGAGCTGAGTGGTGGCTCTGGCAATAGACCCAATCCCCAATCTGGAAAGGGTTAGGAATTCGCCCCTGATTATATCGTCGACGGACCCGCTCGTGCGCTCGCAGCAAATTCTTCCGAGCCTCCTTCCACCTCTCTGCTGTTCCATTATCTGGCTCCCGTGGTAGAAGATCTTCAATGTTCCACAAGTTAGTCAATGGGAGTGCGGGCGAGAATCCAAACATGATTTCGAAGGGAACGGCCTGATGACTATCATGTAGGGCCGTGTTAAAGGCTAGCTGTAACCACTTCAGATTCTGGTCCCAAGTTGTCTGTTGCTCGGCATGATAAGCAATGAGTGCGGACCTGAGATTCCTATTGAATCTCTCCGCGTGGGACGGCTGTGGGTAATAAGGAGAAGTGGTTACATGTTTGATCCCACTGGCGAAACACATTCGCCGGAACTCACCCGAAATGAACTGGGGGCCATTGTCCAAGACAACGATAGTCGGAAGACCGAAATGCTGAAATATTTGATTTTGGAGCGCGCTTATGGTTAAACGAGCCGTTGCCTGCCGTAAGGGCAATAGCCAGGCTAACTTCGGAAAAGCATCCACACTAACAAGCAGGTAAGAATTACCTGACTTGCTACGCGGGAGTGGTCCCACGTAGTCGATGAATAACTTTTCCATCGGTCTGCTCGCCACGTCCGATGACAACAACCCTAACTTAGTGTTCTGGGCAGGCTTGCTCAAGCCACACAGATGACAACTCTTAACCCTGGTTGCGATGTCCCTATCCATGCCCTTCCAGATGTAGTGTATCCTAATACTGGAAATGGTCTTTGAAATTCCCTTGTGGCCTCCTACTGGGGAATTGTGATAACAGCTGAAGACCATGGGCACTAACTTGCTAGGCAGCACGATCTTAGGGACACGTCCCTTTCTCTCTCTACAACACAGGACGCCCTTGGACAAGAAGTATGGGGCCTGTACGTTACCCTCCTTGATTTTCTGGATAATCGGACCCAGCACTTCGTCGTTCAACTGACGGGGTAATACATCAGTGAAGGCTAAAGGAAAGTCGATCAGAACGGAACAGGGTTGCTCAGACTGGGCTTCACTGGGATGGGAAAACATGCGTGACAAAGCATCGGCAACCACATTTTGAGTTCCCCTAATGTGTTGCACCTTGAACTTGAAGGATGAGATCTTGACCACCCATCTACCAATCTTACCCAGTTGCCGGGGATGAGCAAGAAGCCAAGAGAGAGCCTGATTATCGGTCTCGAGCAGAAACTCAGCGTGTTCCAGAAAACGTCTGAACTTGTCTAGAGCGTACACAACAGCTAAACACTCTAGCTCATAGACTGATGATTTTCGTTCTTGCTGTGTCAACGTTCGGGAAATAAAAGCCACAGGCTGCCTAGCGTCATCAACGACTTGGGACAGAACCGCCCCGAGCGCAACCGAACTCGCGTCCGTCTGTAGGATGAAGGGTTTTGAAAAATCGGGCATCCGTAACACCGGTGGGGAGATAATGGCTTCCTTTAGGGTTTCAAAAGCCTTCTGTTGACTATCGCTCCATGTAAATTTTGTGCCCTTTTTACGTAGTTCGTTCAAGGGTGCGGCAATTTCCGCAATATTTGGAATGAATCTACGATAGAAATTGACCATTCCCACGAACCTCGCTATTCCCTTCGCGTCCCTGGGAGGAGGAAAGTCACGGATGCCCTGTGTCCTCTCGGGGTCAACAGTGACACCCTGATGTGAAACCAAATGCCCCAAGAAAGAAATACTTTCCTGGGCAAAACGAACCTTTTCTGGATTGACAGTGAGGCCAGAACTTCTTAAGCGACACATTACTTCGCGCAGATGGCACAGATGTTCCTCGAACGTCTTACTATAGACTAGCAAGTCGTCCAAGTAATTAAAGACAAATTGAAATTTCACGTCGTGAAACACGGTATCAAGGAGACGAGTGAGTGTCTGGGCTCCCACGGCCAAACCCATGGGAACCCTTGTATATTGGTACAAGTTCCATGGTACACAAAATGCCGTGTACGGTCTACTCTCCTTTGCCAAGGGAATCTGGTGATAAGCCGCATTAAGATCGATCACGGTAAAATACCTGGCCCCACTGAACCAATCAAAGGCCGAATGTAAGTCTGGGAGGGGAACAGAATCCACCTCAATATTCGCGTTCAATTTCCGATAGTCTATGACCATGCGGTGTTTACCCCCAGGCTTAGGTAACAAAAACGCTGGACTGGCATAGCTGGAATGAGAAGGTTCAATCACCCCTTGTTCTAATAACTCTTGAACCTTCTCTCTCAGAACGGCCATCTTCGGAGGTGCGAATTTGTAAGGGTGTGACCTTACTATTTTGGAGTCTGTTAGGCGTATCTTGTACTCCAGCAGATGTGTGACAGCAGGGGCTGGACTGTTACTGATTTTGACAATTATAACCCTTACATAGACCCCAAAATTGTAATCTAAATTTGTGAAATAAATTGACAGAAATTACAACTAAACTCTACCAGCCGGTGAGGTTTCATCCTGTCACAAACGGAACATCCCCCCCTTACATACATGGAAATGCCAGACCCCAAATACTTAAAAAAAAAAACCCTTTTACTGGAACCTAGAAAGAAACTACTGATTGAATTAGTGTAACAGGCCTTGGATACCTGCCAGCCCCCGGGCGTACACTGAATACCAAGTTATTACATTATCAAAGAATCTGCGCACAATTCTGTCTAGTTAAAGTGAGGCCTGATTAAAACGTTTTGAAGATGATTAAATTTGACAATGTACCACTTGTGCTCCACAAAAGCTATGAGTTGTTAACAGCACAGATCCAGGTGTGTATTGTAGATATAATTAAGTATAATAATGGTTGGAGGTCACCTGGTGAAGTTGAGGTTACCAAGTCCAGGGTGAGTGTTGGTTAGGTCATGCTGTTTGTTGTCCTCTACGACAGGCGAAGTCGAAAGCCCTTCATTATGCGTTGGTCATCCTGAGGCCGTCCACGTCTTAGAGCAGGGGCCCGCAGTTTTGTGAGTGTTTAGCTACTCATAGTAGAAGATAGTTTTTCAAACACAAAAGACTTCGCTCTGTCGAAGTGGTTACTTGATGTTACCTTGGTGGCTGACGGAAAGAGACCAAAGCCGAATTTAGTTAGAACGCAGTACGCCAATCCGGTATACGGCGATCACCAGAATGCGCTGGCATGCCCTCGGCGAACTATATTTCGTCGTTTCTCTTAACGTTAAACGCAGTATCACTAAACTGATTGTGCGTATGAATTATAATGTCTATAATTAAAAACAAATATACGGTATTAGGCTTATTTGCGTATTTAACTCGCCGGCTCGTAAAACGACCGGCACAATGTATTCCTCATAACAAAAGACTTAATCAAAGATTGATGAACATTGTCAAAAGAAAGACAATAATTTAAAAAAAAAAGTGTAATTTATAACTTATAAATATAAATGTCTTGTATAAAAAATTATAGCATAATTTTTGAATTAATGTTTTGAAAATATTTAAATTTAAATTGTAGGGTAATTATGAAAGCATAATTTGTGAATTGATATTTTATTAAAAATATTTTAATGTACATGTGAATGAATCAATTAGATTTGTTCAAAGAATGAACAAATAGTTAACTTAGTTAAATATTTTTATATTGAAAGCACACATTCAGACTGAGTAGTCCAGACAGTATAACATAATGAAGAAATGTTTTTTTATTAATTAAAATTAATAATATTATGTCTATGATATAAGCGTTATGTTGGTGATGAGATTACAGCGAACTAAGAAACTTTGAAACCATGTATAATGAGTATCGTATGACGAAGTAATCATTATTTGTATAGTATTATTTCTTGATATGTTTGTTTAAATTAATAAATGGGAACATTTTGAATTTCTTAAAAAGGCTACCATTATTATAATTACACCTGAACCCCTAATTACACGTACACGTTGTTAGAAATGTTATTTATCATTGTATAATTTTATCGCTCATGAGCCTGCGCCCGACACAGTTACATTTAATAACGTTGTATCGTTGTAATATATATATATATATATTACATTTAATATTTATAATTAAATTTACCTCAAGATGTTATTTTTTCTTATTTTATCTTAACAAGATCGCGAAGGCTGAAGATGAGAGCACGGGAGCTCTCGAAACATGTTCCAAATAAGGAAAAATAACATCTTGAGGTAAATTTAGTTATAAATATTAAATGTATTATATATATCAAGAAACGGACTGTAGCAAAAAATGATTGAATATATATATATAAAGCCTGGTCCAAAAGCTTTAACCTCATATTTTCTTCTTTTAAAAATGTACACATCATGTTAGCATTAGCTGAGCAACAGGAAGTTGAAACAGCCGTGTTTGGACTTCATTCGTCTGGAATGGTCACATTAAAAAATTCGTAATTAATTATTTTGTAATTTGATTTTGTACTGTTACGAATAGTAATGCTATAATTGTAATTACAATTTTATAACAACTTTAGAAGATTTTACTCTGAAACAACAAGAACAACAATAATAATAATAACGGTACCCACGTACAATGGGCGGTAGGTAGTTAATTTGTCAAACGTCTTTGCTAGTGTACTGTAGTAGTGTAAAACTAAATACGTTTTCCATGCTGTAATTTTTACAAATATTGTTATTCTCTTTTGACGTTAATATACAAAATAGAACAATTATATTTACATGATCTCCAAGAGGTTCACACATTAACGTCTTTACTAGGTCAGTCCACAGAGTTACGAATACGTTTTCATCCGCCTTGATTGAATTCACCCACATGTGTAAGCTACCATTGCATCAAAGCCTGTGCGTAGAATTATTTTCATGCTATTGTTTTTTAATTATTCAAAAAATTGCTTTCAATACGCTATCTACAACACAACATACTCTAGTATAAATGAGTTTATTTTGACTTTTCGCTTCATAAAAGCCAAATATTTTTGTGTAGAATTTAAACATTAAAGCAGGATTACTATAAAAGGTAATAAGCAGACAATCAAGAATTAAACGCCATTGTCGTTGCATTTCGAGAGATATAATACATCAGTGAGCTAAAGGGCTGAGCTCGCTTTGTAATTAATTCATTACATTACAGGCCCTTTGTAAGCCTGTGACATTGTTTTCAAAATTTACGGTCACTCTGAATTAGGCCAAGTGTAAAAATAAAATTACCGTTCTTTTTTCAAATCGTATTACTGCGTGCGTCATGAACGGAGTAAAAATTTAATTATATTTTATATAATTACCGCTACCGGATTTATGTTCCAGCAGAGCTAATTAAATGCATTAACATTACACAATACGTGTACATATGTTTCCTTGTTTCTTCATATATAGACCTCTCTCTCTCTCTCTCTCTCTCTCTTTTTTTCTCTCTCCCTCTCCCCCCCCACACACACACATAGCAACGATACAGATATTTGGATATTTACCCAGGGCTGTATTTTGTAAATAATTAGTGTAAGGAGAGTATGACGAATAATTTTGAAACCTTTGTGCGTGAAAGTACAGGTATGGACACGCTTGTAGCCTGTCCAAAGCGTACACCTGCCCGACTGAATTGTTTACAGTGTAAGTTGTTGTTGTGTGTGTGTGCGCGCGCCACTGCCGACATGCATTGTACTACGTATGAATTGTTGGTTTGTATCATTAAATCAGGTATTTACATATTAAAATAAATTAATAAATATGTTTTTAACTTGTTACAAACTACATACTACAATTCTAAAAACACCATTAGAATAAGGACATTTAAACGCGTATGGTGATGCAAAAATATTGCAGAAAAGTACTTTAATAAAGACGTCATACAAATTAATGTTAATGTCTACCACAATTAACTAGTAACGAGTGTGTTATATGTAAATGACGAGTGAAAAATTACGAAGACAATGCAACCACTCGCCATAAAGTTCAAGCAAAGTGGTTATCGCAAAAACAGACTAAAAAGTGATTAGTTAAAAAAGGACGCTACATACAAATTGGCCAAGCTTAACATGTCAGAAACAATATCAGTTTGCTGTCTACTATAAATACCTCCGGTAATTTTGGACGAGAATCAGAATCGAGGTATATTCACACGAGGACACTATGTCCGTCTGCTAATCGACAAACTCACCCAAATTTCACTCGAGGTCACTATGTCCGTCTGCTAATCGACTCAAACTCATCATCATTACCATCATCTGCAACACACCACGATATCTGCAAAAGGAGTAAAGACACCACTATTGATAAAAGGAGCACAGGACAACCATCAACCATAGAGTACCGAGGAGCGTCAGCATCATCATCATCGCCAGTGTTATAATTGAGGAGACGCACACACACAAGTACACACGGAACGGTAACTTCAACAATACGCAGGTGGCAAAAGAACAATTATATTTTTGTGTTAAACAAAAGAACTCCTAAAGGACAGAACATGAGATAATAAAGTAATATAAAGACTTAACTGTAAATAGTGTAAATATTCAGAGTAAAAGTCGTAATTGTAAGTTGGTGTTAAAAATAGTTTTATTCTGTTTAATTTAAAAATTGAGTCTATAATTATAAACAAATAATTAGGCATAAAGTAAATATCATTTGTATTAAAATATTAATTGCAACCGTTCAATTTTTATTTGGTAAAGTTAATATTATTTTATAAATTAGTTGCTTTGATTTCAAATTTGTAATAATGATTCAAAGTCAGACACCCAAACAATATAAGAGAATTTTATAATTTTTTCATCATATATGTTTAGATATTGTAATGTAACATAACACTGCATATAAAAGCCAGAGTAAATTTAATTAAAAAGGGAACTCTTTCTCCTCAATATAAGCAATATAAGAAACTATTCATGTGAAAAATAGTATATCATAGATAACATGTTAAAATATAGAAAACATAATTAATAGTAAACATAATTAGTAAACACATTAATTAATTAATAATTAATTTATAAAATTTATACAGTGCAGAAAGTATTAATCTAACTAAACAACTGTAAGGTTGGGTTGAATTAAGTATCCAAGATAATAACAGTGTTATGTAATTGTATACCTATTGAAACTGAGCCATTTAAAATATTTAAATATAAATAGTAAAATGTCATTGAGTACATTATATGTATTTAAGTCAAACATTATGCATGCAATGTAATTATTTAGCTTATGTAAAAAAAAAACTGTCACACACACACACGCACACACGCACATTCACTCAATTAATTGTTCTTGTTGTGTTTGATATTTTTCTCAGAATATTATTGGGTTTTGGGTTAAATAAATTATAAAACAGAGTCTTGTTAAACTACACAGCAAATTTCAATAGTTATGTAATATTGGTTTGCATGTTGTTTTACTAGATAGTAAAAAACTGTTAGGACATAAAGTAGGACTAAATAAATTGTATAAAAATTAAGGAATATGCAAACATATTATAAATTAGCTAGAATGGTAACTGTAGGCGTATGGTGAAGAACATAACATATAAAATTACATCAGATTGGAAAACAAAAACATGTAGTCTATAGGCTAGATAGAAACCATAAAAATGATGTAAAAAGTATTTTCGAAACACAAAATACAGTTCTACAGTTAAAAAGTAATGTAATATGCAAAAAAATACAAAAAGCCTAATATTAGGCCCAGAAATGTCATCAACGTTTTAACCAAAATTTCAAGGGAAATTCAGATCTGGACTTAAATTTTTGATTAAGGGGTAAGATATATGATATCTCGGAATTTCGGGAAAACATTTAAAGTTTGAGACGTTTATTGCGCATAATGATTAACGCAGATTTAAGTTTTAACAAATCACATTCGTAATTGAAAAGTGAGATGACGCTTTCTTTCTTTAGATAAAAAAATTAATTTTTAATTGTTGTATAGAATAAAAGTATTTGATTATGCTCTGATGCCAAACAAAGAAATAAAGCAAAAATAACAAAAAACACATGAAATTAAATGAATTAATGAAGAAAAATAAAGTACCAACCAAAATAAGAATACGAAGAATTAATTCTATATCGCAATTAACTATTTTACATTAAATAAGGTTTGAAAGAATTACGGCGTCTAAGGCCACGTATTGGTGAGATCTAACAAGATTTTTATTTTGAAACATTACTTAAATATCCTAATGCGAAATTAATAACTAACCATTTTAGAGGACTGTGCTTATACATAACCTCAACACTTTAAACACTGAATCACAAAAACTTTATAAAACAATGAAAACAGTAACGAGTAATGTTGAAAATAATAAAGTGAACACATAATATCATTCAAAAGACCCACCATTTTCACTGTATACAGACTAAATAGTGAAAATTATTTGAGATCTTAAACGAAACGTAGTATTAGTAGTGTAAACAAATAGCAGCGAACCCTACTCCTGGTGGCGGTTAAGTGAACTAGCTTAAAGCACAACAGTTTGAACATTTGAAGTGGTTTTTGTACAGACGAAAATATTTGTTTATTAATTAATATTTGTAAGTTAATTTATGTTAATTTTTAAGAAATATTATTTGTTATTTATTGTTGATTCAGGACATGATTAAGCCTAGTTATATAAAAGAATCCACTACCCTGAGTTACTCAATTGTAATCATTATTTGTACAAAACTGAATCAAATACTATTAGAAATAATATTGCAAACAAGAATCAAACAAGAATAACAATCAGACAATCAAACAAGAATCTTTTGTTTTATTTTATAACGAAAACAACAACATAATAATAGTTAACATTAGAATATTTAAGATTATATGTTATTAATGTGTGCTGAATAGCAAAGATATCTTATGTTTTCAGAGTGTAACCTTATAAAAGAGAATATTTTGAATTTTATAGTTTCAAATTTTAATAATCTATTAATTTTCTTTTCAATATTTAATAAATCGTTGAATGATTCTTTTACTATATTTTAATTAATTATTTCATGTCATCAGCGTCCCACTCCTCTTTTTAATACTCCAACCACATATACTTAACGCAATGAACACACAAAAATCCTTCGACTCAGCCGGTGTTTAACACTATGTAGTTGCATTGGGTACATGGACAGAAGTGTATTTATTTTGTAATACTTGTAACGTTGCAAAATATATATATATAGTCACCATCGTCATCAGTATCGTCGTCGTCGTTGTTGCCTCTGCTCATGTACTACTATACATCACATGTTTTATTTTAGGAATTATAATGTACTCATGAAATATATACTCATGTACAACACACACACACACAGATTTGTTGTTACTTAAACCGTCATTATTAAGCGGAATTTTTCCTGGGACAAGAAGAATTAAAAAAATATCTGTTTGTAAAACGCAATAAACAAATCTGTAAATAATATGAATTGATAATCAAATTAATGTGGTCAAACCGTATTTGAAACAGACCGTAAGCAAAATAAAAGCGACACATGCGCGCGCGCGCACACACACACACGCGCGATGGAACACATTTAAAATAATGGGAAACGTAAAATACGAGTCTAACATTGTGTACTGATTTAAAAAATTTGTGTGTATTCTGACAAATTTTTTTTGAATGAGATACCTTACAAACAGTTAAAAATAGTTAATTGCATACTTACTTATTTTTAAATATTTCTGTTTTAAATGTGTAATCAAGTATATGAATGTGTCTGTATGAGTGTGGGGAGGCGCGCGTGAACATGCGCAAATAGTATTTTTATTTTAAGAATAAATTAGAATTCATAAAATAATATATGATATTTTTAGTGCTTGGTGAAATTTTTATTTAGTGAAGGATAATCGTGTGCAGGTAAGTGGGTGTAGTCAGTAGACTATACTGTAGAGTGACGGGTCGATACGATGCAGTGCATCACAAGATTGCAACCGTTACAGGATTACCAGTAACTGTTCAGGACAGACGTGCTCCAGCTAACGGCATCAACACACAAGCGGAGATAATCCGACTCACGTTAATGGTATTTGTTGAACGCCTTAAGATAATGTTATTACTGAAGCGATTCTATTCTATGTACCTACGCGTATAAACTACATCTGTACGTCATTATGCGCACTATTACTTGTGACGTAGCACCTCTACGTCCACAATTCAAACGTGTTACCAGAGGTGACGTCATAGTAAGGTGATGTGTAACCACTAGATGTTTCCAAGCCATTTGCTAAAGACGATTACACATCTTTAAACTAACTTTCATCAATTGCTAATTAAAAGTTAATTGAAGTTAAATATGAGAATAATAGCGTAACGGCGACGTAGAAAAAGTTCTATATGAATAGGAATATCTTAAGCATAGACGATCTGATGATTCATTACATAACTTTAATATCTAGTGAATAGAAAAAAAGATTCTGCACTTCACTTTCGATAGGTGACAAGGAGCTTAGGACGAGACGAGATGACACTGGACTATGGTGCCCATCAGGCATGTGATGTCGTGGATTGAGAGAAAGCATGAGGGGGGGGTCGGATTCTATGTGTCGCAATTCTGTACGATCACTAAGATTTCTGCTGGAGAGGGCCTTATCAACGGATTAACTATATTATTCTGGGGCCATAGATGACGCGGAGCATACCTTTTTTAAATGTGAAAGGTAGACCACAAGAAGTGCATCCCTGGTGTTTGTGACCAGCATGATAGCTTCTGAAACATCGTCGGAGCTATTCTCCGAGGGGAGGGTACTTGGGACTGTGTAGCATACTACGTAGAGGGCATCCTTTGGCCGAAGAAGGCGGACCTGGACCGCATGTAAATGATCAGACGTAATCTGTTGGGCGCAGGGAAACACCATAGCCTAAAGTAATGTGATAAACTGTCCCAGACTAGGTCCAGATTGCAATTAAAGGGATTTTTTAATAGGTAGTCCATATGCGATTGGAGTCGTACATTAGGTGCATGAATGCATTTATTCTTCTCAAAATTATTATTATTAATATTGTTATTGTTGTTATCGTTGTTATTGTTATTATTATAATGATCGCCTGATTCATGTGAGTCTTGCCTGGTATACGTAATTCATGTGCACACTAATTAGGCGTAATGCCAGTCAAATATTGCTGACGCAGTACTAGCGTAATGGCATAACTTGGGATGTACATATTAAGGATTCAGCATATTCTGAAATCAGCATCATCAGTAAGGCTAGAAGCGAAATATCGATTTAAATGTTGTTTCATGTTTGTATGATGTAATAACAATTTCAACCGTGGCGTGACAAGGGGCGTAAACTACATATAATAAGCTACATCAAATTTAAAATTCATTATGTACCCTCTGTTCGTGTTAAGAAGTAAATTATATATCAAGATTGCTATCAATTACTTGTAAGGAGGCGTGTTTGTTTTTAAAATTTACATGCATTTTGCATTACGCCAATACAAAGATTGGGCTACTAATTGAATTCTTTGAATTCATAATATTTAGTTTGCGTAACAAATTTTTTAATGGTTTGACGAACCCACTCTGCTGGTAGTGGTACTCGGTACGATAGTTCCGTGCTTTATTAAGTCGGAACTCATGAAAAGAAAAGATAATTAGGAAGCATGCACTTTGTAATTGACAATTTATTAGGCAACTATACTGACGTCAGTGTACCGTGCCCTCATTACGTTTTACCGCCATTTATTTGTGCTAAAATTTCGTTAGCGATGAGGATTTACAAACATATGTTTTTCATTATACTCCGTATTCAAGTGGACTGTTCATTAAAGGGCTTCACTACAGCTACTAGATAATGTTAGTGACACGTTGTTATAATATTACATTTTGTAACAAACGTTTATTTTATGATGTTTCAACTTAATTTAAAACGATATACTTTCTCGCTCTTGTTCTGAGTAAATTTCATCATGTTCTGCGCTGCAAACTGATAGTATTATCAAGGAGTATAAAACACTACGTACATAATTTTTTTAATTATTTACGAAAATTGTCACAAAATTCTAAAAAGCACATATGCCCACAGTAATTAAACATATTATTACTTTGTTGACTTTTTGTGTCTAGAAAAGTGTAAATTATAAATTGTATTAGGAATGTATTATCAATAACAGAGTAGGATCTTTTATATCGATACGGAGCAGTAGACAGAATGACAAAAGTTGAAATAAGTGATTCTGAAGCGCTTTCGATAATTCATTTATCAGTCTCCGTATTGAATTACATGCCTTTAGGTTCAGACGTCATCTGTCTTCCTGTCTGCCAAGGGCGGGATATACGGGGGCGTTACAGGGTTGACACCCCTGTACAGGCAGTATAATCCCGTCGTACTCTCGTCCTTGACCTTTCTCAGATTCGTTTGGTATCATTGATTTCTTAGTGATTGATTCATATTTTTTAACATTTACTAATAGAGGGATTTCTTTCTACTAGGTGTCTGTTTGTTTCAGTTTAAGCTTTAAAAATTTTTCAAATGCATTTTGGTGACAGAAAAAGTAGCATTTATAGAATAGTAGGCGATCAGGGAAGCTGATTCAACCACAAAGTACAACGTACGTTAGTAAATGTGCATGCAACCACTTAGTTGTAGTTTTAAAATAAATCAGTAGACTGACAACTTTGCATTTTAGGAAAAGTCATTCAAAGTACAATAGAATTCACAAATTATGACCGATTTAAGTTGTTAAATAAACAATATATTTGTTGTTATTTGGATAATAAACTATCCTCAAAGACGTATGGATGCTACAAGTAAAATATACCAACTTATAATTTTTTCCGGCTTGTAAAGTAAACTGTAAATGCAAAACAAAAATTATTGGCCCTTTTATAAAAAATTAAATTTTCTTAAATTATATAACTATATATTATACTTTGAAAGCCGGTTCATGTCGGTATTATATAAAAGTGTCATTGTGATTTGGGGTTTCTACAACCATTACCTCACGTTCCAATGGTAACATTAAAATTATAAGCTAAACCTTAAACGCTAATGCTAGTCTGTATCATTACAAAGTCTGTAGTTACAAAAGGAAATAATTAAAGATTTATTTAATAATATAGCAATTATAACAGTGACGCCTTTTTGTTGTGACACCATTGTCAACGAAGTGGCTTAACAGAAACCTTGATGTTGTTTTTCGGAATATTATGATTACGTAATTACAAAAATTAAATGAAAATTTGCACATAGAAATAATAATTATGTGATCCATTATCCTTCTAAATGTATCATTACGTTTTTACATCATTTGTTTTCTTCAGTATTGCGGCATTGGAAAATGTTTGAACTGTGCATAAATTGCACAAAGAGAAATTAAATATTTATATACGAAATAAGCGCTTTTTCTGAATTGCGCACTTCTTTCATATATTGTATCACTGATGCCGGCTTGCCACAGTCGATCAAGAAGTTCCTAAAGGAAACTGAATAATTTGTAACTGTGTCTTCTTAAGTAATTAAGAAAGTAATTTGAATCGGGTTTTAGTATCCTATTTATAACTTTATTAATGAAATATATAGCCTTTAATTACTTACACCTTGTTCCATATAGTATCTAGCATTTTTCTGTCCGATGTTTACTGCTTTTTACTCTATGGAGTTTAGTATATGGTGTTTTTAATTTCACTATTCCAAAATTTTTTGTCTTCGTATGTCGGTATACTGTCCGCTAAAATTCTGATAATCGAGTTTAGACATGAAACAATAATAAAAAATAAATCAGTTTCAATACAGGTATTCCAATTTAACTGTTTTTTGTACGTTCTTTAGTATTATTTAAATTTTTGTTTACAGAATTGTTTTATGACTTTATCAAAGTTAAAAATCCCCTCTTGATGATTTTCTTGGAGAAACTTAAATTTAAAAATTAAGTTAGACTGAAACGAGCTTACGAAATTCAAAACTACATCATGAAAAAATTTTAACCGGTGATGCGTCCTAAAGGTTCTAAGTATACATACTGTAAATTAAAGTTTGTTATATGTATCACATTTGTGTCATTACAAGTTTATTAATTACAATTTTATAATTTTGTAAAACAACTTTTTTCGTTATGATAAATTTGGATAGAGTCATATTTATTACTGTTATAATAGTCTTCCCCAATGTTAAACTGTTCTTACCAACGTATAAAGTTATATGAATTCTAAAACTATTTTTATTTGGTTCCAAAATATTGCAGTCGGAAATAAAAACGCTTCGTGCAATATTGGTCTAGTGGTCATTTTCTGCTTGGCGCTTGAACTTCAAAAATTAAGCTCGAAAATAGCAACTTAAAGTTATTATTTTTGTCTTTCATAAGTTACTTATTTTGTAAGATTCGCTGTTTGTTTCGCGTATTCCTTACCTAGTTTGAAGTTCTGGCTCTGTTTATCTCTCCTTATGTTTTATGAATTTTTCTTCTCCAAAGTAAGACGAAACAGTTTTTCAACTTTACTTATAAGGACATTTGGAGGTGACGCTATAGTTCTATTAACACCACGGTCTCCGAGAATGTTCGAAGGACTAATATGCATAATTTTGCTACCAGATGCCGCTGAAAGCGCTAAAGCAGAGAACACGTAGCGAAGGCTGCGAAAAGGCGGAACCGGAATATTCTCTGCGGCGGCAACATGCAATTACAACAGGTTATCAAGACATAATTACGAAGCGTCTCGGTTGGCTGTGCTGTTTAATTGGGATAAGACGTCAGGGAGCTCGCGAGGCGACGGGTCCCCTAAACGGATTAAGCAGACATGTTGGGAGTTAATGGTTAAATCCATTAGGGAACTGTCAGTTTCACCATCGTAATTATTTACAGTGTCTCAATCCTTCCAACAATTTTTTTCTAAACTTTCACAGTTTTAATTAAATTAATTAAATTTAAGTACTAACATTTATAATTATGAAGTATAAATACTTACAGTTTATTTTCAATTGTTTAATTCAGCTTCTAAAGTTAAATTTTTTCCGGCACATTTATATTTCATTTTTGATATCTCCTTCATTATTTATCTCCTGTACTAAGGTTTGCGCTAGGCTTGCAAAGCTCATTATCTCACTTCTAGCCTGACTATCCGTTCCCTGGACGCAACTAAACGAACACTTTCCAGGAAATTCTACCACCCCTGTGCCCGTTTTCAAGGCAAGCACTTTATTAGCGCCCTTGGTCATCTGAGGTTACTTCTGGTCATCTGAAATTCCTGGTCATTTTGAGAATGATACTCAAGAAACAGTATGCTTGTTTTGTTGCAACGGTAAACAATATGTCCTTGAGCACAGCTACAACGATGATGAGTCGAAATATCTGTTAAGAAAAACAATTTTTACAACATCTCCGTAAAAAAACAATTAAATTTAACGTTGTCTATTATAATGACCCCCCTTTCCTTTCTCTTTAATCGTCTCTATTTTCAATTAAACGATGTCGTACTCTGAACGTCTTATCAAGTCGTCGTCAATTTTTTAACGTATCTCACGCAGACTACATCCGTCGCTAACGCACGAATAACCAGTACCGATATCTTCACTGTTGTAATCCTTACCTGTCCTTATTTGATGTATTTAATTCCCGATCGGCGCCAAATGGTTTTTGAGAAAACAATTAAAAAATTCAAATTAGTTTGTCTCCTGTGCGGTGTCGTTTTTCTATGCGATGTTGATAAAATTCAAATTACCCACGCGGACTGGCGGGAACTCGAATCTCGCTTGTCGTTCGACGTGTTGCCAACATAAATTTTTGGCAATGAATCCTATTCACCGCTAAAGTACACAAACTATATAATAAATTTCAAATAAAAACAAAGGACAATTATTAATGATTCGACCTTGTTTATTAGTGTTTAAAATTCGCTAATTATTGATAACTCGAGTAGAATAGAAATTATTATAATAAAAGTTTCGCTCCGGCAACAAATTATTTTTCACTCAGCGGATGGCAAAGGTGACAGCAGTTGTGCGAGGCCACAATGGCCGCTAGTATTTCTTATTTACACAAGTTATTCTGCCAATGATTTCTTTTATTATGAAAAAATTCAAAACAAGATGTTAAATAAAGTACACCACCTTACATTTGTGGTACTTAAATACTAAAAGGTTTACATAAAATTCAACTCTTGGTGTTTAAAAGTGTGTGTCAATTTTATAGGCTTCGTTCATAGGTTATTTTACAGTTGCATACAGTTTGAATAAATATGATCTATTAATCCTTGAAAGAATTTGGTGTTCAAAGTTCAGAGTGAGAGTTATTGTTTGTGGAAAAATTAATCAGTTTTAGTTCGTAATTATTGGTAACTTAATTTATACTTAACAAAACCATGTTGTTTTGGTTATGGGTCATCAGTATTTCTTCCACTCTGTGGTTGTACTTTCGTTAATTTTCAATGGTATGGTTTCCCTTCTCCTTCTGGCGTCTGTTTCTTTTTATACAATTATTTATTTTTTGATTGTTAAAATTTTGTTTATTGTTCCTCCTTGGTTTACTGGAACTATGTTTGACTTCTTGTATTCATTTTACTTTCATTTGGATCTTATTTTCTTCTTTATTAGACTTTAACAGAGACGAATTCAATATAGCGTCTGTCCCGCTGGATCGTTAATAATGGAACTCTCGTTTTATAACGGTCAAAAATATAATAATGTTTTGTTGTTATGGCAACCGCTTCCATTCTTATTGGTTAAATACATTTGAACCTATTGTTATAAATCCTTGGTTTCTGTTCAAAATGAATAAATATTTTATAATGGCTATTGTTCCTTGGTGACATTACCAATGTATGAAATATTAACATAGATGTCCCTATTTTCTTTCAAAGGTCAATTGGCATCTCACAAGGCTGGTCTAGGTGATGTATTAATGTTGTTTGACAAACTTGCTAATGCTATGTTATTACATATTTCACTTATTTATACTGTTTATTACATTTCTGACATATTATTATTGTTAGTTAATGGTAATCAAATAATTTACTTGGTCTTCCTACTCAAATACAATAGTCAATTGTTTACAATTGGTTTTCTGAAGTTAGACAGTTAGGTAATTTATAGGCCTAAGCTGTAACCTTCTAGAATTTCTTATTTTGCTCTATTTAAACATTATTTATTAAATCCATACGTTCTGCTTATTGTCATGGTACTTATTGGCTTTTGAATTACTTTGAAACTGTTTTACAATCTATTAGTGTTATTATACTTTTACAAAATCATTTCTTATCTGATATTTTTTCTTTTCTATTTATACAATAATGATTAACCTTGTGCTTGTTAAGTTTATATCATTGCTAGCTTATTCCTACTCCCATCTCTTACACACCCTTTTAACACTTAATCCTACTAACAAAACATAACATAGAAATAAGTTTACGGTCTGTCTATTGTTCAGCCATATTCCTTCTTATTAATTACAATTGTTCTGTTGTATGTTATTACTTGAAATTAACATACTCATCATATCTTTATAATATCATTACATAAATAAAAAATACAAACATATTAACTTAATGCCTTCTTGGTTGATACTCCAATGAACACTAAACAAATAAACTAAATTTCATAAAACTAACAAAACTGTTTAACATACATTAATATAATTTTTCTCAGTCAGTTTCTTCAACACAATTTAACTTAATTCTTCCTAACTGAATAAGTAATGTACATTATTGTTATTGATGTCTCTTTGAATCAACATTAACTGTTACAAAGACATACAAAGAGGGAGCTTTTGTAACTAATAACAAAATTGGTAATCCTTCTACTCATTTAAAAGTATAATTGGGAATTACTATTATTGTTATCCCAACATTGTTTTTTAAGGGGTGCAATGTAGCAGGCCTCCTCGTGGTGCACCCTGGGTAACGCTAAATCTGCTACGGCGAATCGCCGCGAACTCGAGCCTCTATAATGACAGCGATCGCTACAAGAAACGGCCCTTGTAAGGGCGGCGACAATCACCTCCGCATCCTATTCTGGAATGCGGGTGGCTTGAGCAATTCAAAACATGCAGAGTTGAAAATTAATGCTTTTAGACACGACGCAGACATTATTATAATTGTCGAAGCTGGCGCTTCCACAGATGCCACATGTTTTTACGAAATAACTGACTACTCGTTATACGTCATTAAAAGATCAAGGCAAGTCGCATCCGGTGTTATTGCCTATGTACGTAATTTGTATGCAAGTAAGAGCACTATAATCCATGAGATGGATAACCAAGGCTAACTGGAAGCTATCTCCATAGACAGTTGGAAGAATGGAGTTCACTTTACAGTTATTGGCCTTTATAATCAGCCAAATAATGTCCCAAACCTGGACTTAATCATGAATATGAGCCTGTACCACAACACCATTGTCGTTGGTGACTTCAATGCCCGCTCTACACGCTGGGGGTACTCTTCTTAAAATGCAACAGGTAAATGTGTTGAAGACATGCTCGACCAGTCCAGTCTCATCCGAATTCCTTCCGGCCCAACGTTTTTATCGTACGCCGGGCACACTAGTACCCCTGACCTTGCACTAGCGCACGCAAACCTATCTTCGAGAGTAATGCTATCCTTGAAAGACCCCCTGGAGGGATGTGGACACCGCCTTATGTATGCAAAGATTCTTGGTAAAAACCGCCAGCCAGGACCACCTAAGCTTACTCGATGGAACTTCAAGAAAGCAAATTGGGCTAAGTACTCCTTGTTGTCGGCCGCTTATTTACCCGCAGACCTGGTAAATGCAAATCCCGATGCCTCAACTGAACTATTCGTAAAACGACTGCTACGAGCAGCCAATGAAAGCATTCCCAAAGGCCAGGTAAAAAAGTACTCTCCCTTCTGGAACTGCTCTCTAGACAGACTCAAGAGGGACAGGAACAAGCTGAGACTTCAAGCTGAACGCTCCCACAGCCTAGCAGACTGTACTTTTTTGAGAAAATCACAATCTAAACTGAAGCGAGCTGTCACCACTGCAAAACGACACGCTTATAGATCGTTCGTGGCCAAATTGCACTTTAGAAAAGACGGCCCAAAAGCGCACAAGTTTATATCACGACTGAACAACGAAGCATCTACACGACACTGGGAGCCTGTAACGGCTAATGGCAAGCTCTTAACTAGCCCAAGTGATGTTGCTTCAGCCTTGAGTAAACATTACGCAGCGATCAGTCGTCTCTCTGTAAAAGCAGAAGAGAGAAAAGCGATTACACAAGATGAAGCTCCTTCCTGCCAGACTGAGGAAGAATATCTTCTGTTTAGTAAAGATTTTACACCTGATGAACTTACGCTTGCAATCGCGACGCTGAAAAAAGGTAAATCTGCTGGACCTGACGAAGTTTTTCCAGACCTCATTAAGAACCTGGACCCTCTAGCCTTAAACACCTTCCTGAAACTTATCAATTTGACATGGAACACCAGAGTTCCCCACCAGTGGAGAAAAGCAGTAGTAATGTCGCTTCTGAAACGAGGGAAGTCGGCAAGCAATCTCAGTAGCTATCGTCCAATTTCACTGACGAGCGTATGTTGTAAGGCTGCGGAGAAAATGGTTGAACGTAGACTCCGTGAGTTCGTCGAAAAGAAGGGCGCCATCAGCGACTGTCAAGCGGGATTCCGAAGACATAGATCCACAATGGACCAAGTTGTGAAGTTCACACAAGCCGTCAAGGACGGTTTCCACAGAAAGCAATCCACATTGGCTGTTCTGGTGGATTTCAAAGCCGCATACGACAAAGTATGGCGCCGTATGCTTATATCCAAGCTAAAGAGACTTGGCGTGAACGGGAACATGCTTAAATGGATATGCAGCTTCCTTTCGCAACGCTATATCCGGTGCAAATTTCAAAACTCTACTTCCCCTTACATGATGCTGCGCCAAGGTCTCCCTCAAAGAGCCGTCCTAAGCTGTTTGCTCTTCAACATCATGATTGACGACCTGATGTTAGCTATCCAAAAGATCCTAGGAGTATCTTGCTTATTCTTTGCTGACGATGTCCTAATCTGGGCCACCGGAAGTAACATCCTCGCCCTCGAAGAAGCTTTGAACAAGGCACTTGCTAAATTGGAAGAATGGGCGGATCTGAACAAAATGGAAGTAAGCGCTGATAAGACAGTTGCACAGCTATTCACAATGTCTACCAGGACCCACCCAGTCAACCTAGTGTACAAAAATCTACCCCTAAAGCAAGTATCCTTATCCAAATACCTCGGAATCAACCTTGACACCAAACTATCCTGGGGTGCCCACATTAAGGAGGTAGCCGAGAAAAGTCAAAAGCGCATCAACCTCTTGAAGAGACTATCTGCAACCAAGTGGGGAGCTACACAGGACGTGTTATCCACAGCATACAAAACATATGTCCGTCCCGTCTTGGAGTATGGAGGCGAGGTAACCTCTCTAGCAAGCAAAGCAAGCCTAGCTAAATACGACGTCGTGCAAAACAATGCCCTTAGACTGATTACCGGAGGAGCCAAATCGACTCCAATCCCAGCTATGCTCCTGCAAACTGGCATCGAGCCCCTCTACAGTCGGAGAGAAAAATCTACATTGAAATTCTGGGAAAGGGCCAAGAGAGTGGATAAAAATTACTGGATTGGGTACAACCATGCTTCCCAACGACTCAAAACTCAAACTTCACCCTTGACGTATGCTGAATCCCTAATTACCAAATATAATCTGGCAATGGACAACCCAGCTCCTCTAAGACACTTCACCTCTATAGTGCCTGCACTACCTTCCAAGCGGCTTGATCTCATAAGCCTAACTACAAACAAAGCCGAAGTCACCCCTCTCGAACTCAAAGCTTGCGCTCTCGAAACCATTAACTTAAGATATCCGTCGACCGAGTGGATTCACATCTATACCGATGGCTCATATCTTTCTGACATAAAAGGGGTCGGCAGGATGGTTCTGCAGCATGTTTGAAGACTCAATGGCTGTAGGGAAAAATGCTAGCAACTACGACGTGGAGGTCTGCGAGGTGCTTGAAGCCTCCAACCAATTAAGCACACAAAACCTAACTCCTTCCAAAGCAGGCTTCCTCATTGACTCACAGGCCGCAATATCAGCTCTGAGTAGCAACGCTTCAACTGACTGTCTCCGTACCATCCAGTGTCGCGAGAAACTGGCCGAAATCATCAAGAATGGCTGGGTTGTAGCTCTTCAATGGGTTCCAAGCCATGTTGGAATACCAGGCAATGAAAGGGCGGACATCCTGGCAAAACGCGGCGCAGAGACTGACCAGCCTGAGATACCTTTCACACTCAATAGAGCAAATAACCTCATAACCAACACCATCAACAACGCCACGCTCAAAACTCTGAAGGACCGTAGCATTGGCAAAAAGTGGGAAAGCCTTGCCACAGCGGGAGCGATTCCAAGGCATCTTGAGAGAGCTGAGGCAGTAGCACGATTTCGTCTTGCTACTGGACATGACTACCTCCAAGCGCATCTCTACCGTATCGGTCTTGCTGCTGATGAAGCATGCCCTCTCTGTGGTCTTGGCAGGATGGACGGCGACCACCTGCAGACGTGCCAATCGCTGACTTACCCGAACGATGACACAATCAATCGCTACTGGGAGGCTCGGCGTCGAATGGTGGAAGCACCAAAGACGGGCGTTGGATAAGTAACTAAGTAAGTAAGTAAGTAAGTAAGTACATTGTTTTTTAACCTTTTTTGTTGTGTACAAAAGTTGTTACACTGAAAGAACTCATTAATCTACACAGTCCTGTTTGTTTGATTAGTTATTATTATTCTTCACTTATCACATCACTTTTAATCAACTAAACGCTATGCAACTCACCGTCTGTGGCTTAAGTAAATGTCTTCACAATGCAATTGACATGTTTCGGGACACTTGTCCCATCCTAAGAATATTTAAAAAAGTCTCTTCATACCAACATACGATGGCACAGTCGTCAATATATTAAAAATATTAAAATCCACATAAACACAAAACACAATTACATTACACAAAGTACGCACACAACAATTTTACGATGTACACCGCACGGCAACCGACAGCGCACTGGTTCATATTTGACTCGTGTCGCGACAATATCGCAACGCAGTATCATACAGGACATTAGATTTAAAGTTCAGCTGATCATTTAAAACATGTGGCCTGGTAACAGGATTAGTATATATAATTAAATTACCTTATTCGGTCCACCTTAGTGACACTAGCTTCTTTCGTTCAATGACGCGTTTCGGGATGAAATCCCATCTTCAGATACACAATATCAATCAAAACGTAAATGTATACCACATTTTGTGGTTATGTCATAATTTAAAATGTTTAAAATCTTTTAAATAAAATATAAAAAACGTAACAACTGAATCGCTCGGAGCGCTCGCATGCATGCACGCTGTACCGCGATTTCCTTACGACTGGCTATAATTATCATTCAACCGTATAGCAGTGTCAAACAGGTTATTAGATCCGAAGTTCATTTGATCATTTAATATGTTATTTTTAAAAAATGAACAAAAAAAAACATTTTAAATTATGATATAACCACAAAATGTGGTATACATTTACGTTTTGTTTGATATTGTGTATCTGAAGATGGGATTTCATCCCGAAACGCGTCATTGAACGAAAGAAGCTAGTGTCACTAAGGTGGACCGAATAAGGTAATTTAATTATATTAACCATAAAGTGACTCGGTACGTAAAACATGAATAGATTGAGGATTATTATACGCTCTATATATTTCAAACTCTTCAAGGGCGTTCATGTAACGTCCTTTATTACGAAAGTGAAGGGGTATCAAGTTGGTATGAAAATTAGTATAGTTGTGATTTTCATCAATAAGATGTTTAGCGAATTTAGATTTTACATTTTCTGTGTTGTGAAAATAAGTGGGTGGCTTATGTTCAACAAACCTCTTGAGAAAACCACGGCCCGTTTGGCCCACATAAAAAGCATCACAACTATTACATATTAATTTATAGATCCCTGTTTTCTTTTCAAGGACGGTTGGTTCCCGAGTACAAAGGCTATTTAAAATGTTATTTGTAGTCTTAGAGGAGATGGTGGGAATATGGAATACCATTTTGTATTTACTAAAAAAATTTTTCTGGGTTAAAATTTCACACATTTATTAATATGGACTGGTGTTTCATTTAATGCTACATCTGCTGACAACATTGAAATTATATATACTGCTAATACCACATCAAAAAATTATATCCTCTGAAAAGATGCACTTCTTGGTCCATTGAAAATAGGGTGGTATTATGGAATATCCGTATCACTAAAAATAAAGTGCTTTCATTTGCAGAAATCACACACGTAATAATCTTTTTCAGCACCTGCACATTCTACATGTGCCCACATGCTACACAAAACACATTTAATCCAGGTTTCACCACTCTTATCTTCGGAAAATTTTGCTTCGCAAAATAGGCACAAAGCATCTCCGTCATCAGGCTTTGTGCCTAGTTCCTCCAAGTCGGTGTCGTCGTCTGGAACACAAACAACATCTTCCTCGCTCTCAGACGATGAACATTCGGATACTTTCATGCTTCTTTTGGATTTTGGTAGGTTACTGTTCCTTCCTTTAGCGGAGTCCTTCCTTTTTGGTTTTGGTTTGATTTTTGACTTTCCTGCTGATGGCGAAGGATGATTTGCTAGGGATGACTCCAAGTCCTTTTTGTAAGGAGAGGCTGTTATTACAGCTGCTGATCTGGATTTGCTACCCCTTCTAGACACAGCCTTCTTGCTAACTGGCACAGGTAAGAGATGGAAGGGTGAAACTATCTCATTTTGTACTGATGTGGGTTCTTTGATTCCCCTAACTTCATTTGAATGGTCTTGCTGAAAGGCAGAACTGTTGTTGGTAGATTCGTTGATAGGAACTTCAATTGACGTTTCTCCTCTCTTGGCAGCTTCGGCTTCGGCAGCGATGAAGTCTACGTCACTGAATACATTCCTATCTAAGGGGTAAATCCCAGTTTTCCGAAAGCCTTTTGCAGCTATTTCCCCTGTTTGAAGTAGGCAATGCCAAACAGCTCAACAGTATCGAAGGGGGTGAGAGCTCGATTGTTGTGCCTAATCCATTTGCGGATTTCCTCACTGTAGTGAGTTTTCAGTGCCCCCATGAATGATTTGTCCAACGGCTGTAGCTTGTGCGTGGAATGACGGGGTAAGCTTACAATTGTGACGTGATTCTCTCGTGCCTTTTCGATTACCTCCAAGTTTCTTGTATGGGTATTGTGACCGTCCAAAATTAGTAAAATTGGAGATTCTTCCGAAGGTTTGGAGAATTTAATGAAGTGTACAAACCACTGGCTGAATAAATTAGTTTGTACCCAATCAGATGGATGACAAACGCCAACCGACCCGGGTGGAGACCCCTTCATTAGTTGCTGATTCATTTTTTCTTGGGAATATGATCATAGGAGGGACAAAACACCACTGGCACTCATAGCAGCAATAACTGTCATAAGGCCTCCCCTCTCTGCAGATGTAAGAGCAGCAACTTGTCTTTTTCCTTTCAACCCTATTACTTCTGAAATCTTGCTCTGCACCACAGTTAACCCTGTTTCGTCTACGTTGTAGACCTGTTGTGGAGTGAATTTATTTTTATCAAATTCAGCTTCCAGAATATCAAAACATTTGCTGACATTTTCTCTCGTGAATCCCATTGCACGAGCAAATGACGTTCCAGTGGGCTTACGTACAGAGATCTTATCTCTGTGACGGAACAAGAAATGGTCCAGCCAAGCTCTACCTGGCGTTTCATTGTTGCCGAACTGGTGTTTTATACCATTCCTTACGGCAAATTGGTACGCCATGTTTCTTAAATCCTGCCTCGTGAGCCCGTAGAATTTAGCTTCCATCACCAATGCATGTTTAACCAGTTCTTCTTCTATTTGAGCGGGTAGTATAGGCTTCCTTCCCAGTTTTGTTGTCGCAGCTGCATTAGGATCGACCGTTTTCTTGCTTGACAGACGAAACAATGTGGTTCTCGGAACAGAGAACACCATGGCAGCCTTTTTGTATCCCATTTCGCCTTTGCGAACTGCTCGTAGTGCCGTCACCATGTCATCCTCCTTCCACTGCTTTCAAATTCCACGATTCGGACGATTTAGTTTAGTTCGACCCATCTAAAAGATAATAAAAATCATGTTATACTTTGTTTCCTAAATTGGTGGTATTATGGAATACCTATACTAGTATTCCATATTAACACCACTCTTGATATTCCATATTACCACCATCGCCATATTTGAATTTACGCTTTCATATATCGTCTCGAGTTTGACATAATCTATTGCATATGCTACTCAGTCGAACCACAGTAGATAGCGTACCTTGCACTTCCGGGGAAACTTAGAAAAAATACGATATGACGAACTGCAAAAGTTTTTGTAACACGCTGAACAATATAACCTCTCTCCTCCAAGACAAACTCGCAACAAATTCTTCATTCACGTGCAAGCCTCTTGTAGCGCTAGCAGCTGTAGTTTAACCGACATCCGAGTGGCGTCGCTCTAATATCGCAACCGCTAGATATGAATTCCATATTAACACCATATTCCATATTCCCACCATCTCCTCTATATGTGACAACAACGTTTGACTTGTTTAAAATAGAAGACAGAATTCTAGGTAGAAAGCTCATGTATGGTATAGAAATGTATTTATACACACTGTACCCAGGTGCCCTTAGCGTGTTTGCGTTTTTTCGTCTCATATGTTTTTTAAGGATATTATTTACTACTGCTTTTTTGTAGCCATTGGTGACCGCAATGTGTTTAATTGTATTTAGTTCGTCTTGATAATCCTTGTCGCTGAGGGGCAATGATAAGAGGCGGTTAACCATGCTGTGGAAAGCAGCCATTTTCTGCGATACCGGATGATAAGATGTGGCGTCTATTACAGTGTCAGTTGTAGTGGGTTTCCTATAAATATTAAACTCCAATTTATTAATGTTTCTGGTGACCGTCAAATCTAGAAAATTTAATTTTCCACTGTCCTCGTGCTCCAGTGTAAACTGTATATTGTTATTAATACTGTTTAAATATGTGTGTAGCCTAAATATTTCTCTATGTGTGCCTTTATAGATCAAAAAGGTGTCGTCAACATACCGGCCATAAAATATTATGTTATCATTGTACACACTATTGGTAAAAATATAGGAGTTTACGAAATGGTTTAAGTACACTTCAGCGAGGAGGCCAGAGAGAGGAGAACCCATTGCCACACCATCATGTTGGCTAAAGAATTGGTTGTCATGCGTGAAATAATTCTGGTTAAGAATCACCTACAAAAGATCCATCAATTCATTAATACTTTTAACATTCAATTTATTAGTATTGACGAGGCTATTTCTCAAAATTTGTAAGGTATCAGCAACCGGTATATTCGTATATAAATTAACAATATCAAACGAAACCAGCTTATGATGAGGTTCGATCTTTAGATCCTTCACTTTATTGACAAAATCGATAATATTGGTTATACTGTGACTATTAACTATGTTTATGTTGCGTTTAATGACGTTTACCAATTTATTAGCTGTTTTATAACCAGGTGTGGTAGTGAAGTTAATTAACGGTCTTATCGGAACACCAGTCTTATGTCGTTTTGGTAATCCTGTCAATGTGGGTGCCCTTGAATTGATGGGCTTTAACGATCATCTAGTTCGCTCATCAAACAAATGCACACTCTTATTTATGCCCCGATTTAGACACTTGACGTATTGTTCAGTAGGGTCCGAGTTTAATTTCTCAATGTTGTTGTTAGCGATAGTTCCGTATCTTATCAGTATAATCACTATTGTCCATAATGACAACAGTGTTGCCTTTGTCAGCCTTGGTTACGATAGCACAGTTGTCTGACAGTTTGCGTTTTAAACCCGTTAAGATATTGAGTTCTTTATTATAATTATTAAAAGTACACGGAACCGAAGAATAGGTATTAGTATTCTGGTTTCTTATGACATTACTGAGCTTATTATTGATTAAAATCCGCGCCTCATCTTGGACCTTCTGGTCTTCTATTGCTTTGACCACAGTTTCAGCATTTATAATTTCAGCAGCAATATGTTTATGGCTGAAGTTAGATTTTGATCGAGGTAAATTATAATTTAATTCTTCTTTAATTCTGTACAATTCTGCGTGCCTTTTAGATTTTATATCAGCGAAGGATGAGCATTTAAATTTTATACGAGCGTAATTAGGTGTAATATTATTCTTCAGACAAGTTTTATTAAATCTGATATATAAAATGGTCTTATGAAGCTGGATCTTAATATTCTGAAATGATAAATTATAATTTCAGCCCTTTTTCAACAAATTAGATTCTTTTTTAGTTAGATCTATTGATGTTAAGTTCTGCAATCGTGTATAAAATTTATGTTTACAGGCAATGTTGTTGGCTTCCTGCTGTTGTCTGTCTAATAACCTTTGGGATTTGCTTGTTTGCTTGCTACGCATTTGATAAATAATTCGCTGTGTGTCATTGTTTATGAAATCAAGATAGTTATCAAGCAAGCCCGGGTGTACGTCATTAAGTAATTGCAAATGTGCTCTGTAGAATCTTGAATTGAGATGGGATTTTTTCTTGTATAACGATTTTAATTCTTCTTTAATTCTGTACAATTCTGCGTGCCTTTTAGTTTTTATATCAGCAAAGGATGAGCATTTAAATTTTATACGAGCGTAATTAGGTGTAATATTATTCTTCAGACAAGTTTTATTAAATCTGATATGTAAATTGGTCTTATGAAGCTGGATCTTAATATTCTGAAAAGTTACGTACTATATTTGCTCGACTTGCAATATTCATATTGTTAATGGAATAAAACATCACTTTTACTATTAAATATTGTTCACAGTTATTTCTTATAGACTACAATACATTAGATTTTATTACATACTGTATTGTATTTCTGAGTTTAACATAGGGGTTTTATCCCTTTCATTTTATGGGGTTGGTTTATTGTTACAAATGTTCACCATTCTTTCTCCTTAAGATTATGAATTGTTTCTCTTAATATCTTCTCATCACTTCAATATTTATTGTTATCACTCCCTACATATCTCTTACTCTTGGTTTCTATGATATTTTAAACACACATTTATAGTTATTCTTTCAACATTTTATGTCTTACTTTCTTATCATAATAAGGTTCTTAACAACATACCTTATCTACTAATAATTGTTTTACTTATTTCTTATGGTTAGTGTACTTTCTTTGGTATTATTTTATTCATTGTTAGTTATTAGCTTTTGCTTTACTCGTTAGTGCCTTTTATCATTCATTTGTCGTTTCTTATTTTATTGTCTTTATCTGGCCAATCTCTGGGGTTGGGTCATAGTCATTTGTTTGTCAGTCTAGTCTAATCACTTATTTATTATTCTTGTTTACAAGTTTCTTTTTTTCTTTCTCAATTCCATTTTATAATTTTTTCATCATTATTCATTAATTTATTTTACTTTTATCATGTATCTAACATTTGTGGATACCCTATAGGGTCTGATTTCTGTAACGTTATACTATCCGTCCTTGAAGGTCAGAAAGTTTGAAAGTCTGTATATAAACGAGTTACTTTAAAATAATTGGTATCTACATCCTGATCGGTAACAAATTTACTTATAAATTGGTATTGATCAACAAGACAACGGTCCTAATACAAAAAAAAATATTGGGTGGTATAAAAACTAGTTTCATAATTACAGACGGCAGCGAAGGTATAGACATAAACATCTTTATCTTCATTTCATATGACAAAGTCATAGCAATTTCCTAAATGCACTGAAAAATATAATTTTCTTCTGTGACACTTTACAATGTGAGTGGTGTTTAAAGCGGCGTTAAAACATTGTGACTTGTACGTTCTTACAAAATACAACCTTTCGTTTATGGTTTATTGTTTCTTTTCTTTTTGTATTTTCAACATATTTTAGAAATATAGATTTATTTTACATAATATGTACCCAAGACTTCTACAAACTCCTTACTGGTGCGTCCTGGAGATTAGCAAACACATTGAAAACTAAAATATTAGTTTTCAACTTAAAGAGCACGAAACTGCTATCCGTTTAAACCGGACCAACGTAGGATGACATTTAATCCTAGCCGCTTGGCTACTCAGAATGCTATCGGTGCCACACTGTTTGTAATTTTGTTATTATCAATTCAGCCAATTACTTTTCAAACCACGATCTATATAATAATTAAATATTTACGTAGTTTGAGATGACAAAGCCAAACAAGCAATTAATGGATAACAGTACAAAATATAGAAAATATCAACTTATATTAATTTTGTCTTTTAAAACTAAAATTCACATAAATATTAATTTATTTAAAATAAATGTTTCTTGCTCCGTTTTGCCTACATCCGGTAGGAATTTAACGGGAGACAGTCCGTTATGCAAAGGTCAGTTAAAAGAAACGGTCGCTACAATCGTGGAACAAATTAACGGGAGATATATAGCTTGTTACGTAACTAACGGGCCGTTAGAACGAAGTGGAATAATCTTACATTATAAAAGGTTGAAATCTTACATTATAATATAATATTTGAGGTTGAAATAATTTAGGCCTACTTGGAATATCATCCAAAGAGAAACAAACAAAATATCACACACACACACACACACACACACACACACACACACACACACACACACACACACACACACACACACACACACACACACACACACACACACACACACACACACATCTACACACAAGTGTCACCTTTAACAGAAATGCTGATATTAAGAATTGGAGTGAATTAAAATTTATAGAACCCTATAGGCTTACAAAATAAGTGAGTCTATTAATTAGGAATAGCATCAGTTACAAGATCAAAAACTGCAATGAATAAATAGAAACTACAACAAATGTGAAAAATAGAAAACCCACGAAACAGTGGCGCCTCTCAATAGACAGTTTTTTATTTAAGACTATTTCTTACAAATTCTTGTATTTTGTTGTCCGTGATGTGCCCAAGTTCATTGCTATATTTTATGAAGCTACTATCTAGCGGACGTTTGAGTTGTGCAAAGTAAGATCTTATTAATCTTATTGCTTGATGTTAGAATTTGGTTTTTATATACAAATAAAAATAAAGAAACGTGTACAAAAATACATGTTTCAAGGCATGTAACTCAGAACGTTTATGATAAATTAAAATACCTTTAGTTACATTTTCAGGTGTAAGGATAAGAGAAATTAACATTCGAAACAATTAATAAATCACTGAAAACAGATTTTTATATACGTATTGCAGAAACAAAAGATTAAGTGAAAGAATTTAAACAATAAGTTTTCAGGTAATTAGGAAATGCTTAGTAGGTTTGTCTGTGCGCGCGCGGTAATTGGGCTTTTGACAGGCTGAAACTCAAGCAAACGTAGCTATAATGACGGCTACAGAGTGCGCTGGTGTGTGAGATGCGGTGTAAATTTCATGGTTTTGAGAACTGAGAAAGGATAACGTTACTAATGGCCACTGGAAACTCTGAAGCAACAGACAGCGACGCTACGCGCGCGCGCTCACACACACACACACACACACTAATACATTGGTTTCTGTCTTACCGTGTTTCTTGTATCACAGATAATCCGACGCACGAAGCAATTTGATCCTCTTTTCAATTTGTTTAAAATTTTTTCTTGTGTTTTACTCGGATTATTTTAGTAATCTTACTCAATAGTAGTCCAATAGCCTAATAACTAGCGAGGGGTTTCTTTGGACCTCTCTGCATTACTTTGAGTTCTGTCTTGTTCGTTGTTTTTAAAGTGTACCGATTCATATTATTTTTTGATTGCATTTTTTTATAGATAAAGTGGATACTCATTTTTATATTATATTGTTAAAAGTAAAGCAATAACATACTATATAACGTATTATAGCAAACGTAAAACATTAACAGTTAGTATTACAATGTTTAAATTACAAGAAGGTATTTAAGCAGCAAGTGTACAAACCAGCTTTAAGAAGCGTAGGGAGCCCAAAGAAAAGATGGGAATAAATCCTGTGAAGACGGAACAGGTCACGAAGGCTTAATCCTTGTTGGGGAAGAAGAAGAAGAAGAAGAAGAAGAAGGGATATACCTATTTTTTGTGTTTCCATGCGACAAAATGCGGAGGTCAACATATGCTGCAGAAATAATTCAAGTCGTTCATTTTGTGTCGTGTGGGTGGGATCTTCCCACGTGCAACCACTTTGCGAACACCGTAAAATTATAAAAGTAGTCCGAAACATTAAGTCGGAACTGCACAGTTTTATTTTACAAAACGCTTAACAAATTTTGTATTCAATTAGTGACTGTAGTGCCATTCTTACTCATACTAATGACATTAGGGACTATCTGCATATTAAGCATCGCTTTCTCAATTTGTTACAGTTGCCGTGAATTTGGTAGGTCAGAGTCAGGTCATAGCACGTGATGTGGATGTCCACATGACTCTTCTCATTTTCTTTTACATGTATAATAAAGTGTTACCTTTTTCTTAACTGTCTACCCTTAAGAACAATCGGGGAGCCTAAACAGCTAATAACTGGCATAAACTGAAAATGACTTCACAATTTAACACGAGTCATCGGCAACGAATATTATATACTCTCTGCACTCTTAGGTGAAACCCGCTGAAAACGCTTTTCTTTATTTATCGCTTTTGATATTCCATACATATTGCATATACGATCATAATAATTTTGTTTTGTACATATAAGTAATGCAGTCGTAAAAATTGTTGTAGTTTTAATTAGTGAAAAACAGGAATGGACAGTCGTTGAACAATAAGTGACATGCATTGCGAGGGTGTGTGTGTGTGTGTGTGTGTGTGTGTGTGTGGCCGGCCTTTTTCATGCAAGACAGGACGTCTTGTCTCGTATGGGACGTTTTGTGTGTGTGTGTGTGTGTGTGTGTGTGTGTGCGTGTGTGTGTGAATCTGGTTAGGACATGAATAAATATTAAAAATTAAATATGTTTCTTTTTTAATAAAAAATTACACATTTAAAATATTTTTTGCGAACCGAGCAATGGCATTAGAGGAAGAGCGAAAAGACTATATAGACACAAAATGAGTTCAAATTACGCGTGAATAACTTAACTATTTAATAACAAGTTAATTACTTTGTAATTAATAAGGTATAGACAATTAATTTAAATGAACTAAATTAGTGAAAACTTACGAATCATATTAAACTACTGGTTTGCACGTCAACGCTGTTATTAGTGCGAAAATAGACGTAAAAGTGATCTGTTTAAAACCGACGCTTATGCAGGACGAAACAAATTTTGACGAGTCCGAAAAGATAGCCACCAAAATCAAACCTGTCCTTACACCACACTATAAATTCCACGGACTATTTATAGAGACCCAGCGGAAGAGACTCTAGTAATAACGACGGGGCGACTATGTCACTTTGATTTTCGACGTAGAATCGTCACCGTTATCATCAGTATCATCATCATGCAGTAAGCCACACACACACACACACACACACACACACACACACACACACACACACACACACACACACACACACACACACACACACACACACACACACACACACACACACACACACACACACACACACACACACAACCATAACTTTGCTATGGTAACACAACTTTGAAAGGAGGCGAAAAACGAGCAATTATTTTGTATAAACAATGACAGTAAATAAACTAAAACATTTAAATACATATTTGCATATAATTTAAATACAAAACGTTTAATATTTTTCAATTAGTATATTTAAAATATGTAAATATAATATTTGTTTATGAATACTTTTTCTATTAAAATGTGTGTACAATAACTACATTTTATTGAACTAAAGTAAATATTATTTCTGATTAAAATACTGTAAGTTTTTTTATGTAATGTAAGCGTATTTTAATACATAACTTGGGTTATATAAATTTATTATAATTTAAATTCCTAACGTTTTCTTATAAATTTCTTATATCATGCCTCCTTATAATTATATGAATTCATTATTTATGTCAGACATCCAAATAGCTGAAACATTTTTTTATATGTGGATATATATGTTTTATGTGTTTTATTTGTATATTGTTTGTATGTGATTTTTAATATATGTTATGTCTCTTTATGCTTTGTAAACAGCCTCTTATAAAAGAAAACATTTAAATTTATATTTCTGTTCAATATATAGTCTTTTTAAATAATTTTTAATAAGTAAAGGATTTACATATTTAAGTGCCACTAAAATCCTTCTTCTCTAAATTATTGACAGTAAGACTCGTTGTCCAACAGTAAAATTGAACGTAATTCATAAACAATACTACGACCTAGTCGGTAATTAATACACTATAGTTGCGTTCAGTATTAACACTGAAACATCTTTATATAGTTGTAATGTTGCAATACATACGTACACACACAGATACACATAAACAATGGATGAAGACATTACAATGCTAATAATTTGTGGGATTACAGGGTAAATATGAAACTTTTCAACTCACAAAAGGGAAATTAAAAGTAATGAAAGAATAAATCGAGTTGATAAACAAAAAGAAATTGATCTTTAGAAACTGAACGGCGGAGTTTTATTAGACAAGCAATAACTGTGGAAACGTTTCACTCAAATGGCGATGTGGTGTGGGAAACGGTTGCAGCTGGCGACGATCGATCCGACTTCCTGATGTTCAACTATGACATCAGCTTTTGTGCAGATTTTTACAATAACAAATCAATTATTATCAAACGACAAATTATCAAGATTACAAAGTTAATAATGATGCTTATAAAATTGTTCCTTATATTACTATTATGAAATATATAATATTATCAAAATTCTATATAAATTAAAACATCAGGGTTACAAAATAAAGGAAAATGATCACGCAATAGACAGGTAATTTCTCTGAACTTTTAAAAGTTTGTATTGACGTAATTCTAATTTCTACACACAAAGTTGTGTCCTACAAGTAAATGATCATTAAACAGACACGCTCTGTGTACACATCCGGAGTCGTCGAGCAGTATAAGGTATAGTGAGTCATGTAAATAGTCCTGCAATTCTCTAGGAAGCCTAGTGTTTTCTCGGCTACCACCAGTTCTTTCATTGCCTTTTTGTTTATACAAGTGATTGCAGTGTACGAGTGGAGTGGAGTTTTATCAGAATGCGGTTATAGATTACAGATTAATGGATTTAATTAACTTAGTGACTTTTATTTTTAGTGGTCTACAGTGAGTATTGGAAAACTATACGATTAGGAGAAGACTCGTAGCGAATATTATTGCCTTTTAGAATTGTTACTGAAATTTCGAGTATTGATATCTTTGGGTTTAATGACTTTTTACCACAGTTGTAACACTACGACCTACACCTCCACCGTAACAGCATTAAAATAACAAAAGTAATCGTGTGTACTGTTTACACAATGACAATACACCATCATATAAATGTAATATAATATGATATAAATATCATATGTATTTTACTGTAGTTAACAGTTGGCACATATTTACGGTCAGCAGATTGACCAGTTATTCCAAATTCGTTGAGAACTGTCCGGCAATGTGTACTTAAGCTTGCAAATTGTTTATTGTCTTTCGATGTCGACTTGAACTGTACGCATCTTCCTCGGATTTCGAATCCCCAACCTCTCGTAACGGAGGCGAGAAATGTCTGTAGCACATGAGGCTTAGAAGACTAACTAAATCAGACGGAGCAGATACGAAAAATTAGTCTTCAACAGAAGGAACTCAGGAAAAGAAAATTTTAATTCATATTGTACTAAGTAACGGCGGGATAAGTCAGCCGATAATCGTGCTCTGCTGAGGCTCGATGTAACCGTGTCTACGATTGTTGGTAAAATACAACAGTCTGACCGAGTCGAAGGTGAGTCAGTAACAACACTGCGTAAACGTACACAGCAACATCCCTTCCATCGTGTAGATCGTCAGAGCACGCTGGATAAATTCAGACTGATTTTTTTCTGGCGTGATGTGGTGTGAGATGTGCAATACGTGACGCAGCAAGCCATGGACTTGATGCTTGAAGTAAGCTGATCATGAAACGTTGTGTATGTAGGCCTAGTATAAATTATTATTTTAGTATATTTTGTTGTTATCTTTTAATAACGTTTCTTTAAAGATCGTAACAATTCGTGCTTTCGAATTTTCTAACGGGCAAGAAAAATTTGTTTAAAATAAGCGTTCAAAATGAATTAAATTTTTAATGCTATTTATTAGGTGCGATAATACTACTCCGGTCCGGGACACAGAAGTGGTATTTTTGTATTTGCGCTAACGTGGAATTTGTGCAAATTTTGAAAACAAACAAGCCTACGGGCGAACAAAGGGTACACAATGAATTATAATTATACAAAGAGTCAGTCGCATCCCCCCTCCGTTATGTAAACATTGCTCCCGGCCGTTGCGCGCGCCAGCGTTCAAACAACGGTAACAACATTTAGCTCTTAACGTTTGTTTATTGTAACGCTTTCACAGCTGATTTTTAATTCGAAATCTCACTGGAAAAGTTCCAGTTAAACGTTAGCAACAAGGTGAAGAGAAAAATAAATTTAATTGAATCGACAGGTTTAGTCGTCATAAAAACGATTATGATATCCTATATTACGTGTTAAGTCACTCCTGTGACTTATTCGGTGTCGCTGTATAACAAACAAAAGTGTTTATTATATTATAAGTATATATAATATATTACTATAATACTTATAACTATTTTACCTCAAGATGTATTTTTTCTTTAGGGACATGTTTCGGGAGATCCTGTTCTCCCATCTTCAACCTTCGCCATCTTGCTTCTGGTGCAGTATTTGTGTGTTGGCTTCTGGATGTTATTATGGTGGTTTGTTGGTTAGCAGAAAGTGAATGATATAATATATTATATATGTATATTATAAGTATTTATGAAATTCTTTTTTAACATGCAGAGAAGTGTAAAAATGATGTACGAAAACATGCTCTACAAACAGCAATACACCCATACGTGATCAAATGCTTTTAACTAAATTCAAAGATCAGAGACGGTAAAACAGTAACCTTCCTCTTTCATCATCGTTCGTTTTCCTTTTCATTGTATGTACGTACAGGGTAGATATATCTTCTTCACGCTGTCTGTCACTGGCCGTTCTCATAACACCTTTCTCCATTGGCCAATCTGTCAGTGTTTAAACTTGGCGAGTCCTTGTTTTAGTCGGATCTCTATTCTTCTTTCAATATGCATTGTAATGAATCAGCCTTTCAATATCGTCCAGTCTTAAGATGTCTCCAAAGAGCTTTAGACGGTCCCTTTTTGAATTAGTTCAAGAGGGCCTTTTCTCTACTTTTATTTCATACAGAACTACAACACTAATTGTACAGGTAGATACTATTTCTTAACATTTTTCTAAAGCTGGTCATTTTGAAAATTTTTAGAGTATCTAGTGTTTTTTTTATGTTACAGTTGTATTGCAATTTATTAGAATTTTCTGTAATGATGTAAGAAACTTTATCTGGTAGTACTAGACGATCCAGTTTGAATTTTTAATGCCTAATATTAATTACGGAATGTGAATGCAGCCGTGTGGCTGGCTGCTAGTTTACAGAAACAACATATTATCTAACATGAAAACATTGTGTACTTACCGGCCTTAATACAGTGTCTACGCTAAATCACAGAAAATATCACACAAAAGTAATGCTTGTACAAAAGGCAGATTTGGATGACGTCATGTGTACTTTGTTCCGTCTGGACACTTGGTCCCACAACCACACGGAAGCTGAATGTGAGACCTTCAGTTAATTATGGTTTAACATAATCCGTATTGATTTTTGTGTTAAGCTTACAGGACCGGTGTCGACATACTAAATATTATTAAATACCGGGCTATTTGGTCGGCTGTTGTGTAATATCGACATTGTCGGCAACTTTTTGTATCCCACCTCGGGATCTTCTTCAGGTCGCAAAAAGCGTCAGAGTGTTATGAAAACTGTTACGGCAGATCTAGGCCGAACGATACCCGACAACTTTCTTCGGGTAAGTGCAAAAGGCGACCGGTAACATGAGGTTCTATAACACACACACACACACACACACACACACACACACACACACACACACACACACACACACACACACACACACACACACACACACACACACACACACACACACACACACACACACACACACACAGGGCTTTGACCTGGTCGCGTTTCAATAGACTCGTTAAATACATCATGCCGTATCCTATTTAATGTCAGGCTTTCGCCACGCCGATTCAATGACTACCCGGAATGCCTATATATCTCAACCGTCTCTCTGTGGGGGCGAGGATAATATCTGCGGACAGAAGACAGTACCCCTGGTCTCGTTCGGAGAAAATCTGCCGTAACTGTTTTCATAACTCTGTGTCGCTTTTTGCAGCCTGAAGAAGATGCCAGAGGGTGGGATACGCAACGTTGCCGACGACGTCGAGATTATACAGGAACCGACCACGGCCTAACAGCCCGGTATTTAATACTGTTCAACAACAAAAATGTTTCCTCCTTGAAAGTAGCAATTTTGTGTTCCATTTAGGTTACAAAAACTAATTTAACCTTTAAAATGTATAGTTTAAGTATAGTTAGAGTAATTTTTGTTTCAAATTGGGAACTTTCGTTTTTCGCGGCTGGCAAATCTGTCTGAGACCACTTTTATTGTCATTGAGGTTCGATTTCATCAGACTTCATTGTAAGGTTAGTGAGTGTTAGTGATACTTTCTTTCTTTCCGTAAATTGTGCCTACAAACTGTGAAAAAGCCTCGGATATGCGTTAATAGTGCTGACAACTTTTGCTATGTATGTGATGACATTTTCTGCTCAGAAACGGCCTATAACACAGCTAGTAAAAATGGCCTACTTTCATTACTTTGGAGTCAAGGTAGGGGATTTAGAGAAGTTATGGGCGCCTTACTTTTGTTGCAATACATGTTCAGTAAATCTGCATGAACAGTTGGTTAAAGAAGATTGGTGTACCAATGATATGGCGAGAACCAACAAATCATGTAAATGACTGTGTTATTTCTGCTTTACATCGCCTTTACAGGATGGTACTAAAAAAAAAAAAAGAAAGATCCGAACATTGCATCAGCTACTTGCTACTTGTCCTGTCCCACATGGTGATATGGTGATAGTCTTCCGGTGCTTAGGTGCTTAACCCTCAACAAGACTAACAACTACTGCTAGATGATGGTGAGGGATTTAAATATCTTAGAGGAAAATTTCCTCAACTAAGTGATGCCAAAGTCAAAGAAGGCATCTTTGTTGGTCTTCAAATCAGAAAGCTGATAAAAGATAAAAACTTAACATCAAAATGCACTTAATATCAATGAGAAAGCGGCTTGGGAAGCATTTGGAAAAGTAGTTAAGGGGTTTTTAGGCAAGGAAAGAGATGAAAACTTTGTTAAAAATATAAATGAGGTTTTAGAAAAATACCATAAGTTAGTATGGAATATGTCTTCAAAAATTCATTTCCTCCATCGCATTTGGATCTCTTCCCTGATAATTGTGGAGACGTAAGTGACGAAAATGGTGAAAGATTTCACCAAGGGATCGTCGCCATGGAAAAAAGGTATCAGGGCAAATGGGACGTGTCCATTCTTCCAGATTACTGCTGGACATTAGCAAGGGATGTTCCAGACTAAGAGCACAAACGGTAAGCTAAAAGGAAGCGTTCGGAAACTTAAAAACACTAATGAAAAATGGTGATAATTAACAATTTTAATGAAAATAATAACTTTTAAATAATTAATTGTGTTTTATTTAAAAATGTAAATATTTTATAAACATTTTTTATGTGAATTCATTTTTATATATTGTATAAACTAAAGTGTTTAAATGTTATTTCTTGTTCTGGAGATTGTAATTTCGAATATACTAAGAACAGTATATCAATGAAACAGGAGCTAAAGAAAGTTTTGTCAATTATATTCTTTTCTCTTACCCAATAAACAATCAAAATCAGCTAATTTCAGTCAGGAAACAAAATAATCATTTATTTTTGTTGGCTAGTGTAATTCTAAGTACAATCCGTATTTAAAAATGCTTGTTACATGTTGCTAAATTTTCAAAAAATTACCTTTTCACTATTTTGCGTACTACTTAGATTTTGTTGTAAGTAAAGTATTAGTTGCAATATACTAATCAACGAAACAATGACGTTTCACTTTCCCATAGAAAGACCTGGGGTAGTTCCCTTGCCCAAGTGGAAGTACTTACGTAACTGACTCTAACAGACGGCGTTACGGGAACCCATTAAGGTATGATTACTCGTTTCTTGCAAGGCTGTCTACTCTAATTGAAAGAAGCAAGACGGCACGCGGTGGTAAGATTAAGCAGACACGGTGTGCGCTAATCGGCAGCTTCATTAGGGAAGAGAAACGCTGAGCCGTCATTTTGCAGTATTAGTCTCCTGATCCGTATCCATAGAATTAATATTAAATATTATTATTGGTAGCATATAAATAATTACCGTGATCTATTTTAAAATAGCCATTATGAATATTAAGGTAAACGATTGCTTATTGATAATTGGTCGATTTTTGTGATTATCTACTTTGCTCCCTAGGCTAAACTGACCTGGATGGAAAGCTTGGGGAAAATTCTAACTGAGAATGTCTCGCAGCTTCACCTAGAAATAAACTAGCATTTAGACACTCGCCTGTTCCGACCGTTGAGTTTGCTGTTACTTGAACATGTTATGTAAAGTTTACGCATGCATAAAAAACAATTTCTAAAACTAAGAAACTCTTAGTTTACACTTAGCTTATTAAGAAAGCTTTTAGGAATACACGTGTTACTAGAGAGGATGCGCACATTTTTCGCAAATCCTAAATAATTTAAAATTATTACCTGTAATGTTTTCCGATAATTCAAAAGCCATTAACTCATAAGTTAGTAAAGATATTTTCCTAATTATCGATTCTTACGATTTTCATACAACGTTTTATTGAGACCCGAAAAGGTCGGGCCGAAAACGATTCTTAACGCTGAATAAAAGACTTTACATTCAGTTTGAATCAACCACTTTGGATGGAGAAAGTAACTGGAGAAAGTAACGCCATATGGTATCATTTCTCGATGAAGGGAAATATCCAACTTGAGACAAATAAAACTTGAGACTAGTATTGTTTGCGTCTGTGTCTACAATGTACTTTCCTTAGGAACCTGGGAAAGCTAGAATTGGCAGCGAAAATAATGCAATTTTTAAAGTTATTAATGCTTGATCACACTCTCTCGACCACTGAAAGTTTATTTTCCATTAGCTCATGTAGTGGTTTAGCAATAATAGCGAAGTCTTTCACAAAACGTCTGTAATGTGAGCATAACCCCAGGAAACTCCTTACTTCGTGTTCACTCTTCGGAACTGGCCAGTCTCTTATGGTGTCTACTTTATTAGGATCCATGGTAACAACCGCTGCCGAAACCAGATGGCCCAGATACTGTATTCCTTTCTGGAAAAGAGAACACTTCGTCGAGCTCAGCTTCAGTTGGGCACCGTGAATTCTAATTAGAACCTTCTTAAGGTTTTTCAAAGGGTCTTTGAAAGTCTTTCCGATGACTATGACATCGACTAAATAAACAAGGCAAGATTTCCATGTCAGGTCTCGGAGTACCAGATCCATCAATCTTTCGAATGTTGCCGGTGCATTACAGAGTCCAAATAGTGTGACGTAAAATTGAAATAAGCCACTTGGAATCGAAAAAGCGGTCTTTTCTTTGTCTTCTTGATAAAGACCCAATTGCCAATATCCACGCTTTAGATCCAAAGTGGAAAACCGCTGTGCTCCAGACAGCGTGTCGAGTGTATCGCCAACGCGAGGTAAGGTAATGGATAGCAATCTTTCAACCTCCGGTAGTCTACGCAGAATCGCAATCCACCATCCTTCTTTGCTACCAGGACTACCGGAGAAAACCAAGCACTTGACGAAGGCTCGATTATTTCCTCCCTCAACATGTCCTGTACTAGCCGAGGCATTTCCCTTGCTTAGACAATGGAGCCCTTCGAGGAGTTTGGCGTATCGGTGTTGTGCCTCGGTATTGATGCAAAATGTTGTACCAAAGAATTTCTTCCCAATGACTGGCCCCGAACTGCAAAAGAATCTTTAAATTAATGTAAAAACAGTCTGAGTTCTTTTACCTCACAACTGGAGAGGTCGTTAAAAGATCTGTTCAATATTTCCTGCAGTTCCTCTGGTAATTCCGAAGTGTCCGTAGTACTGCATCTTCGTTGCGTCATTCCGGCTTCTTAGGTTACAGGATTCAATTTGCCTAGGAGCGTATTTCTTAGTAAAGTGACAGCTTGATCCAACATATTTGCCACTCTAATAGGAACATTTCGGGTATCGACAAGTTTTACTAAAGTTCTGACAATTAGAATGCGTGGTGAGCTGACTTCCTGGGGTTCGAATATACAGCACTGGTTGACCCTAGTATCTATGATGCCCCTAATATCTACCTCAGTTCTAACTATGATGAACTTGGAGTTTGGCGGAACAGTTACGGCCACTTGATTTATCACGCCCATCGATTTTTTTTATTTTATGTATTCATTGTCGAAATCATAACCTCTTCCTTTCCGATTTTCAAGACATTGTTTTTGAAGTCGACTATAAATGCGTTGCGTTCATAACGTCTACACCAAGAATTGCTTCATCCACAATGTCTGCAACAGGTACTTGATGATCAAACTAAAGTCGACCAAGGCATAGGTGTATCTCTATTTTTCCAAAACACTTTTACATGCTGTCTAGTAGTTGTTCGCAAGCTGCAAGAGGACCAGATTAGCTTGAGATTTTTCACCACATCGGGGCGCACAATGGAATCTATTGCGCCTGTGTCAACTGTAATTGAGGTTGGCCTTTCTTGAACGAATCCGTTAACCATCAAGCTTCCGCTATTTTTCTGAAGTGTAGAGATTGCGTATTGGCTAGGGGCTTCGTTCCTCCAGTTAGTCAGCACACGCCCCGTTGTACCGAATTCTGCTCGTTTGCTTGTTTCCCTGCTGCTGAACTCTAACCCGGCAATCTCGTTGTAGATGTCTGCATCGTAAACCTCGTTCGAAAATCTGGCGCTTCAGGGTAGGCCATTCTAATTAGTCTGTCTATACTTGCTTCAAACTCTTGAAGACTCTCCTCGGAATGCTGTCGCCTTGCTCTCAACTGAGTGCAGTACACATCTCGCAAATGTTTATCACCATACCGTAATTCCAGAGCTTTTATCAATTCGGCATACGTGTTCTCTCTGTCAGGTGGCACTTTCTGTAGTAGTTCTGCCGCAGGTCCTTTTAGTAAAACTGTCTTGTCTGTATCTGTCCAATTATTTGTGCATGCAGCAGCTTCAAATTAGCGTAGATACGTCGCCCAATAAGTGCTTCCGTCAAAGGTTGGAGCCTTTACATGAACTGTCCCAACCACAGGAAAGGTGACTTTCTCTAATGTCTTTTCTGTCTTTATCATTGGTACAGTCTGTTCAAAAATTTGTTTGATTGTATCTCCATGAACTGCTCAAGTTAATTTTTATTTGCTCTTTTATATTTGCCATTAAGTCTTCTACTGCAGATATTTTATTTGACATGATTTCTTCTATGACAAATATTTTAGTAAATATCTTTTTTTCTATATTGGATACAGATTTTTCGACTGTAGACAATCTTACTTCTTGACCATTTAGATCACAGCGTAATTCCCATAAGTCAACACGTAGGAGACCCAACTCTGCGGTAGTATGTTCTTGCAATTGAATCAGGCTGAGGAGAAAGGGAACAAGTCATTTTTTGCAACTTCTCAGGAGGAAGGAAAAATTAAATTAAACTCACACATTTTATATTATCCTGTCCAATTTTTGTGTGTGAATTCACTATGATAGCACTAAATTGTTTTTTAATGTATTTTGTACTAAATGTCTTTTATGTGACCAGAATTTGGTTTTAATTTTTGTTGACATGTTTCCTTCTTCCTCAGTGTCAGAATCGAGTTTAAAGAAAACTGGTTACCGAAATGCAATAGACTTTACTTAATACTTAAAAAGATTATATTTGTTTAGTACAATCATTTATCCATCGAAATAAATATTTGTGTAACAAAAATTGGCTACATTTATTACAAATTCCATATTGTAAAGAGTTTGGAAAAATGACAATCTTGTGATAGGATTTAAGTTAAAACTAAAGACTAATCAAACTAAACTAGAGCCTTTTTCATCAGGTTAGTAAAAAATATCAATAAATTCAGGAACAAGTAAAAACACAGTACAACATTTATCTGAATGTAAAAAAACGTTATTGTAGATAATGCTAAAAAATTAACTAAAACTAAAAATTATTCCTTGCATCCGGAAGAGTTTGTTTTTAAGTAAAGTAAAAAATGTCAATGATTCTGAACTTTAAATACACAAAATTCAACCTTTATCAGAATTTAAAAAAATGACTACTAATTTGAGTCTTTAAATCAGGTCATATCAGAAAAATAGCACAGTGTTTTTGAAAAGTTAATAATAATAATGACTCAGAAATATATAAAACCATAAGACACTGTTTGATACTAATTTTCTTCACTGTCTGAATCAGTACCATTCCACGCAGCTATTTCTTGATAAAAGTTCTGAGATTCTACGTTGCATTCCACGTATTTTTGCAACTTTTTAATGTCTTCCAGTTTTTTGTTATTAATTGGCACACCGTTGTCGGGATATGCTCGTGTTGGTTCCAAAGAAATGACAGACAGATTAGGTTTCCCAAGTCGGAATGTATGAACTACACAGCTGTTAATATATGGTCGAGCAACAACAACTCCAGGATCATCAGAACTAAAACTAAATTCTTTGAAACGACTAGGCATAAAAGGCTGCTTTTTATTTCTAGGCGTTTCTGCTGTACTTGTCTCCACAGAAAAAACAGTTTTCTTGCAGTATTTCGGCCACCATTTATCAAAATCAAAAATGTAACCACTGTCCACCATACACACAAACGTATTTGATTTAGCATTGCTAATTATTTCCAAGTAGTCCCTTGGAGTGTATATCCGATCAGATCTTGCTATTTTCTTTTTAAATACACCGAAGTCTCGGACACATGCCAGGAAAGAGTGCCCCCTTTCAGGAAATTTGTACACTATTTTGTGTAGGCTCCCAGTACTTACTAATCCAGAACACAGTCTCAGGACAGTGTGGTTTCTATTCTGTCCAGGACATGAGTCAGAAAACAAAGTTAACTCTGTCACATTTTTAGTCATAAGGTTTTTAATATAATGAGACAAAAAAGAGGAAACTTCATTTGCACCCTTTCTAGCCTGACCCTTATGGTAAAGATATATTACACAAGTACCAGTTTTTAGGTCATGTATATTAAAGGCATTAATCCATAACTGGCGCATGTAAAAAATTTCTTGTACAGGGATTGAGGGCAGAGGGAGATTTTGCATGAAGTCAAATAGAATTGCTCCAACACTTTCATTGTGTGAACATCTCTCTTTAGGTTCGTGCATTGATTTATAAAATTTATCAGCTCTTTTTTTGTGGATATTAAGTTCAGCCTCTGCTGCACGTTTAGCGCTGTCACACAAAAATGTATTCTTAATTTTTGTTCCAAGCTCTTCACACTTCGAGCAAACATCCACTTGAGGTCTACCAAACCTAAGTTTAAAGTTTTCTGAAAAGTGTTTTCGAAAAAAGTCATATTTAATATCACTATCTGGATATTTATTTATGAAAACATCATATATAATTTTAATATTTAAACGAGCGTCAAGATATTCCGTTTCTCGGTTGGTGTAATGGGATTTATTGACTACTTATATGCTCATTTATTAATTGTAATGTGTGCTCAGAAATTTCAGCAGGGTTAGGATTACTGCCGCTTTTATCTTGTGGGGTTTTGCCAAGCTGGAGAAGCTTTGCTAACCTATAAACTCTTTTCTTAGAGATACCATGCAAGCTAATGAAAGCTATGGTAATTATGGTACTGAGGAGTAAGGGTTCATGTCAGTGACTTGATCCCTTCCTCCGCAGTACAGCTAGCTCCATCTTGCAATTTATAGCCTAAACACTGTTATGACATGGTCCCTTTCTTCACAGTACAATTTGCCTTGCCTTAAAGAACAGTTTTCACAACAACAAAAAAATGGCATTTTTGACTTGTTCCCTTTCTCCTCAGGCTGATTCAATTGCTTTTGTATAGCTTCAAAAAGAGATTCCGTTTTACCTGCTTCCTGCTTACGTTTTTCATCCTGTCGTTTTTCTGCTTCTTTCGCCTCCTGTCTGTGTTTCTCATCCTAACGTTTCTCTGCTTGTTATACCTCATTTTGTTGTTCTAATTGTTGTTGTTTCTGTGTCTGCCGCAGCAGGGCTTGAAAAGCTTCCATCATCTGACTGGCATCCATGTATACCGATTAATTACAAATTACACTAGTCTTGTACAAGTGTCTACTGTTCCACTGTTAGTGGTTCTGTTCCATTTCTGACCAACTGTATGGTACAGTGGAAAACAAAATACAAGACACCAATTAAGTCACTAATCACCAGCTTTAATTATCACAATTAAACAGTTTGTAATCAACAAGATAGTCTGTTACAAAAAATGAAATAAAAATTGTTCACACGCAATAAAAATGTCAACTAATAGAATCCCGCACAATTATGAAACATATGACATTTTGCCACAATACTTCGAACCGCACTGGAATAAATTGCCACTAAAACTAAAACTAAGCGCCGTTGAATGCCTATATTTATACCCCGCTGAAATTCCAGAATAGTCCATACTACGGGTCAGCGCTACACTAGAGCGTAATTGCTTGCGCCCTTGACACAGTGCGCGCGGCCGGCAAAGTTTGAAACAGCCTGGCTAACGCATGTTGAGATCACGTAGGCACACACATTAAGGCCGTATTACATTTATCAGAAATCAGCGCTGCAATCTGTTCGCAGAAAGCAGCGCTGCAAAATGATCGTGTTCGACCCTATTACACCTAACATCTTTCTGCGCTGCTTTCTGATCATCCAAGCAAAAGAGGGGAGAAGTTTTATTATACCGTACTGAAATTTAATCCAGTCTTTTGTAGCCTACTGAGATGTCCGAACGTGAAGCGAAAGATTTGCTGTTATTGTACGAAGTGTATAAATATTTAAAACGCGGTAAGAAGAAAACAAAACGGTTGTGGATGCGAAATTTAGTGTCAAAACGTGAAAAAATCTCACACACTGTTACTATCTTACCAGAATTAGATCCTAATGATTTTAGAAATTACCTTCGTATGGATGAAGAAACATATACTTATCTTTTGTCGCTTGTATCCAGCCGATTAACAAAATGTGACACTCGTTTAAGGAAGGCCATCACTCCCCATGAGCAACTAAGTGCAACTTTAAGGTTTCTGGCAACAGGACGCACATTAACTGATTTGACGTATTCATGTGCAATCTCACAACCATCACTCAGCTACATTATACCAAATAATATATGACGTGCTGGTGAAGGATGTTATGAAGGTAAGTTCAATTTATTAATCAATTTAAAGATTAACGGGAAAAATATTCCCTTTATTATTAAGTGTCATAATTTCATAAAAATGTAAGCAATATAAATTACAAGTAAATAAAAATGTTTTAAATACCAAGGAACCGAACAATGGATCTATTAGAGTAGCCTACTCTACTCTAATTTTTGCTACTAGAAGATTATTTTTTGAAAAGTATTTTCTTGTATTTCCTTATCTTAATTTGTCTTTATTTACGGATTAGGGTAAGTAATTATGGAAGATACCCGCCATTTCAGTGAGAGTTATTTTTCCATTAACCTTTAAAAAATGTTCTTCATCGTACTCTGCAATATTTGATCAAAATGTAAAATTTACTTCTAATTCAAATACACAATATTTTATTTCTCTATTAAATACAATTGCATGATATTATGAAGTTACCAACAGAAAAATATAATGGATACGAAAATGTAAATTTAGCAGCCTAACTAAAAATTTCACCACAAAAATTAATTAAAAATTAATAAATTTTAATACAATAATTACTTTACGAGAAATTTACTTTAAATTTAAGAAGCTTATTTAGTTAATAGTTTCCAGTGAATGTATGCCTGCTGGGCTCTACGCTCGTTGGTGGCGTCTGATTGGAAAATGGTGTTGGTGGGATCTGTGTGAAGGGATCAGAATATGCTGGTACAGAAGGAGTCGGAAACTGAGAAGCGGCAAGAAAGTGGTGTCGTTCTATGTAACTGGAGGTGGTTAGACGACCCAGTTCAGCCTCAAACAAAACATCGTTAATTAGTTTCTCGGCCACAGTTCGCTGCTCATCATTTTTTTAGTGTTTTCAGTTTTTCAGCCCAGTTTCGAGCAAGATAATCGTACCTAGTTAGTTTTTCTTCTGGCTGACCAAATCTTCGCTTAATTATTTCCACCACTTCATCTCTTTCATTTCGTTTGCCCTTGCGGTAACGCGCTATACTTCGGCCCCTGTCACAGGAGTTCGACGATCCAGTAGAAGACGGAGTGGGTGCAGACAATGGAATAGGTGAGCTTGTCAGGTCATCATCGTGACTAAGTGTATTTATCTCACTGGATCCACCACAAACGACTTCACCATCGTCTTGCATGTCTTCTGTCTGAAATAAGAATTAAAATTTTCAATAAATATTTTGCGCTATTTAATAACTTATTTAGAGTAACATAACCGAGTCTTTATAAATGCTCCTCCTTTTTTGTTCTAGTTTTTTCAGAATCTGGAAAGGAGTGGGCAGCAATTGCAGAAATGAATGAAGAAAAGTGGAACTTTTTAAACTGTCTAGGTGCAGTAGACGGGAAACATGTGTGAATAACATCTCCAAAAGGAAGTGGGGCCTTTTTCCGCAATTACAAAGGATATGATAGCATGGTTTTGTTAGCTATTGTAGACTCGAAATATAACTTTCTAATGGCTGACTTTGGAACAAATGGACGTATTTCTGACGGTGGTGTCATTGCAAACACTAAATTCTATGACAAACTAATTTCAGGAGAACTAAACATACCAAAACGTAGGGTGATAGGAAACAGGGAACTAAATTATGTATTTGTGGGAGATGAAGCGTTTTCGTTGAGAACTGATATCATGAAGCCATTTAATTTCAGAGAACTGTGAAGTGAAAAAAGGATTTTCAATTATCGTTTGTCCCATGCTCGAAGGGTAGTTGAGAATGCATTTGGCATACTGGCTTCCTGTTTCCGAATTTTTCACAATGCTATTAATTTGAAGTTAAAAAGTATCGAGAAAGTTGTAATGGCGTCTGTTATCTTACATAACTTTCTAAATTTACGTTCAAGCTCACAATATCTGTCTGGGGATGCGCTTTACTCAGAGAACATTGAATGTGGAACAATAAGTACAGGGCTGATTACTGATGACTCTAATCTTAGTGACTTACAGTGTGGGTTGAATAGAAATTCTTCAAACGAAGCAAAGAAAGTGAGAAATGAATTTGTTAGTATTTTAATAACGAAGGTTCTTTACCGTTTCAGGAGAAATTTGTGTATTCTCAAGATTAAACACTCTTAATTTTTAAAAAGAACAGTTTATAAATAATAAACAATGCATACTATAAGAATTATGATTGTATCTTATAAAAAATTATAATAAAATGATAGGCCTGTTCAAATTATAGTATACTATTACTAATAATAATTAATTATTCATTGCTTATTAAAAATTCTTTTAATTAAAAATAAAAGTAATTTTTGAAAGTTGTGGTTTTATTTTTTTTAATACCTGATGTTTTGCGTTTATCAGAAAATACATTATTCATATTGTATTACCTACAGAAGGTATTACTTCACCAAAGAAAAACATCTATATCTTACCTCTTCCATAGTTGAGGTGGAGTCCCTTGGAAGTTTTTGGTCTTCAATGAATCGAAGTTGATCAAAGTACCATAACTTCGGCTGGTACACCTCATCTTCACTGGCTCCCGACTTAATCGTACCTTCTTTGCCTCTTTACGCCAAGAGGTTTTAAGGGAGTTCATCTTTTTTATTACCACATCACGGGTTACACTCTTGGCAACTTCATTAAATTTTTCTATTAATTCTGTCCACGCCTTCTCTTTGGCTACACGGTCGAAATATTCGGAACTTTTAACTTTCCACAGACACGAATGTTTTTTATAAATTTCAAATATTTCACTTATTAGCTCTTTTGAATATACTCGAAGATCTGGCATATCGTACGCAAAACGAAATAAAATTTTTCAGTACTAATCTTCAGCGTGTGAATATTTAATTGATACTGTTGAGTTGGTTATGTGAACGCGCGGGAATACAGTAGGCGGAGGCGCATGCGCATTACGTAATCTTTTCGCTGCTTTCTGACGGACCTATTACACTTGTCATCTTTCTGTTCAGCCTATCCGATAATATCAAACAAGTTGGATATGCGAGCTGCAATCTGATGTGCCTTCTGACGAGGTCTTTCTGATGGGTTTGCTGTATTACATTTGTCAGAATGCAGCGCTGCTTTCTGCGATCAGATTGCAGCGCTGCTTTCTGATAAATGTAATACGGCCTTTACAGCCGGATTCCACTGGAGTAGCCGAGAAAGACACGTAGAATGTTCTGTAATGGTGTAACACTTTTTCCTCATTAGGTAACAATATAGTAAATGATGTAAAATTAAAATAATAATCTAATATTACGCCTACGTAAAATCTGTAAATAGTTAACCTAAGTTTATGCAAATAATATTCAAAATTAAAATGAATACATAGGCAGTATACATAATGGAATCACAAGCAGTATGTAAAGCTAGGTACTATATAAAATTTTATAAATTATAAAAGAGTGTAAAACGTCAACAAAGTGTAAATAATGTAAAAATAAGTGTAATTAAAGTATACTGCAAATATAAAAAGTCCTGTTACAGACAAAAATGTTAATTCAAAAACATTATATTATAAAACAAAACCAAAGAGAAGAAAAGTAAAGTTTATTTATAACAATAACGTATTTAGAAAGAACACCAACTCACTCTTGTTTAAGAGTCTTATCAGAGAACATCGAAGCAGAAGAGTGCCGTGTACTAGAGAAAGAAATATTCAAGAATGATTAATCGTTTTAAATCTAATAGTTTGGTGTAAGCAAGAACAGTTGTATTGAACAATAACACTGTTAAAAAGGTCTAGAGAAAATAATCTACAATGAAAAATATAATTAACCATATAAAAAGGAAAGCATAGTAGGAAATAATCAACAAAAAAATATTACAACGAATACTTACTAGGGAAAGTGAAGTATTATATTATTTAAAACACATTTATTCGAGATAAACCGTACTAAATTCAAACATAACACTTGCACACTATTACTTCGTCTGTGTAATTAGATGATACAACCAAAAGTTTAAGCATTGTACGTTATTGTGTAATTTTAATAATATTAATTTCTAAATAATAAATTTTTAAACAGAAATGTAAAATAAACATTTACGATTAAACTTTAGTTGTAACGGCAGTTGTTGGCGTCGGACTTTACATCGAAAGTATCGAACGCATAAGATGGCGGTTTCGATATAACAGAATAATCAAATGATTGAATAAATATTAGTAAGAATGATTAAATAATATTAATAAATTGTCATAGTAATTTAAAAATAAATTAATTGAATTTTACTGAGTATTCTTTAAAGTAAGTATTCTTGTAAAGTTTGTAAATATTTCTATTTTATTACATGTGCTATATGTCCTGAGTTAGAGAATCTATATGTTCATACTTCAGAATAAAAGCGTAATTAGAATTGAGCATTGTGTTTGATTCCAAACACTAATAGTAGCATAACACACACACACACGCGCGCGAACGCGCATTCATATACAGAGATGTGTGTGTGTGTGTGTGTTGAAATCTAGTAAACTGTAAAAAAACTTTGAACGAATAAACTGTTTGAAACAAACCGGTAAAATGTAGGGACAAAGTCTCCTGTCAATAGGTATATACAAAATTGATTAGAGATATAAAATGTAACAGCTATTAGGCATAGCCCAAGGTTAGGGAATAAAAGAAAAGTGACAGGAAAAAAGGAATGTAGCAGAGAAAAAGTAACAGAGTAATAAATTGTAAACAATAAAACTTACAAGCTATATCTTTGATATAGAAGTAACAGCTGTTTTACTAATTAAATACTGAGCGCTTAGTCATCTGTAATTATATAATTACATAATTGTGTTAATAAACAATAATAGATTATATGGTGCTAGAAGATATTAAGGTATTAAGCTCTACATAGATACAGCACTATGTATATTTTTGAACATATACGTTATGCATTTAAAATCTTAAAATAAAGCATGCTACATGGACACAAATGACATATAAATAATTGCTACTTATATAAAGCGAATGACAAAAGACCATGTATGTATTAGCATTTGAGCTACCAAAATATAGTTTTTAAAGCTGTAAATATTTATATTGGTAATACGACAAAAAATTAATATTCCAGCAAATTAATTTTAATAAAAACCCTTATTAAAACAGAAATATTATTCAAAGAAAGGTATAACCCATAATCGTAAATACGTTGTAACTCTACACCACAATCAAAATTTACCGTGGAGAGACTTTGAAAGAAAAAATAATTAAGGGGTGCAAAAACAATAGGTGTCGCGAATATGATTTTTTCGTAACTACGTCAGATCATTGTTATATTGGACATTGCAGATATATTTAATACAATTTAATTTGATTCTGTATTCCCAAGCTGTCAATTATAATTAGAAAACGATTTGCGATAATATCATTAGTCGTACATTATATTATTAAGTATGACATAATGTGACAACAGTTTAACAGAGACGCAAGTGATTCGCTGCCGTATCGATTGCCACTGTTGACTGTATCTGTTTTCCACTCTCCCGGACAAAATAGAATTAATTTTAAATTTTAAACCACATTTGCATATTTGGTAGATAAGAGTCATGCGTAGGACTTAATGTGATTCTAAATTCAGGTTTTATTTTTGCGATTCTAATTTTGTCTTTTAACACAAATTACCTGTAGGTATACGGTTTATCAGTTTTGTTCTATAAACAAAAATTTATTATATTTTTTTAATTGGGTTTCTTGCTAAATTATTTCCGCTGAAATTCCTGGCTAATGAAGGGAACTAATGTTTTATGAATGTTTGTCACTACATACATTAACTTAGCTTCCAGTCGGAGAGGCCAGAATGTTTTATTTCGGTTAGCTAATAAATCAGAACAGCGGTTCCCAAATATTTTTGCTTGTGTTCTCCTTGTCAGTATTTTTCTTCAAACGTTACTCCATTTTTAAAAACGTTTTAATAATCTTGTAATGATTTTAATTCATACGTTCATAGTTTTGAAAACACTACAAAGTACAGGCGGTGAATACAATCATTAGGAGTTAACACAAAGCTGTGGTTTACCTGAACCAAACAATAGTGATGTGGTCTGTAGAGCTACATCTCTTAAGTATAACAAAAAGTAACACTACATATTTATATAATTTCTGTTTAATTCCACTCTTCCACTTCTATCTGTCCATTGGGTTTTCAACACGCTTTCTCTCACTCTATCCAACCATTTTCGAGACGATCTTCCTCTTCCTCGTTTTCCTTTTGGTTCTGAGAGCATCATCGTCTTTGACAATTATACTCACATTTTCATACCATCATAATTTTTAATTTTCCACAATTTATATTATAAACGTCTCAACATTTATCATCCCCCCGTAACAGAATTTCATATTTTCTCACTCCTTGACTCCTTTGCTGATCATCTTAAAACTCCACATTCGTTGGTGGCATTCTTTCCTTTTGTTTTCTATTGACTGTTCACGCCTGAACACGATTGATTTTGTTCCAGACATGATGTTTTTTAGGCACAATTCACAACAATAAATTTAACATCTAATTGCCTATCTTCCTTGACATATATCCAATTGCCTACGTTCTAACGATTGTCTACCTAACCGATGTACAAGATCCGACCTTTTGTATCTGAGGTACTTTAAATGATAAGAGAACATTTCAATTATATATAATAATAACTGCTAATGATTATTTATTATAAAGAGAGCCTACATATACGAGTCTAAATATTTTATTTGCCAATTATAGTAAATTAATTAAACGCTCCTGGAACGCTTTATTCACACTGTTGAACAAACGTCTAGTACTTATACACTATTATTTTTCCTCGGTTCTCCTGAAAGGTCTATTGTACGCTAGTAAGAGTGTGCATACCGCAAGAATACTTCCTTTCCGGTAGACAACTAACTGGACACGTCTGTACAGATGTTAGCTTCCTAAAAGTCCTGCATCTCTCTGCGCATTCTCCACATCATGTCCATCTTCCTATCCAACAGGTCTCCCATCTTTTGTTTGCGTGCAGGCACACTATGCTTAAATTATTAGTTATCATATCCTTACAATAGGTTCATCGGTTTACCATAATATAGACGAGAGAGGAGTTTCTTCGTCTTCAGCGAGAGTCGTATAATGCATATAATGTTTATACTTTGTAGTCACCATCGACTTAATTTATGAGCTTATAAACTACGGGCACATATATGGAGAAGTATATATGCAGCTAAGAAACAAAACACGTACGGTTAAATTTGGTAATGATTTATAAACCTGTAGTTATGTCAACACATTTGTTAGGTTCTGAATCTTTGTCGTTAAGCTGGTGACTCAAGGACTGTCATTGACTAAACGAATAGTATGCGGACTGTGAAGATGAAACATCCTGAACAGTGACGAGTTGTGGATATGCGGAATAGTAAATTTCCGGACAAGGTAAATTGCTAAATTGCTAAACATAATAAATATAAAATAATCCGGTTTGAATGCATAGATCAGGTAGTCATTAGTAGTTTGCTTGCAGAACTTCTAACGGATTGCGTTCTCAATTCAATGTAAAATCGATGATATTATGCGTAAAAATTCTTAACAATATCGCGCCTGTTGATGTAAAAGCAATAAAATTAAGACACGTAGTAGTAGACTAATTGGTAACTTATGATAGTGAAGCCTCGACCCTGACAAATGCTGATGAGCAGATGTTGACCATACTCGAAAGTAAAATTCTAAACAAAATATTTAGGCCAGTTCTAGAGGTACACGGTTCTTAGTGAATACTAATGAACTATAAGATGAAGCTGATGACAGGCAATGAAGACTTCATTCGATTCATTAAAGACAAACTCTTTTGATTGGGTTACATAAAATGAACGGATCCATCAAGTACGATAAAAAGGATCTTGAACTGGACACCATTTGAAAAGAGGAGCAAGAAAAACCGAAGGTAAGGTGGATCGATAATGTGGGGGATGACTGGAGAGTAACGAGGTCAGGAGGGGATGAGCTTGGCATGTGAGAGAGCAAAATGGAAGAAAATTTGAGTGGCAGCCAAAACCGACCCCGATTTAAAGCTAGAAAGAATGAAGAGAAACGTAGGACCACCGAGTAAGAGATGGGTACTTTCATAGGCAAATCGTAAGAATAACATTGTGCCTGTTTGTTTGAGAACCGGCGCTCGTATAAGAAATTTTAATATAAAAAAAAATAATTATTCATGGCAGACACGAAATTGTTGCGGCGTCAATAATTAAATTTGGCTATGTCTTAATTCAACGGCGTAAGTTTGTTATACGTGGGGGCTGTTGTACATGTCCGCGCATTCTAGTGGGGAGAATTTGCGTCATTCGGTCTCGGAGCCGACATGTAGATAGTTACAGAGTCGAGTCTTACCTGTCGTCCCGTGTACATCTGCTTCTGTCCGACAGAGATGAAGTTTTTTGTAATTGTTTTGTATCGCTATCCTATGACTAGATTATCTCGTCCAGATCTGCGGTGAGTACTTTAGAAAGTATTTTATGGTTTGCGTAGAATAAAATGTGAATTTAAATGTGATGTGAGTGGATGAATACGGATAGCTTTTGAATAGTGCACACCGCGTGGCGAACTTAAGGTATTCAGTGTTATAGATTTAATTTCTCTAAACTCTTATTTTATTAATTTATATTGTAATTAAGATACAGCAATTGCCCATTGCATTAGTGGAGTAAAATTGTGTAATTTCGTGATACTTACAAGTTTTCAAATGCTTTACCACGTGCCTGTGTGCAATACTGAACAGGTTATGGTGTGTCAAACTTTCTGCTCACATAGGTATAATAAGTAAATTTGAAACTTATTAATTGATTTTATGGGCGTCTGTGAAAATTTTCTAAATGTCAAAAGAGAAGACGTTATATTTTAATTAATACGAGCATTGTTTAAATGGTTAGCGGGGCCTGCTCAAATTGGTTCTGGACTGGTTCAATCGAGGGTGCGTGTGTGAGTTATGCTATGAAAATAAGTGTCTGGTTATCCATCTAATTATCATTTATGCTTAGGGCCCCTGCGCCAGTCAAGGACCTCGGCCCAGGCATGTCCATCTGCTCCTGAACCTAACAAAAGGCTGTCGGCTTCACCTGTCGGAAGGAACGGCAAGACCACCATGCCTCAGCAAAACCCCATAACCTAGCCGTTTGACTCACTGACCACGGAACACCTGGAAATCCGTGTCGAATAAGGTGATATTTAATCAGTTTTATTCTTATTTGGTCTACATGGAAGCCATCTATTTGTGCCGTTAGCAATCTATAAAACTCGTTGGGTAGTTTGTGACACACCATGACATTTTTATCTTAATGACGTTTTATCTTATTGACGTTAAAATTACTTACATTCGACATTAAGTGTACACCCGGGGGGGGGCGGCATGTGTCCGAGGCTCATTAAACTTTATGCATCACATTTTCTCACTCGGATACTGTAAAGGGGGGGGTTGTTTAAGTATTAAGTATTTGGGGACCGGTATTTCAGATATATAGGTGGGTGCTGTTGGTGACAGGATGGATCCGACCGGCTGGTCTGGTTCAGTTATAATTCCTGTTCGGTTATCTATGGTAGTTACGGTTTTAATACATATTTAAATTCGGCTTTGGGTCATATAAGGGTTGGAAGTTTTTTTTTATTCAGTTTCAGTACGTTCCCCTCATAAGACCTTGGGTAGGCTGGTTTTGCATGCTGATTTATGCAGGCCTCATGCACATGTTAATGTATGTCCGGTCATGCTTAGGAACATGTCAGCTCCCGGGTGAAACCAGATTTTCTTAAAGATTTATAAATTATAATATTATGAATTCACACAGGCTGTTCATGTCACATCAAAGTTGTAACTTGTATTTTGAAATTATTTTTGTCAAACCAGATTTTTTTAAAGATTTATAAATTATAATATTATGAATTCACACAGGCTGTTCATGTCACATCAAAGTTGTAACTTGTATTTTTAAATTATTTTTGTCAAACCAGATTTTCTTAAAGATTTATAAATTATAATATTGTGAATTCGCACAGGCTGTTCATGTCACATAAAAGTTGTAACTCGTATTTTTAAATTATTATTGTCAATTCAGATTGTCTCAAGTAACTTGTAATTATAATTTCACTAAAATTTTACGGACGGTTCAAGGGCATTTAGGGTATTAACTTGTATTCTGGCCAACCCAGATTCTTGTAGGTGGCACTAGATGTATGTATACGGATGTATGTATATGTATTATAGTTTGAAATTTCCATATGATGGGGCGATATATATATAACGTATATAGAGAAAAGATGTACAGGCGGGTGGCAAGGCTTTCCTGTTAGAAGGTTGTTTGTTATTTATACTGTGATACTGAACATGTGTCTGTGATAGGTGTATATATGTTTTTATGCGTATGTGTATAATTATGTGCAATTAGGTGTTTAATGTTGATTATTATAAAGGGTAATTTATATAATTCATGTGCATTCATATGATAGTAATTTTAAACTGCAAAATTGGGAATTCCGATACTACAGAATTGTGCAGGCTATGTTAAAATTAAACTTCAAAATTTATATTTCGTATTAAGATTGAATTATTGAAATTTAAAATTTATATTTTGTATTAAAGTTGAATTATTGAAATTCAAAATTTATATTTTGTATTAGAATTGAATTATGGAAATTTGCCATTAATATGTATGAATGCTAAGGGAACTCAGAAAATAAAAATTGTTATTGTTGTTCAACAGCTGAGTTTAATTGCAAGTCCCGTCTCACTGGACCCAGCGCATTTTTGGCTTCTCTAGGCCTTCTGCCTTGGCCCCTCTTAAAAAAAAAAAAATTTTATAAAGTATAAAAGGTTTTAAAGAGGGGTTACAACATCTAGAAGAAGAGGAAGAAGAAAAGAAGAAAGAATCAGGAAAAAGCTTCTATTTTTCTGTAAACATAATTTTTTACCTCGGGGAGGTACTAGAAAGTTCAGGGAATGCCATTAAAGCCCTGGACTCAAATAAGGAAAAACCCTGACGTTCAGCTTCCCGTAAGGGGGTAACATTTGCTTATACATATTGTATAAACAAGCGGCTAACGAGTGCAGCGGCCAAGAATCTCTTGTGATAAGGGGATCATCATTTACTCAGTGCCAACGGCCTCCAAGCAGGGCGGATGAGAGGAAAAAGGATACGGCTCCCTCTTGCTCTTGAGATGGATAACCATCCCTAAAGGCCAACAATCCCTAATGGACTGTCAGATCAACGGCATAGGATGGATAAGCCAACGGGAAACCACTCTAAAGAAGATTCAATAGGATATACTTTGTTTAACAATATTGAAAGTGGTTGGACGTTTCTAGTTAAGGAGTTTTGAAACTGAAAATGGATAGACGTGGTGATTAAGAGACTATCTATGGAATGAAAGAAATTACAAGCCTACCAACCTCTGGGTTGAGGAGGAGGAGGGGGAGAAGTAGAAGAAATAGAGAAAATGAAAAAGAAGGAGAAGAAGACGAAAAAAGGAAGATATAATTTCTTAGACCTTAATGAATTTTTTAATATCTATAAGTAATTTATGTTCCCAAAATTATGAGATATGTGTTCGGTTATCGATTTTAAGAAACTACTCTTTTTATATACGTTTATTTTGAATAAAATCAAATTGTGAACAAATCTTTACTATTACCATTTACTTAAAATTATATGATTACTCTTTTACTTTAAAAATTTACTGCTTTCCTAATTCTGTAATTAAAAATAAGCATACATTATTTTAGCCCCGCGCGATGCTAAATGCAACTACGTCATTTCTTATTAGGCTTAATTTCTTTAGCTTACTACGCCACGTACTAATTATCGCTGGGTGACTGTAGACTTCTTCTGGACATAGTAGAAGAAGATTCACAGAATGATGCCACAATGCCAGCCAAATATAAAGATCTTAGAACATCATAAAAAAGTACCCAAGAGTGGAATACATAATGGTTGTCGAGTATTCAGAAACAAATTTCAAGAACGAGATGGACGAAATTTTTTTTGTAAGAAACTTGATTGGAATTTACCAGATAATGATTGGTCGAATAGGTTTATTTTTAAACCTATCAAACCAAATACACATTCATACGACAACGCCACCCCCTCACACACACGCTTTTTTAAAAATAATAATTACCCAATTATTTAGTAATTTATATTTGAATTGAATTATATTAGCGTATAACAAAGACCTACACCGATAGCAGAATAACGACGGCACGGTCGGCTTCAATTGTGGCGATAATTTGCATAATTAAATTATTTTACCTTAATCCGTCACTGTGACCGCTTGGTTTCTGTCTTCTTACTTACGCGTTTCGGATTAAACTTAATCCATCATCAGAGTAAAAAATCCGTCAGTTATGACTTCGTTAAAACATTAAAAGGAGACACTAAAGTACATCTATGTATATATTATACAAACACAGCGACGCACGCGGATGTGAGTGCGCACTCGACACCGGTTGAAGACGTACTGCACAGTTTATTTGTGTTATCATGTTATCTATTGTTGTGTTGGGGCGTGTACTCTATGGTTATGTTGTCTATAATCTTATCATATAATGTATGTGATTTAAATGTCAAGATTATAGAATGATTCAAATGATAAGATTATAGACAACATAACCATAGAGTACACGCCCCAACACAACAATAGATAACATGATAACACAAATAAACTGTGCAGTACTCTTCAACCGGTGTCGAGTGCGCACTCACATCCGCGTGCGTCGCTGTGTTTGTATAATATATACATAGATGTACTTTAGTGTCTCCTTTTAATGTTTTAACGAAGTCATAACTGACGGATTTTTTACTCTGATGATGGATTAAGTTTAATCCGAAACGCGTAAGTAAGAAGACAGAAACCAAGCGGTCACAGTGACGGATTAAGGTAAAATAATTTAATTATAATAATTGTGACGCGGATACCAGTACAATGACGATAATTTGCAGTTAATGAATGGGTAGGCATAATCGTGGCAACGTTGCGTTAATGTGGACTGAATTCGACTGTGTCACAATAGGAAAATCTGGTCGGTGCAGGGAGGCAGCACCAGTTTTAAAAATACCTTATTGCATAAAAATGTTCCAAATGTAATCTTGCTGACTGCAAACAATTTGTTTTTACAGTAGAAGCCAACTGCAGTGGCTTTCTTATAGTTCAAGTACAATTATCGAATGTTTAAAGGTTTGAAGAGTTTGAAGTAAAGACAAATTTTTCACCAAAGATAGTTTATCGTCCTGCGAGAGACGATCAATTCACAAGATACTCATTGTGTGTGTGTGTGTGTGTGTGTGTGGTGCGAGCGCGTGTGGGTTAGCACGTCTGACCAACTTGTTATCGTCTTGTTAGTTGTTAGCGTCGTTACTTGTTTTCCCACCAGCATCTCAAGTTACCATTAGTAATTTTATCTCCTCTCTGCTTTTACTTGAAAGCCAACATAATAAACTTCCCTTCGCACACAGTAGACAAGCTCGTCATTGGGATCAAGTATTCTTTCTCTTCTTTCTCTACGTCATTGTTTGTCTTACGTTGCCTTTGCAAGGATCGCACAAATTATCGGTTGCATCGGCTCAGAGTTTATTCGGTTGGTTCAAGTATTTGGTGCAGCAACGACACTTCTCAATTTAGTAGAAAGTCTGTTATTCCTTTAGACTTCAAAAGTACCTTTAAATTAAAATATGTAATTAATTTGTCTGTGTGACCGTCGTAATTCGAAGTTCCGAGGAATTTTAAAATCATTGAAAGTATAGAATTTTGTAATTTTTATAACATTTAGTGTTAATATATCATAATAAGGATCTTGTAGTTTGCATTGAAATTAAACCTTTACAATAATCAAACACTTACGTGAACACAACTGAATAATTAAATGAGTAAAGCGAGTTAGCAGTTTAACTTGATCACTTGGCGTTTCCCTGGTTGTCTAGCTACTTGGGTAAGTCTCTTAACCTTTGAATCAATCAACCGATTTTTGTAGACGTTTGCAAGGGTGTACCTACTTGTACTTCTCCCCAAAGCCCTCTATTGTTTTGAAGTCGATCCTTCAGAATGTAAGGTAGAAGGGGGCGAAAACGTGAGAGGTCAGGAGTGTAAAAAATTCGCATGTAAGGGTATCAAATTAAAGAGAATTTTGCAAAAATCTGAATATTCCGTTCAATTTAGGAAATTACAAAATGTTAGGGTACCCAAACCTTAAAAAATCGTTATGGAGATCCATACATTACTTTCATGTTCTAAAATTTATATTTAAAAAAATTTGCTTGAATTCGGTTTGATAATATCTAAAAGAATATTCCCAGCCTCAAATTATTTTCACTATTTATGGATATTTTTGTTATTATGGGGTAGTCGTTTAATAGAATTTTAATTTCAAGTGACTTTATCTATAAAAAATTAGGTACTTTACTCTTGTTAAAACAAAAACAATGCAGGTAAACTATCTCTCCCCCTTAACCTAACAAACCCATTTTTATATTTACACATTCATTGAGTAATAGTTTTATTATATGTAACTACTAAGGTATCTTAGCCTTCAAAATGAAGTACTTTATTCGACATCAAAAAGGTAGTTTTCAAAAAATCTACCTCCCCTTTGACTAACCTTTTTATTTATAGATATTTCATCTATGGATTATTGTTTGGAATATTATGACATTCTTTTCAGGATATTCTATTTATCAAAACTAAGTACTTTACTCTTGTTAAAAAGTAAAAGGTTGCAGGTAAACTACCCTCTCCCCTTAACCAATCTTCACCAAAATCAATAGGCTTGAGCCCTCTACAACTCAGGCAGGTATGTACAAAATTATTTGATTCTGTCTGAATTGACGGCAGTCATCGTTTGCCATAGAAAAAATTATGCACACAGACACACACACTTACACTTTTCGAATAATGACTTTCCTTCAGGTTTTGAAGGTAGTACAATCAGAATCAGCCCTTATCTGGAACACGATTTTTTTCGCCATCACCATACTTCCATTTCCTTATGGAACATGGAAGTAAAATAACTTAAAAATTTAAAAAATATAAAAGTATGTGTAAATGTATTGCGACAATACAATCATACGCTGTACTGTGCATTTTTTAGATAAAATGAATATTTAAATTAAATTTTTAAATTTGTAATAAATAAGCAGGTATGAGATTGAAAGCTGAGTTTATGTTAAAAATACGGCATGTAGACATACAGGAACCGACCTGCACGCTCACGCGATTGTCGCTGAGAGTGTGTACAGTAGTAAGTAATGTGTGTGAGTGAGGCCGGTTCGAGCATGAAAGTTTGCAATCTCACCCTAAATAATTGTCAAATTATAGTTTTTATTTAATTATAAGAAAACTATAAATGGTAGAAAAAATTCAAAGACTCCTAAATATGTATACAATTAATACACATTTGTAGTGAGAAAACGGCGTAAAAAGGACGCACAGCGCGAAATCAGTGCGATTTTAAGTGCGTAGTAATTATACGAATTATTTGATTACGATGGTAATTACGTTGAACATGTGTAATTAAATCATCCATCGTTAGAACACCCTGTAGTCCACATTAGACTTTGCCATTGGCAGAAATGTGCGAAAATATGAAATTGGACGATAGTAGGGGAACTGACGCCACCAAGCAATTTCAGACAGAAAGAATTCTGTTAAAACAGGTGCGGTACGATGCTCGAATATAAATAAGGGCACGGAAGAAGCCAGCCTTCTTCTCTATCAGTCTTCAGTAGCGGCGGGACGCTATGTCCAGTATCGACGCGAGTTTTAAATTTTGTTAATTGAACATTAAAGGCGGATGGACGCTATGTTCATTTTAGGTATCAAACAGTAACTTAGTCTGGTTACGAATACGATTATAGAACTTACTTGACGATGTGTACACACACAAACGTCCGTCACTCAAACAAGCTACGAGGTTACATCATGCAGAGGAATGCTATGCTGAACAATAGAGGCGTCTGGTAGAACAACAGCAGCTTGTGCAGAGCAACATATCACTCTACACTACAGCAACCAGATGGGACAATGAGTGACGAGTAACTGGAGGACGACAAGTGGAACTGGGGGAACGTGCAGGGAACTCCATCAGAAGAGGACCTACGGATCAACGGAGGACATGGGTATGAGTTACAGAATCGAGGTGACAGATAATCAATTTATAAATTTTAAATGAGAAACTAAAGACATTGAAAAGTCACTTTGAAATTTAAAAATAAATAAGAGTTATGTGAAATATAGATATAAAGGTTCAGAGAATCTAATTTAAATTTAATAAATATGTTCATTGATGTTTAACGATTAATTTAGTCAATTTAAATTTTATTTAAAGTTTGTAAAGCAATCAATGATCAATATGTATGCAATACATAAATTAACATAGTTGAAAGATATATAAAGAAAATAAAACAAAACTGCAGTAAAGCACACAGTTAGACTGAGCAGTCTTTTAAGATTAACAAATAAATTTTTAGAATATAACTTTGTTACTGTAGATTATAAGATTTATTTAATGATTAATGTATTGCCACATTTGAACGTTTTTAAGCGAATAATAATGAATATTTATGGCGAAGTAAGTGAAATTTTTAAACACGCTTGTGGTTTATGAATAAAATTATGAAAACTCGTTACAATTCAATCAATGACTACTCTTAATACCATTACACCCAAACTCCATTAATTGGTACACTTTACCAGTAATGTTGTATGAATTTGGCACTTTACAAATTAATGTACTTAAAGTTATAATTTGTTGTGTTATATAAATTTTCTCCCAAAAGCGTGGGGCTACACAATTTAAATTACATTTAAATTTGTAAGTTGTACTGTTATATAAATTGTCTCCCCAGAACGTGGGGCTAAACAAGTTAAAATACATTTAAGTTGGTAATTTGTACTGTTATAGTATATATGTAGGACATCAATTTAAGGAATTTTTATTCAAAATACAGACCTGGTATCTTTAATGACTTGATAATATTAATACTACACAAATCACCACTTGCAAATTTTGGACAGCCTTTCAACAGTTTGTAATCTATGTTTAAAAACCATATACTCTTTTGAACAGTTATATGTGAAAAGTTATATGTGGGGTGTAAGGTATAGGATGCGTCTCTTATAGCCTCTCCTATACAACCATCAGCCTCACCTTCATGAGTTGTAGCGGAAGTTCGCTGCATGGTGCACCCTGTTCACACTAACGAGGCTCTGACGACCGAGTGACCGCCGGTATAAGTGGTCCCCCTACTACCAAGTGCCAACGGCTTCTTTGAAGGCGGATGAGCGGGTAGTAGGTTAGGGCACTCTCTTGTCCTTGGGGTGTGAAAATACCCTAGAAGGCGGATGAACCAGAGATGGTCAACGGCATAGGATGCAGAAGGCAACGGGAAACCACTGCATTAAAGATCTGAGGATATCCCCAGGCTTTTAGCATGATGGCTACGTCTAATGCAAAATATTCCGGAGTTTCAATTCCCCCATTCGGTTCTCCGGGGGGGAAGGTGTTGGATAGAGTCAATTTTGAAGAAGTAAATCCTATTGTCTACAAACGAAAAAATGGATGCAAAATCGGCACTTGGAATGTTAGAACATTACTGAAGCCTGGTAAAATGGAAGAGGTAAAGCATTCTATGATAAAGGCAGAGCTTAATATATTAGGTGTCTGCGAGACAAAATGGGCAGGATGTGGTGATTTCGTATCAGGTGATTTCAGAATTATTTACAGTGGAAAGGAAGACCCAGGAAGAAATGGAGTAGCATTGTTCTTAAGAGGTGAATGGAAGAGTAGTGTCTTGAATACATGTCACAGTAGTGATAGATTACTGATGATAAAACTTAGGGCAGAGCCAGTTGATTTGTGTATAATTATGGTGTACTTTCCAACAACAAGTAGTAACGATGAAGATATAGAATTAATGTATGAACAGATTGAAAAGTTCCTCAAGATAATAAAGAAAGACGATAATGTAGTTATAATGGGCGACTTTAATGCATCTATTGGTGCTAACAGTAGTCAAAAATGTGCCGGGAAGTTTGGTTTGGGGAACATCAATGCACGAGGGGAAAGGTTACTTGAGTTTTGTGAGAAGTATGAAATGATCGTCACGAACACATGTTTTGAAGTCCCCAAAAGACGACGATACACTTGGAAAGCACCGGGGGATGTTAGGAGGCATCAGATCGATTATATTCTAGTCAGACAAAGATATAAGAACCAAGTCAAATCTAGTCATTCATATCCTGGTATGGATAGAGATAGTGACCATATTCCCGTTATGGCCAAGTGCAATATTCAATTTAGGAAAATCAGGAAATCTAAACAAAAGAACTGGTGCTTAGAAAAACTGACCGATGACAAAATAGTAAAAGAATTGGAAGAGGAGACAGACATGTTGATGGAAGGAAGGCCAAGTTGGGAGGGAGTAAGAGATGGAATAATTGCAACAGCACAGCGTGTTCTAGGGAGGAGAAAATTAGAACCACGGAAACCGTGGATGACACAGGAATTGTTGGATCTAATAAGGAGGCGTAATAAGCTGAGAAATAAGGATTATCAGGAGTACAAGAGAATAAAAAGTCAGATTACCTCTATGTGTCGCATTGAAAAAGAAAATTGGATGAAACAACTAAGTCTTGAAATAGAAGATGATTTCAGTAGAGGAAAATGTGATAGGGCATATTTAAGGATAAAATCGTTACAGTGGAAGCATAAGACTCGAAGTAATGTTGTTAAGGATAAAAATGGTAAAATACTTTTCGAAAATGATAAGGTCAGCGAGCGTTGGAAGGATTATATAGAGGAACTATATGACGGGGAAGCTGTGGTAGTCACGCAAGAGTTTCTAGAAAATGATAATGCTGTAGATAGAGATATGGTAGGACCGCCAATTAGCAGGGTGGAATTTGATTATGCCCTTAAAGGTCTGAGTATGAAAAAAGCGACAGGGCCTGACAGTCTACCAGCAGAGCTTTTGAAAAATGTAGGGGAGAGAACGAAAGACCAGCTATTTCGAATAATTTCTGGGTGCTATGAAGAGGGAGTATTGCCAGTTGATTTCATTAAAAGTAGAACAATCACAATACCAAAGAAAGGTAAAGTAGACGAGTGTGCTAATTATAGAACGATAGCCTTAATATCTCATGCTGCTCAGATTTTGCTGAACATAGTGAAGAACAGACTGGAAGGAAAGATTGATCACACTTTGGAGGAGGATCAGTTTGGATTTAGAGCAGGTAGAGGAACCAGAGAAGCAATCTTGGCTCTGCGGCAGATCTTGGAGAGGAGAATTGAAGTGAATAGGAAAACCTATTTAGTATTTGTGGATCTCGAGAAGGCGTTCGACAATGTTGATTGAAAGCTGTTGTTTCAAACTATGAGGAAGTCAGGACTTGACTGGAAAGTTAGAAGGGTAATCTTCAATATTTATAGGTTGCAAAGTACTGAAATAGACATAAATGGATGTAAAAAGGAAGCAATAATAAGAAGAGGGGTAAGACAAGGTTGCCCACTGTCACCGTACTTGTTTAAATTGTTTATAGAAGATGTTGTAACTCAGATGAAAAGGAGTTCTCGGGGAATTAAAATAAATGGGGAACGGATAAACAGTATTCGCTTCGCAGATGATATTGTACTGATGGCTGACTCAGAAAAGGATATGACCCGAATGTTAGGTACGTTTAACAAAATTCTTTACGCTTGGAGATTGAGGATAAATGTTAAGAAAACTAAAATAATGGTTGTAAGTAAAAAAAGAGAAGACATTAAATCAACCATTATGTTGAACAACACAATATTGGAGCACGTTACTGAATTTTGTTACCTGGGTAGCATAGTTACAAGTGGGAATAAGTGTCTGGCAGAGATTAAGAGGAGAGTAGCTCTGGCAAAACAAGCATTCCAGAGCAAAAGGAACTTATTAACAAACAACCATATTAGTATTGAAACAAGGAAAAAGTTTGTTAAGGTATTTGTATGGAGTGTTTTAACTTACGGGTGTGAATCGTGAACCTTAGGGAAGGTGGAGAGTGACAGACTTCAGGCAATGGAGATGTGGATTTGGCGGAGAATGACAAAAACTAGTTGGACAGATAGGAAGATGAATGAACAGATCTTAGAGGAAATAAATGAGAATAGAACACTGCTTAGGAGCATAGAGGTGAGGAAGATTAAGTTGATAGGGCATGTGATCAGACATAGTGCTTTTTTAACTAACATATTTGAGGGCAAAGTAGTGGGGAAGAAGCCCAAAGGAAGACCAAGAACTGCATACTTCCGCAGCACAATGAGTGTCGTGAATAGTGGGTCCTATGGAGAAATGAAGAATATCGCAAGGGATAGAGTGACGTGGCTACAGCGACAAGGCATTGCCTTTAGGAGTTCAAAAATATGTGAAAAGTGTTCAACATAAGATTATTGATATTTTTCAAAATATACAAAAACTTAAAAGCTATGACTAAATTACTTGTTATTTAGGCAATACGGTTGTAAACTTTACTAAAAGTTAATGGAGTATAATGGAATTTGTGGACTTTACTTATGACTGCTTTAAAATGTACTATATTTTAGTAAAAAAGCGTAATTAGTATTCTTGTAATTTTTTGGTATATGAAAAATTATATAATTTTAAAACTTATCTAATAATAAATTTATTTCGTTCAAAATAGTGACTGAATTCAGCAGCTCATGATTCTTACTATTAAGTGAAACGTAACAGGTCGGCTATACTATAACTATATCAAATACATATTAGGATGGGTAATAAATGATTTTTCTTTGTATCTCTAACGGATATTCAACCAGGGGTTTTTTCTTGTTCTTCTCCAGAGTATTTCACTGTACTTTCTCTTGCTATACAGAGCAGATCAACACAGACTTAATCGTCTGAATAGAAAAGGACATTGTGTATGTTGTTTTTAACAGTATACATATATTATACTGTTTGTATATGTATACAAACAGTGTATATATGTGTTTATATATTGTGACGATACGTTTACTAATATATAATTATATAAATTTGTTAATTTTTTTGTGTAAAAAAAATTTTGTTGTTTATATTTTTTTATATAATTAATTAAAATTAATTAATTAATTATGTTGTGTGGTGTTCCGAATCTTTTGTTAATTATTTTAATTGTTTTCATGACTTTTCTGTATTTTCAAATTCTCTCGCCACTTGATAGAATTGTCTCCAATAACAATCGATTTGTGTATTTTTCTTATTTGGAGGTTAACTTTCTTCGGGTGGTGAGATTCTGGTAATTAACTCTATTAAATTTACTTAATAAGTTAATTATATTTTAGGAATGAAAAAATGTTCAATTATGTAATATATAAGAAATTTTATTAACAATTATTTATTTCGACTCTTTATCGATATATAAATAGATTCTCACGGTATCGTTAATTCGTACAATTATTTATATAAGGATTCTTTTAGCAGTTATTTTAGGTAAAGTCAGAGAAATAAGGGCCAAGTTTATAAAGTATAACATTACAAATATATCAGCTTAAAGATTAAAATACAGATATGATAGTTAATATATAATGCTAAGTGAGCAGATTTCAAACCATTCTGTTGTAAAGGCCGTGTTGCGTTGCATTGTGGGTAATCAGTGATGGCTGCTTCTCCTGTATAGTTGAAAGACGGTCTCACCTCGCCGATTCAAAGTTCAATAAAAGATGCTTTCCCTCTGAATTTTCGTCCTTGTGGCTGCAATTCTTCCTTCTTGTGTTGGTGGAGTGTCTCTGGTTCAGTTTCAGTGTTGTACTTTGAAAAATAGTGTAGTAATAAGTAAATCTCACTTTTGTACGTTAGGCCGATATTTGCACTTTTGTGTGATGAAGTGTTTTTACTGTTTTAATCGGCTGAATGTTATAGTCACTGGTGTTCTGTTCTGTGTAGTATTAATTGAATGTCTGTACGTATTTATTTCACTTGGTTTCCGTTAAAAAATGTGTTTTTACCGAAACTCTCGTTTTTGCACTTTAGGCTTATAATACATTCGCCATTACGGTAGCAGAAATTAGGTTAAGGTTTACAAATTACTCGGATCGAGTGTGCTATTCAGCGTCTAATAATCAACTAACTTACTTCCTCCGTTTTCGGCTAAAGTCTTAGCCAAACCAATCTTGTTCAATACATTGTTCCAAATTTATTTGCATCCTGTGCATGTGAGAAAGTTACTGATTATATAACTGATTATATTTTTGTTATTCTTCAAATTTATTAACTAGTAAATACTTAATCTTCTTCTTCAGTTCATTCTGCTTAATTTGATACCAAATAATGCAGTTTTATTAAGTTTTTGGTCTAAAATGGTATTTTTTACTTCATTTTGTAATGGTAAGTTTTAGAATCACTTCCTGTCCTTGTCTTCCCAAATGATGCCATATTATAAGTTATATTAATGATTATATTAAATCTCAGATTGTAATAAAAGGTTTATCTTCCCTTAATTTCTTGCAATTAGATTAATCAGTTATGTTTTAAAATATTATACAGTAATATATAAATCCCGTCTCTAAATTTTGAGTTTTTACATTTCCATTTTTAACAATACTGGCTATAATTTTACAAAATCTTCCTTACTTATATTTCCAATTACATGACTTTATTACTGGTTTACCTTATATTAATTCCTTCAGTTTAATTGTTTTTCTGTACTTATTTCATCAAATTTGATGCTGTTTAGTTTTTAACATTTGACCTAGATTTCTAACAGTTTTTACATACAAAGTTTTTTAAATAATACATATTGATTTATACCCTCTCTGACTTTCATTGCTATTGTGACATAAATTAACATTTTCTTATTTTAACAAGTTAACAATTAGTATATGGTTCATACTATTAATACATAACACCTAACTCAAATTAACATTTGTCTTTCCAAATCAGACATTTTTTATACTCAATGATTAATAGTAATACATAATAAATATCATAAATAAAGAATGTTGTTCAACTCTAACATCTTATACTTAATTATTAACAATAATACATATAATAAATATTTCATAATTAAAGAATGTTAGTGGTTCTGACATTTTTAAATTTGTTTATTTTTAATACCTCATTCTATATAAACAAAACATAATTACTATAATCTTATTCTCTATTTCTTACTCTAGGTTCAAATATCAGTTTTTATCTGTCTCTTTTTGTTATTGGGGTAATGATATTTTGTCACTTCACTTTTATTATGGCCTGCTCTTGTTTTATTTTAGTCATTCTAATGAATGTTATATAAAAAAGTGGCAGTTATCTAAAAAAACACATGTATTATCGGTCATGATAATACTTTATTTACATTATTCATGAACACAAATTAAAGCACTTTAAAGTTGTAATATTTCACCATCTACTTAGTTTGTGAACTTCAATATTGAAACATAAGGTTTATTTTCTATAACACAAAAACTTGCACTGATTCTCTTTTTATTCCTTGACTTTATTTTTAAATAGTTATATAGTTCTACTAAAATCAAGAAGTCTGTTTATAGAATATAATGAAGGTTTGTTTTTTGGTATTATATTATTATCTCACATTGGTTCACTTTCAATTCTTACTCTATACACTTTTTGGCTTACATCTATTTTACATGTGGTTTTTACATTTGATATCTTGTTATACTTTTATTTATTATTATTATATTTATTTTGGGGTTTGGGTTTTTTTATAACAGCACTCCTTCTTCTTGTGGATGCTGTCTTGTTCTTGTTTCTTCATTGATCCCTTCTGTTCTTCTTGTTTCTTATAAAATTATTTCCTTCATCTTCTTGTGGATGTCATCAGGTTTTGTGTTTCTTCCTCACCTACTCTTCTTGTTTCTTGCAACATATTTTCTTTTCTTGTTGTGGGTTTAATCATTTTCTGGGTTTCTTCCTTACCTACTCCTATCCTACCTGGGTATTACCTTTTTTTTCATATTTAGTTTTTAATTTATGTTGATGATTCATCACTCGTTGTAACCTTAGTTTTACATGAACTTTTATTTTAATCAATTATTGTATTCCACGGTGGTTCTTAATTAATTCTTTATATTATATTGCTTTCTCGGATTTAACAATATTATTATTTTATTTTTATGATCATTTTACCATTCATTTTTATGGGCTTATCTGTCATGCTACAGATTGCTCTCCTCCAGAAATGATTATTTCAGACTTGATTATGGATGAAATAATTGCTTATGACAATTTTATTATTTTTTATTCTGCATTTTCCTCTCCATTTATATATCGACTTTTTCATATTTGAGCTTAATAAATTTTATAGTCACTTATCTGACTTTTGATTCTTCTTGGATAGTTAGTGTTTTCTGAGATATATTATTATTATTTTTATTATTATATACTTTCTTTTTCTTATAAACTTCGTGTTTTATCCTTGGGATATTAATTCCCTAACGTTCCCTAACCTGTGAGCTGGGGCAGTTCAGAGGGGCACTGTGGGCAACATACTCTGCTGGCCATACATCACTTCAAATTGAGTCCAGAGGCAAATCATCTCTGCTCGAAAACATAATGCTGCTGGAATTATCTACAGACAGTCATCGAATAAAAATTACCTAAAAATAGTCCACCTTATGACTATTTTTTTAAAAATATATTTGGATTCTTCACTTCGTTGTTTCTCAGATTATCTCACATTTTCTATCTTAGTTATTCTTCTTACTATTTATTATTTTCATTATATATATTCTTCTAACATTTAGCTCGTCTGATATATTCTTTTAATTATAGTTGGAAACTTTTGTTAATATTTTTTGTTACTATTTATAGTGTAACTTTTTCCTTCTTCATCTGAATTCTCATTACATTTTCTTCTGGTTATTTACATTGATAGCATACTTTTTATATGTATTTTCTCTTTGGTTCTTATTCATTATTTGAATGGTCTTATTTTATGTTAGTTAATTTTTTCAATTTGTTTCTTTGTAATTGATATTTAAGTTGTCATTGTGATCATATTACTAAAACATATTTTTCTTTCTTTTCTCTCAGAAAGTTATTAATCCGTCTTTGATTCTTTAAAATTAACTTATTTATATTATATTTCATGTGGTACTTCTTCTCTTTGCGTTTCATATATGTCTTTTTTTTTTTAAATCATCTTCTCCATATGTTTGGTATGAGTTGTTCTTCTTTGTTTCTTCAGAACTGAGTAATATCATAATCATATTTCTTGATTATCTGTTTCCATAATTGTTTCATAAGTAGTTATGCATAGGTCTTTTTTTTTTTTTTTTTTTTAATAACAGATTCTTCTCTTCGTTTCGAAATTATTCCCTTCTCTTGTATATCACACTCTTTTTTGTTTTTCTTCTCTACTCCTTCAAATGTTAGATATTCACATTTATTCTGGATTATTTTTAATTTTTTTTCTTAATTAATCATATTATTTTTTTCTAAATTTATTTATAAGTGGATCTTATTTATCTTTAGAACTTTGTTAGTTTTATACAAAATTCAAATTCTTCTTTTTATTTATTCCCATAACTTTTTCATAAATCATTTGTAATAAGTTGATCTTATTATGTTTTTAAATTTTGATGTTTAAATTCAAAATTCAAATTCTATTTAATTCATTTATTTCCAAATTTTTTCTTGCTAAATTGTTTGTGTAATCTGATCTTACTAATCTTTTAGAATTTAGATATTTATTCTAAATTCATTTTCTTCTTTTTAATTATTCCAAATTGTTTCTTTCAAATTTATTTGTAGTAATTTGATCTTACTTATATTTTGGAATTTTCCGGTTTATTCTAAATTCATTTTCTTCTTTTTAATTTCCATAAAGTTTTTTCATAAATATTTGGTAATAAGTTGTCCTTACTTCATTTCTGAATTTCATTGTTTTTAACAAAATTCAAATTCTTCTTTCTTATTTAATCTCAAATGCTTTCTTTCAAAAGTTAGTGGTAAGTTGTTATTACTATATTTTAGAATTTATTTGTTTATTCTAAATTCATTCTTCGTAATACTTTTTTATGGAGGCTTGGTTGTACACTCCTTTAACTCTTCCGGAAACTATTTCTTTCAGTTCGTATGTATTATTATTTTTATTTTTGACAACGACATATGGTCCAGTATATAGTAACAATAGTTTTTTTGTTATCCCTTCTAGGGTGCTGGGTAGTTCTCGATTTTTTAACAGAAATTTTTCACCCTCTTTTTAAGTTATTATTCGTCCTATTGCCTTTTGATATTTGGCTTGCCGTTTCTCTTGGTCTTCGGCCACCTTGTTATAGAACTTCACCTGGTCAAACTTACGACCATCGTTCGTTGGGAACTATATTATTTCTTCAATCTCTCGGGGGGTTGGTTTCTCATACATGGCGGAGTAAGGGGTAATTCCTATGGCTGGATGGTGGGCGAAATTTAAGAATTTCTCTGTTGCTGCTAAGTACTCCTGCCACTTTTTCTGTTGGTTGTGACAGTACGTTCGCAAGATTCTACCCACTTCTCTCAGTACTCTCTCTGCCGGATTACTACTTGCGTGGTAGGCTGACGTCTTATATGTTTTAATCCCAAGTGATAATAATGTGTCCCGCCATCTTCTCCCTTTAAACTGAGTACCATGGTCGGTAATGATTGAAGATGGTTTACCTTTTTCTGGCACATATAACTCTGTTATGACTCCGAGAACTTTTGTTGTGGTTGCCCGATTAACCGGATATAGCTTTACGTATTTTGTAAAATGGTCCATTATTATGATTAGGTATTTGTACCTGTGTCGACCGCCACTACGGGGAAATGGCCCGCAGATGTCTAAAAACACTTTTCCCAGTTTCTCTTTCCATGTTATCGGTATCATTATACCTTCTTTCTTTTCGTTGTTAATTTTAACGCACTGGCAAATACTACATGACTTCAGGTAATTTCTTACCTTTCGGTTGATGTTTTTTATTTTACAATTCTCATCTAAAGCCTGTATCAATTTCAGCGCTCCCATATGGCCATACATTATATGGTAATCGATTATAACCTCCTTCTCGATTTGGTTCGGAATAATCACCTTCCATGTTTCTTTATTCAAGGCTGTTTTGACGAATAGTATACCTTTGTTGACATGGTAGTATTTAGAAACGGTGTCATCGCCGGCTTCCAATCGATTAATAATGTTTTTTAATTTAGGGTCAGATTGTTGGTGGATACGGATGTTTATCAATAAAGCTTCTAAATCGGATCTGGTTTTAATCAGGTTGTAAATTTTGACTAAGCTCTCCTTCTCTCCCTCGAAAGTCTGGTCTTCCAAATTGATCCGTGACAACACATCGGCTACCACATTCTTTTTCCCCGGAATATACTCCCATTGTAAGTTGTATTCTTGTAGGGCGAGTACCCATCTAGCCAATCGGCCGTGACTCAATTTGCACCTACGTAGAAATGAGATGGATTTATGATCAGTGCGGACGGTAACTGGATACCCGAGAATGTATGTCCGGAATTTGCTACATGCGAATACTACGCTAAGCAATTCTTTCTCGGTCACATTGTAATTCTTTTCGCATTGATTCAGGGTACGACTAGCAAAGCTTATCACCAAATGGTGACCCTCCTCATCTTCCTGATATAATGTTGTTCCTAAGGTGATGTCGCTAGCATCACAATTCAAAAAGAAAGGTTTCTTAAAATCCGGGTGACGAAGTATAACACTTTCTAAGAACTTTTCTTTTATCCGTTGTAAGGTAATATCCTGTTCTTCACCCCAGGTTCATTTGTTTTTTGCAGACAATTGTGGTTGAAACTTGGCTGTCAGCTCGGAATATTTGTGCTGAAACTTTCTGTAATAGTTACAGAGTCCGGGGAAAGATTGTAACTGTTTCCTGTTCTTTGGTTTAGGGAACTTCTGAATTGCCTCCACTTTTTCTGCTGATGGGGTAATACCTCTATCGTCTAGGTTGAAACCTAAGAACTGTACTTCTCGAGCAATGAACTTGGATTTCTCCAATTTCAGAGTTATATTATTCTGCGCTAACTTTTCGAGTACATGTTCTACTCGGTAACAGTGTTCCTCCCAGGTCTCCGAAGTAATGAGCAAATCGTCTACATAGACTGTGGTAAATTGGAGTGCTTCCTGTCCAAGTATTTGGTCCATACAGGCCACAAAGATGGCTACTGAATTTACAAGTCCGAAGGGCAATCTCTTGAACTGGTAATTGCGCCCTTCGAAAATGAACGCCACATACTGACGACCTTGTGGGTGCAACTCCACTTGCCAGTAACCACATACAGTGTCCCATGTGCTGATAAACTTGGTGCCGTGAAATCGTTTTATGATCTCCTCTATTTCACGGGTGATATTTGGTCATTAAATATAGTTTTATTTAGCTCGCGCGCATCCCAACAAAGCCGGACTTGTCCGTTTTTCTTGGGAACAGCAATGATTGGACTAGTGTATGGAGATTGACTAATCTCAATTATGTCACTGCTAATCATCTTATTAATTTCCGTTATCACGGCCTCCTTCAGTGAATGCGCGATTGGGTATGACCTCCGGTTAAATTCCACGTTTTCCTTAAACTCAAGTTTACACTGGTAGTTCTTGACTTTGCCTGGTTCATCTGAAAATACGGACTTATCTTTTTCGTACACCCTTATTAAACGATTTGCTTGGTGTATGGGTATTTTCTCGTTGTTGGTTCCGCACTGGAAGTCTCGTATTTCTTGTATCTTCACTGACCATAAATTCTCTACTCCATTATTATATATTATTGGTTTATTCAGGGAGCTGTTCTCTACAAAATTTATCTTACGAAGTTGTTGGTGTATTGTATTGGGAAGTATATTCGCGCCTCCTATCAAATCTGCTGTCCACATTATTCCGTCTGGAAATAGTGATACCTTTCCTTGGTTAAGGTCGATAATGGCGGAGTACCTTCTTAAAATATCGCAACCTACCAATATATTGAATGGTAATCCGGTGGCAATCAAAAATTCCATATCCAAAGCTATACCACGGCTAACGACATTTACGGAAACTTGTTTTCGAATAGTTTTGTTCTGGCGGCCAGTTGCACCTATTAAGACAATATTATTTACTGGTAACATAGGCAAAGTTTTACCACACTCTTTCTGGATCCTTTCCAGTTCGATTACATTTATAATTGAGATATTCGCACCGGTATCAATCATGATTTTCGCGGGGATTCCTTCGACTTTCGCTTTTATATACAATATCTCATTGTTTTGACTATCGAGGCTAGTTTCGTTTTCCTCCAATAGTTCCGTTCTTATGTTCTTTAAGTAGTTGTTACTTATGATGGTGATGCTTTTTGATTCGGTTGCCTCTTGCAACTCGTTTTTATACCCAGGAGATAGGAGCAGTAACCGGTCGTGATAGTTTATCACTGCCTTCTCCCGTTTAAATTATTGTTGTCATCGTTGGCACTCGGATTGACCGAAGCGTCGTTTTGGAAACCTTGCGTCGGTTCCTGCCGCTCTGTATCCTGTTCGAATGTTAGTTCTCTGTTTTGCTGTCTGCCAGGATCCTCTATACTGGTACTCCTTCTTCTTTGTTCATACCTCGGACTGTTCCGTTCTTCGCTTCTTCGTCGGCGATCTCCATCGTGGAAACTATTCCTCCGCTGACGGTTGTATCTTCTCGGCCCTCGATCTTCGGCTCTTATAAAATTAACGCTTGGACGGGAAACTCTATTATTATTATTATAGTTAGTATTGTAATTCCTATTGTTTTGGTAATATCGTTCGTTATTACCGGGGTAGGGGTTTCTCTGACTATATGAATTGTTAGGGGGTTGATAATAATTATTACGGTTATTCGGGTATTGGTTGTTATTCCTATTACTGTTCTGGTTGCCGTTAAGTTATTGTTATTGTTCGGCGGGTTATTGTTGCCGTTGTAATTATTTTGCTGGTTGCGGTTTCCTGGATAGTTATAACCGTTACTGGGGTTCTGGTTAGTTCTCACCTCTGGTCTATCATTCCTCCTCCTACTCTGACGGTAGTATTCTTCGTTTTCATAGCTTTCCAACAACTCGGTCATGGCCTGCACTGTTTTAATCTGGCTACCTCTCCTCGCTCTGATAATATCCTCATCGTAGTCATAAGATAGCTTGTTCACTAGATATTTTTCGGGTATTGCTGGTACTAGGTGTTTTGCCAGGCACACCTTCCCTAGCAAATAGGCTGTCATGGTGCTGCCTATTTGGGCCCTGTATCGTCCGTGGCAAATATTATCTCTTATCAGGTTCTGAGTTGTTTCTGACCAGTATTTAGCCTTAAACAGGTTCCTGAACTGTTGGTAGTCCGCAATCTCGCTACGGTTCGCCATCCACCAGTTATCGGTCATATCCCTGAATGACTCGTCTAATATTTCCCGGTTATTTCACCGGTTCCCGGTGTGGCATTTGCTCCCTCTATGCTTTGCAAAATATTCTTCTATCCGCGCTAGGAACTCCATGGGTTTTCTCTTATACTGCCGGAAATTCAGCCATTCCCGGTTTTCATTGATGGGTATCCCGGTAAAATTAGTGGGTCGGCTTCTCAGGACTTCCATTTCTTCTTGGCTCTGCCGTACCTGACCCGTGATATTGGTCATAGCCTCTTCCATCCCGTCACATCGTTCCGCGACTTGACTCCGTACTCTCCCGAGTTCTTCCTGAGTTTCCTTCCGTTATTCTTCCACTTTCCTGCGACTATGCTCTTCAATATTCGTAAACTTGATGTTTACCACTTTCTTGAATTCTTGTATTTCCCTTTCGGTTTGGTTACACTTTCCGTCAATTTCCCTGATTTGTTGGTTCATTATCATGGTTTCTTCTTTCAATTTTTTATTTATGGATTTCTTATTATCGTTGAGTTTCTTGCTCATTTCTTCTCTTAACAACTCCATCCTTTCGTCTAGCTTGTCCAGGGTTTCTTGGTTAACCTCCCTTAATTCTTCTCTTAATAATTGGTTATCCTCTCTCAATTCTTCCAACTTCTCCCCCATTTCTCTTCCATTTTCCTGTTATTTCCTCCATTTTCTGATTAGTTTCATCAATTTTCTGATCAAGGATCAGTTGTCTTCCTTCATTTCCTTGCTGGTTTCCTCTATTCTCTTATTGGTGTTTTCAATTTTATTACCCAACTCTTCTTTGGTTATTATGAATTCTTCCATCAAAGATTGGTTGTCCTCCTTCAAATCTTCTAATTTTTTCCATTCTCCTCCATCTTGGATTCTATGTTTTTATTCATTCCTTCCATTTTTTTACTTAAGGATCGGTTGTCTTCCTTCCTGTTCTCGTCCATTTTCTTACTACTTTCCTCCATCTGCTTCTTACTGGATGTTAAAACTTTGTACTGTATTTATTATCTGTGTGTCGTAACCACTGCACTGCGACACGGGCGGATGACGTCACTTGCTTATCAAGCGCTGCCGGCAGTCAGCCGGACTGACGGTGGACAAGTTAAATTTAGTTTCTAATTAGACTCCGAGCGTCACTCTCGTCAAAAATCACTCTTCCAGCCACGGCTTCTGGATCATTATCCAATTTTCTTCATGTGCAGTTTGCACCAAATTACTTAGACGACCTTCGTCTAATTTACATGTATCTTGACATTTATCAAAACTAAATTAACGGGCGTTATGGCCTTTAAACATCCGCACGTGTCGGCAATGTCTTCTAAAATTTAACGTTTTCAATAAATGTATATTACACATCAGAATTACAGTCCACTTCATTACATTTCAAACCCAGCCCTTTCTACTTAGCGTCTTTGGAACCACTCTAGAACTTCAAGAGCTTTCAGTACGCAACATTTTTGGTCCAACCGAACCGGATTTCTTACTTTGTTCACATGAAATTAATATTTCATTTAATGGGCCCAAACGAAACGCCGCGGCGTTTCGTTCAAGCCCCAACATTCTCAACTTTGGATTGCTGACAGTTGCGTGCCTCTATAAACTTTCAAAATTACATTACAATCAACACGACAAGATTCTGCAGAGCAGTAAACCAGAGACGACGGGACACGGCAGGACAACATTTGTGATTCTACATCAAAAACTTCCACAGCTTTAAATTATGGAGAGATACAACATCAGGCGTCATCTGACCAGTAGAGACAGGAGGTGCAACAGCTCCTAACAGGATCGAGCAGCGGGATCAAAGCCAGCTTCAGCACGTCTGGATCAACGTCCACGTGACTATGAACCTTTTACTTATATTTAACGTTTCAAGCAATATTTTACATTTAGCAGTTATTTTTAACACATTTGTGTAAACACGTACCATCATTATACAATACACGTTAGTAAGTTGTTGGCAGCTCATTGTGAGTTCAAACATCAAAGATAAAAATATATGTATTATTATCATTTAATTTCATAATTTTAATAATTTTTAATTGCCAACAAAGTTTGATTAATAGAGAGAGTAAGCATATGTTGTAGCAAGTATTGTGTTCATATACATAACGATCGCTAGCTACCGCAACGTATTCAGATTTATCAAAATTTAAGTTTATGGTTCACATGCTCTGCGCTCAAATTATTCAAAAGTATTTTTTAAATTGTAATCATGGCAGATGTAAAAGCTTTAATAAAAAAAACGAGGCACCATTAAAGCTTCGATATCCCGCGTAAATACTTTCGCGGACAACTTCGATTTGGAAACCAGCGATCATCATGCGCTGAAAATAAAACTTCGGCATTTGATGGAATTATCCACCAAATACGATGAAATACAAACTCAAATCGAATCCGAGGAAGCGGACTTTGCTTTAGCGAGTGATAGGGTCCAAACTGAAGACGATCTTTGTAACATAGAGTGTAAATTGCAACACCTGCTGGAGCAAGCTGAGCATATGAACCAGAAACCCTAAATTAATGCTGAAAGTAAGCATCTTAAAACACCCCCCATTCAGTTGGAACCGATCAAATTACCTCGGTTTGCGGGAAGTATTATTGAGTGGCAGCATTATTATCATATTTTTCTTGAACTAATTCACGTCAGAGCCGATCTGACGGACATACAAAAACATCACTATTTTCACTCGTCATTAACTGGCGAGGCGCTTAACGTAATAAAGTCATTGCCAATCACTCATGAGAATTACGCGGTGGCTATCGATCTGTTGAAGAATAGATATGACAGTAAGCTAATTGTCTCCGCTCATCATGTCGAGAAGGTCCTGACCGTACAATCGATTCAAAAAGAATCTCAAGTTAGCATATCTAGATTCATTGATGAATTCTCAGCCAATATCAGTGCTTTAAATAATCTCAACTTGCCAGTTAACACATTCGAAATCATTGTCATGCATTACTTAGCTAAAAAACTTGATAGTTACACTTTCCGGCTGTGGAAAGAGAGCTTGTCGGAACATAAATTCCCTGATTTTAATAATTTTATGAAATTCCTAAACTCATGCAGACAATTACTACTAAATCTTGATAGCGCAACTACCTCAACGAGCAAGTTATATACCAGCGATAAGACTCCTTATCGCAAGGCAGTTAAACCGATAAGCGCTCCAAAGGGGGCATTCCATTCTCAGGTCGGAGATAATTTATGTAGACTATGCAACGGTAAACATAGAATTATTGACTGCTTACAATTCACATCGCTTTCTGTCCCTGAAAGAAAAAGCGTCATAATAAAAAACAAACTTTTTTTAAATTGCCTTCGTCCGGGTCACGAAAGTTCGCAATGCCCATCCAAATTGTCTTGTAAAAAATGTGCAAGGCGTCACCACACCATGATTCATGTCCTCAACAAAGACGGATCTTCCATTAATAACCAGTGCTCACTAAAGTTGCAAACGAATAAATCAATATTGTCATCCACCGCTGTCTGTATGACCACTAATAAGGCCGGTAGAAAATTCCCCGTTAGAATTTTATTGGATTCCGGCTCGCAAGCAAATTTCTGCACAATGGATTTCGTCCGTAGAATGGGCCTTCAATTGGTTAAATCGCAATTGCCCATAACGGGCATAAACAACTCACTCTCCCAGGTTGACTTCAGTACAAAGGTAAGGCTACATTCTCGCTATAAACCCTTTACGTTAAACGTGCATTGTGCAGTACTACCCAGTATAACTAATGATTTACCGGCGGAATCGTTCGATCTCGCCTCTTTGAATTTACCGAAGCACTTATTCTTAGCTGATCCACACCTACACTGCTCGTTGCAAGTCGATGTACTCCTCGGCGCTCAATATTATCTCCAATTAATTGAACCTATTAAATTTATGCGCGGACCGCACTTTCCTATTATTCAGGAGACAAAGTTAGGATTTATTCTAGCCGGTAACTTACCCTTCAATGTCGACATAACTAAAACGGTTTCGTCCTTTATGGTCTGTAAGGATTATCATCTGACTATCGTCAGATTCCCTCGCAATTAAAGGAATTCTGGAAGTTGGAGGAGGTCTCTAGTAGTGAAACCTACTCTGAGGACTCAGCGTGTGAAAGGCATTTTGTGACAAGTACTGTCCGCAATCACGAAGGGAGATTCGTGGTATCCCTGCCTCGCAGATTAGACAAATCTCATTTGGGAGATTCTCTCCGCAGAGCTATCCGCTGGTTCCAATCGCTAGAGTTTAAGTTCAAGCAGAACCCTGCCCTTTACAAGGGCTATAGCGAGTTCATGCGTGAATACGTGAAGCTTGGTCATATGTCTCCACTTAATGATTACGATTTTTCGCTTGACAAATCAGACATTTTTTATTTGCCTCATAACTCGGTCTTTAAGTGCTCTAACCTAACCACTAAGTTACGTGTGGTTTTTGACTGCTCCGCTAAAACGACAAATAATCTGTCCCTCAACGATACTTTAATGGTCGGTCCCACGATCCAGCAGGATCTGTTCACGATCATGGTTCGTTTTCGTACTCACCGATACACACTTACTGCAGACATAGAAAAGATGTATCGTCAAATTATGGTTAACCCGAAGGATTCAAATTTGCAACGCATCGTTTGGCGTGACGCTCCGCATAAGGAACTACAACATTACGCTTTAAGGACGGTTACGTATGGGACTGCTAGTGCCTCTTTCCTTGCAACTAGATGTCTGGCGCAGATAGCCTACGAAAATAAATCCGATTACCCTATGGCTTGTATAGCCATAGCCAATGATTTTTATGTAGACGATCTTATTACGGGATCGGACGATCCAAACGTGTTAGCCAAAATGAAATTCGACATCGTGGAGTTGCTAAAAAGGTATGGTTTTACGTTGCATAAGTGGTTTTCTAACCACCATGAGATTAAGGCCTCTCGCGCCCAAGTATCCCATGACTTCAGCAAAGGTCAAAAAGTGCGTACATTGGGAATCCAATGGAACGTTGACAAGGACAGTTTTTTATATACCGTTCGGGGTAATGACAATTCGACCGTATTTAACAAAAGAAGCGTGTTGTCGGTCATTGCAGGGATTTACGACCCGCTGGGTCTTATCGGTCCCATTACATTTTGGTGCAAACATTTTGTACAACAGTTGTGGTTGGCGGGAACAAGTTGGGACGAACCCCTATCTTGGTCATTAGCCAATCAATGGCTGGAACTCTACTCTCAATTAGTTTCCGACACTCATTTTAAGATTACGAGGTCGGTTAAGAGTTTGAGCAATTATCAAATTAGTTCATTACAGCTTCACGGATTCGCCGACGCCTCGGCTAAAGGTTACGCGTGTTGTATTTATGTGCGGGCGGTCTATTCGAACGGCGCCATATCGTCAAACCTGTTGTGTGCTAAATCTAGGGTCGCTCCGCTGAAACAGATAACGCTACCCCGGCTTGAACTTTGCGCTTGTTTATTGCTAGCGCAATTAACTTCTAAGGATTTAAACGCCGTCAACTACAATTTTGACGGACTATATCTCTATTCGGCTCGATGATAACGTTGCATTGGATACATCAACAATCGTCCCGCTGGAAGGTATATGTGGCCAACCGTGTCGCGGAAATTCAGCCTCTTGTTAGTAGGGGAACTTGGCATCATGTATTATCACATGACAACCCTGCCGACATTTTATTACGCGGTTGCCTCCCTCGTAGTTTGCACAGCCTAAATCAATGGTGGCATGGTCCGTCCTGGTTGGCCCATGAGTCAGCATCATGGCCCACTAGCGCCTTCGACATTCATGCTCCCTGTACTTACCCCGACCTTGAGCAGGAACGTCGTAAGCCGGTCCAAACATCACTGATTGTCACCTCTTCCACCCATAGCTATGTTGAAAATTATTCATCCCTTACAAGACTCATTCGAGTCTTCGCATATTGCCGCAGATTTATTCGCAACTCTAGGCTCCCGTTTGTTGACAGGGTCACGTCCTTTTTGTCTGCTCAAGAGTTGCATGACACACTTTTGTTTTTTGTTCAGCAATCTCAGCAGTTGCACTTCGGCATAGAAGTTAAGGAACTTGAGGCACATCGTTGCCTTCTTCGCAGCAGTAAAATTCTGGCACTCAACCCCTTCCTGGATGAATCAGGTATTTTAAGAGTGGGTGGACGCTTACAATTCTCCCCACTTAACTACGCGAGTAAACACCAAATAATATTGCACCCGCACTCTCATCTCACTAAATTAATAATTGAGTATGAACATATCCGTTTGTTGCACTCTGGGGTGCAATCAACTCAAGCTTCGCTCAGACAGAAATGTTGGATCATTCACGACAAATCTTATATTCGCTCAGTAATACATAAGTGTATCATTTTTTTCCGTTATCGTGCTAGAGGCGCGAATCAATTATTAGGTCAGTTACCCCCTTCTAGGTTAACGCCTGCTAAGCCATTTTCCCAGTCGGCCGTGGACTACGCCGGTCCTGTACTTTTACGCCATGGCGGGCAGCGCTCAAAGTCCACGTCAAAGGCATACATCGCGTTATTCATATGCATGAGCACAAAGGCCATCCATTTAGAATTGGTGTCAGATCTCACCTCCAACGCCTTTATAGCGGCTCTAAAAAGGTTCATCGCGCGCAGAGGTATTCCCGCGCAGATATTTTCGGATAATGGTACGAACTTTCGTCGTGCCAACAGCACCTTAAACGAATTGTACAAATTTTTAAGGTCAATGGAAGTTGAACAATCTTCTAAGGAGTTTTGCGGTCTCCGTGGTATCAAGTGGTCCTTTATCCCTCCCTCAGCCCCTCATTTCGGTGGTTTGTGGGAAAGCGGTGTTAAAAGTGTTAAATATCATTTGCGTCGCGTAATCGGCGGTACTATATTGAATTTTGAGGAGTATTCCACTCTTCTCTCTCAAATTGAGGCTTGCCTTAATTCACGCCCTTTATGTGCTGTGTCCGACGATGCTAGAGACCCTGAACCCTTAACTCCCGCTCATTTCTTGGTCGGTGCTCCACTGACTGGACTTCCGGAACCCGACTATACCCAAGGCAATACTAGTCATTTGGGCAGATGGCAACTGCTCCAAAAATTTACGCAATCCATCTGGAAACGATGGTCTAGGGATTATCTGCATCAGCTGCAGCAGCGCAACAAATGGCGCACGGCGTTTGAATGTCGGACAGCTTGTCCTCATTTTGGATGATAATTCCCCCCCCCCCCACTTCAGTGGAAGCGAGGGGTAATTACTAATGTTTTTGCGGGTCAAGATTCATTAGTGCGCGTCGCGGAAGTTCGCACCGCGCTAGGTATCTTACGCCGACCCATCCACAAATTATGCCCCCTTCTGGTGGCAACAGACTAGTCGTATGCGTGCCATACGAGACGTACTAGGATTGTGAACTTGTCACATTGCCTGGAATTCACCCGGAAAATTCCCGGGGCGATCATACAAGTCAATTGTATCATTAGCGTTGTAATTATTATTACTAAGTTCTGATAGCTATTATTGCAATAGTTAGTGCGTTTTCATTTTATTATCAATTATGTATTGTTATATGATTATATATTCAACTTTGAAAATTATTATTGTACCAATTATTGTATATATTGTATTTTTCAATGTCATGTATTATTGAATTTTGTGATCTTGATTATACTATTATGTACCTTTAATTATTATGTCAGTCTTTATGTATTATGTATACTCGAAACTCATGTTATGTATTTTTACATTGGATATGTCTACCATATCTCGATGTCCCATTGAACTTTGATGTCATTATGATAACCTTATGTACATATACATTGTTATGTTCTTATTATTTGTATTACTATATATGAAGCAGTGTTCAAGATGGTTTCTCTTATATAAATTAAGGTTTGTCACTTACGTTTTTGTTAAAGTTTAAATATATGTATTTCATGTCCATATGTTCATGCTTCAAGAGAGATCATGTTTAGTTATGCAAAGACTCGTTTTTATCATGATTTTTTTTTATTTTGTACCTTTTCTAGCACAGAAATTGTTTTGTTTTGACTTTGAGCTTTTCTGATAGATTTATGAATTTTGTTACCTACAGATTTTTATGTTAGAAGTGATTTACTTTAATCCAAGGGTCAATTTAATGTACAAGCCCTTTAAGTATATTATGTATTGTTTATATATAACATTGATAATATTTTGTAGTATACTGTTCCCAATTAATTTAAATTTCAAAATCGTCCCGATTTTGAGCGGGCAGTATGTTCAAATTTTGTACTGTATTTATTATCTGTATATAAATTAAGGTTTGTCACTTACGTTTTTGTTAAAGTTTAAATATATGTATTTCATGTCCATATGTTCATGCTTCAAGAGAGATCATGTTTAGTTATGCAAAGACTCGTTTTTATCATGATTTTTTTTTATTTTGTACCTTTTCTAGCACAGAAATTGTTTTGTTTTGACTTTGAGCTTTTCTGATAGATTTATGAATTTTGTTACCTACAGATTTTTATGTTAGAAGTGATTTACTTTAATCCAAGGGTCAATTTAATGTACAAGCCCTTTAAGTATATTATGTATTGTTTATATATAACATTGATAATATTTTGTAGTATACTGTTCCCAATTAATTTAAATTTCAAAATCGTCCCGATTTTGAGCGGGCAGTATGTTCAAATTTTGTACTGTATTTATTATCTGTGTGTCGTAACCACTGCACTGCGACACGGGCTGATGACGTCACTTGCTTATTAAGCGCTGCCGGCAGTCAGCCGGACTGACGGTGGACAAGTTAAATTTAGTTTCTAATTAGACTCCGAGCGTTACTCTCGTCAAAAATCACTCTTCCAGCCGCGGCTTCTGGATCATTATCCAATTTTCTTCATGTGCAGTTTGCACCAAATTACTTAGACGACCTTCGTCTAATTTAGATGTATCTTGACTTTTATCGAAACTAAATTAGCGGGCGTTATGGCCTTTAAACATCCGCACGTGTCGGCAATGTCTTCTAAAATTTAACGTTTTCAATAAATGTATATTATACATCAGAATTACAGTCCACTTCATTACATTTCAAACCCAGCCCTTTCTACTTAGCGTCTTTGGAACCACTCTAGAACTTCAAGAGCTTCCAGTACGCAACACTGGATTTGATTTCTTCCATCATCATCCTGAACATCACTTGTATGTTCCCATCCTCAGTTCGTGTTGGCTTTTCTAATTGTTCCTTCCGGACATTGACTTCCCCTGTTTGTGTGGGCATCTCAGGTTGTTCCTCTGGTTGTGCGGGCTGTTTAGATAATACTGGTGGTAATAACCTTTCTACATCTTCCACTGGCGTCGCCTCTTTGTTTTCCATATCGATTTCAATTCCTTTTCGGCCTCCGCAGCCCGTTTCTTTGACGTTGCTCGTCGTTGCATCTTCCCTTTTCTCTAACTCTATAACTGCTGCCAAGCTCCAATTAGGGATTGGGCAAATTGTAGTGGCCTGTCAATCGCCAATTAAAGCACCTCAGTTGTGCGCCAATTTGTAACGATACGTTTACTAATATATAATTATATAAATTTGTTAATTTTTTTTGTGTAAAAAAATTTTGTTGTTTATAATTTTTTTTATATATAATTAATTAAAATCCATTAATTAATTATGTTCTGTGGTGTTTCGAATCTTTTGTTAATTGTTTTAATTGTTTTCATGACTTTTCTGTATTTTTAAATTCTCTCGCCACTTGATAGAATTGTCTCCAATACCAATCGATTTGTGTATTTTTCTTATTTGGAGGTTAACTTCCTTCGGGTGGTGAGATTCTGGTAATTAACTCTATTAAATTTACTTATTAAGTTAATTATATTTTAGGAATGAAGAAATGTTCAATTATGTAATATATAAGAAATGTTATTAACAATTATTTATTATTTCGACTCCTTATCGATATATAAATCGATCCTCAGGGTATCGTTAATTCGTACAATTATTTATATAAGGATTCTTTTAGCAGTTATTTTAGGTAAACTCAGAGAAATAAGGGCCAAGTTTATAAAGTATAACATTACAAATATATCACCTTAAAGATTAAAATACAGATGTGATAGTTAATATACAATGGTAAGTGAGCAGATTTCAAACCATTCTGTTGTAAAGGCCGTGTTGCGTTGTATTGTGGGTAATCACTGATGGCTGCTTCTCGTGTATAGTTGAAAGACGGTCTCACCTCGCCGATTCAAAGTTCAATAAAAGATGCTTTCCCTCTGAATTTTCGTCCTTGTGGCTGCAATTCTTCCTTCTTGTGTTGGTGGAGTGTCTCTGGTTCAGTTTTAGTGTTGTACTTTGAAAAGTAGTGTAGTAATAAGTAAATCTCACTTTTGTCCGTTAGGCCGATATTTGCACTTTTGTGTGATGAAGTGTTTTTACTGTTTTAATCGGTTGAATGTTATAATCACTGGTGTTCTGTTCTGTGTAGTATTAATTGAATGTCTGTAGGTATTTATTTCACTTGGTTTCCGTTAAAAAATGTGATTTACCGAAACTCTCGTTTTTGCACTTTAGGCTTATAATACATTCGCCATTACGGTAGCAGAAATTAGGTTAAGGTTTACAAATTACTCGGATCGAGTGTGCTATTCAGCGTCTAATAATCAACTAACTTACTTCCTCCGTCTTCGGCTAAAGTCTTAGCCAAACCAATCTTGTTCAATACATTGTTCCAAATTTATTTGCATCCTGTGCATGTGAGAAAGTTACATTATATAACTGATTATATTTTTGTTATTCTTCAAATTTATTAACTAGTAAATACTTAATCTTCTTCTTTAGTTCATTCTGCTTAATTTGATACCAAACAATGCAGTTTTATTAAGTTTTTGGTCTAAAATGGTATTTTTTACTTCATTTTGTAATGGTAAGTTTTAAAATCACTTCCTGTCCTTGTCTTCCCAAATGATGCCATATTATAAGTTATATTAATGATTATATTAAATCTCAGATTGTAATAAAAGTTTTACCTTCCCTTAATTTCTTGCAAATTAGATTAATCGGTTATGTTTTAAAATATTATACAGTAATATATAAATCCCGTCTCTATATTTTGAGTTTTTACATTTCCATTTTTAACAATAATTCTGGCTAAAATTTTACAAAATCTTCCTTACTTATATTTCCAATTACATGACTTTATTACTGGTTTACCTTATATAAATTCCTTCAGTTTAATTGTTTTTCTGTACTTATTTTATCAAATTTGATGCTGTTTAGTTTTTAACATTTGACCTAGATTTCTAACAGTTTTTACATACAAAGTTTTTTAAATAATACATATTGATTTATACCCTCTCTGACTTTCATTGCTATTGTGACATAAATTAACATTTTCTTATTTTAACAAGTTAACAATTAGTATATGGTTCATACTATTAATACATAACACCTAACTCAAATTAACATTTGTCTTTCCAAATCAGAATTTTTTATACTCAATGATTAATAGTAATATATAATAAATATCATAAATAAAGAATGTTGTTCAACTCTAACATCTTAAACTTAATTATTAACAATAATACATATAATAAATATTTCATAATTAAAGAATGTTAGTGGTTCTGACATTTTTAAATTTGCTTATTTTTAATACTTCATTCTATATAAACAAAACGTAATTACTATAATCTTATTCTCTATTTCTTACTCTAGGTTCAAATATCAGTTTTTATCTGTTTCTTTTTGTTATTGGGGTAATGATATTTTGTCACTTCACTTTTATTATGGCCTGCTCTTGTTTTATTTTAGTCATTCTAATGAATGTTATATAAAAAAGAGGCAGTTATCTAAAAAACACATGTATTATCGGTCATGATAATACTTTATTTACATTATTCATGAACACAAATTAAAGCACTTTAAAGTTGTAATATTTCACCATCTACTTAGTTTGTGAACTTCAATATTGAAACATAAGGTTTATTTTCTATAACACAAAAACTTGCACTGATTCTCTTTTTATTCCTTGATTTTATTTTTAAATAGTTATATAGTTCTACTAAAATCAAGAAGTCTATTTATAGAATATAATGAAGGTTTGTTTTTTGGTATTATATTATTATCTCACATTGGTTCACTTTCAATTCTTACTCTATACACTTTTTGGCTTACATCTATTTTACATGTGGTTTTTACATTTGATATCTTGTTATACTTTTATTTATTATTATTATATTTATTTTGGGGTTTGGGTTTTTTTATAACAGCACTCCTTCTTCTTGTGGATGCTGTCTTGTTCTTGTTTCTTCATTGATTCCTTCTGTTCTTCTTGTTTCTTATAAAATTGTTTCCTTCATCTTCTTGTGGATGTCATCAGGTTTTGTGTTTCTTCCTCACCTACTCTTCTTGTTTCTTGCAACATATTTTCTTTTCTTGTTGTGGGTTTAGTCATTTTCTGGGTTTCTTCCTTACCTACTCCTATCCTACCTGGGTATTACCTTTTTTTTTCATATTTAGTTTTTAAATTTATGTTGATGATTCATCACTCGTTGTAACCTTAGTTTTACATGAACTTTTATTGTAATCAATGATTGTATTCCACGGTGGTTCTTAATTAATTCTTTATATTATATTGCTTTCTCGGATTTAACAATGTTATTATTTTATTTTTATGATCATTTTACCATTCATTTTTATGGGCTTATCTGTCATGCTACAATATACACAAATATACATATACATACATATGTTTTTACACATACACACACACACATATATGTATATATATAGCAACGGAACACAGAATGATAAGCTAAGTTGTTTGTATCAGAGCACATGGATGACGAGCATTTTCATGTTTAAATTGGTTTTATATAATACTTTGTCTTTTATCCATACGATTTGTATTTAGAAATGGATAAGCATGTAGGGTATACCAAATTCTTCATAAAAAGATGTTCTTTTTTGTCATGTATTTTTTGAGTGAATTTGTGCGCGTGTGCGGGTGTAATAAATTGTGATCGCTATATATTCCGCGGTAATTAACCGATCGACATGAAACTTTGACAATGAATTATTTATGTAAATAGCTTCATTTTTTGCGTATTCTATGGTTCATAACTATTTTAGAAATATGGTTTTTTAAGTAGGAAAAACTCAATTTGAAACACGTATCATTTATAGTGTCATAAAAATTTGTAGATAATTCAATGCAAGTTAGTGCATATTTATACAAACTCTTTCTGGAAAAGTTTATATCTGATGAAAGCATGAATCATGTGACTTGGGTTTAGCCAATCGGAAAACACTAAATTCAGTAACATTCATTCTCTGTAGATTAAATATCGAAACAGTCTGTCTGTAAGAGTTGCAAGGTGAAGTTGTGCTCGTGCGTGAGAGAGTTTTTGTCGAGCGAACATAAAAAAGTATAACTTAACATAATCCTTGGTATTCTGTACGAAGTTCTGCGTACAGAGCCGAGTGGGTCAATTATTTAAATAGAATTATAATATAGTATAGTGCTTTTCGTGTAAGTTTAAGATATCCACTTAGGGACTACAAAGACACTTCAAGATTGCGTGGAAGGTGTTCGACTAATAAACCGCATTCAATTGATACCCATATTCATCCTGAGATTGATAAAATTTACATATCAATTAATAATAAATTATTCTACGGAAAATAATAAGCATTGTGTGTTTAACATATTTGAGAAGAGGACGACAAGACGAAGAGGACGACGAACGAAGAGGACGCCAGGACGAAGAGGACCCCAGGAAGGAGTGACGCTGAAGAAGAGGACGCCAGGACGGAAGCGGCGGTAGGAAGCGGAGGATTGCACATACTGAGGTTGTAGCCTCAATCAAGTAAAACCGATATATTATCGAACATTATAAACTATTATTGCAAATTACAATAGATGACAATTTATAATACAATATACCTCTTTAAAACTATATTTGTGTGTATAATAAATAATTTTTAATCTCCTCCATAATAGACTTGTTTCTGATTTTTACACACTCACAATTGTCATCCTATTGCGCAAATATAACGATATTATGTTTACGGGATGTGTTCTTTGTTTGTGTGTTTGCTACGCTGTAATTCTAACAAGTCAGATCACTTTGACACTAATCTAATAAAACTAAACTAGGACGGACCATCGTAACCTAACCTAACAAAAATATTGGAAGGGAAAGGTTACTCGCACAAATGAAAAACTTTACAGAATTCAAACCTCGTCGACATTTGAATCGGAATGTTTGTACTACAGTAGTTGCCACGATCAGTTGCGACCAGGTGAATGTCGTGGGCGCAGTTGACCGGGTAAAACAAGTAAAAATGTCGTTTCGTTGCGACTGACCGTTACCGCTCGGTTTGCATCGGAAAGTGTCAACGTGGATGTAAATTTTGTGGAAACAAAAACCGAACGTTGCATAACGTATAATGTAAAACGTGGGCAAATCTTTACAGTTTTGAATAAATGTAATTAGTGATTGTTTTGAGCTAAAAATATTTCAGCTGGGTTACCACGAGAGAATCTCCGTGGTCCTGTTCTCTTCTTATTGTACACCAGAGATATTCCAGAATGTGATGGGATGATAACAGCTATATTTGCTGACGACACTGCACTTCTAGCTATCGGTAACAATGTGCAAACAGCAACAAACAATCCACTGTTAGGAGTTAGATATGTCACGAGAAGGACAAAAGTAGCGCGTTAAACTGAATGACAGCACACAGTCATGTCAACTTCACCAACAGGAAATAGGCGTCGAAATTTGGAACAGCGTAGATCATTGAAGTAGTGTTTTACACATTGAAGTTAATCAGATGTCGCTTTGCAGATTTTTGTCCGCTTCGCCTGCTGAGATTAGTAACAAAATCAGCTCGACATGGACCTGCAGCAGATTTACCTCTATTTTCACATTCATGTTTTTATGTGAGAATACAGTGTTTAATATTTTTCTTACATTTTCATTATTATAATATAGTACTGGAAAAATAGATATTATTCGGGAAAAATATTGCCCCGATACTTTCTTGAGCAAAAGGGTAGTATAATAAATACTATAATAAATAGTATATACTATAATATCATAATAGTATATTTATACTATTATAAATAGTATAATAAATACTGTACCGTTACAGATGTGTTATATGTGTAAATTACCTGTTTTTACTTATTGACGTCATCAAAAGCAAACAGTTTGTCCTTTCGACGGCATGTCGTAGGAAAGGTATGGCCTTATACACTTACTTTTCTTTACTAACGCTAAATTATTTTGATTCACTCTTCGGGGAGCGACTAGGAATTTTTAGTTCTGTGAGTAATTTCCTTTCTCAGCATATCCTCAGTAACGTTTTCGGTACGGATTCGTCGGTTCCACTAGAAGTGTTCTATTATCATAGGTGTCTTGTTAATGGCACACTTTCAAACAGCGTCCATTTTACAGAATTATCGTAGTTCTTGTAGTTTCACCTTGGAGCTATACCTTCAGACAGATGGACCAACACTGTGTCATATGTAATTCAACTGTTTTCAACACAAGACGCCAAGAGAAATTAAATTAAATTTCTAAATTTGTGTGTTACTAAAGTACAGACAACTTCATGTATTTGGCGCATTACAAAATACCGAATACGATATTGGAATATCAAGTAACAGAGTGTAGTATTGATTCGCCTTAGAGCACGTAGAGAGATTCGGAGCGGTAGACAGAATGACAGAGTTGAAATAAGTGATTCACAAGCGCTTTCGGTAATTCATTTATCAATATCCGCACTGAATAACATTCCATTTGTACAGTCGTCATCTGTCTTCCCGCCTGTGTCGGATGGCGGGGTGTACGGAGGTGTGACGGGGTTGAATCTTCACTTTAATATCCCGTTTCCCTTTTGTCATTTACCTTTTTCCGTTGAACGCATAGTGAGAGGGCTTGATTGATTTCTTGCGTCACGCTCGTTCTTCAGTATTATTTAATTTTAAATAATGTAGGGATTTGTTTTATGAAATTTGTCTACTTTCAAACCCTCTCGGGCGTGTGTGTGTGCGCGCAAAAAAAATATTGCCATATATATTATGTAGAAAATTTTGTTATTTTGGCTGGATTAAGTTGCTAACTAAACCGGATTACATTATTTCCTCTATAAAGAATAGGTTTTTAATTTAATGTAAGCTATGTGGAAAGTTATTTTTTATAGCTGTTAGAAAATTTTGTTATGTATTTCATGTGTATCTCTTCCTGACCAGTCGAAATAGTGGTTTATTAGAAGGATAAATGCAAATTTTGGAACAATCGAAAAAGTCCACGTAAGATGTTCTACGTAGCGAAGCTGAGTTAATCCGAAACAGGATGACGAGAGGACGGAATTTCTCCGACATGTTATACTTACAGAGCCACTAGGTTATCTTTAGGAGATATTATTAAAAGCGACCTAAAAATTAGAAAGTTTTATTCTTAAATTTTCTGTTTCCGTCTTTGTCGACGGGCTTCTCGAGTTTATCAAGGGGAAAATTCTCTATACAGGTCATCGGATGGAAACACCGGATCTTGTATACGTCGCCATTATGTACACTGAACGTTTGCCAACTAAACTCTACAGTAATTAATTATACACATTTACAGCAGGAACAGACTTATTTGTATTCACTTGGCGATCATAAACAAATTACTAACTTTCTAAGTAATGTTCAAAATTACTGACTTTTTGAGTGAATTTTTTACGTTTTCATATAGAAGTTATTGTGTAGCTAAATTTTTGTTAGTTCAAGAGCAACATTTATTTAATTTACGTAGTAACACATAAAGACTCGCATAATTATAACGTCATAATTTCATGTTTTATGTTCATGTATTCCTTTAAAAAAAGTAATAATAATATAAATATTAATGATTTATAACATTAACCTTCTGATTTTATATTAATTATTTAGAGTATAATAAGCAATACTTTTGTGTTAACCACTTTATATTGAGGTTGATTATTATTATATTGTTACTACGGTCTACTGATCGTCGTATGGTACAGTGGAAAACAAAACACAAGACTCCAATTAAGCCTCTAATCACCAACTTTATAATTATCACAATTAAAGAGTTTGTAATCAACAAGATAGTCTCTTATAACAAATCAAATAAAAATTGTTCACACACAATAAAAATGTCTACCAATATAAAACACAATTGTATTACAATTGTCCAGCACAAACACATAACACTTCGCCGCAATACTTTAAACCGCACTGTGTAAATCGCCACTTAAACGCACTGTGTAATCATTATGTAATCGCCCGACAATAACTAACTATAATACTAAGAAACGCATTCCAATAAATCGCAACTCAGACTGAAACTTCGCTGAGTAGGCCTACTTTTATTTATGCCCCGCTGAAGATCCAGAAACATCCATTAACTACGCATCAGGTCTACATCAGGATACATATGATTCCGGCCTTGACAAAGTCCGCGCGGCTGGCGGCGTCTAGAAAAGTCTCGCGAATGCATGTTGAAATCACGTACGCACCAACATTATAGCCGGATTCTTCTGGAACATTCGAGAAACACGTAGATTGTTCTGTAGTGAAGTAACACAGCCCCCTCCATACACCTGTTCGCCTCGAACTGGCAAACTATCTTTCAAGTAATACTCGGCCAGGCGATCTACATAGCTGGTCTACATGCGAAAGATAATTCTCCGGTTCTTCGAATTCAGTCTCTCGTGACCCGAACATCAAGTTCCCAGGAATATGAGCCTTCCGCTCAACTACTAGTTTTGTGGGAATCACTCCTGTTGCGTCATGTACTGATAACCTACAAGCCATCAGTTGGTCCAAGTCTGATTGGTTCTCGTCAACAACCTCTTAAGTGACTTCATCTTCAGTAACGTTTTCCCCGGGTTCTTCCATTAACTCAGGAACTAGCAAGAGTCTTGTCTCGACACCCATAGTTGGCTTTCCAATCACTTCTTTTGTCGTTACACTTATTTGTACTTCCTCTGCTAGTTCTTCCGCCATTTCCACTTCCAATAGGAAGGGTTCTTCCTGAGCAGACCTGTTAACTTTTTCTTCGGCCAATGCCATTTGCTTAATCGAATGGTTAGTAGACCCTGTCATTTTAGTCATGCAAAGCTATATCTTCTCTTGGCCAACACTCAGGACATTCCCTCTTAAGTCCACAACGAATCCGTAGGCATTCATAATGTCCGTGCCAAGAATCGCTTCATCGACAATGTCTGCAACGAGCATTTGGTGGCTAAACTGGAAAAGACCCAGGCGTACACGTACGTCCACCTTTCCTAGCACCTTGACGGGGCTTCCAGTCACAGTCTATGTTGTACAAGAGCTAATTTGAGGCTGGCGGTAGCTGAGTAAGTCAGGGCGCACAATGGACACTGTTGCGCCCGTGTCAACTGTAAATGATGTTGGTTTACCTTCAGCAAATCCATTAACGATCAAGTTTCCACTAGGCGTATTTAGCGTGGAAACTGTGTGCTTTTCTGCGGCTTTACTTCTCTAAATGGTGCGATCACTCTCTTCTGTCGGTATTTTCTTCTTCCAGCAGTCTACCTGTAGATGACCACGTTTCCCACAGTTGTAACACTTCAGTCTTCTGTCTTTTTCCTATAGTTCAAATCCTTGAGGCGCTCTTGAACTTCTGAATTGTTTGTCCGACAACATTGTTTTTCTGCACCCATCGTAATGTCAATGCGATACAATGATCTTCTGGCTACAGTGTGATGTCATAAACTCATTAATGTAGCGGGACGCTGATTTGGCAGCTTCAAACTATAGGGCGTGAACAAGAGCTTCTGAGCTATTTCGGTGCCTTGACATTCGTAACACTTGCTGAAGTTCGCAATCTCCGATCCCATCAACAAACGTCTCTACCGCAAACCTTATTTGAAAATCTTCTGGTGTTTCAGGATAGGCTAATCTAATCAGTCTTTCCATACTTGCTCCAAACTCTTGAAGACACTCCCCGGTGCGTTGTCTTGTTCTCAACCGAGCGTAGTACACATCTCGCAAATGTTTATCACCATACCGTAATTCTAGAGATTTTATGAATTCGGCATAAGTGTTCTGGCTGTCAGGTGGCACTTTCTATACTAATTCTGCCGCAGGTCCTTTTAATGCGAGAACGAGTGAAACTGACTTGCCTTCTCTGTCCAATTATTTGCGCATGCAGCAGCTTCAAATTGGCTAAGGTACGTTGCCCAGTGACTGCTGCCGTCAAAGGTTGGAGCTTTGACATGAACTGTCCCTACTGGAGACAAAGTGACTTTCTCTACTGACTTATATTCTGTGTCTTTTTCTGTCTTTATGATTGGTACAGTCTGTTCAAAAATTTGTTTTTGTTGTATCTTTAGGAACTGCTAAGCCTCATTTTTAATTTGTTTTTTTTTTTTATATTTGCCATTGAGTCTTCTACTGCAGATATTTTTGTAGACATTGTTTGTTCTATATTTGTTACAGATTTTTCTACTGTCGACAATCTTACCTCTTGACCATTCAAATCACTGCGTAAGTCGCTCAAGTCACCACGTAGGAGACCCAAATCTGCAGTAGTATATTGTTGCAACTGTTTTTTTCATAGCTTCAAAAAAACTTTGTTTTTTCTGCTTCCTGCTTACGTTTTTCATCCTGTCGTTTTTCTGCTTCTTTCGCCTCTTGTCTGCGTCTTTTCTCTGCTTCCTCTGTATCCTGTCGTCGTCGTTCCTCTGTCTATAACAGCAGCGCCTGGAAATATTCCATCATCTGACTGGCATCCATTGTTTCTCGATTAATTACGAATTACACTCGTCTTGTACAAAGTTTCCACTGTTTCCACTGTTAACGATTCTGTCGCACTTCTGACCCACTGTTACGACGGTCTAACTGATCGTCGTATGGTACAGTGGAAAACAAAATACAAGACACAAATTACATCACTAATCACCAGCTTTAATTATCACAATTAACCAGTTGGTAATTAACAATACAGCCTCTTACAACAAATCAAATAAAAATTGTTCACACGCAATAAAAATGTTAACTGATAAAAAACACAATTGTATTACAATTGTCCGCCACAGTACTTCGAACCGCACTGTGTAAATCGCCACTTAAACACACTGTGCAATCACTATGTAATTGCCCGACAATAACTAACTATAATACTACGAATCGCATTCCAATAAATCGCAACTCAGACTGAAACTGAACTTCGCTGAGTACTTGTATTTATACCCCACCGAAGATTCAGAATCATCCATTAACTACTCATCAGCTCTACACTAAGACGCAATTGATTGCGGCCTTGACACAGTCCGCGCGGCTGGCGGCGCGCGAATGCATGTTGAAGTCACGTACGCACACAACATTATAGCCGGATTCTTCTGGAACATTCAAGAAACACGTAGATTGTTCTGTAGTGTCGTAACAACACCAACAATTTTATGCCTATGAACTAAAGGGAGTTAAAAAGGTGGTTAAAAACTTCATTATTGCAATGCAGAGAATCTCAGATCAAAATGGTTGCCCCTGATAATCTGATATGCGATAATTGTATCAGTTGCGAGAAAACTCAGGTAGTTACCCGGTTATGTTGGGATCATCCTGCGATGTGGTGATTACGTGACTGTTAGACGTAACCTCTCTGGAATATGACATTGGATCTGAATTGAAAATATATTCGCATATTTCATACATTGCATTCTGGTTAAAAACTAAATGATTATGTTTAACAAAAATTTTTATTGTCTAGTGTTCCTGCACTTAAGAAATGCGTAATTTAGAAAATGGTGTTTTACCAAATTTAATTAAAGCGTTGATCCGATCCAACCGAAAGCCATTTGGCCTGACTTGGACCTATTACGCCTAGAAGTATGCTCCTCCAAAATCAACTTCTAAAAAAAAAAAAAAACTGAATAAATTATTTAAAAGCTAAATTTAAGATTAACCTTTACTTACTCGTATAAGTTTATGATAACCTTACTCGTATTCTTTACAACAATATTTTATTTACGTCACTAAAAAATTTATATCTAAGAAACAGATTTGATATTATGTGCACCGGGAACAGTAATTTAATACGTGTATCACGACGGAACGTAATTCACAGTTTCGCTACCAGGTGTCGTGGAAGGGGTTAAACTAGAAACACGTTCAATGGCTGTGTAACCAAAGGCAACTGGGAAGTGACTACAGCAATATGCAATTACAAGTAGTTATCACGATATAATTACGGAGCGTCTCGGTTGGCTGTGCTCTCTAATTGGGATAAGACGTCATGGAACTAGCGACGCGGGACCCGTAAACGAATTAAGGAGACATGTTTGGCGTTAATCGGTAAATTCATTATGAAACTGGCAGCCTCGCTGTCGTAATTATTTATTTCTCCTTCGCCATGTTTCTGTCTGTACTTGAGCATTTTCTTAATTAAATCTTAAGCGATTAGACGTTTTAAGGCTTGGACAACTTTTAAAAATAACGTAGCGCTCATACATTACATGATCCAGAATTCATAAATTGTTCAAAACGATACAGAAATTTCTTGTAGAACTAATGTCCAAATTAATTAAATAATCAACTAATTAATACAATTAATCTTCAGTTTTTAATGATTAATGTTGATGTAGTATTCAGAAGTAGAAATAAATATATATTTTATAAATTATGTTGTTTGAAACGTTAATTTATAGGCTGAATTATTTCTGCCAGATATAACGTTATTTTCATACGGATGGTGTAACATTTTATCTTGGTCTACAGCAATTTGTTTAACCCGGTTTGCATCTTTCTGCCTTTGTTTTCTGTCTTGCGAATCTTCTAGCATTAAACCGTTCTCATATATGGGCCTAGAATTTTTTAGCCCACGCATTTACGGTTTCCTATCAATTTTATTCTCTCAATTTCACAGGTAGTACTATTAATTTCTGCTGAGGTATTCGCAGTTAAGAGGTCCATCTAAACACACTATGATATGTTGTTCTCTTTGCCATATATCTTCTATTTACATCCTTTTAATAATTTTCCTAATTCCTAGCCGTTTATAAGTCTATATCGTAAACATTTCTCTTTTCCGAAAAGCCTATTCTTACGTTCTTAGCCTTTCTTGATGTTGTTTACTTAACCTCTGGAATTTCCTCTAACACATTGGCTAATAAGATAACAAAATAGCATTATAATGGCGGAGCTAAATAGAATTTGGTGTGTGGGGGGGGGGCAAAAAATTTAATACATTGCTAAAACGTCATGTTCACATTCAGTACCGAAAACATTGTACGAATAATTTGTTCGTTTGTAATATGTTACCAAATAATTTTGCTACATAAGTAAAGCAAATTAAAAACAGTTTTTAAAAACTAAAACTCTCAACAACAATATGAGGTGGTGATTTCGTAAAGGTTCAGTAGCCTCAAGCGTATTGAGGTGAATTGTATAAGGCAGTAAAGAGCTTTTGAGGGGGATTGACTCCCCGTCCCCTGGATTAAAAGAGAAAGTAAAGTGTCAGAAAATAAAACATATTGTTCTCTAAAAATGTAGTCACGTACGTTGAATTTAAATAAGTAGGCTGTGGGTACGAACATTTTAAGTTGCGGTACACTACAGCGATCTTGCGTGTACGAAATTGTTTCGTGAAGGTTGTCTGGTGGTTGAAGGAGGGTAACATTTGTATCCTAGTTGTTGCGCTTAGTCCTCGCAGCGAGTTGGAAAGAGGTAGCCTTTGAATGTTTACTCACCCCGCGGTGTATCCACATTACATTCACAGCAACTTGAAAAATTTCTATGTTAAACAGTTTTATGCTTGCTACTCGAACTTTATACGGTATTGCCTTTTTTCATCCGTATTTAATAATTTTTTTGTATACTTAATTTAAGACTTCACTAGCATTTTGAAAACAGGTCAACAATTAAAATAAAAAAACGTGTCCGTCATTGAGTATACACGTAAACCTAAGGCCAAGTGCGGTGTTCGGAACAACTTGGCGTTGTCGCTGTACTGTTCATGTTCATAAAAATTTTTGATTTATTTCAGTGGTAAAACGAGTAGAATTATTTAATTATATTTCCTGCCAACACATAAAGGTACATTTATTTATTAAGGAGAAGTTTTAACAAATCGTACAACGTGTTTAAGACCGTCAGCGTCTGCAGAAGGTGGGAGAAAATTTGTGCTAGTTTTCTGTAACGTTTATTTTATTTATATTATTATGTACTGTTTTACTGATACTTTACTGCTTTACTTTATGATATTGTCTTTACTGCTTCATGTCTTTGTTAAGTTTGAGATATCTTTTAGGCGTTTCCATAATTACCTTTTTGATTACAATAAAATAAAAGCATTTAAGGACTTGTTTCCTTGTAGTGTTTATAGTTTTATTTACAAAATTCTAAAAGCAATAGTGTGAAATCTCACAGAACCCGCCAGAATCTTCCAGAATGAAATTCTGTTGCGCCCCTCTCAACGGTGTCTTCAATCCGTTACTTGCAAACAGTTTCACTTACAGTCAAAAAACAAAATATTTCCCAATTAAATTAATAAGGTGTTCCAAAAGTATGGTTGCTGTGGTTTGGTTCACAAAATTGACCTTGTTGACACAAGTCGTGTAATTGTTTTAATCTTTGGAAATTTAACGTTTAAATAAAACATTTGTATTAGTATATCTTGTGGTTCAAACTAAGAAAAACAGAACTTTAAAGTTGTACGCTTTCTCTGAGTTTACCTCAACAACAAAATAAAATGATGAAATGTTCAAAAGAAAAGGAGGAACCGATCTGTGATGGATCTGTTACAGCATATCTCATTTGACTTAATTAATGGTGCTTTTATTTCAAGAAGATTTGTGAGAATTAAGTCACTTAATAAACTTTGCTTACTGATATTTCTGAAGCACAGTAGATAATGTTGGGTCGTGTACGCTAACTGTAGCTCATCCCCTCAATAAAATCCTAGACTCGTCGGTTCAGCATTTTCTAACAACATTCACGAGATCTGTACTAGAGATTATGCAATGGTGTAACCGTTTGCAGCTGTTTAGGATACAGTCAGTATTCTGGCGATAGAAGTTTCATGTGTGTAATTATCTTTTTGTATAAGCTATATATTACAAAAAAAACAGTAGTAGCCTACGTGGGTGTGTTTAACCTAACTAATTGATACCTGAATTATTTAGATAACAGATATCACTGTTAGTTTTGTGTAATATATATGATCATTTTGAATCAAAACTTGTATATAATAAAATAGTTATAAAAAATTATTAAAAAATATATAGTTAATAAAAACTATATATAAAAATTAATTGGTTTCCTTGAAATTTGTTTGTAATTAAACTGAATTACTTCCATTTCTTAGAATCCAACAGCATTATTTAAATTGTTCAACATGGTAATCCGACTTTTACAGATTTGTATCATTTATCAAGGTGATCTAAATAATATAAATGTAATGTGGTATTGTAATAGTTGAAATAAATGTTGCAACCAATGGTTATAAGTCTTAGACAACGCTTCGTTTGGTACGGGCTCAGAGAGCAATTACAGTTTAGCATAGGTTTTCTGAAATCGGTTTTGAATTTTAAATTTCCAAACGTGATGTTAATAATTAACCAGCAATGCGACCAAGAGAGAAATTTTTGTTTTGGATTAATCGGCTATAAATTTTACGAAAACAAAATTAAATTTTAAAGTTTTAACAGAATAGGCTACATCTTAGGATAAATTGTGTGTGGAGTTATGACTAATAGCGTATTCAGAAAGATCTATTGCAATTTACGGGCAGGTTGCTTTAGTAAAGTCGTGTAGTCGGTGTTCGCCTGTGCGCTTGCGTGGAAGTTCAGAGCTGCAAACAGTATAAAAGAAAAGTCAATGTTTCTATAGTGATGGATGATGGTTATACAATGCGCTGCTGTGCGAGATGAGGCGTCAATTTCGTTGGCTTTGAAGACTGAGAGAGGATAACGTTACTAATGGCCACTGGAGACGCTGAAGCAACAGGCAGCGACGCTAACACATCGATTTCTGTCTTCTCGTGTTTCCTGGTGTAATCCGCCGTACGGGGCAATTTCATCCACAATTCAGTTTGCCTGACATTTTTTCCTCTTACAGTATATTGTCAGATAAAATATAAACAAATTTTACGAAGTTGCATTTGAAGTTAATGCAATTAATCAGAATAAATCTAACTAGATTAGAGAAAATATTGACAAGTTTAAACTCCTAAACAACGTAAGCATTCAATAGTAAGGAAAAAGTACCTATGAATTTCAAAATATTTGTTAGCCAATGTTGCAGAGATTTATATACATTATATTGCCCTGCATCAGAAATAGTTTCTTTAAGAAAGTAAGAAAGTAATAACACATTTTTTTTAATTTTTACTTTTTACAGATTTTAATATTAGTTTTGCTTATTAAAACATATCACAGTAATGTTACCTTTTTTCATATTTCATTGAATATTTAATTTTTTGGTGTTACACAGTTTTACAAAATTCGGGTATTTCTTATAATCTTTTAAAAGAATTCGTAAGAATTTTAATGTTACTTAAAATGTTTCGTATTCACTAAATTTTATATTTTTTAGTTTTTATTTTATTTTAACTTAATAATCTTTATATTAATGTGCTTACCTCTATTTCATACAAGTTCCACCGTACTGAATAATTCGCCTTGAATGAACAAGCCAGTAGACTAGATTTCTAGTATCGGAGAAATTTAGTTCATAATTTCCTCATAACATATTCGGTTTTAGGTTTAGTTTATAATTTGATTGGTTTTAATTAATATAATAATAAAAATTGTATTCTGTTATAGTTGTAGAAGGAAACCTTTCAAATCTGAATTTTATATTTATCTAAGAGGGGAAAAGTAAATTGTTCTAAAAAATAATACAGCAGTAAATTAATTTAGAAACTGAAAGCTTTTACTCAATTTATATTTTATTATGCGACATTTTTTTGAAGAAATATAATATTGTGTTGACTTTGAAACTGAAGTTTGCAGAACAAGTGATTTCTTAGAACCGGGTATCTTATCGAAGAAATTATTTCCTGTAATTTTTTAATAATTAGTTAAAACCGAATTATTCAGACTTTATTACAGTCAAAAATTATGATTATAAAAGTAATAAATTGGAGCTATCCATTTCTATAAACCAAATGCACTGCTAACTCGAATGTAAACTCTAAAAACCTCGTACGTTACTTTAAAAAAGATTGTGATAATAAATTAGGGACTAGAATAATTAATTGTTATCAATTACCGATATATATACAATTTTTCAGTACATAGAACTTATACTGCTAAGTTATTTTCCCCCTAGCATGATTTTATTTACAGCTAATTTTACTTACGGAAGACTAGCACGACGTTAAGAGAGAAACGTCCTAATTAAACGTACATGTGTATTAACGCACATTTAGTGGCGAACGTACAAGGGCAGTGGAAAAAGAGTGCGGATCGTAGCTTGAGCATATCGAATGAAGGTGAACTGGTATTTTGGACTCCCTAACACTCAACCTTGCAGGTAATTGTAAGTATAAAATTAAATAGAACATTTTCATTTAAAAATTCGGACTTAATTACCGCTGCATGTTACAGACTGAAAGCTGTAAAAAAAGTTGTACATGTGATTTGAGTTCAGGTAAAAGTAGGAAACATGATTTTAATATGTCTACGGCAGAAAGGAAAACAAGTATTACTAAGAAATATTTTTGTTATCGAGCCGTATATTCACTTCAGTAACATAAATAACGTAATACGTTTATAAGAAGATGGTCTGATTATACGTTAGTACAACATATTAATATTTTAAAAGATTATATTATAATATTTTAGATTGGTAATTGCAGTAGGCCTACTGTAAGAAGTTTGTAAAAAATTAAATGTAGGCTATAAAGAATATATAAAATTTATAAAGTTGTTAAGTCGTAAAAGATAATTTAAAATGTACGTTTATAGATTTACTTTACAATCTGCTGTTTTATATAACATGATAATAAGGATAAAATTGCAGAAACCTTTTAATCGGAATTTTATATTTAGTTACGAGGGGAAAATAAATGGAGCAGAAAAATAATAAGAAGTAAAGTTATTTGGAAGCTGAACGCAGAGTTTTAAACTCTAGAATTGTTTTGTTTTGCTGATGTTGTGGTGTGAGGCTCAGCTACAGCTGGCGGTGATCGATCCGACTCAGAGCCACTGACCGAACTGTTTGGATTGTCACTGTAGTTTCGTACGTTCACATTTTGTTATAACAGAAAAAAATATGAAACGACAGATTCTAGACTAAAAAGCCAAAACTCTCGATTTTACAGTCTATTGTTCGTCAACAGGTATTTGAGAAAACCAACATTTAATTACGGCATTTTTTGTGTCGGAATTGAGGGCTTATATTGCATGTCTGTTTCTTTTCGGATTTTGTCGTGGAATTGACACATACAGAAGAATTAATAATGACAGTGATAATGAATTAGCAGTGAGTTTTAACTAAGTTTTGCGATGCTTAAAATGAGTTGTTAAATAAAATTATATAAGCATTGTCTTTGAGTTAATTATGGTGATAGTACAGAGCCTTACGAAAATGTAAAGCATGAGTGATTATTGCTTATGACTCATGTTTCAATAAGCTAATGCAGTTGTCGTCAAACTCCCAAAGTCACTGAGCTACTTACCCAATTTGAAAATTTGTTTTGACCAACTACTTAGACTGATTTATACGGTCCGTTCGACATGAAATTTTTACTTCCATGTTCCTTAAGGAAATGGAAGTATGGTGATGGCAAAAAAAATCGTGTTCGAGATTATTGCAGATTCTGATTGTACTACACTCAAAACACGAAAAAAATCGTTTTTCGAAAAGTGTCTGTGTGTGTGTCTGTGTGTCTGTAGATTTTTTTTTATGGCAAACGATAACAGCCGCAAATTCAAACAGAATCAAATCATTTTTTGCATACAACCCTGATTTGTAGAGTACTCGGGACTTATTGTTTTTGGTGAAGATCGGTTGAGGGAAAGGGGTAGTTTACCAGCAACGGTTTTTTTTTATCAAGGGTAATTTTGTTTGTTTGGCAAACGATAACAGCCGCAAATTCAAACAGAATCAAATAATGTTTCGCATACAGCCCTAAATTGTAGAGGTCTCAAGATCTGTTGATTTTGGTAAAGATCGGTTAAGGGACAGGGGTAGTTTACCTGCAACGTTTTATGTTTTAACAAGGGTATTTTCTATGGCAAACGATAACAGCCGCAAATTCAAACATAATCAAATAATATTTTGCATACTGCCCTGAATTGTAGAGTTCTCAAGACCTTTTGGTTTTGGTGAAGATCGGTTAAGGGAAAGGGGTAGTTTACCGGCAACATTTTATGTTTTAAAAGGGTATTCCCTATGGCAAACGATAGGAGCCGCAAATTCAAACAGAATCAAATAAGTTTTTGCATACAGCCCTAATTTTCTACGTACTAAAGACCTATTGTTTTTGGTGAAGATCGTTTAAGGGAAAGGGGTAGTTTACCGGCCACATTTTTTGTTTTATCAAGGGTATTTTGTATGGCAAACGATAACAGCCGCAAATTCAAACAAAATTATATAATATTTTATATAGAGCCCTGAATTGTAGAGTTCTCAAGACCTATCGTTTTTGGTGAAGATCGGTTAAGGGAAAGGGGTAGTTTACCAGCAACGGTTTTTTATCAAGGGTAATTTTTTTCTATGGTAAACGATAACAGCCGCAAATTCAAACAGAATCAAATGATGATTTGCATACAGCCCTGTATTGTAGAGTTCTCAATACCTATTGGTGTTGGTGAAGATCGGTTAAGGGAAAGGGGTAGATTACCTGCAACGTTTTATGTTTTAAAAGGGTATTTTATATGGCAAACGATAAGAGCCGCAAATTCAAACAGAATCAAATACATTTTTGCATACAGCCCTGTTTTGTTGAGTACTAAAGATCTATTGTTTTTGGTGAAGATCGGTTAAGGGAAAGGGGTAGTTTACCAGACACGTTTTTTGTTTTATCAAGGGTATTTTATATGGCAAACGATAACAGCCGCAAATTCAAACAGAATCATATAATATTTTGCATAGAGCCCTGAAATGTAGAGTTTTCAAGACCTACTGGTTTTGGTGAAGATCGGTTAAGGGAATAGGGTTGTTTACCAGCAACATTTTATGTTTTATCAAGGGTAATTTTTTTTTGACGAACGATAACTGCCGTAAATTAAAACAGAATCAACTACTCTTCTGCATACCTTTTTGAATTATACATAACGTAAGGTCTGTTGATTTTGTTGAAGATCGGTTCAGGGAAAGGGGTAGTTTACCTGCAACGTTTTATGTTTTAACAAGGGTATTTTTCATATGACGAACGATAACTGCCGTAAATTCAAAGAGAATCAACTAATGTTTTGCATACATCCCTGAATTGTTGAGTTCTCAAGACCTATTGTTTTTGGTGAAGATCGGTTAATGGAATAGGGTAGTTTACCAGCAACGTTTTATGTTTTATCAAGGGTGTTTTCTATGGCAAACGATAACAGCCGCAAATTCAAACAGAATCAAATAATTGTTTGCATACAGGCCTGAATTGTAGAGTACCTAAAACCTGCCGGTTTTGGTGAAGATCGGTTAAGGGAAAGGGGTAGTTTACCTGCAACGGTTTTTATCAAGGGTAATTTTTTTCTATCGTAAACGATAACAGCCGCAAATGCAAACAGAATCAAATGATGTTTTGCATACAGCCCTGTATTGTAGAGTTCTCAATACGTATTGGTGTTGGTGAAGATCGGTTAAGGGAAAGGGGTAGTTTACCAGCAACATTTTATGTTTTAACAAGGGTAATTTTTTATATGACGAACGATAACTGCCGTAAATTCAAACAGAATCAACTAGGTTTTTGCATACCTTTTTGAACTAAAGAGAACTCAAGGTCTGTTGATTTTGTTGAAGATCAGTTAAGGGAAGGGGTAGTTTATCAGCAACGTTTTATGTTTTAAAAACGGTAATTTTTTTATGACGAACGATAACTGCCGAAAATTCAATGAGAATCAAATAATTTTTTGCACCCCCCGAGTTGCAGAGAGCTCAAGGTCTATTGATTTTGGTGAAGATCGGTTAAGGGAAAGGGGTAGTTTACCTGCAACATTTTATGTTGTAACAAGAGAAATGTTTCCATGACGAACGATAACTGCCGCACATTCAAACAGAATCAAATATTTGTTTGCATGCTTCGCTGAATTGTAGAGGACGGAAGGTCTGTTGATTTTGGAGAAGATCGGTTAAGAGAAAGGGGTAGTTTACCTGAAACATTTTATGATTTAACAAGAGTAAAGTACTTAATTTTTATAAATAAAGTATCCTGATAAGAAGCTCATAGTAATCCGCTGTAGAAACGTAGATGAAATATCTATAAATGAAGAAGTTAGGTGAACGGGGTGGGGGTAATTTTCTATTATTAAAAATTATAGTTGAAGGTGGAGGGGAGAATTTTTTATATGTGTACTACGTTATCGGCAACAAAGAAGTAGTTTTTTGTTAAAATTGCTTCCCGGGCTCTTTAGCCGTAGTCCAATGTTTTCTGCAAAACCAGACTTTTCGGCAGTGCCATCGACTGCCATCATCGGTGAAAATCGAGTGCGAAAACGTGAGGTGGTATACGTTAGTGACCACAGTACTGTGGTTAATGCTGAAGCAATAAGTAGAAAGACGTAGTTTCTATGGAAATATTTCATTTCGAATATGATTTTAAATATAAATCTTAGAACATGGAATTCATGTATGGTTCTCCATACCGATATTTCTTACTAAAACATTAAACAGTTGAGTTGTTTTCAAGAGAAAAAAATCAATTGTAAAACATAATACTCAACCAAAATAGGGAATAATTAATTTACAAATGTATTTTTTAATTTATTAATAGTTTTAATTTACTTGAGCGTACATAATATGCTCAAGTAAAACGTAAGATCTGTTATGCTTTACGTTTAATTTTTGTCAATAAGTACATCTGATTGCTGTATACAGAGATGATGACAGTTGCTGACAAATACAAGTACACGTTTGTAATAGATAGTGACATAAAACTATACACTATTGGAATCATATGGTTTGAAAAAATTATTTCTTTAAAAAAGTTGAAATGTTCATCTGTGAGTCTGTTTCTGTACTGCTATTCTCAACTTAGCGTTCGATAAAGAAGCCTTACATAGATAAGGAGATATGAACAACAATTTTAGTTGTAGAAAAACACAAACCAAAACAGAAAATGTGTACTTGGACATTAGAGGCCAAATGGATTTTACCTTGAAAGGACAGATTTCAACAACAGACCATTTTTCATTCTTTGCTTTTCACTTCAACTGCAGCGCTATCTTCTTTAATGTTTTACGTTACGTAATTCTAAAAAACATCAACGTCAATCTCCATAAAATGAACGCGCCTAACTGTGCCAAACTACAATTTTATTAAAGTCTTAAAACGTTATCACGTTATGTTCTCAAATTTGAAAGAATTTCCATTAGATTTTAGATGTAGGATATTAGAATATTCTCTGTTTTCCAGCTTGTCGTTCAAAAAACTAAAGTCCTTCACCCACCATGGTCGACTAATTGATCAAGTAATTAATTCAAGCTAAAAGTAGAGATTTAGGTGTGGAACGTGGTTTTGTTTAGATCAGGACTCAGTTAAGAGTAGGCAGAGAAAAGATCCAAATAATTTAGATCTCCGTCACAAAAACGTACCTGTATTTCAACCGCCTTGATCCACTATGTGGTAATGATTGTGTAACCTAGACAAACGTTCGCGTCACCTTTCAGGGGTAAAGACAAACACAAGTATTATTGGTTAAAGGAGCCCATCAGTAAAAACTTGGAATCAGGGTAGAAGATATAGAAAACAGAGAAGTGTTCAAAAAGAAAATTGTGGACGCAAAGGATCTATCCGAAGAGAAATAAATGTAAGCCAAGAGTGTGTTATAGGAAGAATAATGAACAAGATTAAGCCAGAGATTGAAGGAATACTGGCGAAAGAGGAAAACGTTCATAAAATGCAATAAGGAAAAAATGATTGTTATCATGATTGTTATGATTGTTATTGTTGTTGATTGTTTTCTTTTTAGTGTATATTTCATCTCAATACAACGTTTTCTGAAACGATAAAGGAATGACGTTAAAAAACGTTGAGCCTGTAAAAAAAATTAAAAAGATATAAGCAAAATTGTTGTTATGCTATGTAGTCAAACTAGGCATTAACAAAAATCCTTAGCATTTTTGAAAAAGAATGATTAAGAGAAAAAATGAGGAAGTTTGGTCAAGAAAATATTTGGACGATGTACAAACGGTATGGCAGCTAGGAGTTATGTATAATGTACAATGCACTTGAAAGAATAGTTACGAAGAGGAGTTCCTGGTTGCAGCAACGAGACATTTGTAAAAAGAGACGTAAAAAGTACTCAGAGTACAAGAATGCCCATAAATAATGTACTGCATTAGAAAGGTAAATAGAGCATAACATGAAATTGTGAAACATAATGCAAGGGTTGCTTTTAAGCATTTATTCTGAGGAAAAATTGAAAATGATGATAATAAACTTTGTAATTATTGTCAACAGTTTTTTCTCCGTTTTTTGTTGCTACCAGGAATGCACTATTTTGTCAGCGGTACTGTGAAAGGAAAATCAGCTTTCAAAGCGTTTCAGTGCGCAAACAATTAAGAGTTAAATGTCATTATCGTCGTGCGAACGGTACGAGCAATGTTTACAAATTGTGGACGGGGTGCGGAGGGTCACGCTGGACTCACTGTGTAATTATAATTAATTACGTGCCCTTTGTTCGCCTGTCGGTTTGTTTATTTTCTGAATTTACAAAAATTTTTCTCTGGCACAAATAAATAATGACTGTAACATTTTGCTGTCCTGGAGTGTAGCACTCGTTGTTCCTACAAAAGTATTAATCAAATTCAATTTGTACGTTTATTTAGAACGGATAAATAGAATCAGATCGAAAAAATTATACATATTATGCTGTCAGCATGTGTGTACAAATTTTCATAAATGGGTGAATTAAAAGAATTTCGTAAGCATAAATTTACAAACTTACAAAATAACATAATACGTTATTTGACGACATCCTTAATGATGAGAGACAATCGACGAAATTAATTTTTTCCTGCTGTTCTCAAATAGCATAGAATATCGTGAATAGAAAAACGTGTATGTACTCTCGTACGCGCATGATCGCGTGCGCGCGCGCTTTAATCTATAACTAACACATAAGCAAACACTCATACGGTTACACAGAAGATTATCTATATCAGCTTCCAATTCTATAACCGCTACCTAGGAGTATTGCACGGTGTTGTGTAATAATCACGTAGAATAGGCTAGCGATAAGTCCGTCAGTTCCAAAGCTGCAGTAGCATGAATAGTGCTAAACGCTAAATATAGGAGTAAAAAGAAAATTATGAGGAAAGTGTTAGTAAGTTGTATCTTGACGCTTGCTCTTTCAAGCATCAACATATGCGGGCTTCCATGACATACTCAGAAGACAATGGAGTCAGTTAGTTGCCTAGAAACACTACCAATAACGTCAAGATTGTTCTTGAAAAACATGTCAAAACTGTGTCATATTATTCGTACTTTGTGTAGCACATACAGTAGGTTTACAGTTGATATAAGTCGAACATTGAGGAAAAATCAAAGAAAACAAACAATTCTCTATGCTGTTTTTTACAAGCTTTACAAATAATCACGAGGTCGAAGCAAGGCTAAAGTAGTAACAAAAATAAGAGATGGCACGGTGAATCGACAGTCTAGATGGAAACATCTACCGATCCTAACATAAAAGTATGGGTTATGCCTGATCGAGTCGCCTAGTGTATCCAAGTCTGTAAATTACCTGATCATTTGCTGTCTAGACTGGTTGTCTTAGAAGTAAGTATCTGTTCAAATTATAGAGATTAAAAGTAATCGGGTAATCCACATCGCCCTAGCCGGTAGAAGAATAACAAAATTTTGTTAGTGTTCTCGTTTAAAACATAAAAGCAAGACGCGGGTAGAAAATTAGTTTCAGACTGTTTGGATACGTGCGTGCAAAACTCACAGAACAATAGAATGAATGCAGTCAGCATCTCCGCTACGGGTTTGATATGAAAACTTCGAAAAATTATGTAAAGAATGAAGTAAAAAATACAATAAAAAACTTTTACAAGATTTGGGAGGTAAACGAATCTAGAGGAGTTACAGTTGACACCGACTCCGCAAAATATTACGCAAATATTGGGTAAGGGAATTTGGTAGGTACCCTACAAGGTAGTGCTTTAATGAATCGTTCCTGGGTAAACAAACTCGGTTCAGTAATAAGGCAGGCTGCTATCAAAACGGAAATGGATAAAATCGAAAGAAAAAATTAACTTCACACTTTACTGAATTAAGAACTAATTAAAAAGCAGATGTTTTACCTTATCATCGTAGAGAATATACGTCAGAGACACTTAACACATCACTTATGTCCTAATAAATGAAATTGAGATTCAACCATTTCCTAGATGTAATTAGGCAGACTTAACTCTGCAGAATCACGAAGATTTGTTTTTTGTCAATACAATTTTGTTAATTCTTTTTTTAAATCCATGTGTCTAGACTTCACCAAAGTAATCAGACATTTTCACATATAATTAAAACAATTTCCATGTAATAATTGACCTCATCTTCATTTAGAAGTGTCATAGGTCCCACCCACCGACAATCTATGTGATCATATATCCAGTTTTCTATTCATACACGTAACGCTTAAGGTTACAAGTGATGCGAAGTTACTTTAAGCACACAGCCATACCGCTGCAGTATTTTGGTACATGAACTCATCAAATAGTCAATCGCCATGCACTGGTCAGGAGTCTCGCTGTCTGAACTGTTAATTTTAGACTAACTCCTCCACTTTCCAGTTTGTCTGCGTGCACTGGCCATTTAAGAAAATTAAATTTTTTTTTAAATTTATACTAAACAAGTTTTGAAATATTAGGTCTAATTGATAGACAGTGAAAATATGGGAAGATATGGGACTAGGTGGTGACATTTAAAATGACAGAAATGTTTAATCCTGGAATTGTAAGCGACGACGACGAAAAATTTTATAATTAGTCTTATCTGAGTGTCTCAATGGCTTCTCAGTCTACTCAATCCCTTGCACGGTCTTGTTATATTGTGCCTGTGTTTATAATTAGTCTTATCTGAGTGTCTCAATGGCTTCTCAGTCTACTCAATCCCTTGCACGGTCTTGTTATATTGTGCCTGTGTTTATAATTAGTCTTATCTGAGTGTCTCAATGGCTTCTCAGTCTACTCAATCCCTTGCACGGACTTGTTATATTGTGCCTGTGTTTATAATTAATCTTATCTGAGTGTCTCAGTGGCTTCTCAGTCTACTCAATCCCTTGCAGGGTCTTGTTATATTGTGCCTGTGTTTATAATTAGTCTTATCTGAGTGTCTCAATGGCTTCTCAGTCTACTCAATCCCTTGCACGGTCTTGTTATGTTGTGCCTGTGTTTCATGTCTACTGTCGCTCATAAACACGAATTGACTAGTAAACACAAATTTTCCCTTACCCGTTAGAAAATAAAATTGCTAGATTTATGAGCTTTCCGCTAATTCTGATTTACTGTAATCATCATGATGATGATCATCGTTATCCCCACTTTATATTTTAGCCATTGTTGCCCATTACGGTTCCAATCTTTTTCACGGTCTTTTCCCATCTATGTTTCTTCTTCGACTTTCTTCGTACATTCTTGTCTCTAAAGGTAATATATTGTCTTCCACTCTTTTCAAACCTTTGTCCCATTTAATTCTGTTTAATTATTTTGTTACATTTAAATATGATCAAATTTACCCGGTTAAATCCTTTGAATCTTTTTAGTAACTTCATATCTTGGGCTTGTATTATTCTGTCTTCTGCTTTTGTCGTAACCCAGATTTCACTGCCGTACATAAACGTGGGTACTGGTAGCGTTTTATAAAATGTTTGCATGGTCCCTTATCTTTTTTTTATATTTTACAAAGGGGGTAATTCAGACATCAACATTGTTTCGCCGATCTGGACATACACGATAAACCTGTACGATTTGAACTCTTGACTTTCGGTCCAGATCTTTATCGTAATCATAAGAGATAGCGCATCACAAATACTTAAATTAGCGTTTAATGTTTTGTTGTCTAAGACAATCTCGGCCCTTATGGTTTCCACTTATGAGAAAGCCGTAATTTTTGTTTTATGGATTAATATTTAAAATTATATTTAATGTTTATTTGTTGTAGTTCATGTAGGTGTCTTGTAATTCATCTTCTTCCTTTGCGATCACAGTTAGATCGTCAGAGTACAAAATTAAGTTTAGGATAATGTTATCATCCTAAGCAATTCGTCATTTATATTATTTATAATTTTTTCCTCAGTAGACCAGTGGGTATGGCACCTGGCTACTAATCTAGTGGTCCTGGGTTCGATTCTCGGGCCCGCACCATAAAATCAAGGTGTGTTTTTCAGCCCCCAGGTTGACTCAGCCTGTTGAAAATGAGTAACTGGGATAACATCCTGGGGATAATAATGGGCGGCTGATGCGTAGTACTGGCCACACTGCCTTCCTTGTATGCCGTACGGCTCGCATAAGGCAGCCTACCCTGCCTGACTCATAAGCTGCTACGGTGGTACACATGGGAGGCATTATTATTATTATTTTTTTTTTCTTCAATTTCTTACAATGTAGTTTACGTAGATTTTAAATACAGTAGGCGATAGGCCGCAACTCTGTTTATACTCTTGTTAATTTTTATATTTGTGCCGATATATATGACTGTTTCTCAGTTAAGGCTTTTATTGCTCTTATGAGATGTAGTGGATAACATCTAAGCTTCATAATTTCCTATAATTTTTTCCTTGCTTACGCAATCAAATGTCTTCTCAGTCTTCGAATGCTATGTAAGTATTGAGACTATATATTCTCGGCTTTTCTCGTCCTATAAGGTGACAGCCTTATCAATCGTACTTCTGTATTTTAGAATCTCATCTCTTCTTTATCTATTAAATTTTCCATTATCATTTTTAGGCCGTTCTTAGAATTTTTGCATATATGTTATAGGCTGTATCGAGTAAACGTATACCTCCTACCTCTTACCTTTGTAATTCTTATATACCTGTTTATCTCCGATTTTCTGGAAGGATATAACTGCTGAAATCATTAAGTTTTAATTTTACCTTATTCTATTTGTTACTGTGTTACCTGTATGTGTTAAAGTTATAAATATATAAACATAATATGAATATCTAAGAACTGCTTTGTAACGTATTATTTACTAATACATATTATATCTCCTGTGCTGCTTAACGTTTCGTTTCTCAGCTGAATCGAAGTCTTTAAGCCAATGAATGCCTCGTCTACAAGTTCTTTGTATATTACAAATATTATAACCTTTTATACGTTCCAACGCCTTTGTAGTTATTCTGTGGTTTACTTTCATTCTTATGTTTAATATGTACTTAAAACACTGCTTATAAGACATCTCATTTCTTAATTAATTCTATTAAATAATTATTTTGTTATATGCTAAGCTTAAATTTTAGGTTAAATGTTATGTTTGAATGTGATTCGAATATTAGAGTTATTACGTCGTATTCTCCAAAAGAAAATACTTTTTATGCAATGTAGAGTTCAATTTATAACAAAATCTTACCTTTATATTGTCGAACCTATAAATTTTCAAGTTAAAGAAGTAGTCTAATACTAGACAATAGGTGATGACGACAGTACAGTACTAAACAATACTGTCGTGACGACTCATACGCAGCTCTCTTGCTCAAATGAAAGTGCTTACCTAACAGATGGCGTTACGCCAGTACGAAATTACGAGAAGCCATTAAGGTGTGATTACGCAGTTTCTTGGAAGCTGTCTACTCTAATTGACACGGAACGGAGCAAAGACGGCACGGCTAAACAGATTAAGCAGACGCGGTGTGCGCTAATCGACAGATTCATTAGGGAAGAGACACGTATAGCCGTCATTGTCTCGGCACGATGTTAGACGCCTGATTAGCATCTCTTTAACTAACATTAATATTTAACATCGTCGTCAGGTTGTTAGGTCTACTACTTCTTTGCTTCGCTTTGTCAGCTTTATATTAGCTTTATTTCACTGTCAGTCTGTTTTGCTGTTGTCTCAAGATGTTTCTTCAGTTATGTTCCAACGATTTCACCTTGTCGGATAAATTAAAGGGTAAAGTTCTACCACCCATCCAAAAGTTCCCACACCTGAGTCTACCGATTTCTTTAGGAAGTGTGTCTTCATCCTGATCACTTCATTCATGGTGTCATATGGTCGTTCACCATTCTTCATCATTCGAAACTTGTTTTCTAATTACGTAATTTGTTACCATGTTTCTAAGGTTGATTGAAAAGATCTGCGTCTTATGGAGAACAATCTCTCCGCACCTCCAAAGGCTAAACAGCATGGAAAACACACCGCCCCCTCGCCGCGTCAGGCGCCCTAGGGCGCTGTTAGACGACCCCCCTTAGTTCATCACATGAACCCCAGCAACGAACCCCCCAACCTTCTGGAAATATGAATCGATCACAAACATTCACTACCTGCGACTGCCGACTCTGTAGTCAATCATGCTGCGGCAGATTGGATTGGATAAAACATTATTGCCAGCATCGGCTTTGCCGACTCTGCAGGGCTGTGATCCGAGACAAGGGCTCCTTGCGAGAGCCGACTGCCCCGGTGATGAGTCCCTTCGATTCGGCCGCCACCTTCGGGCGGTCGAGCCTCTTGTCCTCGCCAGCGCGCCTCTAAGTTTCCGTGGGCCATCCCCTCGGGGACCACGGAGCCGCGCCCAGGCGTGGCAATTGGCTGAAGCCATGACAACTGAGATTCCCGTCAGCACCTGCTTTGCTGATTCGGGGGGTATGACCTGAGACACGGGCTCCCGCGTGGTTGTGCAAGTGCCTTTCTTGCGGGTGCTGGCTGTCTTGGAGTCATTCCCCATCGTTTCGGCCTACGCCCTAGGGCGATCGAGCCTCTTGCCTTCGCCAGTGCGACATTACGTTCCCAAAGGCGTATGCCCGAGGGGACCAAGGTGCCGCGCCTCGACGTGACAAATGGCTGAAGCAAAAGAAAATGCTTGCTCCCGTGGTGGCCATGTCTTTATCATGTACCCGCGGACTACAACATAACACCCTTGTGCAGAGCAAACGACCGAGCTTACCTGTTGGCACCTGGCGTTCATCAGGCCTAGGCCTGGACAACGCACACAAATTAGGGCGCAAGACGCCCGTGCATCCATCCGGAGAACAATCAAGAAACAGAGTTTCCGACGGATTGACTTACATGACAAAACATTTTTTTGAGCTCCGCGATGTTTGATTAAAAATTAGGCTATTTAAATTAATATTTACTAAGAAAATAAATATTTTTGTTAATGAAGAGTAGTTTGGCATCATTGTTGTTGTCTTGATTTTGGAAAATGTTTTAAAGAATAAATAAGTTATGTATTTATTAAAAATGTGTTCCAAAATAAATATTTTTTCTACATATTTATTTATACGTATACATTTTTGATGCGTGCTTATTCAGACAAATCGTAAAAACAGATAAATAAATCGTAGATTGATGCCGCGACCGTCAAGCCGTTGGGAAAGGGAAAGGAGGAATCGGATGAAAAAACAGGGAACAGAAATAGACAGATAGAAATAGGATGTAGAGAAAAGAAGTATAGAGGGATAAATGAGTAATAAAGGAACAAAAAGGCTTTCGCTAAAACATGATCTGAACTCTGAAAAGTTTATACAAAATCCATTGTGCGCTAATATTAGGAGAAACGTGATCCCCAGAATTCATTAATTACCTAATTATTTTAACAAAAATATAGAAAGCACGTTACGAGGATTATCAACTTTTATTAAGGAGAGTTGTAAAGAAAGATAAAGAGTTTCGAAACACCAGTGTGTGTTAGAAGAACAAATATTACAAAAAAGCAGATAAAGATTATATTTTATAAACCAAGCTAATTTATGTTGAACTGGTCATTGTTGTGTGTTAAACAAAATAAAAACTTGAACTCAGGTAGTCGTAAATATAGGTTTTATATAGACAAACGTTTTCTGACGAGATCACATAGGTTAAATAACGGACTTGTAGGAAATAGAGTTTGTGCTAACAGAATGAAATGTAATAATAGGTATACTAGCAAAGGTAGAAGTAACGGTTGTACAAGTGTACAAGTGTTACTCTTCATTTTAGTTTTTCTAAACACCTAATTTGTATTGTGCAATTAATTTTTTATTTAATCGGTTTCATTTAATCGTTTTCATTTTCCTGTATTGGTTATACAGGATCGTTTTCTTTTTCCGGTATTGGATAGTTTTTTTCTCTGTGCAGTTTTATATAATTGTGACCCTTAAATCAATGCAGTAAGTACTAATGATTACTACATAGTTTTTTAAATACAATATAAAGTTTATAAGTGTAATCTTCTAAGAAAGTTTTAAGTTGTGTAAAGTTTTACAGGTTTAGTTTTTAGTTGTGTAAATTTTCTTTTTATACAACTAGTCGTGTAAAATTTGTGCCTTAAAAACACTTTAATATTTTGCAAAGCTTATTAGTGTTCCATTTTTGTTTTCTCCTACAGGGCGGTGCAAGGTGCAAGGCAGTAAAAGTTTAAGAACTTTAAACTTGGCGACCGATTGAAGAGAATATTCTACAACTGTGCTTAGTTCTTTGGTTTAAGAATATAAAAAAACATGTACAACGAGGATTGTACAAAACCATCCTCATTACAAAATACGGTACGGAGATGTGGGGAATGATCCATAGAACATAAAATTTCTTAGGCTACTGGAAGCAGATTATTGGCGATTAAGCTCTAGAATAACAACATTACATGAAATTAAAAATAATAAGAGCAGAACAAAAGAAGACGTAGGGCTACAAATAGATAAATTCAAGGCTAAGAGACTATTAATGTGTGGATATACAAGTCGTATGCCAGAAAAACCGAACCTCAAAAATTGTGTGAATGACAGTAAAACGAAAGAAGGAAGCTCAGTGTTAAATTGGAGTGATGGAATGACTAAGAGAAGATCGCAATCTACGAGAAGTGAACTGGAGGAACATACAAAGGTGAAAACTAGAGTTCAAGAAACTCTGGATGGTGTGCTTTCACTTGACTAGAATAAGAGGAATCGTAAGTACGAAGTAGGAAAGGGAAAAGGTACTTTGAAGTAAAATAACTTAGTGTTGTACTTTGAATGGTTTTGAGACAGACTCTAACAATTAGTTCTTTGAAACACTTGATTTAGCCTCTTATTTTGTTACAGGCTAAACTTATGGAGGATGGCTATATTATGAATTTTTCAGGTCATCCTGTTCATTGACAACTATTAAAAATTCGTCGTCTATTTTTTTATTCACGGGATCCAGGTCCGATTTTTTGTGTTCCTCTAGAATTTACCAAATCATTGTTATCCTCTAATACCATAGTCATATCATGCCTAAAGTGGTGGAAGGTATACAACTTAGATTGCTTAGTTGAGCGCAAACCGTTATCAATCGTCTTAATGTTTAATGGTACAGTCATATTCTAGTTAATTATCTGTGTTACTAAAGGTTGTGGAGCTTTTTTTACAATACTTTACATTATGCATTTGCTTAAACGGTTTGTAATTTCTATCCCTTAAAATAAAATTATTTACATTATTTGTTTCTAAAGCATCTCACAGTCATACGCTCGTTTTCCAATGGTCACGACTCACAGTCATACGTAGTCATGCCCCACTTAAAATACTTTATGAAGTTTCCACTTGTTTTGAGCACAATACAATATCCTGAGGTTACCTAATTCGTCTCTATTGCATCAATAAGAATTTAAATTCATTTTAAGTTCAAATAGAATAATTTTAACATAATTTAAGATACCACTATTGTTCATAGGATTATTTTATGTTCGGAAATTATATTATTGACAATATCGTGTTCTCGCCCTGGCATTTAGTATTATTGGAGAACAATTTATGCTAATGTCAATAATTGCACAAATTAAATTCGCTAGCGTGACAACAGTCAACAGAGGCGCCCCAGTCAACAAGTGACTCGCTGCCGTATCGATCGCCACACTGGTTGCTATTTCTGTCTACTACGCACCGCCCTCCGCCCGCTACGGAACAAGAAAATTATTTTTATGGTTGTCAATATAAAAATGTTTTTTTATTGATAACCTAACAAACTTATTTCTTTGAATTCAATCATTTTGTTTTCTAACAAAAGCATTCAACAAATAAATATATATTTTCATATTGTCATAATCATCGCTTATCTAAACCCCGATGACCGAAAATGTCTTATCAACCCTCCGGTGATTTCTGTCACGTTTTCTTTTAAGATTCAGTTTTCTTACAATAATCATGTGAATTACACGTGATTTGATATTGAGTTTGAAATCATGCAGAGAGGAATGTCATGTGTTTATTTCAATTTTTGAAGTTGTTTTAATCATTCTGATGCCGTGTGGAAATTGAAAAAGAGAAAGATAATTGCATATTATAAAAACATGAAATATAATATTTTAAGAACTTATAACTTGAAAATTTTAAATTATAAGTTAATTTTATGCGTATAAAAAGAGGCACTGTTTCGGAAAGAACGGACGCAAGAGCAAGGCTTAGTTTGTTAATATGATATTATATTTGGTAATACATATTCATAAAAAAAAATTTTTATTTTTGTAAGAACAAAAATAGTATTATAGACACATTTGTATTCAAAATATACCGATTTATGAGACTATAATATTGATCTTTGCCATTTGTGGGTATGCAACAAAAAATTATCCTTACGGATGACCTATGAACCATTCTATTAGAAAGGAAACTAAGAAAGAGCTATAATCGAAAGCTGTATTAATTAAAGAAGGGAGGGGATATAGTAAGATTAGTAAAGGTTAAAATAGCTGGATAGTATGGAGGAAAGCACCCAATACTTTTATGCTTAAGAGATTTCCGGAAGCCAAAGTTTTTGACATAGGAAGAAGGAAATTCTGATGTTAGGGTGGATGGAATGTGTATTAAAAAATTTAGAAACGATTAAAATTATAGGATGGAAAGAGAAAACTAAAGATTAGATTTCATAGTGGAGCCGCACAAAAGTACCTTGGGAGTCACATGTTGGTCCAATTCGTATCATCTATTCTACATTGTTCTAGCTTAGTTTTTGATTCGGAATTATTTAAAAAACTGTATTTCTTGAACTCTCCGTTGATGTTAACCAATCAACTTTAGCAGATCTGTTTTTAGACGACTTTTAAATTATAACGACTTACAGTGTAAGTCTATACTGGTTGAATAATAATAATAATAATAATAAATCCTTAAATTTTTAGTGACCGTCAATGGATGAATGTTTTAGTGGATGGTTAGTGAGGATCGGTCCATAATACACATTTTAGCTATTTTGCGTCGACGTTTCGACAATATTTATTGTCATCTTCAGGACCTGTGTATGAAATACAATAGAAATATCAAACATAACGAAACAATTAGATATTTGGGTGAACGTGTTGGTGATGTGAGTGTGTGCGTGCGTATGTATGTATCATTTTATATGTGAAGACTTATAATAGTTTGTTTACATCTTCAAATTATCTTTAAGAAAACGAGCTACTATCGTAAGTCTTCACATATAAAATGATACATACATACGCACGCACACACTCACATCACCAACACGTTCACCCAAATATTTAATTGTTTCGTTATGTTTGATATTTCTATTGTATTTCATACACAGGTCCTGAAGATGACAATAAACATTGTCGAAACGTCGACGCAAAATAGCTAAAATTTTTATTATTGACCGATCCTCACTAATCATCCACTAAAATAATAATAAACCTTAATGAAAACATATATTTTTAATGCAGTAATTCAATACTCAATTCCCACAAATCAATAAGCTAGTAGGCATTATTTACAAGCAACAATAGAATATAATAATAATAATAATAATAATAATAATAATAATAATAATGCCCCCTCCCCGACATACGCCTGGCCCTACAACAACTTGGCCTCGTGGTGAGCGGGCAATAGCTGTTCCTCTTTAGGTGGGTAACAGAGCACTGGGATGTGAGTATGACAAGCTTGTGTGTACCGCGTGAAAACACAACCCACTCTCGGTGGAACCGATCTTGCCAATGGGTAGATGGCTCTATGTTAGTGAGTCGCGAACGACAGCCTCTGAGCAGCAGAACGTACCCTGTTGTATGTAGTCGTAGCCGTGGTACTCGAGGGCTCTACCACATTGGTCTGTTACTTCCTCGGTATTCGTGGAAACCAAATTTCAAGTTCTCAAAGTAATTCTCGGGTTGAGGGGTCCCTTAAAAACCCTCGTCCAGTTTAAAGCCCTCCTACTCAGGTGAAGAGAAGGAAACATTTCACCTCTGTTGATGCCGAAAGCTTCGAGACATAGTCTGACACTGTGCCGGCGATGCCGAAGTATTTGGTGGTGAAACGAAAGGAAGGTGACTTTGCAAAAGTGAGTCCCTAAAAATGCTGTCACCTCCTGCACTGGATCAGCCTTACAGGACATCAGAAATCCGCAGGTGGGCTACTTGTCGAGAGCGATAGGGTGTGAGGTTACTTAAACTATGAAGATAGGGAACATAGAGGTAAAGTCGTTCCTCATATCACCCTGAACAACACAAAGGGGATTTATATTGTGCAGGGACCTACTGCACTGTACAGAGGAAGAAATTGCGATGTTATCGCATGTCGGAGACTAACTGTGCGAAGGGATGGAGAGACGCTCCCATCTGCGTCTAACGTCCTAACCTCAACAGGACAACTTTAACGGAAAAGGTGAGAGCCGGCATTCATAGGCTGAGTGTGAGAGCATTCTTCCCTCAATCGATGCAATGTTTGAGCGCATATTGCTTGCGCTCCGAGCACACTGTATCCATGATGTGCTCGGGTCAAGGCATGCTCCTGTGGGACGTCGGCTCATGGTAACCATCCCTGTGCTGAACCAATAAAAGGCGTCATTTACGGTAGTCAACGTTCATCTAGATCCCGCAGTTGCCCCGTTTATAAGCACGAGGTGGCTATTCAGCAAGTAGCGTATGTACCCTGAAAAAACTAAGCTACTTTGATGCTTAGAAACTTGTATGCCCAGCCAACCAGGGCAAAATCGGTTATGCACAGGCTGTAAAATCAACAGCGTCACCAGCTCCCATTGTAAGAGACATATTACCTGCGGTAACCAAGTTTCTCGAGCGTTACTTTTCTGAAGTCTACAAGTGCTGTTAAAAGTGACAGAAATCCATCAAGATAGTGAGGCTGAAACGGTCACCTATACGGTGCAAAACTATACTGTTGACGTCTCTGCCAGCAAACTCATACTCTTCGTGCGCCAAGAAGGGCGGGAATAAACATTGTGGAGGTGGCGAGACGGCGAAAGGATACCGTCTTCAATCCCTCCGTCCTCTAAAATTTACCAGGGAGAACTTTTAAAAACTAAAACCGGGGTTAACACCTATCCTCGATGACCAGGAGATGAGCTTCGGTTTGGAGTTAAGAAGATTATTGCGAACTGAAGATGCTATTTGCCAGGCATACACTGATATGTGTGTCCCTGCAGGAAACACATTTAAGGCCACAAAAACTTTATAATATGAGGGGATATGAGTCTTTCCGGATGATGTGACACCGAAAATAAAAGCTAGGGGAGACATTGCCATATTTCTTAGGAAGACATATCCTGCCAGACATACCACGTTCACTAAGCTTTTATAAACAGCTCCTATCAGTTTATTGCAGCTAATGAGGATGACGATCTGCTGAGTATTTTCTCTTACGGTGAGCAACTAAAATGTGCGTGATAACCGAGCCTAAGTAAAAACTTAGTTACCGAGCCTTCAAAACATAATAATAAAAAAAAAAAACTTTATGAAACATAAGTTTATGTCACTAATTCCGCTAACGTTTAATCCTTACTAACGATCACTTAATATAACATCTCTCAAACACAGCGTCTTCACTACATGCGGACTAACTGGATCGCACATCCGTTTTCTATTTCGTCAACCCTAGGCGACCTAGGGTATTCGGAATACGAGTACCCTCGCCTCGCGCCGTTTTATGTCATGATTTCACCTTTCACCTCGACATCCCCTTAACACGATTGAGCCCATCTTCTGCGTTCAAATTAAAGAACGTGAGATTCTTACATTAGCGCTTTTCTACAATTTCGTTCAGTCAACAGATATTTCAAATTATTCGGGAGCGAGATGGTGCCTATTTAAAATTAATGTAATGCATTCAGTTTCCATTAGTTTTATTTGATTTTTCTTATTATTTACGTTTTTCTGTCATTTAATAGAATTTATATTGGTGTCGTTACTTGTAACAGACGACTGCAATAAAAATACGGTACATTTAAATAATTCTCGGAAGTTTAGCAAAAGGCACCTATACTATAAGAACGGAAACACGCCTGTCTCTAAGATGAAGTAAATGACCGGATTTGGATTACCGTAGTTCCAGGTCCTATGGATGACTTGTCGAATAACTTCTCGTTGAAAGGCGAGACTTCGACAGGATAGCTCAGATAGTCTTAATCACTTTTAGAAAGGTCATTATTTTGTGACAATTTAAAGCAAATTTAAATAGCACAAAACAAAAAGAATATTTTTGTTTGAAATAACAAGTGAGAAAATAATTCACCCTCCCCTTTGTACAAAATACCTGTACCTTCATGTCAACCGCGAGTACAGACATGCAAATCATAATGTTGTTGAGCTAATTAAAACAACCATCCTAATTAAACCTATATAAAAAAGGACGTGATAATAATAAACAAAATATTGACTAAATAAAGAAGCTCTAGTAGGATTAATAGTGGCTAAGTAGAGGTAAATAATAATAATAAAAGTACGAACTATTTCTTCTCGCGGCGGGAACTGCGCCAAAACTCCCTACTCGGCCGCAAAACCTTACTACAGTCTCCTCTGAATCACCGCCAAGCCAACAGCCTTGTCATGTGTTGTGAAGACGAATACTTCTATATTGCAAAACTAGGTATTCGTGAATAAGTGTTTCGTGGTTACGCAAGCTCCACATGTAGTTAAACGTAGTGAAATATAAAAAAACAAAAGTTACGTAGTTTAAATGTAAATAAAAAAAAAAAAGGCATAGAGGACACATCTCTTTATGAAATGGTTTAACCTTTAAGTTATGTTTCATACCATATCATAAGGTATCATCAGTGCAATTTAAACCAAAATGTAAAAGTGAACACGACCGACCGGAGTGAATCAACAACAACAACACTATGAGCTCCAGGTAGCCAGAGTCCGAGCCTCATGACTGCGCTAACTACTTAGAGTCAACCACTGAAATGGAGGAACACAAACTACAACTAAGATCATCCAGGAAAACCTACGGAAGAGGACCATGAAGAGGACAAGCTGTGGACCAACATCATACCCAGGTGACATGGAAGCATAGCTTCCGTGGTTATATTGTTTTCTAAGAACCCAGAGTAAAGAAACAGTTTATTTTTGTAAAGACTCATACAAATCATGTAAATCATAACTTAATAATATGTATACTTTCTGTAACGAGATAAGAGTAATCTGAAGATGGATACAGATATAATTAATTCAAAATTGAACCAAACTATTCTTCAAATAGTTTGCATAATGTCTAAGTACTTTTAAAATAAAAAAAATTAGAACCCGGATCCGTGATATTCTATGTAATATACAGTTGTATTGTTTTGAGCTCATCATAGTAACAGTTTGAAGAGAATAAGAGCATAAAATGCAGAATCTATCAGAATCTTTCATTTAATAACAATAAGAATCATTAAAGGTATTATTTTGGAATCTTTATTTTGGAAGCTGTAATAAAGAGATGTTTTTGCTAAACAGAAGAGAGTGAGTAAATTTACGTAACCTTAGTCAAACTCCTGAGCTTTACAGGTTCCCAATTTGTTGATAAGTAATTAGTACTAACAATGACAGCCGGTTTAATTGACAGAGGCCAATTAAACTGGTTCCCTGTGTTATAATGTCTTAACAGGAGGAGACGTTATAAAATGCGCCACTCTGCTAAATAATAAGATAATTGTGTACGTCGTGGCACATATAAAATGCGCCACTGCTTCTTGTTTCATTATAAGAAACTCTGCTTTAATATAAAAATTTGTGTACGTCGTGGCATATGTAAAATGCACCAGTGCTGCTAAATAATAAACAATTAATTAACAAAAGGCGTAAATTTATTCACTCTAAATTTGTAAACTAGAACAAGATAAAAACAAAATAAATAAATCTTTATTAATAGAATAATAATAGTAGTATAAGGAAAGCAACGTAATAAGCAAGTCCCCGCTTGTAAAAATATTCCATTTTCAAACTGTCTGTATACTGACAGGCTGTCTCATGTTGGAGTCGTGTTGTGGAATGTACGTTCTGACTCGTGCGTTCTATTCACGGAAGTATATTCAATAAACTAAAGTGTAATAAAAAGTCTAGTAGTACTTGGTAAACAGAATCTAAACCTATCGGAAATATAGTTTATTACCGTGAGAGTAGTAAAATTTAATAGAAGTTTAGTAAAACACAAAATAATAATATGCGCATATTTAAAGATTGCAAGCCCAGGTTCTCGCCTGTTTGATAAGTCAATCCTAAGCCTGTCACTAAAGGACAAGCTCGTGCAGGAAATAATCATGTTTCAGATTGTAGGAAGTCTCCCTCCCTTTGTTGAGAACACCTGCATATGTAAACAATAAGCCACCCTAACGCATTGAATCAACCTCCCCAACAGCTGGTAAAAGTGTAGAAGAGCTCTCCTATTGTTTACACTATCACAATGAACTCTCTGAATGAAATTTCTTTAACCTGTTAAAAATGATATTACCTTATTATCTCCACAGATAATTATTAGATTTACATATATTTGAATTTATTTGAGATAATTTAAATTTGATTTATTAGTATAAGATTTTTATCATATATATATATATATTGTAACATTACATTTGGAACAACTAATATCGTACCTGATTTAATGAAGACTTTGGTTAAGAAACTAACAAGAAGAACAATATCTTCCAAGATGATAGTGAAAAGGAATGACTAACCATTTTAGACTGACTAGTAAGACAACTGACCGTACCCAAATTAATGATTTAGGCAAAGTGATGCAAAATACCTTCAACCCCAATTATGACATGAACTTTCAATAATGACCAAATAAAGAATTATAAAGACAGACGGCTTATGAACCAGTACTATAAAGAAACAAATGGTTTCATTTAATGTAGCATAATATCTAGATAATCAAAATACAAATTCAGGGATAATAGGCCCAAACATGTAATATTATGTAAAAGAAATATTAGTAAATAACTAAGTTAATTGATGTAACGAAAATATAAATACACCTTATTATAGATACATAAATCATACAAATAATTGTAACATATAGTGTTCATAAGATTGTCCAGTAAACAACAAATAATGACATGGTCACTCTAACATTTATAACGAGAGTGAAGCATAACATAGACAGTGTCAGAGTAATTATTAAATTAACTGACAAAAGACTAATTAGTTAGTACAGAATTTGTTTTATAAATGTGCATGTTATTATGTTTAAGCACAGTGTTTTATTATCATAGTATTTGTGTTGTTTTGTGTATGTACCAGGTGGAACAGTTATTTTAAAGGAATATCAATTAAATGATATTAATTTCATGTTTTATGTTAACAATTATAACCATAGAACTGGTGTTAAACAGTTATAAATTGATTTGGCAAAGCAGAATAGACTATAAAAGATGTTATGGCTAAGTGTCAAACAATTATACAGTTTAGGTAAAAAACCAGTTAATTTGTTCAAGGATTCAGTAAAATCATAGCCATGTGTGCATGAATTTAAAATAATAGAATAGTATGTTTTTTGTTTTGATAAAATAATGTTATGTGTTAAACAATTTTTATAATTGTTAAAAGATAATTTAACTGAAAAAGATTTTAAACATGGTGATGAAAATAACACCAGTACATAGGCCAGGTGAAACCAACTTTTATAAATTTTGAACAATAATGTTAGAGATTTTGTAAAACAAATGTGAAGGGATAAATATATTTATAGTCAATTGTGTACAAAACGAATATAGAAACAAAATAATACATATCAAGTTATTTAAGAAAATTTCATATAACAAAATTGTAACATCTGTAGTTCTTAAGTAAAAATAGGCATGTTTAGTGTCTAAATGTAACAAATGTAAAGATCAAAATAATGCTGATAATGGTTTTAAATTCCCATTCAGTACAGAAAAGTTATGTTAATTTAAAGATTTTGAACAAATTTCGACTTTGAAATAATGAGAGTATATGACAATGTATATCCGAATTAGCCAACCAGATTCCAAGTTTACCCTTAGTAACCAGAAATTTCGGATAAATAAAATGAGACTTCTTTGACAACGAGCTTAGCGGATAGACGCGTTTGTAAAACGTCCGACATATTATATAATAAACAGTGTAAAAAACGATACAAACATATTAATACTGTTAGAAGTAAACAACAAGAACCTTTTACACTAAGAGAAGAACAACAATTATATGAGGGAGAAGACCCAAGAACCAGGAAGAAGATCTGAAGTAGACGAGGACCCTGTATTCGACAAGAACTATAAAAGAAGAGGATTTGGTGATTTTTGACAACTTATTATATTGTACATCATCAACCACATTTGTATACACGACTTTTAAATACTAATCAACTAAAACTACAGACACCATATAACACCAACACTAAGAACACTCACTAATAACACGATTTGAGATTGACACCTTTTCAAACACCACAAGAACCTTTGATTTACATAATAATTATTAAAGCCTGAATTGGACATAACCTATTTGAACTGATAACCACTATGCAAATGCCTGTGTGCACGTTACACTATAACATTGTAATATCCTTTAATTGTAAAACTTGTATTTTGATTTCTAGAATAATATTTTGTTTAATTGTAATCCCCGAACCATATACGCCCTGAGATACTTTATTTTTTAATAGAAACGTTACGAAGCATTGTTTTGGTCTGAAAGAAAAGAAAAATACTGAATGTTGGCTACTACTGCCAACCGGTAAAAAGAAGACTTATAATTTGCGCCACAATTGTGATTATCCTGTTCAAATTTAAGAACAATTAAACAGTGTTTTTTCTGAATAAAGGATTCCTATAAGGATATATGTTTGATGCTATATTTGTGTCGTTATTATTGCTGTTCTATTTAGGAAATAAATTCACAGATTGCAGCGGACACGACGGTTGGCAACGTTGAGTGACGTCACGGAAACGTGCGGTATAGTGGGAGCAAGCGGCAATATACAAAACCATTCGCCGTCCTACATAACACATTCATAATTACAAATTGACGACTCCAGTGCGAGTTAGTCGCTACATTATTTATCTGTGTTACAAATTAACACTTCCAACGGGCGGTGTATATAATTCAAGTGCACACAACATAAAATACAAGTAACCTATTCCTCATAACATTGTACGTAACGAATATATTCTTATCGTTACAAATTGACGAACCCGAAGTGAGGCTTTAACTAAGACGTAACTATTAAATTGTTACAATATATATATGTGTGTGTGTGTGTTTAAATGAATTCAAATTTCATAAGAGTGTTTAAAATAGATAACATATTTTAACGTACGTAGTACATAAGATTTAAAAAATCATTCTTACGACTACAATGGCTCAATTTAACCCCGACTTGTTGTTGAAGGACGAACTGAGCTACGAAGCTTTGTTACGCGGTCTCCCATACACAAACGTAACTGTCGCGGAGCTGCGCAAAACATTACGCGAGAATAGACCAGACAAACCCTCACTGTTGAATCGTTTAAGCGTGGTAGATTTTGAGAGTGAGAGGGAAACATGCTATCATAAATATACGGAGCTTACCTCCATCGCACAAACCCTGCGAGATGAGAAATCCCCCGCGGTAATTATAAGAACCACTCAAAGAATAGAACATCTGACCCGCCGCATCACCAATTTGTTGAATTGGCCCGGTGACAAAGTTACTCCACCTGACGTGTAAAAATTCGCGGAAGAAGCTTTACAACAATTACCTGAGATAATGCGCGAATTACGTAGAAGGTCCGAATCGTTTGGAATAGAAGAGATCGAAGAAGCAATGACGAAACTAAATATTTCCCCCACCCAATCTCCTACTCAAGAACAGCAACCCAGTGCTGTAAAATTTCAATTTCTCCAGGAACCTAGTATACAACCCAGTCAGGATCGGTCAACGGTAAGACAAGCAAATACCCTCCCCGTAACCGCCTCGTCATTTCCAAATGAACTAGGGAATATTACCCGTAATTATGATTTACCTCTTCTCTTACAGACCAATCCATCAGCGGAAAAACCTGTAACGACACCTCAATTAAATTTCAGCACTGAGTTCTATGGAAAAATAACTCACCCCGTAGAACGTATTTTATCTGAAATACCAACCACTGATGGGCTGAATATTACGAAACTCCTAGGCTTTATCAAGCACCTGTTACAAATAAAGGATCTGCGACAACTAAAAGATGACCAAATTTTACAAGTACTTCTACCTAAATGTAGATCACCTTTAAAAGATCGTGTGTTAGAGTCACTAAGGTATAATCACCCTGTAGAAGAACTACATACCACCCTGATAAGACACTTCATCCCCACCGGTATCTACGAAGAACTAAAGCGGAATTCCGTACTTCGTGTACAAGGAGCGTACGAGAGACTAGCTCATTATATATCTGAAATAAGGGAATCAGCCTTATTACTACAAGTTAACTGGAGTGAACAACAGCTAGTAGACACTATCTTAGTAGGACTATCTCCCGAGGAGCGATCTCGCCTAGCACTTATGAAGAGACCAACCACATTCACAGAACTGGAACTGTGTTGTATATATTCATCCAACGTCTGGTATTCAGATCAGAACAGACGCGTGTTAATGTCCCAGACTCAACGCAGGGATTCATTCCTACCTCTACCCCTTGGGACCGATACTCAGACCTACCGCGATAAGCGATTCGTAAGAACTTCGAAAACCCAGAGCTACCCCAATACCTCAAACTCCCTACCAAAACCCCAACAGCATGCGAGCGATGCCAATACCGAAAGAAGATGTTGTAACTGTGGAAAGTCCGGACACATTAGCAAACATTGTAAACAAAAGCGGTACCAACAAAAAAACCGATCAGTCAAAAAACATGTAAGCTGGAAGAACCAAAATCCTACGTCTTCCGCAGCATCAAAAGGAAAGGTATAAACACTAATCACCCTAAAGTAAAAAGAAAAATAAACAAACGTATAGACCCTTACGTAACAAGATTTATTGACAAGTGCAACTCTATTGGTACATGCAAAACAAGTATATGCCAATTACCCTACATAAAGATAGACCTTGGAGCAACGAATATCCTCGGTTTAATCGATTCGGGATCTATACGTAGTCTTATCAGTCAACAGCTAGCCACCGTATTAGCTAATCATAATCTTATTAGACGTAGCCAAAACGTGAACATAGAGTGTGCTACCGCGAATAAGCAAAATCTAAATATATCACGCAGTATTACTGTCAAATTAAAAATAAAGAATTTTACTTGGTATATTCCACTACTAGTAGCTGAAGTATTAGGACGACACTTAATACTAGGCGCCGATTTTATAAGCAAAACTGGCTTAATTCTCGACATATACGCTAAACAATATTGCTTTAGATTTGATCGCACTCGAAAATATCAGTTCGACTCCGAGCTAAATAACAGCGAGAATTGCGAAACATCAGCTATTCATCTGGAGCATCATGACACTGGTTTGAGTCATTTAAAAGGTAATGAGCGACAAAGAATTCAAAAGCTAATAAGGGATTTTTCTACTGTACTCACACCCAAGTTAGGATTGACCAATCTAATCGAATACAAAATAAATCTCAGCGACAACAAAGTAATACGTCTGCATCCATACAAATTATCGCCGCCCAAGGTGGAAATAATGAGAAACCAAATCAACAAACTCCTAGAACAACACGTCATCGAACCGTCAACTTCCCCATACTCATCTCCTGCATTCCTAGTACCGAAAGGAACTGACAAACATAGTGGATTATAACAGCTGAATAAGAATGTAGAATTTGAATCGATTCCCCTGCCCGACATTCACAGCGCATTCCATTATTTTACAAAAGCAAATATTTTCACCATAATGGATCTCAACCAGGCCTTTCACCAAATCCGACTAGCTGAGGAATCAAAACACCTAACGGCATTTTCTGTCCCATTTAATCTATATCAATTTACTAGGGTACCCTTCGGAATATCACAAGGAAGTTCAGTATGTAGACTGTTAGAAAAAATATTCCATGACGTTAAATTTAAATTCGTATATCACTATCTTGACGACATAGTAGTATATAGTGAATCGATGGATCAGCACATTCATCACTTGCGTGAGGTATTATCAAGGTTAAAGAATGCTGGACTAACGGTAAACCCCAGTAAAGTTAATTTCGCAGTAAAACAATTCTCCTTCTTAGGTCATATAGTATCGGCCGAAGGTAAGGTTAGCATTGACCCCGAACGCACGCGTGCAATCCGAGAATTTTTACCACCTAGAGACACCAAAGATATAGCTCGATTTTTAGGTATGATCAATTATTTTCACGAGTACATACCCCACCTAGCGAATATAGCAGCCCCACTAAATGCATTAAGGAAGAAAGGAACGAAATTCGAGTGGACTACTCGACACCAAGCCGCATTCGAAACACTCAAAGAAAGCATAATATCACCCCCGGTATTGCAATTAGCAGATTTCAGTAAACCATTTGTCGTACAGACCGACAGTTCTATTGTAGCATTAGGAGCAGTAATATACCAAGAAATAGATAATACAAGACTACTGATCAGCTATGCATCACGTACTTTGACGGAGCAAGAAAGGAAGTTCTCAGCCTATGAACTTGAATGTTTAGCTGTAGTGTTCGCCTTCGAAAAATTCAAACCATTTTTGGAGCACAAGGAATTTCTACTAGTGACCGACAACCAAGCTTTGTCGTGGTTATTGAACCATCCAAAACAGTTACGTCGTATCGGAAGATATGTGTTAAGATTAAATTGCTACAAGTTTAAAGTACAACATATTCGTGGTACCCAAAATGTAGTCGCCGATACACTATCCCGCATGTTCCAACTACCCAATACCAGACCTGGCGAAGACAAGGTTGAAACCACTACTATCAATACGCTAATAACAGAATTCCCCCTTGCATTTAAGGATATAGCGCGCCACCAACAACAAGATCCTAATTTGACTAAGATAATGGAACAAATAGATAAAGGAAATTATTCTGACAAGTATACCTTGAGTAAACGAGTACCTTGTTATAAAAAGGCTAACGGAAAGTCATTGAGAATAACCGCCCCGGAAATTATTAAACCCATGCTGATGGAATACTACCACTCATCAACCATTGGAGCTCTTATGGGAATAAGGGAAACGATACATCGTATTCGCAAGGACTATCATTGGGAAAACATGAACAGCCAAATAACTAGGTTCGTGGAACAATGCGAAATCTGTGCCCTGAGCAAGCCAGCAAGAAACAGTCAAATCGGAAAATTAATCTCAGAAATCCCCACAACACCTTTTTCAAAGATATACATAGATTTTTCTGGACCCTATCCCCGTTCTAAATCAGGAAATACTATGCTATTAATTTGCGTGGACTCTTTCACTAAATTCGTATGGATGTACCCTATGAGACGTGCTTTAGCATCTGCGACAATAAAAATTCTGCAAGAGAGACTATTTAAAGATTACGGTACACCAGTACATCTAGTATCTGACAACGGACCTCAGTTTAAATCCAAGGAATTCAATGACATGTGTTTCAAATTAGGAATAAATCACATTACAGTCACAGAGTACCGACCGCAAGGAAACCTAGCTGAGAGATACTTGCGAAACCTAAAAACAGCCATAATATCTTACCACGCTAAAGATCAAACGGCGTGGGATCAAAATCAATCATGGATACAATTTGCCTTCAACTCGGCGTATCATGAAGGACATAAATCAACACCATTTGACTTACTGTACAAGTATAAACCGAACCACCCGTTAACCACCAAGTGGAAAATTCATGAATTATTGCCCCGCGAAATAAATGGGAGTAATATAAGGAAAATATGGAACGAAGCTCGCGCAAATTTGAGAGCGAATTTACAAAAATCCCGGAAATATCATGAGCAGAATAACAGGAAAATAAAGTACAAAGTAGGTGATTTAATCATGTATAAAACTCACCCTACGAGTAGAGCCGTTGACAGGACCACTTCCAAACTATCTTACCGATGGTGTGGCCCCTACACGATTCACAAGTTCATCACCCCCGTGAGAGTAGCGCTGTACGAACCCAATACAGATAATTACGTTCGCAGAAGTCATGTGTCTCAGATAAAAAATTTGTCTCTTTGTGAAAATAAAGAAACACGACTGCGAGAAAGTAGGTAAACCAAGAATACTACCTGAGTATTATGAAATAAATATAAGTTACATCCTATATTGTAATTGAGTCTAAACTAAAACACCTCGTACGAATAATAGCGAGGCCTGATCAACCTTAGCTCAAGTTCTACGAAAACAAAATAAATAATGAGAAGTCAGCTGACGAACAACTAACCCCTACCTAAGTAAACGAAAGGTAACACTATTGTTATTAAGACATATTGTAGGTTACTGCTTGCGATGAACATGGTAGTAGTAATACACTAAACTGTAGTTCACGTTTGCGACTAAGAGAAAGACGAAACTAGGAAATAAAAGGAGTCGTCGACCACAAAGAAGTCAAAATAATCAGCGAATCGACGCGTTAAGAATTATAAAGGTGCGAATACTCTTTTGTAAGAACACTAGAGAATCTTTAACCTTACAGCTATACTGTATATCTGTATAAACGTAAACAGATACACACTTGCATACCTGAAATATGCTGAAACATACTCATGAGTGTAACTACGTAAAACGAGTGAAGAAGCAAAAAAAACCGGTAGTAGCATTAAGAAATAGAAATAAGGTAGATTTATGTATTTGTGTGTTTCATGTGTTTTATGAGTGTTGAATTTTAAGTGAGTTAAATAGTATGTAAGATAATCTATGAGTGAATCACAATAACCTTGTAAAAAGAAATTTAATCACGATGTTCTGTGCCAAATATAATTATATTTTAGATACCCTTTGGAATCCACAAATGTCGTCCCATGTGTCTTCTTTAAGTAGAGGAGGATGTGACGATTTAAAGCCAATTTAAATAGCACAAAACAAAAAAAATATTTTTGTTTGAAATAACAAGTGAGAAAATAATTCACCTTCCCCTTTGTACAAAATACCTGTACCTTCATGTCAACCGCGAGTACAGACATGCAAATCATAATGTTGTTGAGCTAATTAAAATAACCATCCTAATTATATAAAAAAGGACGTGATAATAATAAACAAAATATTGACTAAATAAAGAAGCTCTAGTAGGATTAATAGTGGCTAAGTAGAGGTAAATAATAATAATAAAAGTACGAACTATTTCTTCTCGCGGCGGGAACTGCGCCAAAACTCCCTACTCGGCCGCAAAACCTTACTACAGTCTCCTCTGAATCACCGCCAAGCCAACAGCCTTGTCATGTGTTGTGAAGACGAATACTTCTATATTGCAAAACTAGGTATTCGTGAATAAGTGTTCCGTGGTTACGCTAGCCCCACATGTAATTAAACGTAGTGAAATATAAAAAAACCAAAGTTACGTAGTTTAAATGTAAATAAAATAAAAAAAGGCATAGAGGACACATCTCTTTATGAAATGGTTTAACCTTTAAGCTATGTTTCATACCATATCATAAGGTATCATCAGTGCAATTTAAACCAAAATGTAAAAGTGAACACGACCGACCGGAGTGAATCAATAACAACAACACTATGAGCTCCAGGTAGCCAGAATCCGAGCCTCATGACTGCGCTAACTACTTAGAGTCAACCACTGAAATGGAGGAACACAAACTACAACTAAGATCATCCAGGAAAACCTACGGAAGAGGACCATGAAGAGGACAAGCTGTGGACCAACATCATACCCAGGTGACATGGAAGCATAGCTTCCGTGGTTATATTGTTTTTTAAGAACCCAGAGTAAAGAAACAGTTTGTTTTTGTAAAGACTCATACAAATCATGTAAATCATAACTTAATAATATGTATACTTTCTGTAACGAGATAAGAGTAATCTGAAGATGGATACAGATATAATTAATTCAAAATTGAACCAAACTATTCTTCAAATAGTTTGCATAATGTCTAAGTACTTTTAAAATAAAAAAATTAGAACCCGGATCCGTGGTATTCTATGTAATATACAGTTGTATTGTTTTGAGCTCATCATAGTAACAGTTTAAAGAGAATAAGAGCATAAAATGCAGAATCTATCAGAATCTTTCATTTAATAACAATAAGAATCATTAAAGGTATTATTTTGGAATCTTTATTTTGGAGCTGTAATAAAGAGATGTTTTTGCTAAACAGAAGAGAGTGAGTAAATTTACGTAACCTTAGTCAAACTCCTGAGCCTTACAGGTTCCCAATTTGTTGATAAGTAATTAGTACTAACAATGACAGCCGGTTTAATTGTGTTACTGAACAGATATGTAGATATAGATGTGTGTGTTGGTTGTATGTGTATTGATTGTAGATACGCTCCGGTATCCACAACAATATTGTATAGTAAGATTTCCAAAAATGTAATTATTATTAGCGGTTTGATTATTATTAATAATTGTGTGGGTATTGCCGTTTAAATCTTTTAATTTAAAAAGTATTTTCGCACTCCGCTGATCACCTCCCCACTTACCATATGTGGATATTACTGTTCTGTTGGGTGACTGCTTCAGCTGTAACATACACTCTACACATACAAGGGGATATTCTATTTGAATATCATACGTGATAAGCATGCACAATAAAATAAAATAAAAAACGGAATTATGATTTGAATTAGAAGGAATATTCAAATTCTGCCGCCACCTTTTGATAGAACTAGCTATTGAAACTAAACTATTTTAATTTTGAAATTAAACATTTTTTCCACTGGTAAAAGTAAAATTGAGGTTTATTAACAGTTTTGGAATGCTATTAAATCTTTTAAAATCAACAATCAGTCACTAATAGTTTTACAGAAAAATAATTATTATGACAATTTTAAAAAGAAACTCTTCTTAACCTCAAGGCTGGTAACACTCTAGGTTAATACAATAATTTTATTTAGAGAGGTTATGTCCTCGTTACATAGTTAAATTACCAAGTTCGTGTGATCTTTGAAGTGACATGATGCCAGATACAAGATGTTGTGTCTTATAACAATATTTAATAAAGAATTAATAGAAAACAAACAAACAAATATTAAAATTGAAAGTCGGTACCATATAATCGATAACTATTGTATTATCGTACGCGGGATTCAGTATACAGTAGTTACTTTAATAAACACGTGCGTTGATTTGCACTGCTAAAAATTTACTATTATTATTTAATAGTTGGCTATAAAAATTATTTATTGACAAGAGAAAAAGTTTATAATAAAAAAACTCTTGTGATAGCTTTCATTTGGTTTGTATTACTTGAGAACAGACTTATGAAAAAAAAGGTGACAAGTTGTTGTTATTATTTCTAGGTTATCTAATAACGTAAGTAGTTATTAGGGTTAAATATATTATTCATTGATTTCTTATTAATCTAAACATATATATACTATTCATAATACTTCTGATGCGTAACTATCAGTCAATTTGAATGATTTTTCGCAACAATAAAAATATTTATTTTCATTAGTCAAATCAAAAACGACATGAGTCAATTGAGCGACTATTGCGACACTCATATTTTGTAATATTTAAATTAATCTTGACTCCTTTAATTATGATAAATAGTAAAAACAATTATTTCTTAAGTTAATAAATGCGAAATAATTCCTCCATTAATTCTGATAACTTTCATCAGAATTGCTACACTTCGATACTACTGATTAGAGTAGTAACCAAACAATCATTTACAGAAATTATTATTTCTGTTTTATTTTTTAAATAATAAAAATATAGTACTCCCTGGTTTTTTATCAACACAGAACTCGAAAATACGACCGATATTATACACTGGTCGTATTTTATTATTATATTCACTCCGCACTGTACACTCGTTAATTGTTTGTTATGTGTAGGTTAGGCGTGTGTAGTATGACTCATGTATATGTGTCGCCCACAATTCCAATAAAACTTCTTCATCGATTTTGTCCGTCGAATTATGCGTGTTGACTCCTTGATGATTGAAAGATGACTGTGACGCTTCTCCTAAGCGTCTCTGGCTTGTCTGCCGGTTTTCATTCATTTGATTGGTTCAATTTTTCGAACTCTCCGACCCAAAACACCTTGATTTAGTAAAACTTTTAATTTATTACCAATTTCGTATATGGGTTGGAGACTAAAGTGACGTAAACGCCGATGCACAAAATGATTAAAACGTTTATAATCGTTATAACTTTATTATTAGTAGTCATATCGTTGAATGGTTGGTGTCAATAAGTCGCGGACATCCTGGGCTTTAAATAAAGTCCAAACAAGAATATAATCCGTCCATTATTAATTCACTACAACGATTTCACAAATTTTTATGGTGAATCTTAAAATTAATAAGTTTATTTCACCAAATCTTATCTAATTACACAATAACACTTCTGATTAAACGTTTTGAGTCCATTTCTCAATTGCTTAATACAAAAATTTGGGAGTAATTATTATTCAAACAATGTTTGATAATGGCGTCTCAAGCGTCCATATTCGATTATTTATAATCGCCCTTAATACTATTATTCCTTATCTAACAACATTTGTTTTGTATTCTAGTAATAATAAAAACGTTTATTTACATTGGTTTACACTTTAGTATATGCACAATGTTGTGTTTCATATACTAGTAGTCTTATCTAACTACCTTCCGATCTCTTTTCTTTAAATTGCCACTTTGTTTGTGTTTTTCTACATAAGGTATCTAATGTTGAAAATGCAAATAGTGTACCACTATAGTACCTAGTTCATTTAATATATTTGTTAGCTTTTAGCTATCTGAAAACCCTTCAATTCCTAGTATTGGGTTTGTTTACATCAGGTCATGACATGGCAGTCAGTTATTTTTTAATAAATCAATAACTAAATTGTTATTATTATATTTGACATAGATTCTCAAAGTAGTATCAGATGTCCTTCTGATTACTGATAACATTTTTATTTACATTTGAACAAGTTTGGATGGTGCATTTTGCTTAAATAACTTGCTACATAGTGTTTGTTTACATTCGGATTCCACCATCATGGTCATTTAGTTTTCAATAATTTGTCTATAAAATTACTATTCTTATGCTTATGATCTGTTCTCATAGTAGTATTGGATGTTCTTCTAACTACTGGTAACACTTTCATCACTCTCTGTGTAAGTTTTAATAAGGTATTTTGCTTAATTAGTTTGTTACATTGCCGTTGCTTACATCTGGCTATTCATTCATAGTCAGTTAGTTTACAATATTTTGATCATAAATCTATTATTATTACACTTATAATCTGTTCTCATAGTAGTATTAGATGTCTTTCTAACTACTGGTAATACTTTCAGTGATCTTTGTACAAGTTTTAATAATGTATTTTGCTTAACTATTTTGTTACATTGGGTTCCCTTTCATCTAGCTTTGTGCTATCATATTTAATCTGCTTTATGTGCAGTGTATTTCAATATAAGACATTATTATTAGCGTGCATCATTATTTATAATGAATCTTTGATTGGCACGATTGTTGATGGTTGTTTGGTTTAATTAACATATGTGATTTTTTGTTTTATAGGTGCATTTCCTATGGGGTTATGTATCAATGTACAACATATTCTTATGCAGCATTTGCTACTACTATTATGACTTCATTATGGTATTCTATTACAATGGTTTAATTGTTGATTATTACACATGTTTACACTGTTTCTTCTAAACAATAATACAAATATTCTTGAACTAATGATAATACATTTCTTGTTATGGTTTGTACCTAATTTCTGTTACATTGTTGTTTGATACTTAACAAACTAGTTTGTTTGTTATTATTTTTTCTGGCCTTTCTTTATATTGTATTCTGTTTTGCCGTGGCATTCAGTTACATTTCTTTTAAAATTTATAAAGGTTTTTATTATCAGGTTCTATGAACAATGATTTGACTGTTCTATGTTACATTTCTTGGTGGTCTTATGATTATCTATTTGGATTACAATCTTCATTAAATTAGTCACACTAACTGTCTGTGTATTTTTGACTATTTAATCTTTGATGTTTCCACTATGAAGGTAACACATTTTCTTCTGCTATAAACCTTATCACTTGAATTGTCTGTGGGGTTTATTAGGTTAAAATTGGTTAACTGGTCACAGGTTCTCACACTTACATTAAGTATTCACTATTACTGTTTGTGATTTCTTAAATATGTTAAACACTGTTTCTTCATAGTTGACAATCGCTATTCTTCTTCCGGTTACTAGTATTGTCTCTAGTATACTTGGTGAATGGTTATTTCTTGTATTGTCTATCCATTATCTTCTCTCTTCATGTCATGTTTCCTTGTCCTTCTTCTTCCTTTCTTCTTTTGGTTTACACGTCTTCTTCAATATTTCCATTGTAGTAGTCGTTGTTTCATAATATTTATATTTATAAATATATTGGTTTGTCTGCCTTCATTGTGGTTGCTCTTGAGTTGTCTCTTCTTTTTATTTTATATAGTCATTTTATTGGTTCCCCTCACTGTTGGAATCCTGTTGTCTTCTTTTACACTTTAATATAGTCATTTTATTGGTTTGTTTGTTCCCCTCACTGTTGGAATCCTGTTGTCTTCTTTTTCCATTTTGATATAGTCATTTTATTGTTTCGTTGGTTCCCCTCACTGTTGGAATCTATTGGGCCTGGTTTCTAACATTTTATATTGGCTCATGGTCATTTTCTTTCTCTATTTTGTGTACGATGTTGCTATGTTACACTTCCTTCTTCTTTCTTGGAATTTTACACTAATATATCTGTAGATACACACCTTTTGTTCACATATTTTTACTTACTTAGAAATATTTTCATGCTTTCCCGTCACTTGACGTAATAATTGCTTACTTTATGTAACTACCAAATTTGGTAACGTTACAATTGAAAGAGGCCAATTAAACTGGTTCCCTGTGTTATAATGTCTTAACAGGAGGAGACGTTATAATTTCACGGTTAACATTCCAATCTTTCTTAACTTTTTCAATTCCATCGCCATATAGCCTATTTCCTTTCTAACTGACCATAGACATTCTCGTGGCATACGAGATTCTACTGGAACAAGTGACTCATTGCAGGTCATGAATGAAAGGTTAAAGATGTTGCGTTTCTACGTAGGTTTTACGTTCTGTCACCACCTTTATATCTTCGCTGACATTACGTTGAGTGGATAATTTTAAAATAATATCCTTTGAACGGTTTGCCACCGAAGCCGAATTTTGGATTAACTTATTTTTAGGCGAAAATCGTATATCTTTCCTTGCATCTCTACGACGAGGATGTATCATTTTCCTGTACAAAATTTTCTTATTTTGTGTAATATTATAATTTATAAATGTTTGAAATCGTCATGGCTTGTTGTAGAATTTTGAGGTTGTCCCCAACTTAATGTCTGCCAGTTGAGGGACAGAAAGAAGTTGATAATAATAAGTAGCTCATACACTTATTGTTTGTTTTACGTTTTAACTGCATGCTTTGATTTTGTTGTTTCTGTCGTAGTAGTTTAACTCAATTAAGTGGAAATTGATACTGCTGAAATTACGTCATTTCATCCTTAGTAAAGAAGGCCTGCTTCGGTGTATATTGTTGTCACACAACACTTGAGTATGGCGCCTACTCGGATAACAGCAAAATGCATGTCAATTTTTAGAGAAGGACGGGATTAGAAGATCGAAAAGGCAGTGATGCTCTAAAAATCAGAAGAGAGCGTAAGTTGTGGTGGGCTGCCAGACAACTGGACGGATGGAATAAGAGGAAGCACCGAAGTCAGAGTATTGGGTGTCATAAACAATGGGCATACAAAAGTAGAAGTGTAGAATTACTTAGATGAAACCTCTATTGTGTAGTTTTATTTCTTTGTGTTACAAAATTTAACAATACATTCAGTGGAAGACAGGGTGTTCGGCTGAGGATATCCAGAGAATTGTGGAAACCTCTAATTAAAAAATACACAATTTAAAAAATTTATTATCTAACGTGAAATATTTAATAAAATTTAGAAATTATTCTTAGAACTGACAGATTGTTGTCGAAGAATTGAATTAAACTCAGTTGACATTCGGTTGGTACAATATTTCTTACTTGTTTTTAAACATTGTAGAGTTTCAGTCATGTCAACAATAAACGGTTTTAAAGAAGCGAAGACAAAGTTCACTCGTATCAGATATTATCGTAGTTGATCGTCGTAGAGACAAAGGCAGATGTTGTGTGGGCGCCTGAGCAGCTTGTTATCGTGTTGTCAGTTGTTAGCGTCGTTACTTGTTTTCTTGCGTCTCCAGTAACCATTAGTAATTTTATCTTCCCTCGGCGTTGGAAAGCCAAAACAATTAACTTCTTTCCTTCGCCCACAGTAGCGATGGCGCGTTATAGCGATCATTTAGGCGTATTGCTAAAGTACAAGAGTTTCCTTTCACCTTTCACCTCGTGAGCGTACAACTTACATTTTTATTTGTGTAGGTATACTTGTATTTGAAATTTTTAAATTTCTATAGAGTAAACAACGACACTATTATCTGTTACAGAGCGATTTTATTGTATTATACAATACAAATGTTATTTTTACATGAATATTTATTACTCAGAATCCTAAGTAGCAAACAAGAAACAACAAGAAGTATTTAATAAAATTAAACAGCAGAAACAATAATATCCGGATATTAACATCATCATCTCGAACAAGGACAGACCAAAAAATGGTATGTTCCAGTCCTAAGTAAATAGACTAAAGCTGGTCACTCCAACGCTTCTTCAGAGATCCCACTCCTCTCCTTATTTTAGGCTTATAATTCAATAGTTGTTTGGGAATGTGGCAGTCATCGATTCGGTCAAGATGTTCCAAATATTTATGCTGATATTTGATAATACCGATATACAGTCTACTCATAATGTTCAGTTCCAGACATATACCTGGATACCTGGATTTCTTCTGCGATCTTGAAGATTCTTCTGCCACGTTCTGAGAAATATTATTTTAGCCGCTTGCATACGGCTGACCTGGGATTTCGTTGAAGTCCAATTCTCAGAGCTATAGATAATTGTGGGGAGGACCACCACTTCTAGAACTTCAGTCGTGTTTCTTTACTTGTTGATTTTAGAGTTCTCCTGGTAGTCTTGCACATTATGTAAATTTATTCACTATGTCATTAAAAATATTTAGCAACATTTTAATTTAGTAAAATTTATTAGTTCAAAAATATTAAATTAAATAAGATAATGTTATCATATTAAAATATAAATTATTGTTATTTAACTTTCAAATTGTTTGCCTGGCTGTGTGTGGGGCATTCTACAGTTATCAATAAAATCGCAACAACGGTCGGTGGTACATGTATTCTGATGATCACTGTTCACGTTTACGCTTTGGTTACTGTGTGGGAACAACGCTCACTACACGGTAGGCGGAGCCTCTTACACGTCACGCTTATTTTCGGAAATGTTCCACACACACTTGAATGTTCTTACGCCAAATAGTGGAAACCTCCTTAGCATAAAATATTAGCATAAACATTTAAAAATATTAAATTACCTTTAGAGTCTCGCTAAAATTGATGCAGATTACATACATTTATACAATAAGAGGCTTACGTTCCGCTGGTTGAACAGACGCACTTAGTATAGCTATAGCGTCTTTCCACTGACGTCACATTTTTCTTTCTTCCGCTCATAGATGACAGAATCAGTTCTCTTGTACTCTTGTATCAGGTTCTTTGAAGATTTGCCTTTTTGCTTATGTCAGGTCCTGCAGACTTCGTTAGCATGACCTTTCTAACTTCTTTTTTATATGGATCGCTTGTAATTCATAATCGGGGAGTAAACTTTCTGAACAGATTTTTCCTGTTGCAAGAGGTGGAACGGATGAGATTTGGTGGAACAGATACAATAGTTTCTGTGAGCTAAATTCAGATTTCGGTAACGTCAAATAAAAAATCAAGGAACGGAAATAGAAAGATAAGTTTTTTGTGAAAAATTAAAACAACACCGTTGGAGAAGAGGTATTTGCTTGTTGTACATTGTATTTACAAAAAACAATTCACGTTGAACGCTCAAGTTTCACAGTTACAAAAATGGCTGATGGAGCAAAAAGATGGTCAATGGTACGTCGTATAACGATTTGTCTATTTATCCTGACAGAACAATTGAGAACAACATAAATCAATGAAAATAAGCAAACATCGAATAAAATGTGAACTGAAAACTTATTTTAATAACATATTTTGAAACTGGTAATACTTTGAAACACTGTAATGTTCAAAGTTCAATGTAAATTGCTTCATTACTGAAAAATCGTTTACTCCATAAGATGACAATTATTAATTTTAAATTGTACTGTTTTATTTAATTTTAGGGTTTTTCTTAAGTTTTACAATGTTATCATATACATTAGAAAAAGTTTAATCCAAAGTAAAGCTTTGATGTTAAAGTTTGGGCTAAGTATGTTGAGTCTGTATCTTGCAAACAAAACGTTTTTACATCTACGTTTATAGAAACCGTTTTCTTTCATAATTTTTTTCCTTCATTCTTCTACATGATCTGAAAGTGTTTATTTTACTTCGTGAAACACTTTCTATACGGGTGAACAGAAAAGTATTACTTCTTTGCATTTAAAGTGAAAGCCTTGATGCTGTCGCCACATATTACTGTCTTCTGAAGTCTGTTTAATCTTGACATGAGAGACATATCAAACCATAATTATCACACTCCTCATTTACGATTAATAAGACCTCATTGTGAACTCTTTCCAGCTCATTGAGTGTTGTCTCCTTGAGAATGATTTCAGAACCTCCCCCCCCCCCCGGGCTTAACGCCGTTAATATTTAGGAAAGCCTTTTTATCTTACTTCCACTCCTCTTACTCCTCTTTTACTCTCAAAGCGTTCCCATGATTATCTTCAAAACTATATTTCTTCCCTACTTTAACTTGTATTCTCTCCTAGCCTCTCTAAATAAAACCAAGGGTAACACCTGCACAATCAACACACTTCAAACGAAGGATTTCATAAGAGACTTGCTAGTGTCAATATTAATGTGCTTGTTGTGCAGCAAGATCCTCTGAATTCAGTAAAGCTTTTATTCCTAGCCTATTGCTACTCCTATTTTAACCTACTTAAAAAATGTATTTTAAGTAGTTATCACACTACAGTTAACAGAACTCATTCAAATTTCACATTACATTACACACATAATTCTCACATTCTCACATTACATAATTTTCTATTCGTTGTTACACCGATTTTCTATAAACAAAATATAGGCTATATAGTGATAAAAAAGTCAGTTCTTTCGTATGCCGACGAAACAATTTAAGTGTCTGGCGTATACATGTCCTGCGCTTTGTTTAGAGCTGAGTAGGTCTATATTACATTCAGTCTCTAAAGGTACAGAACATGAATTTAAGTGTCTTTGTTAAGCACTTAAATTTTATCATCCGTTAGAACATAATTATTTGTATAATTAAAATTATATAATAATAATAATAATAATAATAATAATAATAATAATAATAATAATAATAATATTTTATCTGTGATAACAATATTTCCTAGTAATAATAATAATCATAATAATAATAATAAATTAATAATAATTTTTGTTTACCAGTAAAGAGCTCTTCGGCCGCCGATTCGCCGTGTGGTCATCCAACCACATACCAATACCCATGTATTTGATGCTTCACTTTGAAGGTAGAGCCACAATAATTCTCCGTACCGTCGGTTAATTTTCATTATCCTATATAACTTCAAGAAATTTTCAGAAAGTGCGTATTAAATATTTTTAACGAAATTAAACAGTAATATTGTTGTATTATTGTGTTTTAATAATATTATCGTTTTACAATAGATGTAGGCCTATGTATCTGTTTAACTGATTCACTTTTCGAACTAGTTTTATCGTAATTCCTGAAACTTGCGAATACTTTTTTATCTGATTAAATGAATACAATGTGTTAAGAATACTAAAACATGCCTATGTTTCACTGAAAAATACCGTTTGCCAAGTAACTAAATCTATTTTAAATTTCATTTGTTGTTTTTAGTTTACTCGTAAAATGTTTTGTACAATAAATATAGTGGCTAAGATAAATATAAAGTCCACAGTTTGGCGAGTTAAATGTTGTTAGCTCTGTGATTGTTGCCACGGCAGTGTTGCTAAATGGAGCAATAATTTTAACAGAAGTGGGATCGGTGAGGTTACCCTCAAACTTCATGTATAATTTGAAATTCACTACGTACCCGGCGTTCACGTATCAGTGTATCAAGATTATCATTAATTACTTGCATGCATTTATACACGTTTGCAAAATTTACATGAATTTGGCATTAACGCAGAGATAACATTGAGTGTTTGCAGCCTACAATTTTAGCAAAATTCATGTTGGCAACTGCCGGTGTTCTCAAGATTCACCGTTTTGCGGATCCTTGATTATTTACATTTTCTGTAATTAATCCAACTTTTAAAATTTTGAACCAAAATAAATTTCAAATTTTTTAATTAGTTTAAAAAATTAGAAATTTAATTTTTTACGTCTGTACACACCACAGTCTAACATATCTTAGAGACAAAACACAAAAAATCCTGTTTTATTGTATCTTTGTTTTTTAAACACAATTGGTAGAGAATTGTTTTTCAAAAAATATAAAAGTGTCTTGACATATTAGTCTCTTATAAAGGAAAAACTCATAGGCTATAGCATTTTGCTTGCAACTGGTTTCGTATGATTGTTGGTCACTACAACAAGAGGAAAGAAGGTTAGAGGGATTTGAAACACAGTTTTTGCTGAAGGATAATTAGCGTTTTCCTTAAAAAAGCGGTGTGCAAATATTTTAAAAAAGATATGTTAAAAAGGTTTTGGAAATTCCTAAAAAAAAATATATTAGAAGTATAAGTACTGACCTACAATAATTAGGAAACAATAAACGTAGATAATAAACTCATCAATATAGCAGCAAGACTAGGAAGAGTTTTTAAAATGTTTACTAATAGAAAAATCGGTACGGAGAACCATACATGACTTCCATGTCCTAAAATATATATTTAAAATCATTTAAATATTAATTAAATAAGTGGATGCTTGAATTCTGAAGAAATGACATATCAGCTAAAATGGTACCCTCATGTCAGGTGGGTGAAGACTATCCTCAAACTTCGTGAGGAAGGACTGTAATTTTGGATAAAATATTTGTAGATCCGACGAAGAGCTGGCCAAACGGAGCTGCGATCTGATTCCTGTAATGAAATTGGGCTCTCGCTGCGAGTTATCGGCCGAGGGTGAATTATGTCTATAGTGTTATCAAAGTCTTTTCTGTCAATACTATACTAGTCATTTTTCTTTTTTAAATCGAGTCTTTGTTTCTTTCATTCCATTCGTCTTCTGAGTTCCTGAACGACGATTCTGTTCACCCGTATAATTATAAATTTCTTAGAGAAACATATCTTCCTTTATACGTTTGCGTCTTATGTTTAACACCCACCATTCTGATCCATGTCATAACGCTACATTCCACACAGGCTAGTAAATAACTAGCCATCAGAGAGGTCAAAATATTTTCCAGGAGGGGCAAACAATTTTCCAGAGGAGAAAAATATTTATATATTTTTCATACATACATACATGCACATATTAGTTTGTAATTCTTATATTATAATAGAAATAAATACAAAGATTGTATTAATTTATTAAAATATTTATTGTTCAAAACATGCATAAACTTAATGGCTTGTAAAAGTTAATGTTTGATTTCCATTTCCAAAGTGCTCATTTCCAAAGTTTTAAAATTATGATGTCCGTAATCAAAACATCAGAGCAGATTTTAGTCTGTATGGGGGTACACCGTGGACAAAAATATTCAACATTCCCTATGGAGCGTTGCTCAGAGTAAAGCTGCGAATCTACAGTGTACGTTTCACAGAACAAACACGCGGAAAAGAAGGAGGCTCCCAAGTCTCTCATGGACCCTGAGCATCTTTCAGAGGGTTCATTCCCTAAAGACGAAAAGTCTGTTTATGGACCGTTCCTCTGTAAACATGTGCAGTTACACTGGCGAGCGATCCACAGGAAGCAAATCACTGTCCACGCTGGACACCTTTTCGGCTTGCACGCGTTGTGTTGGTGTGGGTTTTGGTACTTTCCAGTTAAAAAGCGTGCAATCGTAAGAAAATTAAATGGAAACGTAAAGATTACATAATTGAGATATGCTTGCCTGCCACGAACGATATATTTTCTCTCATACATGATTTAAATTAAAATGAAAAATATAGAATTTTGTTAAAGTGAAATGAAATGTTTCCATAGAAACTACTTCTTTGTTGTCAGTAACGTAGTACACATATAAAACTTATAAAAATTTACCTCCTCCCTTATCAACTACCATTTTAAATTATAAAAAATATTACCCCCTCCCCCAATCAACTAACCTTTTCATTTTTTGATATTTCATCTACCTTTCTACATTTGATTATTATGACCTTATTTTCAAGATACTTTAGTTATCAAAATTAAGCACTTTACTCTTGTTAAAACGTAAAACGTTGAAGGTAAACTACCCCTTTCCCTTAACCGATCTTCACCAAAAACAATAGGCCTTGAGTCCTCTACAATTCTAGACTGTATGCAAAAATATCGGTATGGAGAACTATACATGACTTCCATGTTCTAAGATTTACATTTATAATAATTTTTGAAATGAAATATTTCCACAGAAACTAATTCTTTCTTCAGCCTTAACCACAGTACTGTGGTCACTAACATATACCACCTCACGTTAGCGCACTCAATTTTCACTGACGATGGCAGTCGATAGCACTGCCGAAACGTCTGGTTTTGTACAAAACATTGGACCACGGCCAAACAGCCCGGGAAGGAGTTTTAACAACAAACTACTTCTTTGTTGTGGATAACGTAGTACACATGACATATAAATAAAAATTATCCCCTCCCACTTCAACTATCATTTTCATTTATAGAAAATTACCCCACCCCCTTCAACTAGCCTCTTCATTTATAGATATTCCATCGACGTTTCTACAGTGGATTATTATGATCTTCTTATCAGGATACATTATTTATCAAAATTGAGTACTTTACTCTTGCTAAAACTTAAAATCTTGCAGGTAAACTACCCTTTCCCCGTAACCGATCTTCACCAAAATCAAATAGTCCTTGAGTTTTCTACAATTCAGGAACGTACACAAAAAAATATTTGATTCTGTTTTTGAATGTGCGGCAGTAATCGTTCGTCATAGAAAAAATTACCGTTGTTAAAACATAAAGTGTTCCTCGTAAACTACCCCTTTCCCTTAACCGATCTTCACCAATAACAGCAGGTCTTGAGTACTCTACAATTCAGGGCTGTATGCAAAAAACTATTCTATTCTGTTTGAATTTGCGGCTGTTATTGAGTGTCATAATAAAAAATTACCGTTGTTAAGACATAAAGTGTTGCAGGTAAACTAACCCTTTACCTTAACCGATCTTCACCAAAATCTACAGACCTTGAGTACTTAACAATTCAGGTACGTATCCAAAACATTATTTGATTCTCTTGGAACGTGCGGCAGGTATCACTCGTCATAAGAAAAATTACTCTTGTTAAAACATAAAATGTTGCAGGTAAACTACCCCTTTAACTTAACCGATCTTTACTAATATCAAAAGACCTTGAGTTCTCTATAATTCAGGGAGGTAAAAAAAAAATATTTGATTCTGTTTGAATTTGCAGCAGTTATCGTTCGTCATAGAAAAAATTACCCTTTTTAAAACATAAAACGTTGCAGGTAAACTAACTTTTTCGCTTAACCGATCTTCACCAAAAACAGTAAGTCTTGAGTACTCTACAATTCAGGGCAGTATGCAAAAATTATTTGATTCTGTTTGAATTTGCGGCTCTTATCGTTTGCCATAGAAAAAATCCACACACACACACACACACACACACACACACACACACACACACACACACACACACACACACACACACCCACACACACACATAGATAGACAGACAGACACTTTTCGAAAAATTACTTTTTTTCATGTTTTGAGGGTAGTACAATAAGAATCTGCAATTATCTCGGACACGATTTTTTTCGCCATGACCATACTTCCATTTTCTTATGGAACATGGAAGTAAAAACGTAATAAAGGAGAAAATATTAGATCACACTATTTACGAAATTACAGCAGCACGATTAGTAGTATAACTTAAAGATGGTAAATTTTCAGAAAAATTACAGACACTACCACAACTACTACTACTTACTAGTCAATAGTGTGTTTGACTATTTGATTCCAGTAAAATAAAAATTGTAAAGCAGACAATCATTGAAGGAGATTAATGTAAAAAACAAAAGGGCTTTCTACAGTATGGATACAGATTCCAAGGTTGATGAAAATTTGTTAGGACATCTAAAAATTATTGTGATAACATCTCAAATAGACCAACAGACAGATAAACAAGGCAGAAAAAACCAAACAGTTGAGTTGAAAACTGAGAACTAGCTTTCCTCGTTCTGTTGAGAAACAATAAGTGTAAAAAAATAACATCAACAGTAAAATTGGAAAACTGTAAAGCGTATTTAAAAGGTCTACTAGTAGAAAAGGGTAATAAATTTGACAAAAAGTATTAGATTACAATGCTCATGGAATCGCAGTAGAATGACTAATATGACAGATTATGAAAGTTACTTCTAACTTTATGTCGGAATTCCTGAGTTTAGATTTTTAATTTAGATAAGACAGTCTTAGGTTGGTTAGATAAAATTTTAACATATAAAAATTTAAGAATTTCTTCTTAAAAAATATTACACACACTTACAGTACTAGTAAAAAAAAAAGGTCCAGAGGGATATCGCAGGGGAAAACTATTAAGAGGTTAAACGAACGTCATAGAAAAATATTTTAAAGGTGGACAAATGTGCCGGAAATTCCAGATGAATAGAAAATGTAGTATACAACTACAATAATTAAAAAGACCATAATTACCATGCCATAACTACCATAATTAAATCTAGTCAGGGAATAAAGTTTATGGAAATGCTCACAAAATCAGAATAGAACTGTAGTAGCAGGATAGGAAGGCTAAATTTCAGGCAGGTTTCGTAAAAGGAGTAGACACCAGATAGTATGCTGTCATAATTCATGTATTAAAGAAACGACAGCAGGTCTCTTGATTTTGTAGCCAGTACTTGTGTTAGTCGCCACTATGTGTTGTAACGCATCAAAAATATCGTTTCATGAATATCATCACAAATACCCAAATGAAGATCTACCGTGAACATATCTAAGCTAATATAGCCAAACAAACTAACAAGAGGAAAGACAACACTAAAATTTCAAAGCCAAACTTGTATACCCAGGAAGAAATAATGTTAAAGAAAATAAGCACCCAAAGGAAGGAGTCATAATTAAATGAATCATCAATGTTATAACAAAAGGAAGAGTGAACCAAGCAAATACGTTAGCAACCAGGACCCAATAGATCCAATAAGTGAGGGAAAAATATATAAGTGAGGGAGAAATATACAAGAAGAGGGAAAATATATGATAAACAAATAAGATAACGTTACCAGTGTGAAGAGGACACAACAAGTGGGAAAATATATTATAAATGAAGAAAATATATGACAAATAAGGAAATAATATTACCAGTATGAAGAGTACCAAGTAAGTGAGGAATAATACCACAACAAGGAAGAACTTGAAAGAAAACAAAGTGACCACGAACAAAAATATGGACAGTATGATAATTCAACAAGCAACCACAGACAATAATAGTGTGCTACTTACAGTGAATTAATTAATACTAATATACCACGAGCTGAAACAAACTAACACAAACAATGAAAGTGTAGTGTTTATAGAAAGTGAAAATAATAAGTGATAACAGTTATATAAAACAATCTCAAATAAAACAACACAGACAATAAGTGTATTATCAATGAGACCAAAAGTATAATATAATAAAACATAATAAAGACTGGAAGTAAACTGAAATTAAGTAAAGAAATAATTGCTCAATTATGAAAGTAAATAGAACTGCTTACCAGTAACTACCATGACTGACATTAAATATGAAATCTTTACAAAACATACATTTAAATATCAGGAGAGTGGAAAGTAAAGTCAATACAGAATGTAATTAGTAGTATATCAGAGATAAGACAACCTGTATTAGATTAAAAAACATTCAAATCAAACCAAAGGTAAACACACAATATGTATGTCAATAACCAATCAGAATTAGATAACAATATGTAAACAAATAGTATATAATAAAATTAAAATAAAGAAAACCATTGTACTAGATAATAGTAATAATAATCATGGTAAATATATAAGAAAATATGCAAGAAACCAAGCTAATGCATACAGACATTGTTGTCATTCAGTAGTATACACATAACCTCAACTGAACAGAATTTGCAACAAAGAATCATAACTAACAATTAGAAAAACACTGATAAAAGTATTTACATGATGCAACAGCCAAACTAGAATAAATAATGAACAGAATAAACCCAATATAAACTAAGAAACACAAATATATACTTTAAATTTTAACAAATAATAGCCAAAATACCAAACCACAGAGTGAATGACAGAATTACATAAAAAACTCAGTCAAACCTAATCAGAAAGAGGAAAATAGTATAACAGTAGTTTCAAGAATACTCAATACCTCTTTGAAAACCATTACCAAACAATAAATGCATAAATTTATGTAATAATAATGAAAACCAATAATACATGTCACATGAAACTAGATGTAAGTAACAGTCCAACAGGAAATTGTGAGTAATTAGCACAGCAGGGAATACTAAATACCCAAGATAAGATGTAGACAAACACTAAATACAAATTAATGGATGAAAATACATCCCTAATACAGAACTATTAATAAAATAAGAGTGTCAGTATGTCAGGACACCTAACATGATGGGATAAAACCATTCAATGTAAATAAACGAAGCTATGTTAATAAATACAAAGCTGCACAAAAGGTGTAGTATCATTTGGTGTACAAACCAAACACAATAGAATTGTGTTAGAATAATATATATGTTAGAACTAATAAGAAATAGTGCATGGACATTTAAGGCCTACTCGCCTGAAAATGCATTATGGAATATTGTAAATATTTAGTATTTAAGGAATAACGGATAAGAAATAATGACTTGAACCATTATCAGTGAGTGATATAAGTATCATGTGATACTATAAAGTGGAAAAAACTTATATTTAAATAAGAACCACTAAAATTGCATCGACGAAAGGGTAAATAAGTTAATCATGGACGGAATTCGTGCTTGTGTAGACTCAAAATAAAGAGCAGAACATCCGAAATAACGTGATACCTTTAGTTTCCAAATCGGAGATGTATTAACAAAGTTATAAACAGTTCTCATATACAGAACAACTTTATTTACTTTATATCCACATATACACTAGTGGTAAATATTGTATGAACTGTGTTGTGTTATTTTCAGTATATTACAGGAAGAAAGTATCTACTTTGGAAGGTTGACACCAGTAAGTAAGTGGTAAGTGACAGCTAAACTAACCAGTGCTTCGAAAAGAGAATTTGAACATTTTTTCAGCTTTCTAAACCTTTTTGAAACAAACAAATCATAAATAATAATAATTTTAAACCTACATATTTGAATCAAAATTAACACACACCAATACTCTTCAGTACGTTATATTACAGTGTTAACAATAATCATGGTGACTTGTACATAAGTTATTATAGAAAAAACAAGTTTAATACAGGTGGACCAAAAGTCGCATGAAAAAAATGCATATTTTGATAACGTCCAGTGATGAAACGTTTTCTGAGGTTCACTCATTGAGTAGGCCTATTCATAATTTTAAAAGGAGTGTGTCGACGTTTCGTCAAAATGTATTGTCATCATCAGGACTGCGTACAGCCAATGCAGATAGGATTAACATACATGTAATGAGTTTTAATTGGCGTGAGGTATTATAATTTATCGTATTAAGAATATAATAATAACATATGTATAATGTTTCTTCTTCTTCTTCTTCTTCTTCTTCTTCTTCTTCTTCTTCTTCTTCTTCTTCTTCTTCTTCTTCTTCTTCTTCTTCTTCTTCTTCTTCTTCTTCTTCTTCTTCTTCTTATTATTATTATTATTATTATTATTATTATTATTATTTTGGTAAGATAGAGACAGAGACACGGATAGATATACAAACATACAGGCGGACAAACAGACAAGATAGACAGATAGACAGAAGGCAGACACACACAGTCATTATACGTTTAGAGCTGTTACTCATTTTTTTGTGTTGGTCGCTTATAGATCCTCGTATTCCCAGTAATTTTGGCAAATAATCGTCATAAATATTTTTAAAAATTGTGTTAGTAAACGACAGAACCTTAAAAGCGTTCCATCATTTATTAATTGACAGCCAATATTAGACTAAGGCTAAGGTCTAGTGACAAGTAACCTATTGCCCATTCGGTACTATTGACAAGTAAATTTCCATAAGTATGCGACTGAGTGTTCTATTTTTCAAGGCAGAGGAATGGTGTGATAACGTTTCCCAGCCTGTAATTTTGTTGTCGTTCGTGTTGATCCAAGGCTACATAGAGATTTATTGTGTAGTACTGTAGCTCATCGGTAAAGAATATAAATCACGGTGTATCGACTGAATAATCAGTAAGTTGCAAAACTTCTCGGTACGAATTAAATCTTATTCAAAAAGTAATGTCTTATTGAAAGAGTAAGTTTAAAACCTGCTGTGGGCAAATATATTTCAACGTGAAATACAGTAAACTAACTTAATTTTATAATTTTATAAAACTAAATGAACTCTTTGTCATTTCGTAGATGGCTTTTTTCAAGACGTATGAAAAGATTCCTTATTATCCAGGTTCTACTTATTATTTTTAAAATTAGTCAGCATACTGTATTTGTAATAAAGTAAAACTTATTTTCGAAGCTTGCTAGATTTTCTGTTAAAAAGAGAAATTTTATTTCCATAAGCATGATCGATTTTAGTTTAACTGTCATCAATATTTTGCTAAACATGTATTATTTTCTGATCAGTTTTGAATTTTTGTTATATTTGATACGTTGTAATTTGCTTCAATATCTATTTGGTTTTTAATAGACAACTGTAAAACTATTTTTTGCTAACCGGATATTGTCAGTCTACAAATCATACAGCAAACAGACATTTGTTAACTTATATCGGATCCTTTTCCTATATATTTTGTTACGTTTCAACGAAACTGCACAAAAATAACAACTAAACGTGTTATTAACGTGGCAACAAAAATGTCATAATATTTGTAAGACATGCAAAGTACACTTAAGTTATGCAATCTAAATCTGAAGTAAGTATTGAATGGACAGAATAGCTACAGTACAGTAGATCCCCTTGAATGAATGTAATATGTGAGTGAATCCATTCAAAAATTAAGTAGCTTGAATAATGTTTAGAATTAAAGAAATTAAACTTTGTGGCTTTTGATCACTACGATTTGTCAGTCCGTGTTCATAAAGTAAAACCGAATAAGAAGGTATCATGTTTCCTAGTAGACGGACTAAATATATACTTTCAAGGAATATATACCTCCCCTGCTGAATGGGAAAACAAAATTTTACATGTTGTAAATTTAAGCGACACACATGTGCGTGGAAATAGGACCGAACGTAAGAGACTTTGCATCAAAAATGTATGAAAGAGACAAACAGTCGGCATTATTTATTCACAGGAATATTCTCGCCTGAATAGTTCATTATATAGAAACACGATTGCTACTACAACACTTTTTTTGTTTTTTGTTTTTGTGTGTGTAGGTGTCAAACAAAAATTGAAAGGTTGAAATAAGGACAACACTGATTATAGACGCCAATTAAGATATTATTCTTGGTACGTGCCTTATTGAATATATGAATAATCACAATAATATAACAATATAGATTGAAAGTTAATACCAAATGAGTAACAATTTCTGAAAAAATATAAATTTAAATGTTGACGATAAATAAATAAAGAGCTGAGATTCTCAATCGTGGGATTTTTCAAACAAATTAAAGTAAACAAAGACGAAGTAATTATTAAGGAAATTAAATGATTAATAATAAACAAATTATAATAACCTTAAATAATTGGTGTGAGTGTCACTCCTCGTTTGTCCTGAATCACGGGATTAATACACCGTGGCGACGGTGTTTTGAGTCACTCACAAAACTTTTTACCACAGTCACGATATTGACACTTAAATAATTTAGTTTAAAAACTTATTGAAATAAAACTATAAATTTAAGTAGAATAAGACTAAAAGTTGATTTCACTGTACTCTTCGAGTTGAGTTTATAAATGTGATTGACTTAAGTATCGAAAGATGACTTCCACAAGGTATCAAACTTGACTCCATAAGCGTATGAAGTATGACTGTATAAAGGATAATTCAAGGTAATTCAAGCTACAAGGTAATTATTAAAACTGATGACTGAAGAATTACTGTATGTAGGGAATAACACTGACAGTATAAGGGCGAAATTTCTGTATCCTCTTTAATAAATACTCCGCACGTTGTTTTCCTTCCACCAATCAGAATATTCCTGATTCTTGTACTTCTTCTGTCCTGTGTGTAACGTCTTCCTGATTGGTCAGCATTTCTTCCTCGCTTGCAGATTTCTCGGTATCTACTTCCAGGCCTTGAAACGATATGCACCACTTCTTTGAATAACGCTTCATACTAAATAATTTCTTACCTTATTGTTACAACTGCCAAGTATTCCCAGTAAGAAATTATGTAAGGGAATGCACGCGTTTATAATAGAACAACCCTAATTTATAAGCTGTATTGTTTACTAAATTTTTTTTACTACAGAGACTGTTTGTCCACTAACACTAATAATAATTTTAGCTGAAGTGGTATACGGAAAATTTCTTTTAAAATATTTGCTGTACACATACTGACACGTCTTAAATAAAATTTGTTTATCATTTAAAGTTGCTCTTTAATTAGAGAATTATTATTATTATTATTATTATTATTATTATTATATTTTTGTCTGTATATATATTAAGGTTATCCCATATATTAATTCTGCGATTTTTTTTTACTTTTTATTAATTTAACATTTTGAATATCTAGAAATATATGAATATTATTTAGACAACATATGGCTAAATTATTCTAAATTGACTAATCTCCTTTATATTCAAACATCTGAAAATGTAGATTATTTCTGGAAAACATACCTATACTATATAGTGATACAAAATATAGTCCTACTTGCAGATTAAATTCATTATTTGGCAAAATATAATATAATATCATGAAACAGTATTAATTTCTTATATAAATTTGATAGAGTCGTAACGATGATTGCTCTATATTGTCTAGAGTAACTTTAGTTGGTTTATACAAAAGACACAAATGCGTTCGCGTTATTGTCAACGTAGTGATACAGTCTTCGTCATGTTAAAGGGAACTAGGGAATCAATAAAGAATACTAATTAATTCTGTCTAAGTTAATTAAGTAATTATATTAATTGAGAATTACTTTATAAGTTACTACTTATTAATTGTTAAGAGTTAATCATTTTATTTGGTTGACCTAATACTTCTGTTGTTTTGAGAGTATTTTGTGTGCGTGTATGCTTGCTGAACATCCTGTGCACTATCTATCACTGCATAAAATGCGCCAATACAAGTACATAGGGCTTCACAGGCGAAGTGAGTATTGATTGATATATTTACAATAACTCTCTCCAGAAACTTTATCACTAAATTCTACATTATTAATGTTGTATAACTGAGAAGTTAAGTCAGCTGAGTTACGACTGAAGTTGGAAGCGAAAATGTGCCAAATTTGTTCGTTCAGATTAAGCTTCCGCCTCAAAAACATTTTTGCTATTCAATTCCCTCAGTGCTGGAACAGATTGATGACCCGCGCTTGTTAAAATTTAAACTCAGTTTAGCTACAGAAGTTATAAAGTGCAGTTTGACGTTCAGGACTTTACCGACCGTTACACACTAACTACTGTAGGCGGAACGTACCTTCTTTGCTGAGAACGGATTACTTTAGGTTCGGTCATAAGTTCAAAGTTCATTTTTCCAAATTATAATTTCCAAATTATAATTCTTGTTTGCACCATTTTAATGCAGAACTATAATTCATGTCACTTCACTCAAATTCAGGTAATATTTGGAAAGCTGTATTAATTATATATATATTTTAAAGTAAAGTTAATTTTATAATAAAAATAAAATTATTTATGTCATAAAATTTATACAATGCTGGATTTTGGTTGTAATCGTTTTAAGTACATGAAAACGGGAAATCACATAAAATTAAACGTTTATATAACTCCGTTCCTTGTATATGTTACAGTATGTGCGTATTTTTAGTTTGTTTGCTGTATCATTATTTATCATTATTTACTAATACTGTTACAGACATGTCCTAATTTATTATAGCTTATTGTCAGAGAAAATCAGAATGTGTTATCATTATGTGTTTCTTTTTTAATTTTTGAGGGCTTGGCAACTATGGTCTTTATCTCAAAGACGCGCGACGGTGACCAGGAGAGTTGCTCCACTATCTGTTCTGTTTTCACCTACATTCTAGTTACTTAGTGAAAGTGGTTAGTGTAAACACAGAGACGCAATTTGTTTTTATATAGTTGTCTTGCTGCTTTTAGAAAGGACAGAGTTTTCTCTGTTGCTAACTGTTCACTTCAGATGTTTTCTTTCACGTAACCTTTTACTTAAGTTAAGGGGGGGGGTTTGTTGTGCTAGATGCCGTCAGAGCTGTGGGGATGCGCATCCGAGACGTCACCTTGGTTTACAAGTTCCTAGCTACCGGAAGGAGCTCGTGGCTTGTGGTCTGGTCCAGAACGAAATATTTTATTTCAATTTAGGAGCTCTTACAACGGCATGCTCGTACTAGACCGTTCTAGTGTAGTATTTGCCGAGGCCGTTTCCAAGAATCACTTGGTCGTGAACGGTACTTGCCAAGGCCGGCTATGAAGAGGCTTGTCTGGATCCTTGCCACTCGGACGTACAATCTTCGTGCACGACGCCGCTTCGGTGTTACCCAAGGAGTGCACACCAAGTCCACTTCTCAAAAGACGAAAAGATAACCGATAGGGGTTTTGGCTGCTAGCCGAAGTCACCCATTGAGAACGCTTTGCAGCTTTCTTTTGTAAGCTGCGACAAGGTAACTCCATACTCGGGTGGCATAGGTAATGCATTATCGGCAACAGATACGCGTCGGCGATCAACTTATCAAGCTTGCGGGTCATAGCCTTATTGGCAAGTATCAAACCTTGACGACCATCGGTGTGAATAAAAGGAAATCAACAAAGACTCTCTTATACATTAATTCAACTTAAATTTAACCAAAACACAACAATAAATGTTATCTTAGTTTGCACAAGTAAAACAATTATACCTACACTAAAACCGCAGGTCACTATATCAAATACTTAGAACCTAACTCTAATGTCGCTGGTATAAAAGCTAAATTTTGCCTTTCGCTGGTTGCTTGTTTATACCTTGTTGAATTTCAAGAATAATCTTCTATTTTCCGGGCGAGGCGCCGAGAATAAATTGCGCAGTTATAGGCGCTGGAATGCTCTGAAGAGTATGTCAATATCCGACCTTTAACACACTGCGCAGAACAAATGCAGTAGAACAAACTACAAACGTCTGCAACGTCTCGATTCAGCTCAAATATTGCGTAATTAACGCGTGTGAAATGTCATACAGTTGTCTTTCATCTCAACGCAACACTATTTTATAAAACTTTTTCTTTTTTTAATGTATCCAGGATACATTAAAATTGACAAAATGTGTCAATTTCTTTAAATAATGAGTGGAAAATATAATATGTTTCCTAGAGAGTTGACTGAGTTTTTATTTTAGGCCAGTGCGTGTCTTGTATATCTTATAAAAAAGACTTTTGTATTCTGTAAATGTAAGAGCTGCAATTGATTGTTAAAATGCATACAAAATAAAGAGACTTGGAAATCAAAAATTGATTAAATGAACTCAGAGACTACATTATTTAATTATGGGAATTCGCTCGCGTGAGTATAAACCTTTATAAACGTATGACTACTCTCTGTTTATCCGCGACACTCAATTACACCGAAGCGGGTTGTTTGTAGCTATGTCACAGCTACGTCTGTCAACGAAATAATGAGCTTTTGTTTTATATGCTTATAGTTGTGAATTATTATTACGGTGGTGCGTATTTTTATTTATAATTATAAAACGTATAGGTATTGTTTAGTTTACATTCCAGCACTTATATATAGGTTACAGTAAACATATACTGATTATAGGCCTACATGAAAAATCTAATCTATCTCAGATTAACTAATTGATAAAGATATTTGATCTGCTTTCATAGACAACGCGACAATGTTCATTGTTTTTAAAACACTTCAAATAATTTCAATTTTGCTTTCAGTATACAAAATATTTTGTCACTACGTACATACTAATTAATATTGTGTTTTATAATGTTAAAGTTTTCCGTCGTTTTCCTTAACATCATCATCTTATTGTTATTGTTACGATGATTGTACGAATTGTCACCTGTAAACAACATTAAATAAATATTGTAATTAAAAAATTAAAACGTAAATTACAACACACACAAAAACACCAACCAAAAGGACACAATAACAAAATCAAAACGCTAAAAAATATAAAACAAAAATTACTTGAACATAACCTAACGATATTAAAAGCCGATAAAGGAAACATAAATGTTACAATGGATAAACAAGAAATAAACAATAAAATTGAGAAATTCTTCACCGAAAACAATATAACAAAAATAGATAAAGACCCCACATTATAATATCAAAAACAAATAAACAAATTTATAAATAACGCAAAACACATAAGCCAAACAGAAAACATCAAATACCTCAAATAAATCAAACCAAACCCCCCGAAACTAAATGCGTTACCGAAAATACACAAACCCAATACTTCCATCAGACCTTTAATAAACAACACACAAGCACCCTCCCACAAAATCGCAAGACACCTAGATAAAATAATCAGGAAAAACATAAATCTAATTAACAACACTTCCGTCAAAAATAACATAGAACTGGTCAAGAAAACCGAACACATCCACATTCCACACAATTCAATATTAGCATCTTTTGACATAACGAATTTATACACCAACGTACCCATCGAAGACACTATACAAACACTTGAACATCTACTCAGATAAAACAACACACCCGAAACACATACATGAGATCATCGCACTCACCAAAATAATTACACAACAAAATTACTTCACATACAACAACAAGATATACACACAAACAGACGGACTCCCCATGGGCTCCCCCATATCAGGAATACTAGCTGAAATATTCATATACAACATGGAACAAAAACATATAATAAACAACAACAAATACATCAACAAAATCATTTAGTGGCACAGATACGTAGACGACATATTACTTTTATATAATGGCAATACAAGACAGGTCGAAAATTTCTACAAATACATAAACACAATACACCACAAACTAAAATTTACACTTGAAATAGAACAAAACAATAGTATAAACTTTCTTGACCTAACAATTAACAAAACAAACAATACACACACACACATATAAAATATACAGGAAACCAACCACAACTGACATGGTCATAAACAACACATCAAACCATCCAACGCAACACAAACATGCTGCATTCAACCATATGCTCCATAGACTCACAAAAATACCACTAAGTAAACAAGATTATAAAGAAGAACTCAACACAATCAAATGCATAGCAATAAAAAACGCTTATAATCGTGATTTAATAAACAAACTACACAGACACATCCTAAACAAAAACAACAAAACAAAAAATACCAACAACTCACAACCAAATAAATACATCACACTCACATACTACAACTCCAACACACGAAAATCGCCAACACATTCAGAAAACACAATTACAAAATAGCTTACAGAACCAACAATACCATAAAAAAACACATCAACGATACAAACACGGACATAGACATATACAACAAAACAGGGGTATACAAAATAAACTGCAACGATTGTAATAATTTCTACATAGGGGAGACGGTAAGATCTTTTTCTTCAAGATTTTCTGAACACCTAAAAGCTATATCCCATAACAACATACACTCCGCGTTCGCCACACACAAACAGACACAAAACAATCTTGAGATCCTACACTACTTACCTAAAAGTCGAAAACTTAACACCGCAGAACAATACGAAATATACAAACACTATACAATACAACCAAACAACATACTTAACGACCAATTACACTTTAAATCACACGCACTCTTTGACACAATAATACACAAATCATACAATACTTCGGAATCCCGCTCCAACCCCCTTCCACCTCCACACCTAACACACAACCTACCAACTAGAAGAAACCGTTACAAACTCCGGACATTCAGTATCATACCTCGCTGAGGAAGGCGAACATCACGCTGAAACGTCGTACGAGGAAAATAAACAAAGTAAGATTCACATGTGAAAGTGTCGTAATTAATATTCATTAAAAAAATAATTGAACACCTAACAATTCATTACTCATAACTTTAGTAACAGAATTTATAAACTTAGGCAATTACAATTTTATATTTTATACACTTTTGTAAGTATTGTATACAATTTTACAAATCTACAATTATAAAACACAGAATACTACAACAAGCAATACATAACACTGTCGCATTAAATAACACAAGTCATCAATTTTACACACACGCGCGCGAAGGCACACACACACACACACACACACACACACACACACACACACTGGCGCGCAGTTATTCACAGATGAGGCTTTGAAATAAAGTACTGTCAAATACCACAAACCTAGAAAGTCTGAGAGCTTCGATTCACAATTTATCAAGTAGCAGCTACACGTGGCCGGCTGTTACCAACAAAACATCGCTAATTACACTTCGCCTCTGTTGTAGTGAGGTTAGATTGTCCTAAATGCTAATAGAATAAAGGATCATGTGTGGAAGGCGCAGAAAGTTGTGAGAGCATTGCTTCATACTGTCGCTCACACAACGCGTGCACACAGCGTTACGTACTCACACATGTTACCTATCTACTCAACACAACATTATTTTTTGTTCTTATGATTGTCATGGTTTTGTGGGCGTTAAGACACTGAAACGATTGGTGGGCAAAAGTGGAAGAGTTGCAAGAAAAAGTGGTAGATGAAGAACTGCACAGACTGTAGGTATTTTGTAAACAATGCACAAAACAAATAGCAGTTGCCATAATAGTTAGGAACCTCAGTGATGATGGTACCTAGGAGCAGATAGTACTCCTTATTTATTTTTAAGATGTTCCTTATTTTTAAGATTTTCCTTAATTATTTATTCACATACACATGCTAAACGTACATACTATTTATTTATTTTAAACCGTTATTTACATACATTTTTATTTACAGTGTTTTCTTGACTAATTTGTACGTAATATTTTTATGCAACCTTTACTGTTATACACACTTATTAAGAAAGTATTGAGAAATATGTGGACGTTGAAAACATACAGATCTGATTTAACACATACGAATAATAATTAATTGACATCATTATAGTTAGACTTAAAAAAAAGTGTGCTAGAATTAAAAACCATATGTGCCTAATTTCGTTTGCTCAGCAAGGTTTTGTAAAGTCTAAGTAATTTTTGAATCACATTTGCTCTTGTCTATGGAACAAGTTAACAAGCCCGCCTTGTTAAACGTTTTAAAACAAACTTTACTATAGATTGGCAAAGTGCAATTAGCTACTTAAGAATTTGCGGCCTCTTTTGCTATAAGTTTCCTTAAAACCAAGACTTTGGATAAATTTACACAGAGAGCGTTTACTTTTTTAAATAATGAAAAGTAGTATTCTTAATATAAAGTATTTGTTTGTTCTGTTGCATTTTCTCACATTTGTTAATTAATAGCAGACCACTGTTTAATATTGCCGTAAATGTTACGAACGATATTGCTACGACAATTACATAACGCTCTCGAATCTTCGGTACGGCTCTCGGCTAACCGAGCAGGTGCAGCGTCTCGGTCAAGACCGTACTCTAGTAGCCTCTAGACTGTTTGAGCAATTGTAACTACGCAAATTATGCAAGCACGCCGCCAAAAGAATGGAAAATTATTCTGGAACTTCTGAGGAGTATATATAAGGGTCTACGACGCGCATAGAAGTTAGTTACACCAAGCGATATTGTAGAGTGCGGTTTAGTGGAAAGCGATTATTGTGTTATAATAAGTGCCGGAATTTAATAGTTGATATTATTATTGCGTGTGGACAAATTTAACATCAATTACTGTGTGAGAGTATCTTGTTGACTTCAAATTGTTATTTATGACTAATTAAAGCTTGTAATTAGCGACTTCATTGGTGTCTGTATTTTGTTTCACTGTAAAATACGACGATCCGTGTGACCGTTGTAACAATATATATATATATATATATATATATATATATATATATATATTACAACGATACATAACATAAATTTGATATACTGTAATTTATGTGGCCCCACGTTCTTTGGAACGCCAAAATACAACGATACCTTTTGTATATGCAGGTTGTAAATAATTATAACAATACCAGGTGTAACTATAATAAGAGTAGTAAATTTATGAGTAGTTAAAATTTCATGTTTATTGTTTTAACAAGCATTATAAATAATAAAACATTGTTAATAATCTCCGATCAAGATATCACTCACTATTAAATTCATCTCTTAAGATATACGGTATTACACACATTTAAAACACTCTTACCACTAGACATGTTAACAATCTTAATCTAGACATTTATTCAAATTGATTTAATAAAAAAAAATAAAATTTAAATGTAATTAAGTTTTATTTTAATTGAATTCATTTAACTCAGATCTGGCCTCAGCTTGCTCAGTCTATACCAATGTTTCTTCTTTTTTTTAAATAATTTAAAATTATATTGTTTACTCTTAGACTGGCATTTGTTTCGTATTCAAAATTTAAATTATTCTTTTCTACAAAATGCAAATCAAATCATTTTAATTATTTTTCTTTGATAATAAAAAATATACTATCTCAAAATTAAACTCTCTTTATTTTTCTTCTATATTTATATTTATCTATATGCGATCGCTCATTCTTACGACTAAAACATTTACATAAGACTCTATAACATTCTTTCTAATTATAAACTTTTTTGTTTTAATTCATTGTCTCTTTATATAGTCTTTATGAGCTCTTTAAGAAAAAAATCATTTATAAATGCGTTATGCATGTCACCTCGAGTTTTGATGACCTTACGACTTATTGACGGAGTCCAGCGTTGTCCAGAGTTGGGTTTCCGTTACTCCTAGCTTGGCGTGGTCCTGGATATGTCCAGAGAATTACTATCTGCTGCGAGGTGGATCTCGTTCGGCTGTTAGGCGCCTAATAAGCATCTCCTAACGTCTAGCATCTCGCGTCGCTCTTTGTAGTTTCTCTGTTGATACTCTTGCTGACCTAAACGGTCCCGGTACTCTACGTTTCCCGAAATAGTGTAAACATAATTACTGAACGTCTTTATTCGTTAGTAGATGAGACTTATAATAAAATAAAACTGTTCTGCCGACGGACAGCATGTCCGACTGCAACTGTGTTTTGAAAAGAAGAGAAGGGTTTCCAGTCGAACCATTAATTTATACCCTCTCGAGATTCCGCACCTGTTGGTTCCGAAATTATCCTTTCGAGAACTGCAGATCACATGATAGCCCCCACTCCCGAACCTTTTCATATATTTGCAATTTTTTGCAAATGGCAATGTTTTGTACGGAATTGAGAAAGCACAAATCATAGCTAATTTGATTAACCACTCACTGTATTAATTTGAGCGTCTTAGTGTAATTTGCGTATTTTTGGCACATTTATTTCGCACATTCTTCGGGTAGTGTGTCCTATTAACGTCATTTTCTTACTCTGGATACCTATAAAATTTACACACACTTTGGTGCCTTTTGTTTGTTTATACACTAATTAGTTTTCACACAGTGAATTAAAATAATTATTTGAGTAATTAATTGGGAAGGGTAGCTCAGATTCCTGTCTGTACATGCATCACTACCACACACAAGATACACGCGTAACACACATACAATCGAGCAGGTGTTCTTTGCCTGTTGGAACAGGTTAATTTCTCCCCTAGTATAACAATGAAACATTTTTACAATCCCAGACCTGTCCATTTACCCCAAACTTATAATAATTTTACAAATTTTATATTTATTTAAATCAATGCTCAATACAGCAAATGGCTGTATCGTTGCATTATTCCTCTGCTTGAAAAAAAATTTAATAAATATTTATTTATTAAATTTTTGTCTATTTGTTCTAGACAAATAAAAATAATATTATTCTAGCTTAACCTTAGTTTACATTAGTTAAATGACACATAATAATGAGTAGGTCAGTATAACGCTCGCCTCTGATGGTATGAAACATATTCAACCCCCTATTATAACAGCTGAGCGGTGCATTGACCTTGGACAGGAGCAGTGGCCTTGTTCTTCTCTCTTTCTCTTCTCGCTATTCATACATAGAATTTCTTGAATGACGTCGCATTATATTTGCCGATGTCCTTTTCTTTGCTCTCGTTGTATACGATGAACGTGCGTCTTCCCACGCGATGTTTCAACGTATAAGGTCCGTTGTACAACCGAAAGAATTTCTTCGCTGTGTTGTCAATGCGTTTTCCGACGGGATTAGCTTTCAACAGAATTTGTTCTCCTACGTCGAATCGTTGTAATTTATGTGTTCTATTGAACTTTTCTCTCCTCTTGTTACCTTGTTCAATGATGCGTTGTTTAGTGTACTCAACCTTTACACTTAATGGAATAGGTACATTTTGATTCTCTGGCTTGCTTACATATTTAGGCCAGAATCTAATAGGTTTTTTGTCTTCATCTAGCTCGATTGGCGTATAACTTGTTGCTTCGCTATAATTTTCGTTTATTGCTTTTTCAAAGAAATGTAAATATTCTGCCCATTTGTTGTGTTGGTCGTGACAGTAGATTCGTAGATATTTACCTAACTCTTTATTTACTCTTTCCGCGAGATTTCCCTGTGGGTGTCGTACTGATGTGAGTACAGGTTGGATTCCATTTTCACGAAGAGTCTTCTCCCATAAATCGCTTTGGAACTGCACTCCTTGGTCGCTAAGTACCTTCTTCATTTTACCATATGCAGGAATGTATTTCTGCAAGAGTATTTTCAAAACAACTTTAGTTGTGGGTCGCATAATTGGATACATGGACGGCTTTGGAAAATATATCAATACAAACAAGTATGTGTTTCACTCCACGACTTGATGTTGGAAGTGGTCCCAAAAAATCCACTGCAATTAACTCTCCTTTCTGGTCCTTCTGGATACTCTTCATTTCCACATAGGTATGTAGATTCGGTCCTTTTGGTGTTTGACACTCATAACATTTCTTACTTTCGTTTTTAATCTTCCTGAACATATTATTGATGGTGAAATCTTCACGTAGGCTAAAGTAACATTTAAGTGCAGCAGCATGTGCTAAACTTCGGTGTGTTGGTCGAATCAATTTATGCAACATATCATTTGTTAATACTACCTTCCAATCTTGCCTCATTAGTTTATTTTGTACCTTGTAATGGTCTGGTAGCTGATCTCGTAGCTTAAATCCTCTCGTAGCCTCATCTAAGTCTTGTTGTTGAGCTAGATTCTTCAGCATGTGTTTAACATCATTATCAGCAGTAAATTTAATAGGTAACAGTTGTAACTCATGATGGTTATTTTCGTAGACCTGTGCCGAACTGGCTTCGGCAACGTATTATTAGTATTTTAAAAACGAGCGCCGCTGACGTCACGCACTGCCACACTGTTACGATAGTTTGTTGCCGGTCGGTTATACACACAAACGGTTGTGCAGCTACGCAATACAGCTGGCGCTGCCAGCCAGCTGTGTCGGTACATTCCTGCATTCGGAGGTTACTTGGCTGGACCGAAACGTTGTATCGGCCTCATTTCTGCTTGATCCTCCAACCTGTTCATCTGGTCTCGGCTGGCGGCAAACTTCTATCCAGGACTTCCGAACCTATCACTATGATAGGCTAGATAAAGTGTTGTTCCAGGTGCTCGACCAAGGGCGAGATGGGTGTCAGGGGTGGACGAACATCTGTCCACCCTAATGGCAGAGACGATCTTATAGCCACAATGCCGTCAGTCGAGGACTTTTCCAACGCTAAGCTGCACCAGGGATTTGTGACATCACTGATCTGCGCCTTTACGAACTAAGTACACCGGACAATCCAGGTGGGAAAATTCTGATTATCTATTTCTCTCTCTCTCTACAACATGTGAATGCACAGAAGCCGCCAGAAGCTCACTCGTGAAGTTCTGAACATTATACTCTAGCACAAACTCTCGTGTTCAATTATGTTATTGCATGTGTGAACATTACCACAGTACACCTAATGAAGTATCTTATAACTGTATAATGTGTAAGAAGTTACACACATACACACACATCCGCAGATTGCTGTAAGATCTAACTTTCATCTAATTAAGACCATTAGGGAGTTAATTATCTCGTGCTATCATGTCATCTGGTCATGGCTGAGTTTTAATAACGTAGCGGGGGTTGTCTGATGCTGTAGATGAGAAACGATTTTCTTTCACACACATACTTAACGCTTAATGATTAAGGTAAGGGGTCGTTTGGCTGGTTGAGTTTCGGGGCGGTCACTTACATTCTCTGGTGTGAACTATGCTTGTGAATATGCTGGCAAATCTATGCTTAGGAGCTGAGATATTCCATTTACGTTGTCATTTATATTTGTATCTATCTATACATATTAGGGTTCCTTCATTTACTGTAGTTGGAATGGGTTTATGAGGAGGTTAGTGTTGAAATGAGGGATGTTTTGTTATTCATGTCGTATATGTGTTTGTGTGTGTAATTTTACTATATATATTTTTTGTTGGGGGGAATATGTAACGGATTTAAAAAAGAGAATAACCATAAATGTGCTTACTGAGACAACAGGCTAGCCTATTTGATATTATACAACACTGATGGATTAGTATTGCTTTATGAATGAGATTATTACTAACTTTGACTCATACATAATCAGGCAGAAATTTTTGCAATTAGTTTAATATCAACTCACTTACTTTGTGACATTATGAATTAATGGATATACATATATATACATATATATATATATATATATATATATATATATAAAATTCTGCCTTTAATGGTGTGCTCACACAATCACGAACTTGTCATGTATGTAAAATCTTGCAGGTTGAATAAAGCACACGCTTGTTGGTTAAAAGAGTTTTTCATTTGCAAGTCCTGTCATTCACCTGGGGGGACATGTCTGTAATAGTATTTGGGCCTTGCACACTTTTGCTTCCTCTAGGTTTTTTTTACCTAGTTCTAAATATGATGTCTCTCCCCTTTTACAAAAAAAAAAACTTAATAAAAATAGAATTAAATAAAATTCAAAAAAAAATTACAAAACTTAGAAAAATAAAAGGGGGGTTTCAAATGGTAGTTCAGAGCGTGGTTGTTATGATTCTGGGTGGATAGTAGGTATTATTTCTGCCTTATTTTTCTCTGTTGAACTTGAGAAATTTTAGAATCTGGGGACTTATATTTATTTTCTTAAATGAAACTTAGTGTGGCTACAGACATGTCAGCTGGTGTTAGGACTTGCAAATTATTTCAAATTATTTTTGATTAGAATTCAAGTGTTGTAAGAAAACTTAATGGTAGTGTAATAAATTAACAGAATGAACAACCAGAAAAAAGAGCACATTTTATAAAATGAATAAGAGGTTAATGAAGTTTAAAATAATTTAATATGTGTTAGTGTTTAAGTGATTATTTTGTGATGTTGAGTGTAAGATGAATTTTGAAAAGCGGTTATAAGAATGTGATTAATTTTTTTTAATGAATGTGTGCTGATTGGTTGCACTTGCACATACCCTGGAGCTCATACGGAGTCTGGACATGATGAGGGCCGTCGGTACTTGTTGATTATGACTTGTCTCTTGGATTAGACAACGTGTTTGGTTGCATCCCAGTTATATGGTAATTGTTTATTGAGGGCGTTGCGTTGCGGTATCGTATTTTGAATGCGGTTATGGTCCGACCAAGGGCATGGATGTGATAGTTTATATTTTCGATTATATCGAATTTTATGTGTACTTTGTGTGTTGTATTTAGTGAGTTAGTTTGGTTGTTTTGTGTTGTGTTCTCTTCTGGGCATTTTGCGTGGCTGTTTCTCTGCTTTTATGACACCCATCTCGTCGTATCGCTAGAGCATTCTGGAGCCACTTGTATGATCAAGTTCTTCCTGTCGTTCTCTTTAATTCTTGCTTTTACGTGGTGTGTGTGTGGATTGCGCGGTCATGTCCATTTCGGTAAATGTGGATTTGTTTGTAAAAGATGAGCTCGAGTGGGAGGTCCGGTTCCGGGGACGGAAGCCGCAGGAGACTGTTGTTTCATTAAGGAAGCAACTCCGTGAGGCTCTTGCCTCCGGTGAGGCACCGAGTGGGAGAGTATTACTTACGGATGTCACCGCCGAGGTGGAGCTGTGCTCGGAAAAATTTGTAGAACTGCTCGATTTGGCCGAAGGCCTGCAGTCGGCGGCACCCACCTCTACGGCTAGACAGAGGGTGCGCCAACGTTTACAACACGTTCTATGCCGTTTACAGAATGCTGAATCACAGGCTACCACCTCGGAATTAGAGAAAAATGTTGTCACTCTTAGGGAGCAAGTGGCGATGGCATTGCGGGAGTTTTCTCTCGGCCAGCGTCGCCACGTAGATCCGAATTCCGGTTCTTCTTCTTCTTCTGTTGAGACGGCAGCCAGGGTGGAACCCCCTGTGCATGATCCTGCCTTTTCCGATATGGCCACCGCAAGCTATCACAAGCTTCCTAACCCACTGTCGGATGTCATTCAGCGTCTCCCGGTTGTCGATGGTCTGGATCCTGAGGCGCTTTTGAGATTCTTGCGCGTATTTTTTCAGTTGGCCGATTTCCCTGGGCTGTCGGAGCGGACTTTGCTTGAGCTCATTTACCCGTACTGTCGGGATCTATGGCTGAGCGCGTGACAAGTACCCTTAGGGATGGTGGTGGCATAGACCATTTCCATCGGGAAGTCCTGGACGCTTTCGTACCGGGAAGGTTACACGACCGGTTACGACACAAACATTTCTATAGAGTTCAAGCAAGCGGAGAGTCCCTTGCTCATTTCATTTCCAGTGTTAAAGACGCGGCCCGGATCCTGAGGCTGGGGTTGTCAGAGTCTGATGTCATTCATACTATTTTGCAGGGCGTGACGCCGGAGGAACGGTCACGTTTGACATTCGCTGCTCGTCCCCAAAGTTTTATTGATTTAGACCGGCTGTGCGCCGAGTCGACCACTATACAGGGTAATGACGATATTAGAGCCCGCGAGGCTAGGAGGCGTTCAGAACGCCCTAATTTCGAGCGACGAGTCGGGCAGCCCGGGTCTTGGGGTCCTAGGCCTGCGCCGGTTCAGAGCTGTGAAGTACGAGAATTATTCTGTTCTAGGTGTCATAGATCCGGTCACGTCGCGCGCTATTGTAACGATGCTAGACAGCGTCAAGGGACTTCCCGAAAAGGTAACCTTTCAAAAAACGTAAATTCTCGGGGAAGATAAGTCGGGAGTGGTCTTCCCCGTTAGGCCGTTCTCTTCCGGTTTCACTTAACCCCAGGCGGATAGCTAATCCCGGGTCATCCGGCTCCAAGGTCCTGCGAACTGTCCCCAACTACAGTTCAGTATGCCCCTTCCTGTTGGTCGAGTTGAAAAAGGGTCAGCTCAGAGCCTTGGTTGACTCTGGATCAGCCCGATCCATAATTTCATCTAGAGTATGTGAGGACCTTGAACAACAGGGCTTACTATTAGGGTCGGATCGGTCTTCCGTGGTATGCTGGACTGCATCGCGGGAAATTCTGCCCATCTCCCGGGTGGTTTCCCTGAGTATTAAAATCGAGTGTTTTTCATGGGTGTGGCGATTTTTGGTTTCTCCGGCTCTGGGAGTCGACTGCATTGTGGGTGCCGATTTCATCTCCAAGAGTGGTCTCGTTTTAGATCTTCAAGCGCACCACTGTTATTTTAAATTCAATCGGGAAGTTGTCATTCTTTCCTTGGGTACCAGGGAGCTAAGGGAGGTGTCCAAGAGGTTGTGTGTCCCGATTCAGAAAGAGACCATCTCACCCCGTCCCAGAGGCATGCTTTAGATCATTTGTGTGAGCAGTTCCCCACTGTATTAACTCCCAACCTGGGGCTCACACATCTTTTGGAATATAAGATCCGTTTAACGGACTCCGCCGTAGTCCGCTCACACCCATACAAATTCGCCCCTCCAAAGATGGATGTCCTAAGAGAGAAGGTTCAAAAGTTGCTTAAACAAGGGGTCATTGAACCTTCCAACTCTAGTTATGCAAGTCCAGCATTTCTGGTGCCCAAGCCTGGAGGTAAACAGCGTATGGTCATTGACTATCGCAAACTCAATGCTAATATTGAGGTGGATTCAGTTCCTCTTCCCGATTTACATTCCGCGTTCGATTGGTTTAGTGGGGCCAGGTACTTCACCATCTTTGACCTCAATGCCGCTTATCATCAGATTCCTCTGTCTAAGGAAAGCCGCCCTTATACGGCATTCTGTGTGCCATGGAATCTTTATCAATATACTAGGGTACCCATGGGTCTGGCAGTGGGGGCTCAAACCCTCACGCGACTACTTGACACTGTATTCCATGACGTAAAATTTAAATTCATCTTTAATTATCTTGATGACCTCTTGGTCTACAGTAAAACTTTCGAGGAGCATCTGGGTCACCTGAGAGAGGTGATGTGCCGATTGAGGAGTGCTGGCCTCACTATCAATCCAGACAAGGTAAAGTTTGCACAAAGGAGTATTTCGTTTTTAGGGCATCTCGTCTCATATGGGGGTGTGACGGTCGACCCGGAGAGGACACAAGGCATCTGGGATTTTCCTCCCCCTAGGGATGCGAAAGGTGTTGCCAGATTTGTTGGCATGGTCAATTTTTACCGTAGATTTATCCCTAATGCCGCGGAGATTGCTGTACCTTTAAACGAACTCAGGAAAAAGGGTACCAAATTTGTATGGGGAGAGAGGCAACAGCGGGCCTTTGATACCCTCAAGGAGGCGATCGTCTCTCCCCCTGTGTTGAGGATGCCTGATTTTTCAAAAAAATTCATTTTGCAAACGGACGCGAGTTCTGTTGCGCTCGGGGCGGTTCTGTCCCAGGAAGTCGATGGTGCTAGGCAGCCGGTGGCATTTATATCCCGGACCTTGACCCAACAAGAGAGGAAGTCTTCAGTGTATGAACTAGAGTGTCTTGCTGTTGTGTACGCTCTAGATAAGTTCAGGCGTTTCTTGGAACACGCTGAGTTCCTGTTGGAGACCGATATCAGGCTCTCTCCTGGCTTCTCGCTCATCCCCGGCAGCTGGGTAAAATAGGGCGTTGGGTGGTCAAGATCTCATCCTTTAAATTCAAAGTGCAACACATCAGGGGAACACAAAATGTTGTTGCAGACGCCTTGTCACGTATGTTCTCCCAACCCAGCGAGGCCAATTCTGAGCAACCCTGTTCCGTTCTGCTGGATTTTCCTTTGGCTTTTACTGATGTGTTACCCCATCAGTTAAATGATGAAGAGTTGGGTCCTATCATCCAACACCTAAAAGAGGGTAACGTGCAGGTACCATATTTTCTGTCCAAGGGCGTCCTGTGCTGCCGAGAACGAAAAGGACGTGCCCCGAAGGTTGTGCTGCCTAGCAAGCTCGTGCCAATGGTCTTCAGCTACTATCATGATTCCCCAATAGGTGGCCATAAGGGAATTTCGAAGACCATTTCCAGTATTAGGAGGCATTTCATCTGGAAGGGCATGGATAGGGACATCGCGGCTCGTGTGAAAGCATGTCATCTCTGTGGCTTGAGTAAGCCTGCTCAAAACACTAAATTGGGTCTATTGTCATCTGATGTGGCGAGCAACCCCATGGAGAAGTTATTCATAGACTACGTGGGACCTTTCCCTCGTAGCAAGTCAGGTAATGCTTACCTACTTGTTTGCGTGGATGCTTTTTCCAAGTTTGTCTGGCTACTGCCCTTACGACAGGCAAACACTCGCTCAACTATCCTTATGCTACAGACCCATGTCTTTCAGCATTTCGGTTTTCCGTCCACCATTGTCTCTGACAATGGACCACAGTTCATTTCAAAAGATTTCCGGCGAATGTGTTTCGCTAACGGCATCAAACATGTGACCACTTCCCCGTACTACCCTCAACCGTCCCACGCGGAGAGATTTAACCGGAATCTCCGTTCAGCGCTTATCGCCTATCATGCTGAACAACAGGATTGTTGGGACCAAAATTTAAAGTGGTTGCAATTGGCATTTAACACGGCCCTACACGAGAGTCACAAGGCCGTACCCTTTGAAGTCATGTTTGGGTTCTCGCCGAGTTTGCCGTTGGACAATTTGTGGCACATTGATGATCTTCTGCCGAACGATCCTGAGGTCACGACTGTGGACAGATGGCGGGAGGTCCGGAGGAATTTGCTTCGTGCGCACGAACGCGTCCGTAGTCGCTACAATCAGGGGCGAATTCCGAACCCATTTAAGATTGGCGACTTGGTCTACTGTCAGAGCCATCCGATCAGCTCAGCCATAAATAGGAGGGCCGCTAAACTATGTTATCGTTGGTCGGGACCATACCGCATTCTTCGGTTTGTGTCGCCCGTCACAGTGAAATTGGGTGATCCCGGAGGGGATGTTGAAAGAGTAACCACTCATATTTCGAAGCTAAAGTTTTGCCATAGGGCATGAGTTAGGGATGACAGTTAGGCCCATAAAAAAAGGGGGGAATACTATTTGGGGTTCCTGGATCTCAGTTATTGGAATTGGGAGGCCTTGGTGGTCAGTACTCAAAGCGGGATCCTGCGATTCTTCTCTTTCTCCTGTTCTTTTCTGTCTCTTATATCTGCATGCGGACCAGGGCCCGGCGAGCATGCAGGACTCACACTTACATCTTCTCTTTCAGACACACACTCACTAACTCACACCTCTTCCTTCTGCCTTTTCGTTTTCCTGTGTTACTGAACTCACCAAGAGCGTTTTAGAATCTGAGATTTTCCAGGTTTCCCGCAGCCGTCGTGCTTGAGGACTTGTTTGTTTTGGGTCAACCATGTTGCCCTTTTGGGGTGAGGGTGTGCCGAACTGGCTTCGGCAACGTATTATTAGTATTTTAAAAACGAGCTATTTTAAAATTTTATTACTATTAGGATCTATTACTATTTTAGGATTAGAAAAAAAAGGGGGGTTTCAGACCTCTTCACACTCTTTTGTGACGTATCTACTCAAAGTATCGGCTATAAAATTATCTTTCCCTTTACAATATTGTATAGTAAAGGAATACTCACCGATTGCTAGGATCAATGGTAATAATCGAGCATTGGTTACTTTACATTTTAATAGAAGTGATAACGCATGATGGTCCGTATGTATTTCAAAATGCGTTCCGTAAATATAATATCGAAACTGTTTCAGGGCGTATAATATAGTAAGTATCTCCTTCTCAGATTTAGAGTACTGCTTCTCTGCCCCTTTGAATACTCTTCTGGCATATGCAATGACACGGTGTTCTCCTGTAGCATCTTGTTGATACAGCACACTTCCACACGCGTAGTCGCTAGCGTCTGCGTAGATAACGAATCTTCCTTCTCGCTGTGGATGATGAAGCATTACGTTTTCAATGAATAATTTCTTGACTTGGTCGAAGGCAACTTGATGTTTCTTCTCCCACTTCCATTTGTGATTTTTCTTTGTTAACTTCAGCAACGGTTGTGTTCTTTCTGCATATTGTTGTGAGAATCTTCTATAGTATCCTGTGAGTCCCAAACATGATCGTAACCCTTTAATGTTCTTAGGTGTAGGGAAATCGGTAACCCTGGATATCTTTATGGGATCGGGTTGAATACCTGAGGATGAAATATGACCTAGGAATTGGATTGAGGATTTTATGATTTCGCACTTGTCTAGGTTAAGGGATATATGGGCTTCCCTAACCTTGTGGAATATAGTGTTAAGATGTTCAATTTGTTCGTCAAGTGTTTTTGATACTACCAAGATATCATCCACAAACACTATGGTGTAAGGCTCCACTTCTGGTCCTAATGCTTTCTCCAGACATTTTACAATCGCAGCCAAACTCGTGCTCAAACCAAAGGGAACTACCTTGTGTTGGTAGCATTTATTTTTGTATAGGAAGGCGGTGTATTTTCTGTCTTCTCTTCTAATTGGAATTTGCCAAAAACTCGACCGTAAATCCAACTTAGTCAAATAACGTGCTCCTTCACACTTTGCAAGTAACTCGTCCGCAGGTGGTGCACAATCGAATTCACGTAGAACGACGCTATTCAAACTCCTCATGTCCAGGCATAAACGTACTTCTCCACTCTTCTTCTTTACTACAACTAGAGGATAAAGAAAGTTGCTGTTCGACCGCTCAATGATATTATTTTCTATCATCCGTTGTATTTCCAGTTCAACTTCTCCGTTGTACTTCATGGGTATTGGATACGTTCGTCTGACAAATTTTGTAGGGTCTGATACCATAATAGCTTGTTCGTAGACTGCGGTCTGCGTCGGTATATCGCTGAATACTTCATTATACTCTTCTATTAATTTAAATAACTTCGCTTCTTCCTGAGATGACATTCCTTCTTCGGCTGTATTAGCATGCTGAGTAGGTGCATATCGTATACGTGGCTTGGATACGACAATAGGTTTTTCACTTACCTCACAATTTTCTTCATATTCATTCATAATTAATTCATATAGAACATCCTTATAATTACATACATTCTTATCGTTATTAATATCAATCCTTGCACTTAAAGTATTTAATTAATCTATTCCAATAATTCCAGCATGTACAAGTTTATTCATTATTATCATAGGATATGTTATTTCTAAGTCCTTACAATTTAAAGTTACGTAAGCTTGCTGTGTAATCTTTTCTCCCTTATTCATGGCTGTAATAATATTTATAGTATTGACAGGTAAAATAGCCGTTTGTTTAAAATATTTTTTATTTTGTTGTACCCACTTATTGTTTAGTACAGATAAATTGGCTATCTGTATCGATTAACATTTTAATTCTACATCCATTAATTCGTACATTAATTATAGGACAATTTATTTCTTGTTGATTTGGTGTCACCTTCCTGTCGGTGTCTAATAACTCATTTCTCACGTCGCACGGATATATATTGTTTATTGTGTAGCCGCACGTCCTGTTTCTCCGTCATTGTTTTGTGTCGCGGGAACAGGATGATTGAACATGCCCCTGTTGCTGTCTCACTTTTATTTCCTCATCTGCGCTCTCTCTCTCTTAGTCTGCATTGTGGATACGGTGCGGTCATATGGTTTACTAAACGTTTTCTTCCAATTTGTATCTCAAACGTTTCTCTCAGCGTGTTGTTCCTTCTGTACGTCGCATGCGTTATTCACAGCTGTGTTTTGCTTTATATTGTGCGTTGGCGGCGTATAATTTCGCTTATAATTATCACTGTTTTGCGTACCGTCACGTTCTCGTGCTTTATCACTACGGTCGTAACTAGCGTGATAATTAATGCGTGTTTGTTGATTATGTGTTGAAGTGTGGTGAAGTGTTACTCTTGTTAATATTTTGTGATTGAGTGACAAGTATTAAGAATTGTTCGATCGTTTTGACACCTTGCGTATATACAGCTAACTGAATGTCTCTATGGAAATGGTAAGACAACTTAGACACTATCTCATACTCAGAAAATTTTGGTTTTAAACGTTTTACGCGTTCAATCTGCGCTATAGTGTACTGCTCAATACTCTGGCGTCGATGCGGATTATATTTACCATACTCCAATTGGTCACGTACTTGCCTTTCAGTGTGGATATTCCAGTACCTATTTTCGAATGGTTCTCTGAATTGCTGATACGTGGTTATATTGTCTCGAATTATGGAGTACCATTGACTTACAGAATCTCTTAAATGACGGGTGACAAAACTCACTTTCCCCTCGTCGTCACTCATACTTCCAATTTTTTCACTTTCTCTCTCAATATTCGCCAAAAATTCCATGCTATTTTCCTCTTTGTTACCTGCAAATGTTATCTTACTTCTTTCTTTTATGGGTGCAATAAACATCATTGTCTGCACCGGTCGCTTCTTTATCTCCGTTCTCAGATGTTCTACTTCTCCACGTAGATCTTCCTTAAGTGTGTTCATTTCACCTGGGTGGATTTTGCAGACTCTACTACAGCAGTTTCCAACGTCGTTGTTCGGGCTTCTATTTCCTGCGTTTTATTAATGTTTTCCCCGATTTGTTCACTAACTTTTCTAATCCTCACATCTTGTTCCTGCTTTGAAACTCTTAACTTGTGATTCCAGTGTTCAGCTAATTGTTTAATACTTCCTTTTAATTCTTTCGACCATTCTGTTTTCTGATCTTTAAACCTATTCTCTATTTTATAGCTTGTTCATTTAGCGACTGTTCTACTCAAGCTTCTAATATTTCTATTCTCGTATTAGTTGCTTCGAGTTTTGTAGTCAGTTGCTCTTTAAACTCTTTAAATTCGGCCCTACTTTCTTCGCGATTCTTTTGTATTTGTTCATTAGTTTTCGCTAATTCAGCTTTAAATTCTTTATTAGCCTTCTTTAGTTATTTGAATTCGGCTTTAGATTCTTCCCTATTCTTTTGAATTTGCTTTGTATTAAATTCTTTTAACTCTTCTATTTGCTTTCTATTTTCTTCTTTTTGGTTTGTACTTAATTCGTCCACCCAGGCACGCATCATGGTTTGAGGTGCTTCCATATTCAAGCCTTCTGGTGCTGCCATAGTGAATTATTATTAAAATATTTATTTATAATTTATTATTGGTGAACCGTATGCGAGCTTATATTTATTTATTGTTTAATTATTATGATTTATTTATTTTTATGTACTCATGTTACAATTACTGTTTAATTTGGGTGGGCGCCAGTTGCGTTATTACAATACAATACACACAACAATTTAAAAATAACTAACATACAAAAATAATTAAATTATAATATTAGTTATATCATCTGAATTATCAAACACTGGTAATCATAGAGCATACATTAATTATTAAATGTAGGCGTGTCGAGACCCAAGTTAACGGGCGACAAAATTATACAACGATACATAACATAAATTTGATATACTGCAATTTATGTGGCCCCACGTTCTTTGGGATGCCAAAATTATACGATACCTTTTGTATATGTATGTTGTAAATAATTATAACAATACCAGGTGTAACTATAATAAGAGTAGTAAATTTATGAGTAGTTAAAATTTCATGTTTATTGTTTAAAAAGCATTATAAATAATAAAAATTTGTTAATAATCTCCGATCAAGATATCACTCGTTATTAAGTGTTTATCTCTTAAGCTATACGGTGTTACACACATTTAAAACACTCTTACATCTAGACATGTTAATAGTCTTACTCTAGACATATATTCAAATTGATTTAATAAAAGAAATAAAATTTAAATGTAATTAAGTTTTATTTTAATTGAATTCATTTATATCAGATCTGACCTCAGCTTGCTCAGTCTATACCAATGTTTTTTAAATAAATTTAAAATTATATTAATTACTCTTAGACTGGCATTTGTTTCGTATTCAAAATTTAAATTAGTCTTTTCTACAAAATGCAAATATCAAAGAATTTCAATTATTTTTCTTTGATAAAAAAAAGTACTATCTCAAAATTACACTCTTTTTTTTCTTCTATATTTATCTATATGCGATCGCTCATTCTTACGACTAAAACGATTACATAAAACTCTATTACATTTTTTCTAATTATAAACTATTTTGTTTTAATTCATTGTCTCTTTATATAGTGTTTATGAGCTCTTAAAAAAATTTAAAATACGTTATGAATGTCACCTCGATTTTTGATGATCTTACGACTTATTGACGGGGTCCAGTGTTTTCCAAAGTTGGGTTTCCGTTATTCCTGGCTTGGCGTGGTACTGGATATGTCCAGAGTCCAGCGTCGTTCTCCAGCAGTGTGTGGTCCGTCCCAGAGAATTAGTATCTGCTGCGAGGTGGATCTCGTTCGGCTGTTAGGCGCCTAAAAAGGATCTCCTAACGTCTAGCATCTCGCGTCGCTCTTTGTAGTTTCTCGGTTGATACTCTTGCTGACCTAAACGGTCCCGGTACTCTACGTTTCCCGAAATAGTGTAAACATAATTACTGAACGTCTTTATTCGTTAGTAGATGAGACTTATAATAAAACAAAACTGTTCTGCCGACGGACAGCATGTCCGACTGCAACTGTGTTTTGAAAAGAAGAAAAGTGTTCCCAGTCGGACCCTTAATTTATACCCTCTCGAGATTCCGCACTTGTTGGTTCCGAAATTATCCTTTCGAGAACTGCAGATCACGTGACAGCCCCCACTCCCGAACCTTTTTATAAATTTTGCAATTTTTTGCTAATGGCAATGTTTTGTACAGAATTGAGAAAGCACAAATCATAGCTAATTTGATTAACCACTCACTGTATTAATTTGAGCGTCTTAGTGTAATTTGTGTATTCTTGGCACATTTATTTCGCACTGACGTCATTTCCTTACTGTGGATATCTATAAAATTTACACACACTTTGGTGCCTTTTGTTTGTTTATACACTAACTAGTTTTCACACAGTGAAATAAAATAATTATTTCAGTAATTAATTGAGGAGGGTAGCTGAGATTCCTGTCTGTACATGCATCACTAACACACACAAGATACACGCGTAACACACAAGTAATCGAGCAGGTGTTCTTTGCCTGTTCGAAGAGGTTAATTTCTCTCCTAGTATAACAATGAAACATTTTTACAATCCCAGACCTGTCCATTTACGCCAAACTTATAATAATTATAAAATTTTATATTTATTATAATCAATGCTCGATACAGCATATGGCTGTATAGTTGCATTATATTGTAACGATACAACATTGCAAATATAATATAACTTAAATTTGTGATGCTCCACCTTGGAAGCGCCATTTCTTTTGCAACGATACATATACATAAGTACAATTTAAATTGGGTTTCAGGTGTATCTGTAATAAGAACTCTATGTAACTTGTAACGGTATTTCAAATTTATTTGATATTAATAAAATTGTGCACATGGCACTTACTTCGACTTAAAACATTCGTTATTATTTTGTTACTATGCCGTAAGGCTTATGCTATATACATACTTACTAAATATTCTATTCTACTAATTATTGTATAAAAAAATCTCATTTCCAGACTACTCAGTCAATTAGTGTGTTTAAAAATATCAATGTTTAAATATCTTTTTATATATTGTAATGTAACTCAAAAATATTAATAGTTACTGAATTTGTCTTTCTTTTTTCAGTACTGATTTATATAAAACGCTAATTTTTACTTAAATGCTTTGCATTCTTTTCATTTCAATACTAATTTGAGCTCTTGTTTACGTTAATCTTAATTCAATAACAATTATGATTTTAATTCTATATTTACAATTAACATTGGCTCTTAATTTTAAATAGAACAAGAATGTCTTTAATTGTCTTTGAGTTAATTGTTCGATTAAGAGATAAATAAGTTGTTTATCAGCTTATTGTCGTCAATCATACTCAATCATTGGATCCATCTGTAATCGTCCTCGTCACGAACTGCAGCATCACTTCCTCTTGTCCAGCGTCGACTTCTCTTATCAAGCGCCGCTCCTCTCTTGTCCAGAGCCGCCTCGCTCTTCTCCTCTTGTCCAGCGTCGCTCCTCTCTTGTCCAGAGTCGCCTCGCTCTTCTCCTGTTGTCCAACGTCGCTCCTCTCTTGTCAAGAGTCGACTTTCTCTCTCTCTCTCTCTCTCTCCACCGTCGTATTGCTCTCTGGAACTTCTCCTAGTGCTGTTTCGGACGTCAGTTGATCTTCTTATGTGGATCTTCTTATGTAATTTTGTTACTACTTAAAAATTGTTTGTTTTACAATCCAGTTACATAAATGTATGTAACTGGAAGGATGAAACTATTTACAAAAAATTAAATATTCTGTGCGGACGGGGAGAAGCTCCCGCTGCACTGTGGGTGATTGAAGAAAGAGAACAACTGTAGCGTGTGTGTCTTATTTATACCCATGTCTTGGTCAACACCTGCAGTTGTACGAAATCGACATGTCAGAAACTGTCTCTGGGTTCAGTTCCCCCACTCCTTTTCAATTTTGCTATTTCTTATATTTCTGCGAATTGCAGAATCCTATAAATATACTCTTACACTCATCTTACAACTATTTTCACTACACATGTTCACTGTATTTTTGGACATTGCAACTTAACCCTTTCGCTCTGTACACAGTTATTTCACTACTACACTCGTACGGTGTGTTTTTTTTTCACGTGGTTTTTGTAGACAGTATTTATTAAATTGTATTACATTTTATTGTGTTTTTGGATATTACTCCTTAATTATAGTTTATGAATAATTACGGAAAAACTGTAATTATGCAATTATTCATCTTGGGGTGGTAAACTCGCCTGCATAGACCTGCATTCACACACACTAGCAAAATACTGGTGTACACACTTTCAGTTACATTTGCGTGTGTGTGTGCACGTCGATTCAGGTCGAAACACCTGTTCATATTTTTGTCTGAGCCAAGCTTGCAATCCCTGACATGCTTATTTCTAATACATTATTAATTATTTACAGTTTATTAGGTATATTTAAATTTTTATATTCAATGCTCAGTACATCACTTATTTGTACTCTCGCATTATCCCTCTGCTTAGTAATTAAAAAAATTTAATAAAATTGTGTATAAATTTTTTTTATTATTATTACAATTGTAAAAAAATGTAACAAATAATAAAAAGTAATATTCGTCATTTCACCCTTAATTGGAGTGTATACAAATGTGTTACCTCCCCTCTTCACACGCTCACTGCTCGTGACCTTGTAGTAGGGTGGCTTTAACAAACAGCTGATCTGACTGGTTTCATTGACCTCGTTGTTTTTATGTGTAGAACTTCCTAAATGACGTTGCGTGGAATTTACCAAATTCTTTCTTCTGTATCTCATCATATACGATGAAAGTGTGTTGTCCTACTCGCTGTGTTAACGTAAACGGTCCATTATAAAGTCTGAAGAATTTCTTCGCCGTATTATTACTTCGTTTTCCCACTGGATTAGCTTTGAGTAGTACACTTTCTCCCACGTTGAATTGTTGTAGCTTGTGAGTTAGATTAAATCTCTCTACTATCTTGTTACCTCTTTCTATTATCCGTTGCTTTGCGTATTCAATTTTTACACTTATTGGTACAGGTACATTCTGGTTATTAGGTTTGTTTATATACTTGGTCCAAAATCTGTTTGGCTTCTTATCTTCTTCCAATTCCATTGGAGCATATCCTGTTGCTTCACTATAATTTTCGTTGATGGCTTTTTCAAGAAATGGTAAATATTCTGCCCATTTATTGTGTTGATCATGGCAGTATATTCGTAAATATTTACCTAATTCTTTGTTAATTCTCTCAGCAAGGTTTTCTTGAGGATGTCTTATGGATGTGAGTACAGGTTTTATTCCATTTCCCTTAACGTCCTCTACCATTTTTCACTCTGGAATTTTACACCTTGGTCACTGAGTACATTCTTCATTTTTCCATATGACGGAATATATTTCTGCAGTAGTATCTTTAGAACAACTTTGATTGTGGGTCGCATAATTGGGTACAGTCGGACTGCCTTGGAAAACACATCGATACATACCAATATGTGCTTCACACCTCGACTTGATCGAGTATATAAACCAATACAATGACTTTAAAATTGGAAGCTTGTCAAGCGAAAATGGTATACAAATTCATAAACATTAAAAGTAAATTATCAAAGACCAACTTACACATCAAGTTTAACAAAAACTGTTTGAGATTGAACGTTATACCTCGTTACTGCACAGTACGCATTAATAATACAACGAAAGCTGCCACAAAAGTTAAACATATAGCAGAGATAACATGGATAAAAGAAGAAATCAAACAATTATATATTAAAAAGAATAGATTAAACTCAATGTTATATAAAGCACATTTAACATTATTAAAAGAGATACACCCAATACTCTTGCCCAACATATTACAATACATTAATCAGCAAGTTACGAAGTTCATCTTACCGATCGTACACAAACATGATAAGAAATTGAATACGTTAAATACAAGACAACACCACGATAATTTCGCTGGATGTAAACATAGATTTTATACTCGAGTCTCTAATTTAACTGATATTAAATTCGACGTACAGGAGATGAATTTACTTAATAAAGGTTTCAAATACAATTTACCGGATTTAAATAGGAACCACGCAACTAAAGAATTAATTACAACTGAAGCAGCCATAAAAAGTATAACAGATTCACAGACTCAAAACGAGTTAAGAGTTACAATCAATAGCAAAATAGACAGACATATACGGACACATAATAACAACTATAAACCATTTTCTAACAATTTAAAAAAGAAATATATAAGTGAAAAGAAAACTGTTATACAAATTAAACATAAACTAAACGAACATAAGGCCATAGCCACTAAATCTGACAAGGGCAACACTATGGTTATTCTACCAATAGACATGTACCAACAAAAAGTATACGAATTTATTCATAACAACAACATAAGAGCCATAGACTCGGATCCCACAACGAAGTATATAAAATACATCAACCAAACGATTAATAAATGCACACACCTTTTTGACGAAACTACACGCCGCCAGTTAAAACCCATAATCGCACACGCACCAATGTTCAACGGTTTACCCAATATCCATAAACCAAATATACCGATAAGACCTCTTGTTAATTACACAACAGCCCCAGGTTATAAAGTATCTAAGAAATTGGTCCAATTAATAAAAAGTAACATAACTATAGACAATAATCATGCTATAAAAAATAGCATTGAACTAATAAAACTAACTAAAGACTTCAGCATTAATAGTCAGCATAAGTTAATCTCCTTTGACATAGTCAACCTATATACAAGTGTCCCAGTAAAGACAACCTTAGACATTCTAAGAAATAATTTAATACGAACAGGAAAGTTAAATCTACAAAAAATAACAGAATTGTTGCTGTTACTGGACGTAGTATTACAACAGAATTATTTCACATTAAATGATACAATTTTTGTTCAAGAGGAGGGTCTTGCAATGGGTTCACCCTTGTCTGGTTTGCTGGCTGACATTTTCCTGAATAACTTTGAAAATACATATTTGCTATCCCCACACAATAAATGGCAACGTAACATCTCATTTTATAAAAGATACGTGGATGACACGTTTGTAATATTTGACGGGACAACGAGACAGGCAAACATGTTGTTACATTACATGAATAACATTACCAAAAACATACAATTCACACTTGAAATAGAATCAGACAATGCCATAAATTTTCTGGACTTAACTTTTATGAAACATAATAATAAATTTCAATACAGAATATACAGAAAACCCACCACAACTGATGGTGTTATACATGCTGATTCTTTCCACCCGCACTCACAAAAAATGACCGCATTCAATAGTATGATACACAGACTATACAGCGTACCTTTAGATCCCGCCAACCACAAAGAAGAAGTAGATATAATTAAACATATTGCAATTACGAACGGTTACCGCAGTTCATTAGTGGAACGCTTGATGCTTAGACACAAACGCAGAACTAACAACCCTCACCGTGTCACGACGAACGCAATATATATGGCGATTGAATATACTAACAACTTTTCAATGCTCATTAGAAACACCTTTAAAAAAAATAACATCCACATCGCATTTAGAACAACCAACAATATCCGTAAAATGCTAAATAATGCCACACGTACATCAATTGAAAAAAGAACGGGTGTATACAAAATGATATGTGATGACTGCAACATGCATTACATTGGTCAGACTGGCAGGACCTTTTTCAAAAGATATAAAGAACACTTACCCACGAGCATTTTAAATGTAAATAAATCAAACTACGCTAAACATCTCGTCACATTAAATCATAATTATACAAATTTTGAGACAAATTGCAAACCCTTACACATTTGCAGAAAGGGACGATATATGGATGCGGTAGAAGAGTTCGAAATTTACCGAGCCTTCAGAAATAATCCCAATAATATATTAAACGAACAATTGGCATTTAAATCGCATACACTATACGATAAGATTATAGATAACATAGCCATAGAATACATACCCCAACACATCAATAGGTAACATGAAAACTCCAATAAACTGTGCAGTACGTCGCTGACCGGTATTGAGTGCGCACTCACATCCGCTACCTCGCTGTGTTTGTGGACTGTATTTTTAAATGTTCTTTTAGTGTAATTTTTAAATGTCTTTTACGCAACTTTTAATGTTTAACGAAGTCTTAAACGACGAATTATTTTAACCTCTGATGATGGATTAACAATCCGAAACGCGTTAGAAGAAAAGAAGAAAAGTTAAGCGATCACATAGACGGATTAAGGTAAAACTTTATAGTTTAATTATAATAATTGTGACGCGGATACCAATACAATGACTTTAAAATTAATAATACATCTCTTAATTAACCCTTTAAAATAATATTCCTTATTTCTTTACACTACTATTTCTTTTTATTTTTTATTTGCAATAATAACCTTAACAATATAACATTCCTTAATTATACTCTTATCTTATTATCAATAATTAATAGTAATATTATTTTTCTCATTCAAAAATAATTATTTATTTTCATTTGCCTTGAGTTCTGAGTTGCAGTGTCGTTAGATCTGACACCCCTCTTATTATAACAATTGTTTGTTGTACACAGGAAATTCATTGTGCTCACTGTGTAGACAACGTCCGCATTCCATTGTATCACTGCCTCGTTATTGTGCGTACTTACCGTGTGAACGTTTGTTTTGATCGTATAAGTCACCTGTTCGTCGCTGCATTGAATTGTTGCTGCCTTTATCGTGTGATCCACTTGTCTATAGGGTGAAAACTTTATTCTCCCTCTCTTTCTCTCGTAACGGTCGCATTCCATCGCAACAGTTTGCTCGTGGCCCATATAAAGAGTTGAACCTATTTTCGTGCGTCTTTTATGATAATATTCACTGTGATTACTATAATTATAGTTATAATTATCGTTCGCTTTATAATTATCGTGCGTATATCTAACATCATATTTACCACAATTTTGTGTAGTGTTTCGCCTAGATAAATTCCTACGTTTCTTGTTAGGTCTACAGTGATATTTATCTCCGTAAGTGTGGTGTCTAAGTGTTTCACATGTGTCATATTGTGTGACTTACTATTGTGTGTGTGTGTCTCACACTTGGTTTATCGCTATTAATAATGTACATTTTATTAACTTCTCTTCCTTTCTTACGTTTTATTTTATTTGCTTCTCTTCCTTAATGTTAATTACTTTATAATTATCGTTAGTAATTACACACGTATTTTCAACTATTATGAATTCTTCACATATTAGCTCCGTTTGTTTATTAATTATGCCACAGACATTTTCTGCGATCGTGTCAATACGTAAATTTGTATTAACAATTTTTTCGGTTAACTGTGCAGTACCGTTTATTATACTTTGTTTTATTTCAAGATTATCAATTTTTAACTCTTCTGGACTTTCTGAAATTTTTATGGTGTCTTGTCTAAAATTTTCAGTTTGTTCTTCTAATTGTTTCTTATTAGATTCTTTTAATTCGTCTATTCTAGCATTTAAATTTTTTGTCTGTTTATTTAAATTTTCTGTCTGTTTTGTGCTTAATTCATCGACCCAGGCACGCATCATCGTCTGGAATTCCTCTACGTCTAAATTTCCTGGAGTCGTCATGTTGAAGTATTATTAAAATATTTATTTAGTAGTAATTCTTTAACAATTATTATTGATAACCGTTCCCTACTTATTTATTAATTTCTTTATTTTTATTATAGTTATTATTAATACTCATTACAGTTACACCTGTTACATAGACAAACAATATTATTTGTGGGCGCCAGCTGTGTTATTACACAACAAATAACATTACATTCAGTTACTGTTTAATACATTTTTCATTTAACACACTCTTATATTTTAGAGCAACCCTTTAGCTACATAAAAAATTTTAATAGTTAAATGGTGGGGATCGGGCCATACGTTCATGGGCTACAATTTATGTGACAAATTTTTGTACATAAATTTAGACATGTCGTGCCCCACGTCCAGGGCGACATTTCTTATGTAACGATACATCATTGCAAATATAATATAATTTAAATTTGTGATGCTCCACCTTGGAAGCACCATTTCTTTTGCAACGATACATAAGTACAATTTAAATTGGGTTTCAGCTGTATCTGTAACAAGAACTTGTAACGGTATTTCAAATTTATTTGATATTAATAAAATTGTGCACATGGCACTTACTTCGACTTGAAACATTCGTTATTATTTTGTTACTATGCCGTAAGGCTTATGCTATATACATCCTTACTGACTAAATATTCTATTCTACTAATTATTGTATAAAAAAAATCTCATTTCCAGACTACTCAGTCAATTAGTGTGTTTAAAAATATCAGTGTTTAAATATCTTTTTATATATTGTAATGTAACTCAAAAATATTAATAGTTACTGAATTTGTCTTTCTTTTTTCAGTACTGATTTATATAAAACGCTAATTTTTACTTAAATACTTTGCATTCTTTTCATTTCAATACTAACTTGAGCTCTTGTTTACGTTAATCTTACTTCAATAACATCTATGATTTTAATTCTCTATTTACAATAAACATTGACTCTTACTTTTAAATAGAATAAGAATGTCTTTAATTGTCTTTGAGTTAATTGTTCGATTAAGAGATTAATAAGTTGTTTATCACCTTATTGTCGTCATTCATACTCAATCATTGGATTCATCTGTAATCGTCCTCGTCACGAACTCCAGCATCACTTCCTCTTATCCAGCGTCGTCTCCTATTGTCCAGCGTCGCTCCTCTCTTGTCCAGAGTCGACTCTCTCTCTCTCTCCAGCGTCGTATCGCTCTCCGGAACTTCTCCTCGTGCTGTTTCGGACGTCAGTTGATCTTCTTATGTGGATCTTCTTATGTAATTTTGTTACTACTTAAAAATTGTTTGTTTTACAATCCAGTTACATAAATGTATGTAACTGGTAGGATGAAACTATTTACAAAAAATTAAATATTCTGTGCGGACGGGCAGAAGCTCCAGCTGCACTGTGGGTGATTGAAGAAAGAGAACAACTGTAGCGTGTGTGTCCTACTTATACCCATGTCTTGGTCAACACCTGCAGTTGTACGAAATCGACATGCCAGAAACTGTCTCTGGGTTCAGTTCCCCCACTCCTTGTCAATTTCGCTATTTCTTATATTTCTGCGAATTGCAGAGTCCTATAAGCATACTCTTACACTCATCTTACAACTATTTCCACTACACATGTTCACTGTATTTTTGGACATTGCAACTTAACCCTTTCGCTCTGTACACAGTTATTTCACTACTACACTCGTACGGTGTGTCTTTTTCACATGGTTTTTGTACACAGTATTTATTAAATTTTATTACATTTTATTGTGTTTTTGGATATTACTCCTTAATTATAGTTTATGAATAATTACGAAAAAACTGTAATTATGCAATTATTCATCTTGGGGTGGTAAACTCGCCTGCATAGACCTGCATTCACACACACTAGCAAAATACTGGTGTACACACTTTCAGTTACATTTGCGTGTGTGTGTGCACGTCGATTCAGGTCGAAACACCTGTTCATATTTTTGTCTGAGCCAAGCTTGCAATCCCTGACATGCTTATTTCTAATACATTATTAATTATTTACAGTTTATTAGGTATATTTAAATTTTTATATTCAATGCTCAGTACATCACTTATTTGTACTCTCGCATTATCCCTCTGCTTAGTAATTAAAAAAATTTAATAAAATTGTTTATAAATTTTTTTTATTATTATTACAATTGTAAAAAAATGTAACAAATAATAAAAAATAATATTCGTCATTTCACCCTTAATTGGAGTGTATACAAATGTGTTACCTCCCCTCTTCACACGCTCACTGCTCGTGACCTTGTAGTAGGGTGGCTTTAACAAACAGCTGATCTGACTGGTTTCATTGACCTCGTTGTTTTTATGTGTAGAACTTCCTAAATGACGTTGCGTGGAATTTACCAAATTCTTTCTTCTGTATCTCATCATATACGATGAAAGTGTGTTGTCCTACTCGCTGTCTTAACGTATACGGTCCATTATAATTTCTGAAGAATTTATTCGCCGTATTATCACTTCGTTTTCCCACTGGATTAGCTTTGAGTAGTACACTTTCCCCCACGTTGAATTGTTGTAACTTGTGAGTTAGATTAAATCTCTCTACTCTCTTGTTACCTCTTTCTATTATCCGTTGCTTTGCGTATTCAATTTTTACACTTATTGGTACAGGTACATTCTGGTTATTAGGTTTGTTTATATACTTGGTCCAAAATCTGTTTGGCTTCTTATCTTCTTCCAATTCCATTGGAGCATATCCTGTTGCTTCACTATAATTTTCGTTGATGGCTTTTTCAAGAAATGGTAAATATTCTGCCCATTTATTGTGTTGATCATGGCAGTATATTCGTAAATATTTACCTAATTCTTTGTTAATTCTCTCAGCAAGGTTTTCTTGAGGATGTCTTATGGATGTGAGTACAGGTTTTATTCCATTTCCCTTAACGTCCTCTACCATTTTTCACTCTGGAATTTTACACCTTGGTCACTGAGTACATTCTTCATTTTTCCATATGACGGAATATATTTCTGCAGTAGTATCTTTAGAACAACTTTGGTTGTGGGTCGCATAATTGGGTACAGTCGGACTGCCTTGGAAAACACATCGATACATACCAATATGTGCTTCACACCTCGACTTTATCGTGGTAGTGGTCCCGGATAATCCACTGCAATTAGCTCTCCCTTGTTCTCCTTCTGGATGCTCTACATTTCCACGTATGTGTATAAATTCGGTCCTTAATTTCACATTTTCTTACTCATACATTCTTACCTTCGCTTCTAATCTTCCTTAACTCTTTTCTTAACATGACATTACTTTATCTAATACATTACTTATACAATACATTAACATTCATTACCTTTTATTACATTGCTTTAACATTACCTTTCTGATCGCTACTACTTTCCTGAAATACACTTCCGTAACAGAATACTCTTTTAGCTTAGTAGTGTGTCGCATGATCGGTTACAGAGGAACTGTCTTGGAAAACAACGATATTTTTCTCGAAGTCCTTAATCCTAAGTAGTCTCTGCCCTTTTGACTTTTCACTCTTGCATTCTTCTGTGTCCTTGTATCTCCATTAAGTGTTCTCTTGATCAGTCGTTCTGACAATTATAGCATTGATTACTCATCCCTAATCCTTTCTTTTTACCAATAACAACAATAACATCTTTTACCATTACTTCCTTAAATATTTCTCTACACTATCATTCCTTACCATTAATAATACATCTCTTAATTAACCCTTTAAAATAATATTCCTTATTTCTTTTCACTACTATTTCTTTTTATTTTTTATTTGCAATAATAACCTTAACAATATAACATTCCTTAATTATACTCTTATCTTATTATCAATAATTAATAGTAATATTATTTTTCTCATTCAAAAATAATTATTTATTTTCATTTGCCTTGAGTTCTGAGTTGCAGTGTCGTTAGATCTGACACCCCTCTTATTATAACAATTGTTTGTTGTACACAGGAAATTCATTGTGCTCACTGTGTAGACAACGTCCGCATTCCATTGTATCACTGCCTCGTTATTGTGCGTACTTACCGTGTGAACGTTTGTTTTGATCGTATAAGTCACCTGTTCGTCGCTGCGTTGAATTGTTGCTGCCTTTATCGTGTGATCCGCTTGTCTATAGTTTGAAAACTTTATTCTCCCTCTCCTCCTCTCGTAACGGTCGCATTCCATCGCAACAGTTTGCTCGTGGCCCATATAAAGAGTTGAACCTATTTTCGTGCGTCTTTTATGATAATATTCACTGTGATTACTATAATTATAGTTATAATTATCGTTCGCTTTATAATTATCGTGCGTATGTCTAACATCATATTTACCACAATTTTGTGTAGTGTTTCGCCTAGATAATTTACTACGTTTCTTGTTAGGCCTACAGTGATATTTATCTCCGTAAGTGTGGTGTCTAAGTGTTTCACATGTGTCATATTGTGTGACTTACTATTGTGCGTGTGTGTCTCACACTTGGGATATCCCTATTAATAATGTACATTTTATTAACTTCTCTTCCTTTATTACGTTTTATTTTATTTGCTTCTCTTCCTTAATGTTAATTACTTTATAATTATCGTTAGTAATTACACACGTATTTTCAACTATTATGAATTCTTCACATATTAGCTCCGTTTGTTTATTAATTATTCCATAGACATTTTCTGCAATCGTGTCAATACGTAAATTTGTATTAACAATTTTTTCGGTTAACTGTGCAGTACCGTTTATTATACTTTGTTTCATTTCAAGAGTATCAATTTTTAACTCTTCTAGACTTTCTGAAATTTTTGTGGTGTCTTGTCTAAAATTTTCAGTTTGTTCTTCTAATTGTTTCTTATTAGATTCTTTTAATTCGTCTATTCTAGCATTTAAATTTTCTGTCTGTTTATTTAAATTTTCTGTCTGTTTTGTGCTTAATTCATCGACCCAGGCACGCATCATCGTCTGGAATGCCTCTACGTCTAAATTTCCTGGAGTCGTCATGTTGAAGTATTATTAAAATATTTTTTTAGTAGTAATTCTTTAACAATTATTATTGATAACCGTTCCCTACTTATTTATTTATTTCTTTATTTTTATTATAGTTATTATTAATACTCATTACAGTTACACCTGTTACATAGACAAACAATATTATTTGTGGGCGCCAGCTGTGTTATTACACAACAAATAACATTACATTCAGTTACTGTTTAATACATTTTTCATTTAACACACTCTTATATTTTAGAGCAACCCTTTAGCTACATAAAAAATTTTAATAGTTAAATGGTGGGGATCAGGCCATACGTTTATGGGCTACAATTTATGTAACAAATTTTTGTACGTAAATTTAGACATGTCGTGCCCCACGTCCAGGGCGACATTTCTTATGTAACGATACATCATTGGAAATATAATATAATTTAAATTTGTGATGCTCCACCTTGGAAGCTCCATTTCTTTTGCAACGATACATAAGTACAATTTAAATTGGGTTTCAGGTGTATCTGTAACAAGAACTTTTAACGGTATTTCAAATTTATTTGGTATTAATAAAATTGTGCACATGGCACTTACTTCGACTTAAAACATTCGTTATTATTTTGTTACTATGCCGTAAGGCTTATGCTATATACATCCTTACTGACTAAATATTCTATTCTACTAATTATTGTATAAAAAAATTCTCATTTCCAGACTACTCAGTCAATTAGTGTGTTTAAAAATATCAGTGTTTAAATATCTTTTTATATATTGTAATGTAACTCAAAAATATTAATAGTTACTGAATTTGTCTTTCTTTTTTCAGTACTGATTTATATAAAACGCTAATCTTTACATAAATACTATGCATTCTTTTCATTTCAATACTAATTTGAGCTCTTGTTTACGTTAATCTTACTTCAATAACATCTATGATTTTAATTCTCTATTTACAATAAACATTGGCTCTTACTTTTAAATAGAATAAGAATGTCTTTAATTGTCTTTGAGTTAATTGTTCGATTAAGAGATTAATAAGTTGTTTATCACCTTATTGTCGTCAATCATACTCAATCATTGGATCCATCTGTAATCGTCCTCGTCACGAACTCCAGCATCACTTCCTCTTATCCAGCATCGTCTCCTATTGTCCAGCGTCGCTCCTCTCTTGTCCAGATTCGACTCTCTCTCTCTCTCTCTCTCTCTCCAGCGTCGTATCGCTCTCCGGAACTTCTCCTCGTGCTGTTTCGGACGTCAGTTGATCTTCTTATGTAATTTTGTTACTACTTAAAAATTGTTTGTTTTACAATCCAGTTACATAAATGTATGTAACTGGTAGGATGAAACTATTTACAAAAAATTAAATATTCTGTGCGGACGGGCAGAAGCTCCCGCTGCACTGTGGGTGATTGAAGAAAGAGAACAACTGTAGCGTGTGTGTCCTATTTATACCCACGTCTTGGTCAACACCTGCAGTTGTACGAAATCGACATGTCAGAAACTGTCTCTGGGTTCAGTTCCCCCACTCCTTGTCAATTTCGCTATTTCTTATATTTCTGCGAATTGCAGAGTCCTATAAGCATACTCTTACACTCATCTTACAACTATTTTCACTACACATGTTCACTGTATTTTTGGACATTGCAACTTAACCCTTTCGCTCTGTACACAGTTATTTCACTACTACACTCGTACGGTGTGTCTTTTTCACATGGTTTTTGTACACAGTATTTATTAAATTTTATTACATTTTATTGTGTTTTTGGATATTACTCCTTAATTATAGTTTATGAATAATTACGGAAAAACTGTAATTATGCAATTATTCATCTTGGGGTGGTAAACTCGCCTGCATAGACCTGCATTCACACACACTAGCAAAATACTGGTGTACACACTTTCAGTTACATTTGTGTGTGTGTGTGCACGTCGATTCAGGTAGAAACACCTGTTCATATTTTTGTCTGAGCCAAGCTTGCAATCCCTGACATGCTTATTTCTAATACATTATTAATTATTTACAGTTTATTAGGTATATTTAAATTTTTATATTCAATGCTCAGTACATCACTTATTTGTACTCTCGCATTATCCCTCTGCTTAGTAATTAAAAAAATTTAATAAAATTGTTTATAAATTTTTTTTATTATTATTACAATTGTAAAAAAATGTAACAAATAATAAAAAATAATATTCGTCATTTCACCCTTAATTGGAGTGTATACAAATGTGTTACCTCCCCTCTTCACACGCTCACTGCTCGTGACCTTGTAGTAGGGTGGCTTTAACAAACAGCTGATCTGACTGGTTTCATTGACCTCGTTGTTTTTATGTGTAGAACTTCCTAAATGACGTTGCGTGGAATTTACCAAATTCTTTCTTCTGTATCTCATCATATACGATGAAAGTGTGTTGTCCTACTCGCTGTCTTAACGTATACGGTCCATTATAAAGTCTGAAGAATTTCTTCGCCGTATTATCACTTCGTTTTCCCACTGGATTAGCTTTGAGTAGTACACTTTCTCCCACGTTGAATTGTTGTAGCTTGTGAGTTAGATTAAATCTCTCTACTCTCTTGTTACCTCTTTCTATTATCCGTTGCTTTGCGTATTCAATTTTTACACTTATTGGTACAGGTACATTCTGGTTATTAGGTTTGTTTATATACTTGGTCCAAAATCTGTTTGGCTTCTTATCTTCTTCCAATTCCATTGGAGCATATCCTGTTGCTTCACTATAATTTTCGTTGATGGCTTTTTCAAGAAATGGTAAATATTCTGCCCATTTATTGTGTTGATCATGGCAGTATATTCGTAAATATTTACCTAATTCTTTGTTAATTCTCTCAGCAAGGTTTTCTTGAGGATGTCTTATGGATGTGAGTACAGGTTTTATTCCATTTCCCTTAACGTCCTCTACCATTTTTCACTCTGGAATTTTACACCTTGGTCACTGAGTACATTCTTCATTTTTCCATATGACGGAATATATTTCTGCAGTAGTATCTTTAGAACAACTTTGGTTGTGAGTCGCATAATTGGGTACAGTCGGACTGCCTTGGAAAACACATCGATACATACCAATATGTGCTTCACACCTCGACTTGATCGTGGTAGTGGTCCCAGATAATCCACTGCAATTAGCTCTCCCTTGTTCTCCTTCTGGATGCTCTACATTTCCACGTATGTGTGTAAATTCGGTCCTTAATTTTACATTATCTTACTCATACATTCTTACCTTCGCTTCTAATCTTCCTTAACTCTTTTCTTAACATGACATTACTTTATCTAATACATTACTTATACAATACATTAACATTCATTACCTTTTATTACATTGCTTTAACATTACCTTTCTGATCGCTACTACTTTCCTGAAATACACTTCCGTAACAGAATACTCTTTTAGCTTAGTAGTGTGTCGCATGATCGGTTACAGAGGAACTGTCTTGGAAAACAACGATATTTTTCTCGAAGTCTTTAATCCTAAGTAGTCTCTGCCCTTTTGACTTTTCACTCTTGCATTATTCTGTGTCCTTGTATCTCCATTAAGTGTTCTCTTGATCAGTCGTTCTGACAATTATAGCATTGATTACTCATCCCTAATCCTTTCTTTTTACCAATAACAACAATAACATCTTTTACCACTACTTCCTTAAATATTTCTCTACACTATCATTCCTTACCATTAATAATACATCTCTTAATTAACCCTTTAAAATAATATTCCTTATTTCTTTTCACTACTATTTCTTTTTATTTTTTATTTGCAATAATAACCTTAACAATATAACATTCCTTAATTATACTCTTATCTTATTATCAATAATTAATAGTAATATTATTTTTCTCATTCAAAAATAATTATTTATTTTCATTTGCCTTGAGTTCTGAGTTGCAGTGTCGTTAGATCTGACACCCCTCTTATTATAACAATTGTTTGTTGTACACAGGAAATTCATTGTGCTCACTGTGTAGACAACGTCCGCATTCCATTGTATCACTGCCTCGTTATTGTGCGTACTTACCGTGTGAACGTTTGTTTTGATCGTATAAGTCACCTGTTCGTCGCTGCGTTGAATTGTTGCTGCCTTTATCGTGTGATCCACTTGTCTATAGTTTGAAAACTTTATTCTCCCTCTCCTCCTCTCGTAACGGTCGCATTCCATTGCAACAGTTTGCTCGTGGCCCATATAAAGAGTTGAACCTATTTTCGTGCGTCTTTTATGATAATATTCACTGTGATTACTATAATTATAGTTATAATTATCGTTCGCTTTATAATTATCGTGCGTATATCTAACATCATATTTACCACAATTTTGTGTAGTGTTTCGCCTAGATAATTTACTACGTTTCTTGTTAGGCCTACAGTGATATTTATCTCCGTAAGTGTGGTGTCTAAGTGTTTCACATGTGTCATATTGTGTGACTTACTATTGTGTGTGTGTGTCTCACACTTGGGATATCCCTATTAATAATGTACATTTTATTAACTTCTCTTCCTTTATTACGTTTTATTTTATTTGCTTCTCTTCCTTAATGTTAATTACTTTATAATTATCGTTAGTAATTACACACGTATTTTCAACTATTATGAATTCTTCACATATTAGCTCCGTTTGTTTATTAATTATTCCACAGACATTTTCTGCGATCGTGTCAATACGTAAATTTGTATTAACAATTTTTTCGGTTAACTGTGCAGTACCGTTTATTATACTTTGTTTCATTTCAAGATTATCAATTTTTAACTCTTCTACTTTCTGAAATTTTTATGGTGTCTTGTCTAAAGTTTTCAGTTTGTTCTTCTAATTGTTTCTTATTAGATTCTTTTAATTCGTCTATTCTAGCATTTAAATTTTCTGTCTGTTTATTTAAATTTTCTGTCTGTTTTGTGCTTAATTCATCGACCCAGGCACGCATCATCGTCTGGAATGCCTCTACGTCTAAATTTCCTGGAGTCGTCATGTTGAAGTATTATTAAAATATTTTTTAGTAGTAATTCTTTAACAATTATTATTGATAACCGTTCCCTACTTATTTATTTATTTCTTTATTTTTATTATAGTTATTATTAATACTCATTACAGTTACACCTGTTACATAGACAAACAATATTATTTGTGGGCGCCAGCTGTGTTATTACACAACAAATAACATTACATTCAGTTACTGTTTAATATAAATAATTATTACATATAATACATTTTTCATTTAACACACTCTTATATTTTAGAGCAACCCTTTAGCTACATAAAAATTTTAATAGTTAAATGGTGGGGATCAGGCCATACGTTTATGGGCTACAATTTATGTAACAAATTTTTGTACGTAAATTTAGACATGTCGTGCCCCACGTCCAGGGCGACATTTCTTATGTAACGATACATCATTGGAAATATAATATAATTTAAATTTGTGATGCTCCACCTTGGAAGCTCCATTTCTTTTGCAACGATACATAAGTACAATTTAAATTGGGTTTCAGGTGTATCTGTAACAAGAACTTGTAACGGTATTTCAAATTTATTTGGTATTAATAAAATTGTGCACATGGCACTTACTTCGACTTAAAACATTCGTTATTATTTTGTTACTATGCCGTAAGGCTTATGCTATATACATCCTTACTGACTAAATATTCTATTCTACTAATTATTGTATAAAAAATTCTCATTTCCAGACGACTCAGTCAATTAGTGTGTTTAAAAATATCAGTGTTTAAATATCTTTTTTATATTGTAATATAAAAAATATAATATAATATAATATAATATAATATAATATAATATATAATAATATAATATATTGTTACATAAATTCATACTCATAATATGACTAATAACTAAAAATAAGTTATGACTGCTCATAACTAAAAATATTAATAGATACTGAATTTGTCTTTCTTTTTTCAGTACTGATTTATATAAAACGCTAATTTTTACATAAATACTTTGCATTCTTTTCATTTCAATACTAATTTGAGCTCTTGTTTACGTTAATCTTACTTCAATAACATCTATGATTTTAATTCTCTATTTACAATAAACATTGGCTCTTACTTTTAAATAGAATAAGATTGTCTTTAATTGTCTTTGAGTTAATTGTTCGATTAAGAGATTAATAAGTTATCACCTTATTGTCGTCAATCATACTCAATCATTGGATCCATCTGTAATCGTCCTCGTCACGAACTCCAGCATCACTTCCTCTTATCCTACGTCGTCTCCTATTGTCCAGCGTCGCTCCTCTCTTGTCCAGAGTCGACTCTCTCTCTCTCTCTCTCTCTCTCCAGCGTCGTATCGCTCTCCGGAATTTCTCCTCGTGCTGTTTCGGACGTCAGTTGATCTTCTTAGGTGGATCTTCTTATGTAATTTTGTTACTACTTAAAAATTGTTTGTTTTACAATCTAGTTACATAAATGTATGTAACTGGTAGGATGAAACTATTTACAAAAAATTAAATATTCTGTGCGGACGGGCAGAAGCTCCCGCTGCACTGTGGGTGATTGAAGAAAGAGAACAACTGTAGCGTGTGTGTCCTATTTATACCCATGTCTTGGTCAACACCTGCAGTTGTACGAAATCGACATGTCAGAAACTGTCTCTGGGTTCAGTTCCCCCACTCCTTGTCAATTTCGCTATTTCTTATATTTCTGCGAATTGCAGAGTCCTATAAGCATACTCTTACACTCATCTTACAACTATTTTCACTACACATGTTCACTGTATTTTTGGACATTGCAACTTAACCCTTTCGCTCTGTACACAGTTATTTCACTACTACACTCGTACGGTGTGTCTTTTTCACATGGTTTTTGTACACAGTATTTACTAAATTTTATTACATTTTATTGTGTTTTTGGATATTACTCCTTAATTATAGTTTATGAATAATTACGGAAAAACTGTAATTATTCAATTATTCATCTTGGGGTGGTAAACTCGCCTGCATAGACCTGCATTCACACACACTAGCAAAATACTGGTGTACACACTTTCAGTTACATTTGTGTGTGTGTGTGCACGTCGATTCAGGTCGAAACACCTGTTCATATTTATGTCTGAGCCAAGCTTGCATCCCTGACATGCTTATTTCTAATACATTATTAATTATTTACAGTTTATTAGGTATATTTAAATTTTTATATTCAATGCTCAGTACATCACTTATTTGTACTCTCGCATTATCCCTCTGCTTAGTAATTAAAAAAATTTAATAAAATTGTTTATAAATTTTTTTTATTATTATTACAATTGTAAAAAAATGTAGCAAATAATAAAAAATAATATTCGTCATTTCACCCTTAATTGGAGTGTATACAAATGTGTTACCTCCCCTCTTCACACGCTCACTGCTCGTGACCTTGTAGTAGGGTGGCTTTAACAAACAGCTGATCTGACTGGTTTCATTGACCTCGTTGTTTTTATGTGTAGAACTTCCTAAATGACGTTGCGTGGAATTTACCAAATTCTTTCTTCTGTATCTCATCATATACGATGAAAGTGTGTTGTCCTACTCGCTGTCTTAACGTATACGGTCCATTATAAAGTCTGAAGAACTTCTTCGCCGTATTATCACTTCGTTTTCCCACTGGATTAGCTTTGAGTAGTACACTTTCTCCCACGTTGAATTGTTGTAGCTTGTGAGTTAGATTAAATCTCTCTACTCTCTTGTTACCTCTTTCTATTATCCGTTGCTTTGCGTATTCAATTTTTACACTTATTGGTACAGGTACATTCTGGTTATTAGGTTTGTTTATATACTTGGTCCAAAATCTGTTTGGCTTCTTATCTTCTTCCAATTCCATTGGAGCATATCCTGTTGCTTCACTATAATTTTCGTTGATGGCTTTTTCAAGAAATGGTAAATATTCTGCCCATTTATTGTGTTGATCATGGCAGTATATTCGTAAATATTTACCTAATTCTTTGTTAATTCTCTCAGCAAGGTTTTCTTGAGGATGTCTTATGGATGTGAGTACAGGTTTTATTCCATTTCCCTTAACGTCCTCTACCATTTTTCACTCTGGAATTTTACACCTTGGTCACTGAGTACATTCTTCATTTTTCCATATGACGGAATATATTTCTGCAGTAGTATCTTTAGAACAACTTTGGTTGTGAGTCGCATAATTGGGTACAGTCGGACTGCCTTGGAAAACACATCGATACATACCAATATGTGCTTCACACCTCGACTTGATCGTGGTAGTGGTCCCAGATAATCCACTGCAATTAGCTCTCCCTTGTTCTCCTTCTGGATGCTCTACATTTCCACGTATGTGTGTAAATTCGGTCCTTAATTTTACATTATCTTACTCATACATTCTTACCTTCGCTTCTAATCTTCCTTAACTCTTTTTTTAACATGACATTACTTTATCTAATACATTACTTATACAATACATTAACATTCATTACCTTTTATTACATTGCTTTAACATTACCTTTCTGATCGCTACTACTTTCCTGAAATACACTTCCGTAACAGAATACTCTTTTAGCTTAGTAGTGTGTCGCATGATCGGTTACAGAGGAACTGTCTTGGAAAACAACGATATTTTTCTCGAAGTCTTTAATCCTAAGTAGTCTCTGCCCTTTTGACTTTTCACTCTTGCATTCTTCTGTGTCCTTGTATCTCCATTAAGTGTTCTCTTGTTCAGTCGTACTGACAATTATAGCATTGATTACTCATCCCTAATCCTTTCTTTTTACCAATAACAACAATAACATCTTTTACCATTACTTCCTTAAATATTTCTCTACACTATCATTCCTTACCATTAATAATACATCTCTTAATTAACCCTTTAAAATAATATTCCTTATTTCTTTTCACTACTATTTCTTTTTATTTTTTATTTGCAATAATAACCTTAACAATATAACATTCCTTAATTATACTCTTATCTTATTATCAATAATTAATAGTAATATTATTTTTCTCATTCAAAAATAATTATTTATTTTCATTTGCCTTGAGTTCTGAGTTGCAGTGTCGTTAGATCTGACACCCCTCTTATTATAACAATTGTTTGTTGTACACAGGAAATTCATTGTGCTCACTGTGTAGACAACGTCCGCATTCCATTGTATCACTGCCTCGTTATTGTGCGTACTTACCGTGTGAACGTTTGTTTTGATCGTATAAGTCACCTGTTCGTCGCTGCGTTGAATTGTTGCTGCCTTTATCGTGTGATCCACTTGTCTATAGTTTGAAAACTTTATTCTCCCTCTCCTCCTCTCGTAACGGTCGCATTCCATCGCAACAGTTTGCTCGTGGCCCATATAAAGAGTTGAACCTATTTTCGTGCGTCTTTTATGATAATATTCACTGTGATTACTATAATTATAGTTATAATTATCGTTCGCTTTATAATTATCGTGCGTATATCTAACATCATATTTACCACAATTTTGTGTAGTGTTTCGCCTAGATAATTTACTACGTTTCTTGTTAGGCCTACAGTGATATTTATCTCCGTAAGTGTGGTGTCTAAGTGTTTCACATGTGTCATATTGTGTGACTTACTATTGTGTGTGTGTGTGTCTCACACTTGGGATATCCCTATTAATAATGTACATTTTATTAACTTCTCTTCCTTTATTACGTTTTATTTTATTTGCTTCTCTTCCTTAATGTTAATTACTTTATAATTATCGTTAGTAATTACACACGTATTTTCAACTATTATGAATTCTTCACATATTAGCTCCGTTTGTTTATTAATTATTCCACAGACATTTTCTGCGATCGTGTCAATACGTAAATTTGTATTAACAATTTTTTCGGTTAACTGTGCAGTACCGTTTATTATACTTTGTTTCATTTCAAGATTATCAATTTTTAACTCTTCTAGACTTTCTGAAATTTTTATGGTGTCTTGTCTAAAATTTTCAGTTTGTTCTTCTAATTGTTTCTTATTAGATTCTTTTAATTCGTCTATTCTAGCATTTAAATTTTCTGTCTGTTTATTTAAATTTTCTGTCTGTTTTGTGCTTAGTTCATCTACCCAGGCACGCATCATCGGCTGGAATGCCTCTACGTCTAAATTTCCTGGAGTCGCCATGTTGAAGTATTATTAAAATATTTTTTTAGTAGTAATTCTTTAACAATTATTATTGATAACCGTTCCCTACTTATTTATTTATTTCTTTATTTTTCTTATAGTTATTATTAATACTCATTACAGTTACACCTGTTACATAGACAAACAATATTATTTGTGGGCGCCAGCTGTGTTATTACACAACAAATAACATTACATTCAGTTACTGTTTAATACATTTTTCATTTAACACACTCTTATATTTTAGAGCAACCCTTTAGCTACATAAAAAATTTTAATAGTTAAATGGTGGGGATCAGGCCATACGTTTATGGGCTACAAATTATGTAACAAATTTTTGTACGTAAATTTAGACATGTCGTGCCCCACGTCCAGGGCGACATTTCTTATGTAACGATACATCATTGCAAATATAATATAATTTAAATTTGTGATGCTCCACCTTGGAAGCTCCATTTCTTTTGCAACGATACATAAGTACAATTTAAATTGGGTTTCAAGTGTATCTGTAACAAAAACTTTTAACGGTATTTCAAATTTATTTGGTATTAATAAAATTGTGCACATGGCACTTACTTCGACTTAAAACATTCGTTATTATTTTGTTACTATGCCGTAAGGCTTATGCTATATACATCCTTACTGACTAAATATTCTATTCTACTAATTATTGTATTAAAAAATTCTCATTTCCAGACTACTCAGTCAATTAGTGTGTTTAAAAATATCAGTGTTTAAATATCTTTTTATATATTGTAATGTAACTCAAAAATATTAATAGTTACTGAATTTGTCTTTCTTTTTTCAGTACTGATTTATATAAAACGCTAATCTTTACATAAATACAATGCATTCTTTTCATTTCAATACTAATTTGAGCTCTTGTTTACGTTAATCTTACTTCAATAACATCTATGATTTTAATTCTCTATTTACAATAAACATTGGCTCTTACTTTTAAATAGAATAAGAATGTCTTTAATTGTCTTTGAGTTAATTGTTCGATTAAGAGATTAATAAGTTGTTTATCACCTTATTGTCGTCAATCATACTCAATCATTGGATCCATCTGTAATCGTCCTCGTCACGAACTCCAGCATCACTTCCTCTTATCCAGCGTCGTCTCCTATTGTCCAGCGTCGCTCCTCTCTTGTCCAGATTCGACTCTCTCTCTCTCTCTCTCTCTCTCCAGCGTCGTATCGCTCTCCGGAACTTCTCCTCGTGCTGTTTCGGACGTCAGTTGATCTTCTTATGTAATTTTGTTACTACTTAAAAATTGTTTGTTTTAAAATCCAGTTACATAAATGTATGTAACTGGTAGGATGAAACTATTTACAAAAAATTAAATATTCTGTGCGGACGGGCAGAAGCTCCCGCTGCACTGTGGGTGATTGAAGAAAGAGAACAACTGTAGCGTGTGTGTCCTATTTATACCCATGTCTTGGTCAACACCTGCAGTTGTACGAAATCGACATGTCAGAAACTGTCTCTGGGTTCAGTTCCCCCACTCCTTGTCAATTTCGCTATTTCTTATATTTCTGCGAATTGCAGAGTCCTATAAGCATACTCTTACACTCATCTTACAACTATTTTCACTACACATGTTCACTGTATTTTTGGACATTGCAACTTAACCCTTTCGCTCTGTACACAGTTATTTCACTACTACACTCGTACGGTGTGTCTTTTTCACATGGTTTTTGTACACAGTATTTATTAAATTTTATTACATTTTATTGTGTTTTTGGATATTACTCCTTAATTATAGTTTATGAATAATTACGGAAAAACTGTAATTATGCAATTATTCATCTTGGGGTGGTAAACTCGCCTGCATAGACCTGCATTCACACACACTAGCAAAATACTGGTGTACACACTTTCAGTTACATTTGTGTGTGTGTGTGCACGTCGATTCAGGTCGAAACACCTGTTCATATTTATGTCTGAGCCAAGCTTGCATCCCTGACATGCTTATTTCTAATACATTATTAATTATTTACAGTTTATTAGGTATATTTAAATTTTTATATTCAATGCTCAGTACATCACTTATTTGTACTCTCGCATTATCCCTCTGCTTAGTAATTAAAAAAATTTAATAAAATTGTTTATAAATTTTTTTTATTATTATTACAATTGTAAAAAAATGTAGCAAATAATAAAAAATAATATTCGTCATTTCACCCTTAATTGGAGTGTATACAAATGTGTTACCTCCCCTCTTCACACGCTCACTGCTCGTGACCTTGTAGTAGGGTGGCTTTAACAAACAGCTGATCTGACTGGTTTCATTGACCTCGTTGTTTTTATGTGTAGAACTTCCTAAATGACGTTGCGTGGAATTTACCAAATTCTTTCTTCTGTATCTCATCATATACGATGAAAGTGTGTTGTCCTACTCGCTGTCTTAACGTATACGGTCCATTATAAAGTCTGAAGAACTTCTTCGCCGTATTATCACTTCGTTTTCCCACTGGATTAGCTTTGAGTAGTACACTTTCTCCCACGTTGAATTGTTGTAGCTTGTGAGTTAGATTAAATCTCTCTACTCTCTTGTTACCTCTTTCTATTATCCGTTGCTTTGCGTATTCAATTTTTACACTTATTGGTACAGGTACATTCTGGTTATTAGGTTTGTTTATATACTTGGTCCAAAATCTGTTTGGCTTCTTATCTTCTTCCAATTCCATTGGAGCATATCCTGTTGCTTCACTATAATTTTCGTTGATGGCTTTTTCAAGAAATGGTAAATATTCTGCCCATTTATTGTGTTGATCATGGCAGTATATTCGTAAATATTTACCTAATTCTTTGTTAATTCTCTCAGCAAGGTTTTCTTGAGGATGTCTTATGGATGTGAGTACAGGTTTTATTCCATTTCCCTTAACGTCCTCTACCATTTTTCACTCTGGAATTTTACACCTTGGTCACTGAGTACATTCTTCATTTTTCCATATGACGGAATATATTTCTGCAGTAGTATCTTTAGAACAACTTTGGTTGTGAGTCGCATAATTGGGTACAGTCGGACTGCCTTGGAAAACACATCGATACATACCAATATGTGCTTCACACCTCGACTTGATCGTGGTAGTGGTCCCAGATAATCCACTGCAATTAGCTCTCCCTTGTTCTCCTTCTGGATGCTCTACATTTCCACGTATGTGTGTAAATTCGGTCCTTAATTTTACATTATCTTACTCATACATTCTTACCTTCGCTTCTAATCTTCCTTAACTCTTTTTTTAACATGACATTACTTTATCTAATACATTACTTATACAATACATTAACATTCATTACCTTTTATTACATTGCTTTAACATTACCTTTCTGATCGCTACTACTTTCCTGAAATACACTTCCGTAACAGAATACTCTTTTAGCTTAGTAGTGTGTCGCATGATCGGTTACAGAGGAACTGTCTTGGAAAACAACGATATTTTTCTCGAAGTCTTTAATCCTAAGTAGTCTCTGCCCTTTTGACTTTTCACTCTTGCATTCTTCTGTGTCCTTGTATCTCCATTAAGTGTTCTCTTGTTCAGTCGTACTGACAATTATAGCATTGATTACTCATCCCTAATCCTTTCTTTTTACCAATAACAACAATAACATCTTTTACCATTACTTCCTTAAATATTTCTCTACACTATCATTCCTTACCATTAATAATACATCTCTTAATTAACCCTTTAAAATAATATTCCTTATTTCTTTTCACTACTATTTCTTTTTATTTTTTATTTGCAATAATAACCTTAACAATATAACATTCCTTAATTATACTCTTATCTTATTATCAATAATTAATAGTAATATTATTTTTCTCATTCAAAAATAATTATTTATTTTCATTTGCCTTGAGTTCTGAGTTGCAGTGTCGTTAGATCTGACACCCCTCTTATTATAACAATTGTTTGTTGTACACAGGAAATTCATTGTGCTCACTGTGTAGACAACGTCCGCATTCCATTGTATCACTGCCTCGTTATTGTGCGTACTTACCGTGTGAACGTTTGTTTTGATCGTATAAGTCACCTGTTCGTCGCTGCGTTGAATTGTTGCTGCCTTTATCGTGTGATCCACTTGTCTATAGTTTGAAAACTTTATTCTCCCTCTCCTCCTCTCGTAACGGTCGCATTCCATCGCAACAGTTTGCTCGTGGCCCATATAAAGAGTTGAACCTATTTTCGTGCGTCTTTTATGATAATATTCACTGTGATTACTATAATTATAGTTATAATTATCGTTCGCTTTATAATTATCGTGCGTATATCTAACATCATATTTACCACAATTTTGTGTAGTGTTTCGCCTAGATAATTTACTACGTTTCTTGTTAGGCCTACAGTGATATTTATCTCCGTAAGTGTGGTGTCTAAGTGTTTCACATGTGTCATATTGTGTGACTTACTATTGTGTGTGTGTGTGTCTCACACTTGGGATATCCCTATTAATAATGTACATTTTATTAACTTCTCTTCCTTTATTACGTTTTATTTTATTTGCTTCTCTTCCTTAATGTTAATTACTTTATAATTATCGTTAGTAATTACACACGTATTTTCAACTATTATGAATTCTTCACATATTAGCTCCGTTTGTTTATTAATTATTCCACAGACATTTTCTGCGATCGTGTCAATACGTAAATTTGTATTAACAATTTTTTCGGTTAACTGTGCAGTACCGTTTATTATACTTTGTTTCATTTCAAGATTATCAATTTTTAACTCTTCTAGACTTTCTGAAATTTTTATGGTGTCTTGTCTAAAATTTTCAGTTTGTTCTTCTAATTGTTTCTTATTAGATTCTTTTAATTCGTCTATTCTAGCATTTAAATTTTCTGTCTGTTTATTTAAATTTTCTGTCTGTTTTGTGCTTAGTTCATCTACCCAGGCACGCATCATCGGCTGGAATGCCTCTACGTCTAAATTTCCTGGAGTCGCCATGTTGAAGTATTATTAAAATATTTTTTTAGTAGTAATTCTTTAACAATTATTATTGATAACCGTTCCCTACTTATTTATTTATTTCTTTATTTTTCTTATAGTTATTATTAATACTCATTACAGTTACACCTGTTACATAGACAAACAATATTATTTGTGGGCGCCAGCTGTGTTATTACACAACAAATAACATTACATTCAGTTACTGTTTAATACATTTTTCATTTAACACACTCTTATATTTTAGAGCAACCCTTTAGCTACATAAAAAATTTTAATAGTTAAATGGTGGGGATCAGGCCATACGTTTATGGGCTACAAATTATGTAACAAATTTTTGTACGTAAATTTAGACATGTCGTGCCCCACGTCCAGGGCGACATTTCTTATGTAACGATACATCATTGCAAATATAATATAATTTAAATTTGTGATGCTCCACCTTGGAAGCTCCATTTCTTTTGCAACGATACATAAGTACAATTTAAATTGGGTTTCAAGTGTATCTGTAACAAAAACTTTTAACGGTATTTCAAATTTATTTGGTATTAATAAAATTGTGCACATGGCACTTACTTCGACTTAAAACATTCGTTATTATTTTGTTACTATGCCGTAAGGCTTATGCTATATACATCCTTACTGACTAAATATTCTATTCTACTAATTATTGTATAAAAAAATTCTCATTTCCAGACTACTCAGTCAATTAGTGTGTTTAAAAATATCAGTGTTTAAATATCTTTTTATATATTGTAATGTAACTCAAAAATATTAATAGTTACTGAATTTGTCTTTCTTTTTTCAGTACTGATTTATATAAAACGCTAATCTTTACATAAATACAATGCATTCTTTTCATTTCAATACTAATTTGAGCTCTTGTTTACGTTAATCTTACTTCAATAACATCTATGATTTTAATTCTCTATTTACAATAAACATTGGCTCTTACTTTTAAATAGAATAAGAATGTCTTTAATTGTCTTTGAGTTAATTGTTCGATTAAGAGATTAATAAGTTGTTTATCACCTTATTGTCGTCAATCATACTCAATCATTGGATCCATCTGTAATCGTCCTCGTCACGAACTCCAGCATCACTTCCTCTTATCCAGCGTCGTCTCCTATTGTCCAGCGTCGCTCCTCTCTTGTCCAGATTCGACTCTCTCTCTCTCTCTCTCTCTCTCCAGCGTCGTATCGCTCTCCGGAACTTCTCCTCGTGCTGTTTCGGACGTCAGTTGATCTTCTTATGTAATTTTGTTACTACTTAAAAATTGTTTGTTTTAAAATCCAGTTACATAAATGTATGTAACTGGTAGGATGAAACTATTTACAAAAAATTAAATATTCTGTGCGGACGGGCAGAAGCTCCCGCTGCACTGTGGGTGATTGAAGAAAGAGAACAACTGTAGCGTGTGTGTCCTATTTATACCCATGTCTTGGTCAACACCTGCAGTTGTACGAAATCGACATGTCAGAAACTGTCTCTGGGTTCAGTTCCCCCACTCCTTGTCAATTTCGCTATTTCTTATATTTCTGCGAATTGCAGAGTCCTATAAGCATACTCTTACACTCATCTTACAACTATTTTCACTACACATGTTCACTGTATTTTTGGACATTGCAACTTAACCCTTTCGCTCTGTACACAGTTATTTCACTACTACACTCGTACGGTGTGTCTTTTTCACATGGTTTTTGTACACAGTATTTATTAAATTTTATTACATTTTATTGTGTTTTTGGATATTACTCCTTAATTATAGTTTATGAATAATTACGGAAAAACTGTAATTATGCAATTATTCATCTTGGGGTGGTAAACTCGCCTGCATAGACCTGCATTCACACACACTAGCAAAATACTGGTGTACACACTTTCAGTTACATTTGTGTGTGTGTGTGCACGTCGATTCAGGTAGAAACACCTGTTCATATTTTTGTCTGAGCCAAGCTTGCAATCCCTGACATGCTTATTTCTAATACATTATTAATTATTTACAGTTTATTAGGTATATTTAAATTTTTGTATTCAATGCTCAGTACATCACTTATTTGTACTCTCGCATTATCCCTCTGCTTAGTAATTAAAAAAATTTAATAAAATTGTTTATAAATTTTTTTTATTATTATTACAATTGTAAAAAAATGTAGCAAATAATAAAAAATAATATTCGTCATTTCACCCTTAATTGGAGTGTATACAAATGTGTTACCTCCCCTCTTCACACGCTCACTGCTCGTGACCTTGTAGTAGGGTGGCTTTAACAAACAGCTGATCTGACTGGTTTCATTGACCTCGTTGTTTTTATGTGTAGAACTTCCTAAATGACGTTGCGTGGAATTTACCAAATTCTTTCTTCTGTATCTCATCATATACGATGAAAGTGTGTTGTCCTACTCGCTGTCTTAACGTATACGGTCCATTATAAAGTCTGAAGAACTTCTTCGCCGTATTATCACTTCGTTTTCCCACTGGATTAGCTTTGAGTAGTACACTTTCTCCCACGTTGAATTGTTGTAGCTTGTGAGTTAGATTAAATCTCTCTACTCTCTTGTTACCTCTTTCTATTATCCGTTGCTTTGCGTATTCAATTTTTACACTTATTGGTACAGGTACATTCTGGTTATTAGGTTTGTTTATATACTTGGTCCAAAATCTGTTTGGCTTCTTATCTTCTTCCAATTCCATTGGAGCATATCCTGTTGCTTCACTATAATTTTCGTTGATGGCTTTTTCAAGAAATGGTAAATAATCTGCCCATTTATTGTGTTGATCATGGCAGTATATTCGTAAATATTTACCTAATTCTTTGTTAATTCTCTCAGCAAGGTTTTCTTGAGGATGTCTTATGGATGTGAGTACAGGTTTTATTCCATTTCCCTTAACGTCCTCTACCATTTTTCACTCTGGAATTTTACACCTTGGTCACTGAGTACATTCTTCATTTTTCCATATGACGGAATATATTTCTGCAGTAGTATCTTTAGAACAACTTTGGTTGTGAGTCGCATAATTGGGTACAGTCGGACTGCCTTGGAAAACACATCGATACATACCAATATGTGCTTCACACCTCGACTTGATCGTGGTAGTGGTCCCAGATAATCCACTGCAATTAGCTCTCCCTTGTTCTCCTTCTGGATGCTCTACATTTCCACGTATGTGTGTAAATTCGGTCCTTAATTTTACATTATCTTACTCATACATTCTTACCTTCGCTTCTAATCTTCCTTAACTCTTTTTTTAACATGACATTACTTTATCTAATACATTACTTATACAATACATTAACATTCATTACCTTTTATTACATTGCTTTAACATTACCTTTCTGATCGCTACTACTTTCCTGAAATACACTTCCGTAACAGAATACTCTTTTAGCTTAGTAGTGTGTCGCATGATCGGTTACAGAGGAACTGTCTTGGAAAACAACGATATTTTTCTCGAAGTCTTTAATCCTAAGTAGTCTCTGCCCTTTTGACTTTTCACTCTTGCATTCTTCTGTGTCCTTGTATCTCCATTAAGTGTTCTCTTGTTCAGTCGTACTGACAATTATAGCATTGATTACTCATCCCTAATCCTTTCTTTTTACCAATAACAACAATAACATCTTTTACCATTACTTCCTTAAATATTTCTCTACACTATCATTCCTTACCATTAATAATACATCTCTTAATTAACCCTTTAAAATAATATTCCTTATTTCTTTTCACTACTATTTCTTTTTATTTTTTATTTGCAATAATAACCTTAACAATATAACATTCCTTAATTATACTCTTATCTTATTATCAATAATTAATAGTAATATTATTTTTCTCATTCAAAAATAATTATTTATTTTCATTTGCCTTGAGTTCTGAGTTGCAGTGTCGTTAGATCTGACACCCCTCTTATTATAACAATTGTTTGTTGTACACAGGAAATTCATTGTGCTCACTGTGTAGACAACGTCCGCATTCCATTGTATCACTGCCTCGTTATTGTGCGTACTTACCGTGTGAACGTTTGTTTTGATCGTATAAGTCACCTGTTCGTCGCTGCGTTGAATTGTTGCTGCCTTTATCGTGTGATCCACTTGTCTATAGTTTGAAAACTTTATTCTCCCTCTCCTCCTCTCGTAACGGTCGCATTCCATCGCAACAGTTTGCTCGTGGCCCATATAAAGAGTTGAACCTATTTTCGTGCGTCTTTTATGATAATATTCACTGTGATTACTATAATTATAGTTATAATTATCGTTCGCTTTATAATTATCGTGCGTATATCTAACATCATATTTACCACAATTTTGTGTAGTGTTTCGCCTAGATAATTTACTACGTTTCTTGTTAGGCCTACAGTGATATTTATCTCCGTAAGTGTGGTGTCTAAGTGTTTCACATGTGTCATATTGTGTGACTTACTATTGTGTGTGTGTGTGTCTCACACTTGGGATATCCCTATTAATAATGTACATTTTATTAACTTCTCTTCCTTTATTACGTTTTATTTTATTTGCTTCTCTTCCTTAATGTTAATTACTTTATAATTATCGTTAGTAATTACACACGTATTTTCAACTATTATGAATTCTTCACATATTAGCTCCGTTTGTTTATTAATTATTCCACAGACATTTTCTGCGATCGTGTCAATACGTAAATTTGTATTAACAATTTTTTCGGTTAACTGTGCAGTACCGTTTATTATACTTTGTTTCATTTCAAGATTATCAATTTTTAACTCTTCTAGACTTTCTGAAATTTTTATGGTGTCTTGTCTAAAATTTTCAGTTTGTTCTTCTAATTGTTTCTTATTAGATTCTTTTAATTCGTCTATTCTAGCATTTAAATTTTCTGTCTGTTTATTTAAATTTTCTGTCTGTTTTGTGCTTAGTTCATCTACCCAGGCACGCATCATCGGCTGGAATGCCTCTACGTCTAAATTTCCTGGAGTCGCCATGTTGAAGTATTATTAAAATATTTTTTTAGTAGTAATTCTTTAACAATTATTATTGATAACCGTTCCCTACTTATTTATTTATTTCTTTATTTTTCTTATAGTTATTATTAATACTCATTACAGTTACACCTGTTACATAGACAAACAATATTATTTGTGGGCGCCAGCTGTGTTATTACACAACAAATAACATTACATTCAGTTACTGTTTAATACATTTTTCATTTAACACACTCTTATATTTTAGAGCAACCCTTTAGCTACATAAAAAATTTTAATAGTTAAATGGTGGGGATCAGGCCATACGTTTATGGGCTACAATTTATGTAACAAATTTTTGTACATAAATTTAGACATGTCGTGCCCCACGTCCAGGGCGACATTTCTTATGTAACGATACATCATTGCAAATATAATATAATTTAAATTTGTGATGCTCCACCTTGGAAGCTTCATTTCTTTTGCAACGATACATAAGTACAATTTAAATTGGGTTTCAGGTGTATCTGTAACAAGAACTTGTAACGGTATTTCAAATTTATTTGGTATTAATAAAATTGTGCACATGGCACTTACTTCGACTTAAAACATTCGTTATTATTTTGTTACTATGCCGTAAGGCTTATGCTATATACATCCTTACTGACTAAATATTCTATTCTACTAATTATTGTATAAAAAAATTCTCATTTCCAGACTACTCAGTCAATTAGTGTGTTTAAAAATATCAGTGTTTAAATATCTTTTTATATATTGTAATGTAACTCAAAAATATTAATAGTTACTGAATTTGTCTTTCTTTTTTCAGTACTGATTTATATAAAACGCTAATTTTTACATAAATACGTACTTTGCATTCTTTTCATTTCAATACTAATTTGAGCTCTTGTTTACGTTAATCTTACTTCAATAAGATCTATGATTTTAATTCTCTATTTACAATAAACATTGGCTCTTACTTTTAAATAGAATAAGAATGTCTTTAATTGTCTTTGAGTTAATTGTTCGATTAAGAGATTAATAAGTTGTTTATCATCTTATTGTCGTCAATCATACTCAATCATTGGATCCATCTGTAATCGTCCTCGTCACGAACTCCAGCATCACTTCCTCTTATCCAGCGTCGTCTCCTATTGTCCAGCGTCGCTCCTCTCTTGTCCAGAGTCGACTCTCTCTCTCTCTCCAGCGTCGTATCGCTCTCCGGAACTTCTCCTCGTGCTGTTTCGGACGTCAGTTGATCTTCTTATGTGGATCTTCTTATGTAATTTTGTTACTACTTAAAAATGGTTTGTTTTACAATCCAGTTACATAAATGTATGTAACTGGAAGGATGAAACTATTTACAAAAAATTAAATATTCTGTGCGGACGGGCAGAAGCTCCCGCTGAACTGTGGGTGATTGAAGAAAGAGAACAACTGTAGCGTGTGTGTCCTATTTATACCCATGTCTTGGTCAACACCTGCAGTTGTACGAAATCGACATGTCAGAAACTGTCTCTGCGTTCAGTTCCCCCACTCCTTGTCAATTTCGCTATTTCTTATATTTCTGCGAATTGCAGAGTCCTATAAGCATACTCTTACACTCATCTTACAACTATTTTCACTACACAGGTTCACTGTATTTTTGGACATTGCAACTTAACCCTTTCGCTCTGTACACAGTTATTTCACTACTACACTCGTAGGGTGTGTCTTTTTCACGTGGTTTTTGTACACAGTATTTATTAAATTTTATTACATTTTATTGTGTTTTTGGATATTACTCCTTAATTATAGTTTATGAATAATTACGGAAAAACAGTAATTATGCAATTATTCATCTTGGGGTGGTAAACTCGCCTGCATAGACCTGCATTCACACACACTAGCAAAATATATACAACGTCAATTTGAGAAGTTAAAGAATGGCAATAAAAATGATTAGAATATATGATTAAATGTCTGATTTTTATCGAAATTAAAATCGTGGGCCGCTTAAAAATCTGTACACACTTGAGTAAATGATCGAATATCAGTTGATGTGATAAATGGTAGAATAATAGAACAAGTAATGCAGACAGACTACTTAGGAACAAAGCGTATATGTAACAATAGGACAATTGAAGATATGTAATATCAATTCATGAAACCAAGATTTTGCTGGATGCATGAATAACCTTATATGGAATAAGAAATACCTCACACAAGAAGCAAAAACTAGGGTTTACAAAAGCACTATACGTCCAGTAAAATCCTATGGATCAGAGACCAAGCCAGATACAGCAACAACTCAATGAAAACGACAAGCTGTAGAAATGACTATATTACGGAGGGTACTGGAAAAGACAAGGTACGGTAGGTTGCCAAACTATAGTATAAGAGAAACGTGTAATGTGACAGATATTAATTCTTGGATTGCGGACAGAAGAAGCATATGAAATGAACACATATCAAGAATGGATGACACAAGGCTAGTGAAAAAGGCAAGAGATAGCCAACCAAATACGAAGAGGAGCACTGGTCGGCCAAGGAAGAGGTGGAGTGACAGCATGTAGGACCATTGTTATAGAACAGGACAGAGTCCTAACTAGGAAGTTGAAGAAGAAGAAGAAGAAGAAGAAGAAGAAGAAGAAGAAGAAGAAGAAGAAGAAGAAGAAGAAGAAGAAGAAGAAGAAGAAGAAGAAGAAGAAGAAGAACAAGAAGAAGAAGAGGAAGACGAAGACGAAGAAGAAGAAGAAGAAGTTGCAGTGGTAGTGTTAATCCAATGTTTATGTTTTATTCAAATCAAAATTCTAGAATTATTATTATGACATTTTTTTCATAGTTTTGAAAACAATTATGGTAGGGGTCTTGCACTGTTTCTTCCTGGTTAATTGATCAATGCCAGGTGTGTGTCAAATCGGGCTTCTCACAAAAGTATATATTTTCATTGTACATTTGTACCCTGACAGTTTCTACATTACAAAAAATTAATACTAGATGCCGACAATTTATAGCAGTGTTTTGTCAAAGTAATATACACTATCACTCAGAATCATATACTATCACTATCAAAATACATTAAATACTTACAAAAAACAAAACAAAACAAAACTCGTTATTTTAGCACTTACAAGTCTTATGACACTAATTACAGAAATAAAATAATAGTTTAAGACAAAATACCTAAGTTGATTAGGCTTCAATTCAAAATCTGTACGCACAGACGATTTGTCCGCACAGAGTCCTAACTAAGAAGTTAAAGAAGAAGAAGGAGAAGAAGAAAAAGAAGAAGAAGAACACAGAAGCGGCAGTGTAGTGTAGTGCAGTGCAGTCTGTACGCACAGTACTGAAGTATACAAAGTATTTTATGTTGGTGTTTGCTGGGCAAAAATAATTAACGTTGGGATAAGCGCGAGACGTTGACTGGCGGACAGTAAATCTTTCTGCAGTTGTGGTTGCTTCCACAGGTTACAGTGATTAAATATTAAATATATTATGTAATGCTACTTGGCTTGAGTAAAGACAGAAGCTGCAGTATATTGTTAATCCAGTGTACGTGTTTAATTCAAATTAAAATTCTAGAGTTATACTATTATAACATTTTGATCATAACTTTCAAAAAGCATTGTTAAAGTAGGATCTTTACTTATCTCTGCTTCTCCCGGTTTAATTGATCGATGTCGGGTGTATTAATTTAAAATTCTTCAGCGTACCATACCTGGTATGCTTGCCGTAGGTTAACTATCTCATTTATACTAAATGTGAACAACACTGATAAGAAGAACGTACAGAAGTAATTAACAACAAACAAAATCCGCTTCACTACATTTATAAACTTTTAAACTTTTTACGCACAAGTGACGAAAGTACGCCTTTTTTCTACAACACCCTGAATAGTCTGTTAGTACAATAAGTCTACGATTATGAGTTCAGGTACAAATGCTCCTCTGAGGCTCATCCATTAAATATAACATGAAGAAACTATAATTTAATTAATACATTGAAATATATTTATATTTTTCTACTAAAAATCACATTTTTATTGACACTCCTGTTGTTTGGATTTTGGGCAGCCTGTATATATACTCATAAATATCAACAGCGATATATATTTATACTGTTTTGTTGAGAGTAAGAAATTCTAATTTATTTTCCAAACTAAGTGAACTATTTAGTGTTGAACAATGTAAACTACAACAGACCTACGTCAAATACAACTTTATGTTGGTGTTTGCTGGGCAAAATAATTAAAGTTGGGATAAGCGCGAAACGTTGACTGGCGGACAGTAAATCTTTCTGCAGTTGTGGTTGCTTCCTCAGGTTACAGTGAGCTGAGAGCTCATGTTTGTTTTGCATCCAGTCTCCATTCTCCTTTTCACGTGGTGTTTAAGCTGTGCCGGAACGTAAATAAACATTGAATTCCCCTATAATTAAATTCGTTTTTAAGAGAATAAAAACTATGTTCCCGGAGTAACATTTACTTAAGTTGATTGAATAAATTGATTCAATGCACTGGAATCTAGTCAGAAACATCTACAGCCGTTAACAAAAGGCATAAAATACGTCATTTTGTAGTAAACAAAATTATAATTTATAATTTCAAACTTTCCTTGATGCCAAAATAAGTGTTACAAGTTATGAAACGTTAAATACAAAATTATAAGGGAACATATTAACTGCAATTATTTACAAATGCATACCTACGTAAAGATATTAAAGTATATTTTGTCAAAAGATTCCATTGTTTAACTTAATAAAAACTTTCTAAATCTAGAATTTTTAGTGGTTTTATTTTATTTGTAATACTTAGCAAACAATAATCACTTTTTGTCGAGTACAATTAACTTTTATACGTAGTAAATTTAAAATAAAATATTCGAAGTTCACCTCACTAGCTGTCAACGTTTTGGTTAAAACAGATATAAGTGAATATATCTGATAAATTTCAAGTAAGTGTTAGACAAAAATTTTTAAAAATGTTTATCTTTGTCTGAACTAGCTTCTACTTATGGCAAGCTTTATAAGAGGTAACCGTGAACCTACAAAAGTGGCCACCTTCGATGACGCTTGCAATTAGCGAATTCTAGGAAGTTGTATTAATAGTTTTGGTTAGAAATTAGTGTTTTGTAGTCAGAAATATTATATCACGTATTATTAATACTGGGAAACTTTATGGTTAAACAAATCCGACAACTAAATATTTCGTTTTAGGGTTTTGCATCTTAAAAGTAATTTCTGTGTGTAAAAAGGAAATAGCTACGGCATTGTAGAGACAACCTGTTTCTTGAGTAAAAGGCGGAATGATAGAAGTATCATGCAGAAATAACATTGTCTTATTACAGACATGCAGAATTATATTGGACATTGTCTTACTGTACGTACCTTTTGGAAACAAATGCGTTAATGAGGGCAGACATTAGATATTGCCAATGTATTGTTACTGTCTCCTTCATTGTAACAAACGCACATAATTAATAAAATAACAAAGACCTTAAGTCTTTTCTTTTATTTTGTCTTATCTAAGCTTTGGATGACTATTCTGTGTTTTGACGAGACATCCTATGTAGTACAGTCACGTTTTACAGCAGAAGACATGTTATTACAGACGCGTACAGTGTCAATGGTTTCATTCGCAATGTTAGTAGTAACATCTTTACAAGACATTCTTTATTCAAAACTTCAATGTTAGTAAATACTACACAGTAAGTTCTGTATAACAGAAAACTGACTGTCAGCTGATCTATGTCTGAGTTGGAAATAAAATTTGCACGTTTAATTTAAGTTTTCGTCTTGGTAAGTATTTGTTTATCCGTTGACCTCAGTTCCGGAACAGATTAATGATCCACGCTTGTTAAACGATTCTTGTTACAATATAAAGTAAAGTTTAGTTAGAGAAGTTAGAAAGTGCAGTTTGACGTTGAAGACTCCGGCCGTTACTTCTATAAACTACAGTACTTTAGGCGAAACCGTAACTTCTTCGAGAGAACGATTTACTTTAGGCTAGATCATAAATTTAAAAGAAGAGTTTTTTTAAATTGTGTAATCTAGTTTATACTATTTTGGTAAAAAAACATGATTTTTGTTACTTTTCTGAGATCAGGTAACATTTGGGAAGTAGTGCTGATGACGCTTATTTCCTAAATTTAATTTCCTTCTAAACTTACAGATTCTCTTGCTAGTTATGTTGATGTTATACGCTTCTTCAAAATTTACTTCTTTATAGAAAAAAAGAATTGTCGTGTTATGGAAAAATAGATTTCGGTTGTAATAATTTTAACAATTTCTAAATTTGCATATCTTTTAATACTCAGTGTTTGTATGATTCTTGTTACTTGCATGCATCTTATTTTAATCTGTATTAACGGTGTTGTATTTTGTGTTTTTCATTTGGTAACTACTGATTACATACCCTCTATTCCTATCCCTATAACATCAAAATGTCATGTTCTAAAATTAAATTATTATAGTTCATTTCAAATAATATAATAAATTATTAAAAGGTACGATAATTTTAACCAAAGCTGGGAACGGCATGTATACGCGCAATCTCTGCGTATAATTTAAAATTAGTTGTTTACCCACCGTTGACGTCTAATGTATCAAGATCTGCATTAATTACTTGGCAGCACTTATACTCCCTGGTAAAATTTACATGAAGTTAAATTAACGCGTAGATAACATTGGAAATTCGCGGCCTACGATTCAGCAATATACTGCAGTGTAATTTATTTTGAGTATACTGCTCTGTACACATTTGGCAAATTTGGGTTCACAGATTCACTGGCTTGAGATAAAAATATTTACATTTATATTGATAAAGAGAGTCGTCATTGTCATCCTTACGGCTTAGGCTAATAGCTTGTTCCAGTCTCAATACAATTGATCCAACCATCGTTTACTGGGTCTAACTACACGTCTCTTTCTCTTTGGACGATAGTCAATAGATCTTCTTGGAAATCTAACTGAACCCATTCTTCATGTGTAACCGCCACTCAGTTTTGTAGAGGGAGATTTTGTAATGGAAGCTTCGAGCTATACCTAATTCTATTCTAAGTTAATATCATTTCTGATATTTCTGATAACTTATATCTGGGTACAACCCTTTACATCCCTTAAGAACTTTGTATTCTGGATACTTTTTGCCTTTATAACCCAAGGATTTACTACCATATAGTAGCTGAAGTATGGCTAGTATGCAACAGTATTTTAATTATGTCTCTTTTCTTGTTTTGTTCTTTAACTATTTAAGGATACATCACAAAGAGACTAATTTTGCCTTCAACCTCTTTATCATCTTGATATGTAATGCTGCACCTTAGATACTTGAAATCTGACACATCAAGATTGGCGAGTCTTGTATGACAACTTTAGTTCTAATAGTTGATAAAGGTGTAATATACAATTTTGTTAACTTTGAAAACAAAGAAGAAAATATGTACTTGTTCTGGTTATTTACATAGGTGTTTGTTATCCTGGTGTTACAAAACAGTAAACAATTTGTCGATTTAACATTTATTAAAGGTGCAGAGCCGTGATTCAAGTCGTTGTGTTGTCACCCACGTGTGTAGTTTAACGTATCGTCTGCACATACGGCATTACGGCATTCACCTTTAGCGTCGGCGGAAACAAGGACTATAGGTTCGCACTTCAAATGCAGCATTCATCACGGTCTGAGTATAATGACCGTTCTACTGGCGGTTTGCCTTTGTTGCTCATTGCTGGGTTGTGACTGGACATCTAGCCAAGCGATACGTCTTATTGGGTCGGCTGTTTTACCATTGTGTACCACCTGAAATCAATCCTTGTTGATTCCTTTTAATATGTTGCGGTATATTTTCTGTTTCTGTGCGGCCGTTCAATAAAAGTAGAGACGAGGAAAATCTCTGGGCCTCTTTAAACTAGGTAGTACCGTTTACGTGTGTTAAAGCGTGTTCTGCGGTTGACCAAACTTCTGCAGTTGACCCAGACAGGAATAGGCTTTGTGTTCCTCTGTTAGCTTTATCGCATAACGTTTCGTAATGTCAGTGTACACTTTCTACATCAAATACATTGATGTAAGCCAATATCTAGCGTTCTTCAACGCTTTTAACTGTTGCTGAATTTTTTCTGTCCGCCTAAAAGTATTAGCAATTCAGTGCTTCTCTCCAGTAACATTTCAGTTCGGTCGGTAACAACCCTGACGTAGGGTCTAAAAGGTTGACATGAGAATATTAAATGAATAGATACCGACCTTGTTAGGCTTACATAAGGTATTTACTTTATAATTTTATAAGATATTCATTCTTATTTTTCTGTAGTAACAGTCGAATAAGTTATGATCATTTTACTGAACTGACTGAGTCACAACTTTAGAATATAGTTCCACTGGTGAATAGATTTTTACATGATGTAATGTAATGACTGCTGGTTGCTCATGTGCCTGTAAGTATGTCTGAACGAAAGATAACTCCACATTAAAGATTGCTGAAAGGAAAGGGCTAGCGACATTATTTGAAGTAATGTACTCGGGTGAGTAGTTCATTTTAAAACATCTGGCCACTCTTTACCTATTTATAGGCACTGACAGAAAATATTTAAGGCTTATTACTGCAGTGTCTCTCTTCCAACGTAATCACAAGCTTTGTAGTGGAACATTCATGCAAATAAAGTAACAGTTACCAGTATTATTAACCAATTGACCTGGTAATTTTAATGTTTGAAGTAGTGCGATGTTTTTAATGGTTCTGAGACGATATTTGCTACTACAACGTAAGTCAATCTCTTTTAAACCTGGTGAATCTGTTTAATCCTGGTTTATGTCATGGGTACAAACACAAGATACGTCATATACCAGGTATGTAAACTCTTAACTTGATAAAGGAGTTACTGGTCATGACTGTCTTACGCCTTATGCAAGAATTTCTTATGAAAGATAGAAATTTTGGTTTCTTTGTTAACAAGAAAACATTTTTCTTCAGCTTAAGATTTTTTTTAGCTAAACTCAATTTTATGTCTCCATTTGATTTCAGCATTTCTGTGGTACATTTTATAATTATTTTGCAGCTGAAAATAAGTTTTTTTCTCATCATTTTCCTTAGTTTCATTGATTTATTATTTATTTATTGGCTTACTACTGTCGTGCGCGTTGTAGAAATTAGTGTATTATAAGGTTGTCGGGCGATGAGAAGTAGTTAGGGAAAAATATGAATAGGGAATGTGAAGGGATGGACTAAGACAGATTGCGGAACACGAGCATAGAACACAGAGTAGTTTATACTATATTTAAACCTAACTTTCGATGGTACGTGAAAATTATCAAAAAGGTTAGGTCAGACAATAAACATCGTTAGAATTTGACCAAAACGTTTTGACTACTAAAGGACCAATGGTCGTCTTAGGGTGTAAGTTAAATCAGTATATTAAGTACAAACTTAAGCTGCCCGAGATTCGTCCACTAACAAGCTTGAACCGTCAAAAAGTAATAACAGACCACAACCACATACAAAGTTAAAACGTTAAGTAGAACTTAAACAAACTATACAAAAAAACAGCCATTTGTCTCCTAAGTTCGCTGGACAGAGCTGGGAAACACAACCATAGTGACGCAAGTTTACACAACGACCAACGTCAGAGACAAGCAGCGCCTCTTGCACATAGAAAACTATGTCTCTGGACACTCCCACAGCTAAATCCGCTCACTTTTACGGCTGTAAATGATAACTGTATCAGTCAGCCTAGCAAATATCTATCTAGAGTCTGGATGAACAATATAAGGAAGAGTATGTATGTCGAGGTGGGTGTATGATGATTTGTATAAGTTATATAATGAGTTCTAAAGATGTTTGTTGTCTCACCTACCAACCTATCGCTTTGGATAACAGATCAGTTTGCCATGGTAGTTACCAGTATCGTTAGAGATGATATTTGCGAAGAATGTACTTTGTTGAAAAGATTTCCTTAAAAATCATAGCGCGACATTATATCGTGACGCACAGAATAATTGTAGGTTTTTAAGAAACGCTGAGCAGAAACGCTAAGCTGAAGTATGCTTTTAGAAAAGCATACTATTATTAGGCTACATATTAAAAGTAGATATGTATAATAAATAAATTAAAAGCTTAAGAACCATAGCGCGACATTATATCGTTTCGCGAACAATAATTGTAGGCTTTTAAGAAACGCTGAGCTGTAGTATACGCTTTCAAGAAAGCATATTATTAGTACATATTAATAGTAGATATGTATAATAAAGAGATTAAACGCTTAAAAATCATACCGAGACTATATATCGTGTCGCACAGAATAATTTTAGGCTTTTAAGAAACGCTGAGCTGACGTTAGCTTTTCAGAAAGCACAGAATTAGTACATTGTGACGGCAGCGGTACTACCACCAGAGCTGTTGGGTTGTGCGTCGTGAGACGACCCAATGGTTTCCTAGTACCGAGCCTCCGGTAGGGGCTCCTGCCTAGTGGTCCTGTCCAGACGGAATATTGGTTATTTAATTTTTATTGGTCGCTACAACGACATGCTCGTACTAGGTCGACTAGCACAGTATTTGTCGAGGCCGTTTCCAAGATTCACCTGGACGTGTTCGGTACTTGCCAAGGCCGGCTATGAGTGGGTTTGTCTGGGTCCTCGCAGCTCGGACGTAAAATTTACGTGCAAGTCGCCTTGCGGTGTCATCAAGGAGCGGACACCGAGTCCTCTTCTCAAAAGACGAGAAGAAAACCGATAGGGGACTTTGGCCGCTAGCCGAAGGCCCCTATCGAGAACGCTTTGCAACCTTTTTTTATGAACGGTTGCGAGGTAACCCCAGACGGGAAGAGCATAGGTAATGATCGGCAACAGATACGCGTTGACGATCAACTTACCCAGCTTGCGGGTCATAGCCTTGTTGACAAGTATCGGAAACAGTTGCGCGAGACGAGCGGACGCTTTCTTTCGCATCGTCTCAGCGTGGGCACGCCAGGTGAGCCGACGATCAAGATGGACACCGAGGTACTTAACTTCTCTCGACCAGGGCAAGTACGTTCTACCGAGTCTCACTCGGCCTCGTGGTTCTTTCAGGCGCTTGGAGAATAGCACCGCGGAGTTGTTGGTGTCGTTGACGGCAACTTTCCAGCTTTCCGTTTACGTCGAATACGCATCGAGTGCGCGCTGAAGTCGTAGGATAGCCCTGTCAGCGTTCCGATCGGCGGTATAGACCGCAGTGTCGTCGGCAAACAGGGCCATCTGGACTCCAGGCTATCTGGGTGCGTCGTTGACGTACACGGAGAACAGGAGAGGCCCTAGCACGCTACCTTGAGGTATCCCGGCTGTAATGCGTCTCTCGGAAGAGACATGGTCGTCTATTCTCACGCAGAAAGTCCTCTCCGTCAGAAACCTAGCAATCAAGCGAAGGTAGCAATCTGGGAGCTGGATTTCCCGGAGCTTGAACAAGAGCCCGTCGTGCCAGACACTATCAAAGGCCTTTTCCACATCTAGGAAACAGGCGACAGTCTGCTCTTTCCGACAGCCGGCGCCCGTGATGTATTCCACCAGTCTCATCAGCTGATGAGTGGTGGAATGCCCCACACGGAAGCCGAACTGTTCGGGGACCAGTACATCGAAATTTCGTAGATGGTCTAGTACTCTCCGTTGTACGAGACGTTCGAGAACCTTTGACGTGGCTGACAGTAGACTGATGGGCCGGAGGTTGCCGGGACGGGAAGCATCCTTTCCCTGCTTCGTGATCACTATGAACTGCTACGAGTTCAACGAGCCGATCTGTGACCTCTTCCCTAGCAATGGGTTTGGGCTCCGCAGTGATCGGAAGAGACAGAAAATCTTCCACTTCGTTCTCGACTTCTTCGTCGAAGTCCCAGTCCATGGGCGGGTTAGGAGCGAACTGTCGCTCGAAACACGCGCCCAAGTACTCGGCCTTCGCCTCCGGGCGAGCCAGGATTTGACCAAAGGGTCCAGCAATGGCTGGGATACGAGGTCGGCGCCTCTTCCCTACCAACGCCGAAGGTATCCGGTAAGGGCTACTTTCGTCCGATCCGTTCCCTGCTTGGGCCACGGCGAGTTCCCAACAGCGTCTCCGGTAGGCCTGCATTTCACGACGTAAAATGCCGGTCGCCCGGTTGTACGCTGCCTTGTCGGCCGGATCAAGGGTCCGCTGCCAGCGTCTCCGGAGGCGATTTCTCTCGCAAGCGAGAGCACTCGTCTCCTCTGGGATCCGCTGCCAGTGGGGCGTGACGCCAGGCTTCATCCTGGAAGACGCGTCGATCGCAGATACGACAGCCTCGTCAAACGCGGCAACTGCCTCCTCGTCGACTTGGCGGACGGTTTCAAGTGGTCCCGCCTCTGGCAATCGGCGACTTAACGCCGGGCCATAGCGGTCCCATTCTACCACCTTCCTGACATCTCTGCGTACGACGTGCTGGGTAGCGACGTGTATCAAGATGGGGAGATGGTCGGACGATAGTTCCGTTAGCGCGGACACATGGACCGGACAGTCAATTCCTTGGATCACCGCTATGTCCAAGACATTGGGAGCCGCGTGGCGTTGTGAGGGGTAGAACGTAGATTGGGTAGGCCCAATCACTGTTAACCTGCGAGAATCTGCAAACCTGCGTAAACGTTTCCCGTTTGGGGCAGTCAAGCGACTGTTCCAATCGCGATGTTTACAGTTCAGGTCGCCGGCCATGATAACCCTCCTGTGTGCATCGAACGCGACAGCTAGATCGGGGTGAAGGAGCTCTTTTTGCGGCGGTTTATACGCCGCGACCATCTGTACACCGCCTAGAGTGTTTAACAACTCCACAGCGGTGCCTTCGAGGTGAGTCATTGCAGGCAAGACGACTCGGTGATGCTCGAGATTGAGCCTCACCGCGACGGCAGTACCGCCACCAGCAGTGGCCGGTCTGTCGTTTCGATAGCACACATAGTTGGCCAGTCGAAACCGGTTCGCAGGGGTCAAGTGGGTCTCATTGAGAAGCACTACATCGGGTTTGAGTCGGGCCAGTAATTCTTGGAGTTCCTGGATCTTGTTGGACAACCCGTTGGCGTTCCAGGAAAGAATTGAGAGATCTCGTTTGAGGACCCGACTCATAGAAAACCTACACAAGTGGCGGCTTCCACCAAGAGCATGAATCTCTCGGTTGTATCGGCAGTCTCCAAGCGGGAGCGGATGGACCTGAAGGTCTGGGCAACTTTGCGGAGGTCAAATTCCGCAAGGAAGTCTTTGACGACTTGGTAGTCGTCAGGTTCGGTTTGTGAGGCAGAGTGCCCGGAGACTGTATACGCATAAGAGCGTCGAGGCTTATCAATCGGGGGATTGGTGGAAGCCAGGGGTTTCTTAGGGCCAGGTGTAGCGCCCTCTAGTGGAGGTGCTAGGAAGAGGGACAGATGCGAGCTCGTCGGTCTTTATGCGCTGTGCAGGCTGTCTGAACAGTGCGGCCGGGTTGGCAGGAGCCCGGGAACGAGCGCCACGGGGCTTGCGATGCCGCTTCTTTTTGCCTGCGTTAGGAAACCGCGGGAGCGGGAGGTCAGGCAAGGCTGCTTCTAAAGCGGGGCAGGATTCTCCGGTGCTGGGGAGGGTTGAGTGGTCTCAGGCTCCACAACCGAGATGTTTGACAATGGCTGGTCTGTCTCACTTTGTTTAGATGCCGCGAGGTTACGGCACTTTTTCGCCATAGGCGGGACAGGGGCCTGGGAAGGAGCCTGAGTTGTAGATGCCTGTACCACAGGTGTGTGCTTTGGGCCTTTCCTACGTTTTCGTTGCTTATTAGCAACTGCGGCGAAAGACACGGCAGCCGTAGCAGGAGGCGCAGGGCCTGGCTGCTCGGTTGCAGGTCTTGAACCAGCTATCGGATGCCTCTGTGGTGGCAGGCGCCCTTTCGGCTTTCGCCGCTCGAGCTCCCGCTGAAACACCGGATATGCCCGGTAGTTGGCGGGGTGACTTCCGCCACAGTTGATGCACCGTTTGAATGCAGGCGCATCACAAAGTTTACTAGCGTGAGGTAGAGAGCACCTTACGCACGCCGGAGCGTTTGAGCAAGTTTCAGAGTGGTGCCCGAAGCGTTGGCACCTGTAACACTGAGGCAGAGCCCCGGGAGCGCGGCTTCTTTCCACTTTTACGCGGAAACCAAAAAGCCGCGTAAGAGAGGCCTGCCTCGCTATTCTCCGCCATGATGCGGACCAGAGGAATTGAACGCCTAGGTCCGGCAGGAGCAAATAATCGATTTACCGCGCGTACCGTATAGCCCAGCTCACGCAGCTCATCGAGGATTTCCTCGAGAGGAGAGTCCACGTTCAAGCCTCTGAGCACGAAGGACAGAGGCTTTACGTGTTTTGGTGAAAAGGTATGGTATTGGAATTGCGAGGATTCCACGAACGCCACGACGCTGCGGTACACGTCCATTCCTCGGACAACGATCTTGACAGTGTCGCCCCCAAGGAGCTTCAAGTCAACGTTGGCCGGGGAAAGTCCGGGAGCCGCTATCAGTCGCCGGTAAAAACCGGTGACATTGTTCACGCCGTGAACGAATACGGGCGGGATGCGACCAGAAGCCGGCGGTGCTTGGGCAGCGCCGGACACAGTCGGCCCCGGGCCGGATTCGCTATCGGCGGGGACAACTTCCATGGCGGACGCCGAGGAAGAGGTTGAGGAGGACCGGTTCCGCCTCGGTTTCTTGACCGGGCGCCCCCATGGCCCAACCGCCACGAAAGCGTCGGTCTTGTCGCCGGCCAGCGGAACCGACCGGGGTCGACTTGGTCCCCTTTCATCAGCGGAGAACACGGCGAATCGCTCGTGTGGGGCGGGGCAGTGTCGAGCGACTGCGTGCTCGTTGACGCGCCCGAACAGGGCATTTCCGCCAACGAGCGGGAGTTTCGCCGACCAGAGGCAGCCAGGCTGCCTCCGGCGGTAACCGGGGACCTAGGGTCCGGCCCGAGCCGGATCGCTTGGGGGACAACTGGAACGCTCAGGCTTTCTACGAGCTGGGCTAATGACCGGCTTCGTTAGATACCTCTCTTTACCAAGAGAGGTGTCCACCGGCCTCTTTACCTAGGCGATATCCAAGCTCGCTTACCACTGGTGGGGGATCGCAAGGATCTTCCTAGGCAGCGCTACCTAAGAGCCTGAGCGTCAGTGGGCAAGATGCGCTGCGCAACTTAAAATTCTGGCAGGCTATTCGCTTCCTCTTCAGCGGCAAGATGGTGGTCCTGAAAAGGGTCACTTGGCGGGTGGCCCTTAGAAGGTCCGACGCACTCAGCTGTGCTTGTGCTGGCTACTCAATTCACCAGCCAGCTGAGTTGTGGTCTTCTCTCTTCTTGTTGTCTCAGGCAGCAAGCGGGCCAAGATGATGACTGTCCAGCGGCGAAGCAGCAGGCAGCAGGGCAGCAGCTGATGACAGCGAAAACTTCAGCGTCCAAGCTGGAGAGAGCAGTCCAGAAGAGAGTTCCGTCCTGTTCCAAAGCTGGTTCCGAAGTGTCTTAAGTCTCTTTTTTTTTTTTTTTTTTTTTTTTTTTTGCTCTGGGCTTTGCGGTTGTGCGTCGCAGAGACGAACCGCGCGGGAACTGAGTTCCGAGCTACCATCTGGAGCTCCTGCCTCGTGGCCCTGCCCAAGTAGGGCGTGTGCTCTATAGCAGGCCTTTCTCGGCTGTTGTGCTAGCCTACACTAGCGCAGTATGCACCGAGGGCGTTTCCACGAATCACCTGGGCGTATACGGTACCTTCCCAGCCCAGTCACTAGAGGATTGTCTGGGAACCTCGCCGCACGTGCATAAAATTTGCGTGCAAGCCGCCTGGAAGTGTCGTCTAAGGAGCGGACGCCAAGTCCTCTCCTTAGAAGGCGAGATGAGAAGCGACGGGGGACTTTGGCCGCTAGCCGAAGCCCCCTGTCGAGGACGCTCTGCAACTTCTTTTTATGCATTGCGGCGAGGTAACCCCAGACCGGGCAGGCGTAGGTAATGACCGGCAGCAGATACGCCCCGACGATCATCCTACCCAATTTCCTGGTCATGGCTGAGCTGATCAGGAGTGGAAACAGTGCGCACAGGCGAGTGGATGCTCGCTTAAGAACTGTCTGTGCGTGGGTACGCCAGGTGAGCCGACGGTCGAGGTGTAAGCCGAGGTACTTGACCTCTTTGGACCAGCGCAAGTACGTTCTGCCGATACGTAGTTGCCTAACGGGGTTCTTCCGTCGCTTAGAGAATTCGACGGCTACACTCTTGGTAGGGTTGAGGAGCACTCTCCAGTTATCAGTCCAGTCCACGAGCGTGTCGAGCTGGCGGTGCAGTCGTAGGACGGCCCTTTCCTCATGACGATCGGCCGTAAATACGGCCGTGTCGTCAGCGAAGAGGGCCATCTGGACTCCAGGCTGTCTCGGCACGTCGTTGACGTAGATCGAGAACAGAAGGGGGCATAGAACACTACCTTGAGGGACGCCGGCTGTGATTCGCCTCTCGGAAGAGACTGAATCGCCAACTCTCACGCAGAAGGTCCTCTCCGTCAGAAAGCTAGCAACCAGATGGAGGTAGCAGTCCGGGAGCTGGACTTCCCTAAGTTTGAATAACAGGCCATCATGCCATACGCTGTCGAAGGCTTTCTCAACATCTAAGAAACAGCCAACGGTCCGTTCTCTCCGACACCCGGCTTCCGTGATGCTTTCCACCAGTCTCATCAGTTGATGAGTGGTCGAATGCCCCACACGAAAGCCGAACTGTTCGGGGACCAGCACGTCAAAGTTGGTTAGATGTTCTCGTACACGACGCTGTACGAGGCGCTCAAAAACCTTGGACGTAGCGGAGAGTAGGCTGATAGGCCGGAGGTTTTCCGAGCGGGTGGTATCCTTTCCCGGCTTCGGGATCACGATAACCGTCGCCTTTCTCCATTTCTTGGGAAAGTAGGCCAGTCTAAGACACGCGTTGAACAAATCAGTCAAGAATTGAACTCCAGGCTCGGGAAGAAGTCGTAGAGCGGTGTTGGTAACACCGTCCGGGCCTGGAGCTTTTCTTGGCTGAAGTTCAGCGAGCCGATCTGAGACCTCTTCCAAAGAGATGGGTTTGGGCTCCGTCGTGATCTGAAGTGACAGAAAGTCTTCCACAGCCATCTCGACTTGTTCGTCGAAGTCCCAGTCCATGGGCGGGTTGGGAGCGAACTGTCGCTCGAAACACAAGCCCAAGTACTCGGCCTTCTCCTCCGGGCGACCCAGGGGTCGGCCGAACGGTCCAACAATGGCGGGAAGTGGAGGTCGGCGCCTCCGTCCCGTCAATGCGGTAGGTATTCTGTACGGGTGAGATTGCGGGTCCGCATCCCCCGTTCGGGCCACGTCGAGTTCCCAACAGCTACGTCGGAACGCCTTCAGACTGCCGCGCAGTCGTCCGGTGAGCCGATTGTATGCTGCCTTGTCGGCCGGATCACGGGTCCTCTGCCAACGTTTCCGGAAGTAATTCCTCTCGCGAGCGAGAAGAGAGACTTCCTCAGAGATGCGTTGGTAGTCAGGCGTGAAACCAGCTCGCGTACGTGAAGACACGCCTATAGCCGAGATGATTGCCTCTTCGATTCCCGCAACTGCTTCGTCTAGGAGGCGAACGGAATCGAGTGGGGCCGCTGGCGGCAATCGACGGCACAAGGCCGGGCCGTAGCGATCCCAATCGATAACCTTCTTCTGGTCAGAACGTGCATAGGCGTGCTGGGTAGCGACGTGGACCAAGATAGGGTTGTGGTCGGATGTCAGCTCCGTAAGTGAGAATACCTCGACCGGACAGACAATTCCTTGGGTCACCGCGATATCCAGAACATCGGGAGCCGCGTTAGGCTGTGACGGAAAGAACGTGGGTTGCGCTGGACCAAACACCATCGCCCGGCGCGATTCAACAAAACTGAGCAAGCGCCTCCCGTTCGGAGTAGTCAGGCGACTGTTCCAAACGCGATGCTTGCAATTCAGATCGCCGGCCAAAATTACCCTTCGATGGGAATCGAAGATGACTTCCAGGTCGCCAACAAGGAGTTCAGCTCGTGGGGCTTGTATGCTGAAACCACGAGGACGCCGCCAAGAGCTCCGTGGACCTCAATGGCGGTGGCCTCTAGGTTGGTAAGCTGCGGCAAAGCGACACGATGATGACCTATGGAGGTCCTTAAGTCTCTTGCTTCGTGCGGCAGCGGTATGCGAACATCTGCTCTCCGCTACCAGCGGTGGACACAGCGAGCCAATCCGGCATCAGCATTCGGAGCTAGCAGGCTCAGCGATCCCGGTTAGTTAATAAAACCCGAGCCGGCAGAAAATTTTGCGCACACTTCGTCGCCACTCCATCGGACGCACTTCATCTCCTCTCCTCTCTTGGACGACATCGACGCGGAGTCAGCCGGAAGGAACGGCCGAAGAATAGAACCGGCATTCTTGCGTCTTCGCCCTCCAGTTCCGCGCTAGCGATGGATTTCGCTGGGCCGGTATCCGACTCTACAACCGATGCCGAAAGAAGAGGAGGACTGCAGTAGGCTACGTCACGAACAGCGGGCGCAGCCGCCGAACATCTCAGCGCGGCACGACCAACAACAGCTTTCTCGCCACCAGGTCCTTTTTAGGGCCACCAAAAACACTAGAGTGTACGATTGGCGCCATTTGTCATGCGGCAAGCCTTTTGTCCGCTGACAACATATTAACAGTTATTAGTGTAATAAATAGATTAAACGCTTAAAAATTATAGCGCGACATTATATCGTGTCCCCCACAATGATTGTAGGCATTTCAGAAACGCTAAGCTGAGGTAAGCTTTTCAGAAAGCATACGAGTAGTACATGTTAACGGTAAATATGTATAATAAAGAGATTAAACGCCTAAAAATCGTAGCGCGACATTAAATCGTGTCGCACAGGATAATTGTAGGCTTTAAGCAACGCTGAGCAGAAACGCTGAGCTGAAGTATTCTTTTCAGAAAGCATATACTAATAGTATATACCTATTAAAAGTAGATGTGTATAATAAACAAATTAAAAGCTGCAGAATCATAGCGCAACATTATATCTTGTCACACAGAATAATTGTAGCCTTTTAAGAAATGCTGAGCTGAAGTAAGATTTAAGAAATTATGCTAGTAGGCCTAGTACTTGTTAACAGTAAATAAGAATATTAAGCAGATTAAAAGCTAATAATCATAGCACGACATTATATCGTTTCGCACAGAATAATTGTATCCTTTTAAGAAAATCTGAACAAAAAGGCTGAGCTGAGGTGTGCTTTTAAGAAAGCATACTAGTAGTACATATTAACAGTATAGGCCTATACGTATAAGAAACAAATTACACTCTTAAAAATCTTAGCGCGACATAAAATCGTGTCGCACAGAATAATTGTAGGCTTTTAAGAAAAACTGAGCAGAAACGCTGAGCTGAATAAGGCTTTTAAGAAAGCTCACAATTAGTACATATTAACAGTACTTACGTGAAATAAACAGTTTAAACGCTTAAAAATAATACTGCAACATTATATCGTGTCGCACAGAATGATTGTAGGCATTTAAGAAACGCTGAGAAGAAAAGTTGAGTAGAAACACTAAGCTGTAGTAGCTTTTGAACAAGAAAGCACACTAGCAGTACATATTAACAGTAAATTTGTATAATAAACAGTTTAAACGCTTAAAAATAATGCTGCGACATTATATCGTGTCGCACAGAATGATTGTAAGCTTTTAAGAAGCGCTGAGCAGAAACGCTGAGCTGAACTATGCATTTCAGAAAGCATACTAATAGTACATACCTGTTAAAATTAGATATGTATAATAAAGAGATTAAGAACTGAAGAATCATATCGCAACATTATATCGTGTCGTACAGAATTCTGATTTTAAGAAAAGCCGAGTAGAAAGCTGAGCAGAAGTAGAAATTTAATAAAGCATACTAGTAGTACTTGTCAACAGTAAATACGTATATTAAACAGATTATTGGCTTAATAATCATTGCGCGACATTATACCTTGTCGCACAGAATAACTGTAGGCTTATAAGAAACGCTGACCCATAAAGCTGAGCTGAAGTAGGTTTTTAAGAAAGCATAACATTAGTACACCTTAAGAGTAAATACGTGTAATATACAGATTATACACTTAATAATCATAGCGCGACGTTATATCTTGTCGCACAGAATAACTGTAGGCTTTTAAGAAACGCTGAGCTGAGGTAGGCTTTTAATAAAGCATACTAGTAGTACCTACTTGTTAACAGTAAATACGTATAATAAACAGGTTACACAGTTAAAAATCATAGCGCGACAATATATCGTGTCGCACAGAATAATTGGAGGTTTAAAGGAACGCTCATTCTTTGAATATACATCACCTTTTTATGTTAAGTAAATATACAAATCAGTAAATATTTAAATTAGTTTTTGATCACATCATATTTTTGTGAATGATTTCTCTAATCACGTTTTGCGTCACACGAACACACGTTATTTCTAGTACAGTCAGTATGTGAGTATGTGTGTATGTGAGTCTGTGTGTGTGAGTATAGTAAGTCTATCGGTGTTAGATAATTACAAAAGCTGTAAGAAATAACAAATAATAATATATAATAAGATATATAATATAAAAGAAATATAATAATAAGAAATAATATATAATAAAAAATAACGAAAACACCTAGAGTTTTAACCACACTCACGGGCGCGCGCGCGCGCGCGCGTTTATCATAGTTTTATGTTTGTAATTACATTTTTATGCAGAGTGTTAGTTGATGTAAGTTACAGAGCTGGGATAAGTCTAAGTTTAGACTGCAAACCTGTATCGGTAGCAGTTATACATTGCTAAATTGGATCTAAAAAAAAAATGGAATTTTCAATTTATACGCTGAAGTTTACTAAATTATTTAGTGCAGTTCAAACCACATCGAGTGTCCAATCAAATATAAGGCTGGTTTTTGTTATGAGAAATAATTAAAATTTGGTAATTGGCGCCAGGCGTTGACAGAGTGGAGTGGACAGTAAATCTTGGTACAGCAGTAGCTACTGCTATCTCAGGTAAACAGTAAGTTTAGTCCTGGTGTTTGTTTTGTATCAAGTCCCGCTGTACTTCTCTCTGTGTGTTTAAACGGGGGCGGAACTTAAACATTGTGCACTCCACTTTATTTAACTAAGTTTCGAAGCAATAAAACTGTGCGCGATACTGATATTTGCTGAAGTTAATTGAATAAGATATTGTAAAATATAGTTATATGCAGGTCTGTGCAAAGTAAATTATCTGGAAAAATAATAAACATAATTACTCATAAATACATACATTCAGGCTCACAACTGCTCATAGTCCTACATAAATTTAAAAATGTGTTTTGTGCTACAGTATCATTCTGTGTTATTAAATCAGAGCACCTCCGATTTAACCTACTTGTAATTTATAATAAGCTAATTAAAAATATTTTACAACTGTGCAATTGCAATGTAATCCTAGTTAACACCACGTAAAGATGTTATTACTACTTCAACATTTATCGAGGCCAGCAACATTTACATACGTAACTGTGTTTTTTTCAGCTGTTTGTAGACTGAGAAGAAATAAATTCCGGTAGCAAATTTAATGAGAAAAAAACGAAAAAGACGATATAACAGAATAAGGAAAATGTTTTTCGGTTTAACACTCACCTTTTATTTACTTTGAAATCAAAAATTAAGGATATTTGCTGACGTGCCACTGAGGATGCCTCAACATGGTATGGGCGAAGCACTAGGTTTGAAGAGAAATAATACAACTTGTGTTAAACAGAAGAACAGCCTCGCCATGAGATTTTACGAGCGAGATAGTAGCAGGCTGTTAGACAGCAGCGTTGTAAAAGTTGCTACAGGCGTTAGACCAGATAGGGGCAATACGTAAAAATTAGGACGGCATTGTATTTATAGGATTTTATAACTTAGAAAGGATTACAGTAATGTCAATTTAAAGATACTATAATGCAAAATATATTTGACAATATGTTAGTAATCACAAACTTAAATAATACATTGTTTAAATTGTTTTAACTTGTAAATTTTTTTTGTTCAAACAAGATACACATCAGAACGATAAGAACTGAATAAATAATACTAAGCAATTTTTGGTAAATTCTATTAAACACTTATATTTCATTTATCTCTTGTTCAATTACTGTTCAAAAGTTCAAATATAATTATTTACGTGGCAATAATTTTATAATAGTAAAGAGTAAAGGTACGTAATTCAAGGTAACAGTTTCAACTCCAATGTGGAGTTTGTGGTTAACACGTTTGTGGATGTCATAAAACATGTTTAGTTTTTGTATAGTCATATCCTCACATAGTTATAACGTATGCAGACGTTTTATATTATTAACAATATTGTAATAATGTATCTTTCTAAAAATTTTCTGTGGTTCTCTATTCTTAAAATTAAATTAAATTTATTACATAAGCTTAGCATTGAAACATTTAATTATTCATTTGTTAGCCCGACAGAATTATAATAGAGACAAAAACAGAAGCTTAAAAGATCTGAACAAAACGAGATGTAAAGAGCTGGCAGAAGTTGTGCAACTCCTTGCTCAGTTATCCTACCTTCTCAACAGTGAATTGAACATCAACTCAAATATCGTTTTCTTATTAAGCTGAAATGAAACCGGGCTGTTATGCCTGTGGTCGGTTGCTGGTAACTAGCGACATAAGCGGTTTACGTTTCAATTCCGCCCTTGGGGATCTTTTCAGAGCCGCAAAGCGTCAGAGAACACACGTACGGCAGATCATTGCCGAACAATACCCGAGTACTTTTACCGGGTATGAGCAACCACGACTAAAAGTTTACAACAGGACAAATGCATAGTTTCCTAACACTGCGTCGATTATTTATCCAAAATGTAACAAATCTATTATTTAACGTTACTTAACCTATTTAACATTATTACGAAAAATATTTAATTTTTTCGTAAAAAATAAGTCTGAGCTGTAAAATTGACTATAATAATAATTTTGCAATTTGTATTGTAACTTGTAAAATCACTGCACGTTTAATAGTGATACTATAAATTACTGTGCACGTAATACTACATGTAACACAACGTAATAGTGTCGGTAATACTACAGACATTGCGGTGATGATAGTACTGCTTAGTCAATACGACTTAGTAAATATTAGACTGCCGTAAAGTAACATTGTGTTGGCTCTTATTGTATTGGTGAAATCGTTTGCTCTAGGTCTGTACGTGGAAACTTAATACTGCAAGAGACTTACGTTATTTGAGAATTGTTTGTAACCGATAAGAGGTTTTCCTACGTATTTACTGGGTTCTTTCAACACTAATCTAGAGATATAGCTCTCTCCCTCACACACACACACACACACACACACACACACACACACACACACACACACACACACACACACACACACACACACACACACACACAATTAATTTCAACAACGCATAAAAGTATCCAATGTTTATCTTATTTGGAACAAATCTTTAATATACTGAAAAATATATTGTATGTAAAAACCAATTACATTAATGTAAATGTTTACATTATGTGAATGTTTTATCTTCGTTAGACAAACCAATTACGATTACTGTAATTGCGATGTCTCTTTATTTAATTTAAGCTCATACGTTTAGGTCTATAAAATTTTTATTGCTTTTAGAGACTGTACATCGTTAAAGGTGTTACATTTGTATTTATCGTTTTAGCATAATGAGAGGCGACATTCACGTATTATTGTAAGAGGGTCGATCATACATAAACGACATTTTCAGAAATTATTGCATTACTGTATGTAAAAATAACAACAAAACTATTTTAGTTTCCTCTATTATTACACACATTTTATGACACTGGTAGTTTCTTATTTATACAAATTTATTGGATGCGTTCGTAGCCAGTTTCGTTGTGTCACTGGAAAACTTTTGAAAATTTATTGAGAATTGTTTGAAACCGATAAGAGGTTTTTCTACATATTTACTGGGGTTTTCAATACCAATCTAGAGATTAGAGCCATCTTTCTCTCCCTCACCCTCCCACACATACACACAATTAATTTCAGCAAAGTATAAAAGTAGCCAATGTTTATCTTTATTGGAACAAATTTTCAATACATTGAAAACTAATCTTCGTTAGAAAAAACAATTAAGATTACTGCAATTACGATGTCTTTTTTATTTATTTTAAGCTCATATGTTTTAGTTTATATAATTTTTATTGTGTTTAGAGACTGTATATAGATAAAGGTGTTACCTTTGTATTTATCGTTTTAACATAATGAGAGGTGACATTCACGTATTATTGTCAAAGGGTCGATCATATATAAACGACACTGTTTCAGAAATTATTTATTGCATTATTGTTTGTAAAAATAACTACAAAACTATTTTAAACATAGTTTCCTCTATTATTACATACTTTTGTTATGGTATTGGTAGTTTCTTCTTTATACAAATTTATTGGATGTGTTTGTAGCCAGTTTCGTTGTGTCACTGGAAAACTTTTTCCTGCCTACTTCCTTCTGAGGTGGTCAAAACAAATGAGCAGCTGCCCAGTAAAGTTTTTCCAGTTTTGCTCGCGTAGCAGTAGCTGCATGGGGCCAGGCGTTATCGCGAAGAAGGAACACGTATCCGAATCTTGCGCCTTTTAGATTGATAGGCCTACGTAAATTTGCCCAAGAGATCAGAGGAATACGCATCTTCGTTATTCTTTGTTCAAGTAGCAAACCTTTGATCAAGTAAAATGACGTATACAGTATCTTTAGCATACCAAAAAACAGTTGTGAGAACTTTGCCAGCAGACTCTAGAATGAATCTCGTGGCGCTGAGCATGTCTAAGCAATATTAGCTTTTGATCACTGTTGCCAACATTAACGTGTTTTAAAATATGTTGTGCCAATTTCAAAAGTCTTGTTTATATTTGGTCAACCCTCGTACTATGTGGTTCAGTAATTATTATTAAAAATTCCCTAACAGGTGTAGAGTGGAACTGTAAACCACAGTGTGAATTACTCGTAGTGTCAAACAAAGTAGAAGAAACGTGTATGTTTCTTACTATATTAATTTTTTATGAACTAAATTATGTACTTACTTGTTACATGCATGCAATTATTTACGTTGTTTTAGCTAACTGCGTTGAGTGGTGCCGTTTATTTAGAAAAAATAAAACTGTAAGAGTCACGAGGAAATATGGACGCACCCGAATTCCGTCCCATGCCTGAAAAATTGACCCTTAAAATACTAATTCCGTCCCGGGTCTTCTTTAGGTTACTACCAATTCCGTCCGGCGGTCAATTTTTCAATTTACCCCCACCATTTGAAATGCTCATCTCCAAAATTACATAAATTAAGAAGAAGTGAAACAAAAATAATGGTGGGGCAGTAAGACCAAGATTTGAAAACAAAATAATGAATCCGCGATATTTTACCAGCAAAATAAAAATCCAGTGTTATATTATGTAAAAAATATCCTGTCTCTTTATTTTAGTCTTTCTGAAAGTGCATATTAATATTTATGTACCCTTTTTTCATAAATATTCAAATATAGAGCGGTTTCGTTAATAGACAATAAATGATTTATACAAGGAGCGGTATTTTTAACACGAAAACAATAATGTAGTTATAAGGGCAGTAATTTTTATACAAATTTATAAATTTTTATTTGAATAATTGGGAAATCTAAAACAGCAAATAAAGGGTAGACAGAAATGTTCGCGTTCTCCTTCACATTTTGTCCAGGCTTAGGACTGGCAGCAAGAAAAGAAATTACTAGCTAGCAATTTAAAAACGCGGAACAAAATTTATCGCCGTTTCTTGTCAGTCTAGAACTATTTATTAAGATGTTTACAAGATTTAAAATGCTACTTACAATATTTACAAAATGTACAACATGCATAGGTTAAAAACAGTAACATTAATAAGTATTATAATTATTTAAAACTTCCGGGCTTAAAGGCCGTGGTCGAATGCTTGATGTTCTACATTCGACCACGGCCTTTCAGCCCGGAAGTTTTAAATAATTATAATGACAGCGGCCGTGAAAGCCTACGTACTAAAATTAATAAGTATTACCATTTATTTATTAATGTTAGTTTTTTTTTAAATCGGCGGGTTGAAATTTAGATGATACCTCCCATACAAATTTATATCGATTTATGCTACCACTTTGCCAAAGAACCATTTTTTCATTTAAAAATCGTTCTTTTTCCAAAGTGTCTCTGCTCTTTTCCGCTACACTACGAATTTTTATATAAACATCTGCTTGAACATCAATAAGTGAATCTAAAAATTTAAATAAGTTTGGATGGGAGGTATTAAAATTGCTGGTCAGTTTCGCGTGGAACGATTCACAATTGTTGGTTGTTCACGATGAAAATTCAGCCCATATTTATGGTAAAAATTCAGCATTTTCAGATATATATGTTTCAAGTACATAATCACAAAACTCGGAAATTTTTGGATGATCCAGCTGATTCGACATTAAATTAAAAGAAAAACCATCACTTACTTGATTGTCTGGTAAAAATGGCAATCCGAAGAAAATTTTCAAAAAATCGTTCAGTTCAGTCCCGTGGTCGCTATAAATTGTGCTTAATCCAAGTTGCTGAATTTTCTTCCACCAATTTTGTTCTAAATGAAATCGACATCCAGCAACTTTAATATTGGGTAAAACGTTTTTGATTGCTAAGTGAATGGAATACTCAAAATCTACGCGAATGTCTTTCGGAGAAACTTTTAAACCAAATTCTTTACACTTATCAACAAAATAGCAAAATGTTTTAGAATAAGACGACTCTGATTTATCCGGTAAAAGAGCAAAAAATAATTGTTCAAATGGCTTCGGACAACTGTAAAACGTTCCATCCGCGAAAATATTTTCTACAGAACATAATGTTTCTAAGTTTGTTTTTGTAGAAAAACATACAATGTTGGTTACTGCATCATTTACAAGTAACAAATTTTCTTTTTCGTTGGTCTCTATTGGCATGGCGTTAAGTGCGTCGTGAAATTCGTCTATGGTCTTAGGAATTTGTGGTAAATTAGTCAATCTACAACGTCCGATATTTTTTCTTATTAGAGTTACGTCATTTACGTAAAGTTTCGGTGCATTCGGTAACCGCAATTCTGCATGAAGCAGTTTAGATGGACGCGTGGATATATCATCTAATGCTTTTCTTTATAAACTATTGCTGATTTTTGTCTATCTAATAAATGGCTGTCGTCTATAAGATGATTATGTTCCAGTACTGATGAAGGCATAATATTGCTCTGTTCGTCAAGTTTGGAAAATTTTTACAAGGTTTTTTGAATACAGGCCCAACGTTGTATGTTTTGAGCTAGAGATTTATGGAAACGAAATTTAAAACCATCAATCAACGACAATTAATGTTTTGCCCTTCTCACTGAGCATAGTTTCATATGTTACGGAAGCCATTATGTTCTGTATTAATTAGTTTAATACCTATACTAATACCTATATCTATAACTATACCTATAATACCTTCACTAAATTAAATTCTTTCACTTGAATATACACTTGCACTGTAACTACTGCTATTTAATCGAAATTCGAAATGAATAATCACCGATTACTTGGACTCGATTTGTTCACTAATATAGCAAAACAATAACTGACGAAAATTTCATTCCTCCCACTCCTTAGCCCTTTTTACCACCACTATTAGTTTTCCCCTCACCATGCTGTAATGGAGGGGGGAAAAATCGGACGCAATTAGCAGGTAAAATTTTCGACCACCGGACAGAATTGGAAGTTTCTTAATCCTACCCGGGACGGAATTCGGTATACTTAGGTATACTTACTGACCGCGGGACGGAACTCGCCAACTCCGGGAATATCTATAAGAATGGGAAAAGATAGGAATGCAATTAGACACTTCAGGAACTTATTATGGACTAACAAATGAAGCAAACATACGATGCACTTCTTTTGGATTTTTCAGGTGTACGGCTGTGGTTGTTCGCGCAGGAAACTACTACAGACTATAATAAGTCGATTTTAAGACGGTTACCACTAACGGTTCTGAAAACATCTCTGAAGATGGAAACTGCAGTTACAGACGAAACAAGGCTGGCTATAGATCAAACATTAACAGAAAACGGACATTAATTAACACCCAAACGTCTCAAACGGAATTCAGTGATTTTAGTAATTTGTTACATAGTAAAAACCGACGTATTGCATTGACATTGAAATCGTAGGCTAGACCACGTACAAGGAAACAGATTACTAGAAAATTTATCCCATTATTCTATTCATTTATGTGTTATTTTTTAATAAAATCTGTTGATTTTTGAATATATTTCTGTTTTCTTCTTAACTTCCTTTGCGTTATGTTATTTTTTTTAATACAAGATAAATGAAACGGAAATAAAAATCTGCAAAATGTACTTGAGGATTGCGATGAAATTAATAAACATGATTTTCTTTTTGTTCGTCTTCGTTTCCGAGGATAGGCAATATACCCTGTTCCGGATTTAGAACTCCTCCCACCGCTAACTTGTCTTTCAAAAATTCGTCTTCCTTGTGGTGTATATAGGTCAATTTTTGTTTAGGTGATCCATAGTGCGACATTCTCATAACATCTTTCCTCTAACGTTGCCTATAAGTCCTTATGTTTTATCCATTATACATTCTACCTCTAGCTCACTGCTTGTAGCACTAGTTTTTCTTCTGTCTATGAATAAACGACAGTTACAAAATTTCCTTTATCCTATAGTGACTTCTGCTTTTACTGTATAATAAGCGTTTTGGAAGATATGTTTCATCATCGGGTTAACGCCCCTTTCAGGTTGTTAGCATTAAAATAATATTACTTAAAATAATCTGCACACTATTATCTACATTAAATCACTATGTAAAGACATTGAAGATGGTATTTAAAGATATAACAATATCACTAGTCGTATTCAGGAAATGGTCTTCTGTATTTATGGTGACATAGTATAATGTGCAAATGTTTTTAATAATTTTATTTTAATGCTAACAACCTCAAAGAAACAATAACCTTATGATGGAACACTTTATCAATTTTCTTCTTCTTCTTCTTATTTAGGCCCTTACGATCCGTTGCGCACTCCTTGATCGGACTACCTTTTCTTTGGTCTTCCAATATTTCGCCGTCCTTTTGGATTTTAAACTAAGATATGTTTTGGTATCCTGTTTTTATGCATCCTTTCAGAGTGGTCTGTCCGATAACATCTGTATTGCTTTATTTTTCGTTTAAGTTGTATATTGCAAGGACGTTCCTTACATCATAATTTCGTAGCCGGTCCCTCCGTGATACTCCTAGCACTGTCGTAAAATTCTCATTTCACTTGTCTGTATCCAGCTTTGGGTCTTTGCGTTCAGTGCCTAAGTCTCACTGCCATAAACGCCACAAGGCACTGCCATCACTTTATGAAATTTCAAAAGAGAATCTCTTCTGACCTTGCCATTCAATGTTCTTCTTATTGTTCCACACATGTGATTAAACTTCTCTATATTTGTCTACATCCACATATATTTCACCAACATAAGACAAGTCACATCAAAGAAACCTGAATGAATGCACTTGCTCAATTAGTTGATTATTCAATACTAGTTTACACCTTACATGAAAGTAACCTTTAAAAGCCACGGACTTAGTACTGGTAACAAAAATTTTCAAACTATACGTCCTGATTATCTTGCTGCAATTCATAGAGGGCCTTCTGGAGGCTGTTTTCAGTGTCTGCTATTATGCATCAGCAAACATCAGATTTTTGATGAAATTAGGTTTACTAAAACTGTCACTGAAGTTCACTATTTCTGGCCTCTGAAATACTCTCTAGCAGCATCGTCAAAATATAAATTAAAAAGTTCGGGTGAAATGCTACACCCTTGTCTGACTCCTTTATTTGTCATTTCATTAAGGATTTCACCAGATTCAGTTTTTAAAATGACCTCTGTGTTCTTGTAAATGCTCCTAATGACATCTATTAAGTGCTTTATTAAGCTTTTCTGTCCATGATATTCCACAGCATATTTCGTCTCACATTATCAAAGGCCTTGATGTAGTCGACCAAATCTATATGTGTCTCAAGATTACACTCTCTTCTCTTTTCTCTCAACAGCTTTAAAGTAATGCTATTATCATAGCACGATCTTCCTTTCCTAAACCCTGATTGGTCTTTGAGCAAGATAGTGTCTATAATAGGCCTTAATTTGTTGTTAATAATTTTGGGCATATATTTTATATGCTGCACTGAGTAAGCTAATGCTCCTGTAGGTTTTACGTTGTGTTTGTGAACATTTTTAAAAATAGGAACTATCAGAGCTTCTTTCCAGTCTGATATCTGTCTCCAACACTGGTTGACAATGGCCAGAAACCTACATTTTGCTTGCATTGGGAGACGTTTATAGAGGTCGCTTGCTCCTGCAGCTTTCTTACTCTTGATATTACATAATGCTACTTCAAGCTCTTCATCTTCTATGTAGTCAACTGCTCCGGGTAATCCTGTGACTTCCTTCCCACTATCCTCTACCAGAGTCTCTTACAGAACTCAATCCAGCCATTCTTCTCTAGCGGTTCTAGATTAACTGCACCTTTCTCATCCATATTTAAATGTTTTATAATTTTGTAGGATGCATTTTTCTGTCTGTGTACATGATGATGGAACACATTTTCCAAAATATGTAATAAACATTCGAAGCAGAAGTCACAAGTCTTCCAATGGAAGGTAAGACTTCAGGGATAAAGGTAATTATTTATTGTTTTTTATTTCGGAGTTTACAGTTTTTTGTTCTTGATTATTTGATATTGCCATGTCTCATTGCCGGACGGTCATACCAAAACTGCCAGTGACATATAATTTTAATTTCGTAACGGTAATTCTGCTTAGTCCTACTCTGTTCCTACAAGTGTCACAAGGTAACTGGCGTTTATTTATCTTAGTAATTATATCGTTACCACTGACAAAATGTATCTCGCTACATGAGCAACTAAAGTAACGGATTTAATCTTATTAAATTACGACAAAGGAACCTTTTGGGATTTCACTGACTACTTACAATCATTATATCTGCTTGTGATTTGTGGCATTAGTCTTAGCTAATAGCTCGGTGATCGGTTGCACTGCCTCTTCTCTCTTCCATGGACAGCGTCTTGATCACTACATACCTTCTTCCTTTTTTTAGCCCCATCCATGTACTCCTACCCGGGCCTTCTCCTCCCGCTTCGCTCTTCGACCATCCCTCGATCAGAGTGGTAAACCAGTTTTAATGGCGTTGCAGGTGACCAACCACAATACTTCTCCTTTCCACAGTAAATCCATAAACATCTTTTTTAACCAAATTTTATAAATACTACATCATTTGGTAGGTACTATTTACGGCCATGGTATTCTTAAGACCGTCTTCCAGCACCACATCTCTAAAGCTTGGTTGTACTGCCACTTGCAAAATGATTTCGGACAGGACAAAATGATTCGATGTTATGGAGCTCCTGTATACTTTGTATTATATGGCTAATACAAAGTAGGTGCCTAGGCACCTTCTTTCATTCTTATGTATCTTCTACGATCAGAAATTTACATGACCATAAGTTATCAACGCTAGAGCTCAATGTATGCCTTTTCTTTTGGTCTTCAGTAAGGTTCTTTTGAAACTTTTGGGGTTTCTTTTGTGAAAATTTCTAAAGTTTTCTTTCGGGGTTCATTTGGAATTCATTAAGCCTTTGTGTACTAAAGAAAAACAAACGTGAAGCCCGAAAAACATCTGGCTGAAAATATTATCCAAAAATAGACTACGGCCTCTCTCTCTCTCTCTCTCTCTCTCTCTCTCTCTCTCTCTCTCTCTCTCTCTCTCTCTCTCTCTCTCTCTCTCTCTCTCTCTCTCTCTCTCTCGCAACATAAAACAAAAAAAAGAACAGAAGATTCAATGTCGATTAAAAACTACGAATTAAGTAATATGTTGATTATTTTGTGAAGTAAATTACAGATTGTATTTTACTGTTACGTTCACAATTGTCTTATAAATTTATTATTTTAAAAATTACATTATACAAAGAAAAGTAGGTAGCAAGGAAATATAATATTTTACATGTACGCAGTATTCACTGTCTTCGCCACACGGTGGGAACAGGTTCTGACAACGACAAGTGACATTCCACTTCATTCTGGATGTCAAAGGGCGTATATTGGACTGAACTCATAGCTATATCCATCCCCTTGCTAGTAACCTTATGTATTATATTAATATTGCTTCCACTAATCTACATAGTGTGTATATATCTTATGGAAATATATGTATATATGTTATATGGAAATATAAAATTGGGCGAGTCTTGTCTCGTAATTTATTTTATACCTAATGTCAATATTTTCTTTATATTTCGGTTTTTTGTGTAAACATTTTTATTCTTCAGTCCACATTTATTTCTTCTTGATTTTCTCTTGGTATAGAAAAATTCTTCTGTCTAAATAACATAAATTTCCTACAAGCTTTCAAGTTAGCTTTTCTTAATTTTCCAGCTATCCTTTTTGTTCGAAGGCTTGTTATCTCCCGAGAGCTTTATTTTAGTCTTCTCTTACATCGTGGTGAGGCAATATACTCATTCTACGTCCGCTTGCTTCTTATTGTCCATTCTGTTGTACTAGCTATTCCATAAAGTATGTACCTATTATAGCTTCATCTTTGTAGTAGAGGATTTATATTGGCAAAAGTCTTTCCTTAAAAAAGTATTGACTCCATTTTTTACTTCCATATTCCTTAAGGAATGGAAGTATGGTGATGGCAAAAAAAATCGTGTTCGAGATTATTGCAGATTCTGATTCTACTACACTCAAAACATGAAAAAAGTCGTTTTTTACTTCCATATTCCTTAAGGAATGGAAGTATGGTGATGGCAAAAAAAATCGTGTTCGAGATTATTGCAGATTCTGATTCTACTACACTCAAAACATGAAAAAAAGTCGTTTTCCGAAAAGTGTCTGTGTGTGTGTCTGTCTGTCTGTCTGTCTGTCTGTCTGTGTGTGTGTCTGTCTGTGTGTCTGTGTGTCTGTAGATTTTTTTTCTATGGCAAACGATAACTGCCGCAAATTCAAACAGAATCAAATAATTTTCTGCATGCAGCCCTGATTTGCAGAGTACTCGCGTTCTATTGTTTTTGGTGAAGATCGGTTGAGGGAAAGGGGTAGTTTACCTGCAACGGTTTTTTTTTAGCAAGGGTAATTTTGTTTGTTTGGCAAACGATAACAGCCGCAAATTCAAACAGAATCAAATAATGTTTCGCATACAGCCCTGAATTGTAGAGTTCTCAAGATCTGTTGATTTTCGTGAAGATCGGTTAAGGGACAGGGGTAGTTTACCTGTAACGTTTTATGTTTTAACAAGGGTATTTCTTATGGCAAACGATAACAGCCGCAAATTCAAACAGAATCAAAAGATTATTTGCATACAGCCCTAAATTGTAGAGTTCTCAAGACCTATTGTTTTTGGTGAAGTTCGGTTGAGGGAAAGGGGTAGTTTACCAGCAACGTTTTTTTAACAAGGGTATTTTCTATGGCAAACGATAACAGCCGCAAATTCAAACAGAATCAAATAATGTTTTGCATACAGCCCTGATTTGTAGAGTACTCAAGACGTATTGTTTTTGGTGAAGATCGGTTAAGGGAAAGGGGTAGTTTACCTGTAACGTTTTATGTTTTAACAAGGGTATTTCCTATGGCAAACGATAACAGCCGCAAATTCAAACAGAATCAAACGATTATTTGCATACAGCCCTAAATTGTAGAGTTCTCAAGACCTATTGTTTTTGGTGAAGATCGGTTGAGGGAAAGGGGTAGTTTACCTGCAATGTTTTTTTAACAAGGGTATTTTCTATGGCAAACGATAACAGCCGCAAATTCAAACAGAATCAAATTATGTTTTGCATACAGCCCTGATTTGTAGAGTACTCAAGACCTATTGTTTTTGGTGAAGATCGGTTAAGGGGAAGGGGTAGTTTACCGGCAACGTTTTTTTATCAAGCGTATTTTCTATGGCAAACGATAACAGCCGCAAATTCAAACAGAATCAAATAATTTTTTGCATACGTCCCTGAATTTTAGAGGTCTCAATGACTTTCGGTTTTGGTGAAGATCGGTTAAGGGGAAGGGGTAGTTTACCTGCAACATTTTACGTTTTAACAAGAGTAAAGTCTTGAAAATTTATTTAAACTTTTTGAAACAATGGTAATTGTTAAAAATAAAATAATTTTGTTGCCAGGCAATAAAATTATAATTTTTTCATTTTAATGTAATATAATATTTTTCATTTAATACAGCAATAAAAAGGCAGGTAAGACACAGCCTGGCTGTTTGGCTGAAAATGATTTTAAATATAAATCTTAGAATATGGAAGTCATGTATGGTTCTCCATACCGATATTTACTTCCATGTTCCTTAAGGAAATTGAAGTATGCAGATGGCGAAAAAAATCGTGTTCGAGATTATTGCAGATTATGATTGTACTACACTCAAAACATGAAAAAAAGTCATTTTTCGAAAAGTGTCTGTGTGTCTATCTGTGGTCTGTAATTTTTTTATATGGCAGACGATAATAGCCGCAAATTCAAACAGAATCAAATAATTTGTTGCACACAGTCCTGATTTGTGGAGTACTCCCAACCTATTGTTTTTGGTGAAGATCGGTTGAGAGAAAGGGGTAGTTTATCGGCAACGGTTTTTTTTATCAAGGGCAATTTTTTATTATGGCAAACGATAACAGCCGCAAATTCAAACAGAAGCAAATAATGTTTCGCATACAGCCCTGAATTATAGAGTACTCAAGACCTTTTGTTTTGGGTGAAGATCGGTTAAGGGAAAGGGGTAGTTTACCAGCAACCATTTTATGTTTTAACAAGGGTATTTCCTATGGCAAACGATAACAGCCGCCAATTCAAACAGAATTAAATAATTTTTTGTATGCAGCCCTGAATTGTAGAGTTCTCAGGACCTATTGTTTTTGGTGAAGATCGGTTAAGGGAAAGGGGTAGTTTACCAGCAAAAATTTTATGTTTTAACAAGGGTATTTCCTATGGCAAACGATAACAGCCGATAATTGAAACAGAATTAAATAATTTTTTGTATGCAGCCCTGAATTGTAGAGGTCTCAGGACCTATTGTTTTTGGTGAAGATCGGTTAAGGGAAAGGGGTAGTTTACAAGCAACGTTATATGTTTTAAAAGGGTATTTTATATGGCAAACGATAACAACCGCAAATTCAAACATAATCAAATAAATATTTGTATATAGGCCTGATTTGTAGAGACCTCAAGACCTGCAGTTTTTGGTGAAGATCGGTTAAGGGAAAGGGGTAGTTTACCAGCGACATTTTTTTATCAAGGGTAATTTTTTTGTCTATGGCAAACGATAACAGCCGCAAATTCAAACAGAATCAAATAATGTTTCGCATACAGCTTTGAATTATATAGTTCTAAAGACCTCTTGTTTTTGGTGAAGATCTGTTAAGGGAAAGGAGTAGTTTACCTGAAGCGTTTTATGTTTTAACAAGAGTATTTTCTATGGCAAACGATAACAGCCGCAAATTCAAACAGAATCAAATAATTGTTTGCATACAGCCCTGATTTGTAGAGTACTCAAGACCTGTCGTTTTTGGTGGAGATCGGTTAAGGGAAAGGGGTAGTTTACCGGCAACGTTTTTTTTATCAAGGGTAATTTTTTCCTATGGAAAACGATAACTGCCGTAAATTCAAACAGAATCAACTACTTTTTTGCATACCTTTTTTAATCATACAGAAATCAAGGTATATCGGTTTTGTCAAAGATCGGTTAAGGGAAAGGGGCAGTTTACCAGCAACATTTTATATTTTATCAAGGGTATTTCCTATGGCAAACGATAAGAGCCGCAAATTCAAACAGAATCAAATAATTTGTTGCATACAGCCCTGATTTGTAGAGTTCTCAGGACCTATTGTTTTTGTTGAAGATCGGTTTAGGGAAAGGGGTAGTTTACCAGCAACGTTTTTTTTTTATCAAGGGTAATTTTTTCTATGGCAAACGATAACAGCCTCAAATTCAAACAGAATCAAATAATGTTTTGCATACAGCCCTGTATTGTAGAGTTCTCAAGACCTATTGGTGTTGGTGAAGATCGGTTAAGGAAAAGGGGTAGTTTACCTCCAACATTTTATGTTTTAACAAGGGTAATTTTTTATATGACGAATGATAACTGCGGTAAATTCAAACAGAATCAACTACGTTTTTGCATACCTTTTTGAATTATAGAGAACTCAAGGTCTGTTGATTTTGTTGAACATCGGTTAAGGGAAAAGGGTAGTTTACCAACAACATTTTATGTTTTATCAAGGGTAAATTTTTATGACGAAATATAACTGCCGTAAATTCAAAGAGAATCAAATAATGTATACGTTCCTAATTTGTAGAGTACTCAAAGTTTGTTGATTTTGGTGAAGATCGGTTGAGGGAAAGGGGTGGTTTACCTGCAACGTTTTATGTTGTAACAAGAGAAATGTTTTCATGACGAATGATAGCTGCCGCACATTCAAACAGAATCAAATATTTTTTTGCATGCTTCCCTGAATTGTAGAGAACTGAAGGTCTATTGATTTTGGTGAAGATCGGGTAAGAGAAAGGGGTAGTTTACCAGCAACGTTTTATGTTTTAACAAGAGTAAAGTACTTAATTTTGATAAATAAAGTATCCTGATAAGAAGCTCATAATAATCCACTGTAGAAACGTAGATGAAATATTGTAGCGTGACAGAAAATCCACTACTTATTAAGTCATATAAAATCATAAAGTTTAATTACACCACATATGTTAAAATAATATTGAATGAGATTTAAGGAAATCAAAGGAATGAACCACGATAAAATAAAAATCCTCATTACATTATATAAAAACCACTGTTTAAATATCAAAGAAAGTATTGAAAGCAACTCATATTATAAGATCAGTAATTTACCCAGGAAGCTAGGAGCAGTAAACAAATTAAATAACACCATATCAAGAAGAAAGAGAATCAGTTTGAGAGTGGTGAATACCAAAATACCCCAAAAACAAGAAGCAGGAAGAATAAAGTTTGTGATCAGGAAGAAAACAATACCCTGAAACCTTTAGAGAAGAACAAGGTCCGTGTCAGTAAATAAATTAGATGCTCCAAACTAAACATCAGTCGAGACAACACAAAGTACCTTGGTTTACCTAAGAATGAAGAAGGAAGACAAGAAGACCAGAAGAATGAAGAATAGAAGAAGGACAAGAATGAAGACAAGAAAGAAGATAAGAAGAAGGACAAGAAAGAAGACAGGAGGAGAGGAAGAAATAGTATGAACGAAACACCGTTGTAAAACCTATTATTATTATTAACTACCATCAACCCCAAACCCACAAAAACGATTAAAAAGAAAGTATAACATACCAAAATCCTATAAGAATGTAATTATTTAGAAAACTAAAGTGCTGTATAGTATTATAAGAAGTGAACCGACTAAAGCTATTGTGTGATAAGAAAATAAACAAGTCTTAACAGTCCATGATTACTAAAGGTCTGGTCTGAGATAATAAGACTCAAAATATCAGAACCAACAGTGAAAGTGAATTTGTGTAAGTGTTTTTTGGAAATGCAATAAAATTAAAGTTAGTGATACTATGACTTATCAATATGCTATATAACAACTTTAATATCCAATAATAAACAGCATAATACAATAATAAAATGGAAGATTTCCAGTATTTTATTATTTTAATGTAACTCTTTATTTACAAGACATTTGTAAAAAATGCTAATAACTAGACTATGGGTGGTCATGTTTACTGATGAAGGGGATCATCAATAATAATGGTTTAGACCAGAAAGGACTGGCATTAATTTAGTATTCATAGGTTTAAAATGTTTAAATAGACTGTTTGTTCACAGCCACAAAATCAATGTGTTTGTAAGAGTTATTAGAAAATAAGATTTATATTATATGTTTGAAATGAATTATGTTTGCTAAATAACAGCATACATACCATTAATAATTTTTCAGTCGGTATGTTATGTTAACTCAAAAAGAGTTAAAAGTATATGTTCAAACCATATCAGCAATATGTTCAATTGTGCAGATTGCTAAATAATGTTCATAATTATTTTGTATAACAGTAGTGTTAATTAAATACTACACCTCACAATAAGTTATAAACCATTTTATTTTCATGTAATAGTAACTATGTAAAGTCAGAGGAGGAAGTAGGATTAAATTTATTTGAGAAAGACAGAAATGTAAAATTCTAAACTCTAGGCCATTTGGTGAATTCACAGAAACAATATAAACCAGTATAATACACTTATAAATCCTGTAAACTAGCAAGATTTAGATAAGGTAAATCAGTTAACCACTACTGGGAATGATCCTATGAGTTAAAATGATAATAAGGAAATATACCTTAAAATATTGTAAATTTCCAAAATATATAAATTAATTAATTTTAAAGAGCAATGTCAAATTCAGAGATTAACACAAAAAACCAGTTCAAAGGTTTAATTTATATGTATTTAAGGAAAGGAAGAGGAATATGACTAATTAAAATTTATTATAATAGTATTAATGATAATTAAAATGGAGGAAAATTTGTATAAAGACGGAAATCCAATTTTGAGCCTATATTTCCAAAAGGGAAAGAAATTTGTTAATTTCCACAAAATGTCTACAGATATGGACTATAATATATCAATTTAAAGGGAATGAGATGATTAAACCAATGATAAGATTTAATATTCATGTTTAATATGGTAACCAAATCACTTGTACGAATTAATAAATTAATTACCTTAATTATCCGCCGTGTGATTTCCTATGCTTCGTCTATGACGCGTTTCGGAGCATATACTCCATCATCAGATATTAAAAGTTAAAACAGTCACTCATACGAGATCGTTAAAAAGTTAAAATGTCAAGATATGCATATGAACCGTACGCGGATTTGGGTGCGCACCCGTTCAAGTTCATTCTGCTACTGAGCGGTTGCTACCTTATCGTAGCCCCAGCAAGCAGACTCAAGGCAGTATCGTACAATCGGTTGGATACAAAGTTCAGGTGGTCATTTAGCACGATATCGCGACTCATTGGGTTTGCATATGCACTGTAAATTTCAAATTCCTCCAAGGCATTCATGAAACGGCCCTTATTACACACATGTAACGGTATTAAATTGGAATTAAAATCTGTGTAATTATGATTGTGTGAAGTCAGGTGTCGGGCGTAATTTGATTTGATGTTGTCAATATTTCTTATTTTCTTGGGTAAATGTTCTCGAAATCGTTTAAGGAAACCTCTCCCAGTCTGTCCAATGTAGAAGCACTCGCAATCATTACATGTTAACTTATATATGCCAGTTTTTTCTTCTGGAGGCGTGTGTTTTTTCGGTTTGAGAATATCCAGTAACTTATTATTAGTCCTGAATGAAATAGTGAAACTATTATTATTCAATATAGAACACAAAACCTTAGGCATAAAGCTAGTGTAATTAGTAGATATAAAAATTTTTTGCGTGTTGCTGTTTATTCGGGGTTTAAGCATTCTTTTTTCATGTTTTCTCAACAATTTGTCAATGGTTAAACTACTGTAACCATTGGCAACCGCGATATATTTTATGACATTTAGCTCATCACGGAAGTCATTATCATCCAAAGGAATCGTTAATAATCTATGAATGAAACTATTGTACGCTGCCATTTTATGTGAAAGAGGATGATGGGAGTCTGCGTGTATTGTGGTGTCAGTGGTAGTCGGTTTCCTATAAATGTTGAACTTTAGTTTATTCATCTGTCGAGTGATGGTTAAATCTAGAAAGTTTATCTTGTTATCAACCTCTGTTTCAAGAGTAAACTGGATGTTTCTATTTATTTTATTTAGACAGTTTTTAAATAATTCGATTTGTCTTATAGTACCATCAAAGATTAACAACGTATCGTCTACATAACGTGCATAAAATATTATTTTATTTGCATATATATTATTGTTCAACAAGTGAGTATTCTCATAAAAATTTAAATAAATATCGGCCAGTAGGCCGGAAAGGGGTGAGCCCATTGCTAGGCCATCATTTTGAATGTAAAAAGAACCATTAAAAGTGAAATAGTTTTGTTTCAAAATAACCTCGAGTAAATTAATTAACTCATTTATTGTCTGTGTGTTCATGCAACTATTGTCAGATAAATTGTTTCTCAAGATCTGTAATGTATCTATGATTGGGATGTTCGTGTATAAATAAAATTGTTCAATAAATCAATATATTTCAATTGTTTTTTATCTGTTATTATTTCACAGGCTAATTTAAGATTATTTATTACGGCTAAGGGACTTCAAGAAGAAGAAAATATTTTATTTGAGTGAGATCTTGGACCAGCAAGAAAAATCACCAATCGATTGCTGACTGGAGTTAATCTATTTAACTCCAGACTTGGTTCAAATCTTCCAGAAGTGCTCGATAGTTAATAAATACTTGCCTGATTATCAAAATTTTTACAAAACCTTTAAAACAGCTTTATTTTTAATTTACACACATTTATTAACATAAACAAAATTATTTTTATTATTGAAAAATTTTATTTTTTATAAAATTTTCCATCTACTTTTTATTTTTGTAAAGACCGGCATACAGGGTCTTCTTACAATATCTATAAATGAAGAGGTTCGGTGAACGGGGTGGTGGTAATTTTCTATTAATGAAAATTATAGTTGAAGGGGGAGGGGAGAATTTTTTATATGTGTACTACGTTATCGGCAACAAAGAAGTAGTTCTTTGTTAAAATTCCTTCCCGGGCTGTTTAGCCGTAGTCCAATGTTTTCTGCAAAACCAGACTTTTCGGCAGTGCCATCGACTGCCTCATCAGTGAAAATCGAGTGTGAAAACGTGAGGTGGTATACGTTAGTGACCACAGTACTGTGGTTAAGGCTGAACCAATAAGTAGAAAGAAGCAGTTTCTATGGAAATATTTCAGTTCGAATATGATTTTAAATTTAAATCTTAGAACATGGAAGTCATGTATGGTTCTCCATACCGATATTTACTGATTTTTTGGGCAAACCTGTAACATTAGTCTTTCTCAATATCATGGAAATACTTAACAAAAGAATACTGTAAACAGCTGATATAGTGTCCTTCTTAGTGTAGTATGTTTGGTTTTTAGAACTACACTAAACTAAACGATAGGAGGTCAAAATATATTTATTCTTCGTATTGTTTAAATTAGCAGCCATCCTTACTATTTCTTTTATGAATTTGCTAACTGCTATAATTTTTTTATTGTTCGACTAAGCTTTTCGTCATTACTGACATCTTCAGGTCTTAAACAACCAAAATGTTGTCTTAAACAACCAGGTTAGGTTGTTTAAGACCTGAAGATGTCAGTAATGACGAAAAGCTTAGTCGAACAATAAAAAAATTATAGCAGTTAGCAAATTCATAAAAGAAATAGCAAAATATATTTAACATTAACGATGTAAGGTCTTCAGAATAATGATGTATTTTATCACCTGCAGTGAGTGTATCAGCATGAGACCGCAATAACAGAGATACTGAAATATATTATTTAGTAATAAAAAAATATTTTGTATCGAAGGTACTTCTAAATTATTTCCTTTTAAAACGGATGGAAGGTAAAAAAAAAGTTTTACATTTAGGCATTAAGCTACATATAGACTTTTTCGTTTATTGTTTTGGTAGCTTAAAATTTATTTAACTTCCACTATTAATAAAGTAAAATGTTTTTTAAGCATATTTTAAAATAATGTTATGAAGCATGTAAATAATAATTACTCATTTTAAAATGTAAAACAATTTTTTATAATAATTAATACGAAAATTCAATATAAGGTACGTAATATAATGTAGTAATGTAGAAAATATATAATACAAAAATACGTGTAATATATATTGTATATTACAAGAATTTATAATTTTTTTTTAATTGTGACAAACAGAATTTTTCGCAAGTATATATAAAATTTAAAAAGTCCCTTGTAATTCTTATGCGCTCTTAGATAAAGCGCACATTTTTAGTAGCCGTGAACACTCTTCATATAGTAGCTGGCTTTAAAATATGTATAGTCTAAATGTAACATATATGGAGACAAGAAAACATTGTTGGCTGAAGGAACTCATAATATCACTCTAGTTTTTGGAAGGCATACTAGAATACTTCTCGGTGAGCTGCACAATTCCCTGACTATTTTGATCGAAGTAGAGTTACATTTATTGTTACATAGGTTTTGATATTAAATAATTTTTCAAATATAAAAAATTACAAAAATCCTGATTACCCTACTGTAATAATATAACAATTTTGGATCACGCAATCATACAATAAACACTAAAAATTCGAGATACTTGGATGTAGGTTACAAATTCTTTTAGTCCAACGCCCTGCGCAACTTTTAGTCTAATGTCTTTTAGTCTAACAAATTCTTTTCGCAATTTTTTCAAATGTTTGATATATTTTTTTAGACTCTGGAGTTCCAAAATTTTTAAAAATCTAAAACGTAACACTACACACACACGTTTGTTAAAAAGTCTATCTAATCTTATACCCCCACATAAACTTTAGCAATTTTAACAAATATAAAGAATGAGCTCTTTCTGGGCTCCGATGTCCAAATATTTACAATGTTTTAATGAACATTAGATGAAGATTGTGGGTAAAATTCTCTTTAATTTTAAACACCACTTGAGCTATTGCGATTTTTCGACTATTTTGACCCGCTTGCATTCTTTTCTCTGGCCCCCTTATTTTGGTAGGACCAATCTCAAAAAGAACAGGATTCTGTATCACAGAAGTATGAACAGACTTAGGAAAAGATTTAGTTCTCTTACAGAATGTAAAGACTGTGTAATGATTGTAATTGATTTTAGAAATTTATGAAAATTGGTTGATGCGTTCAAAGGGGTGTGAGACATACCGCAAGTACGAGTTTTGGGGTATAATAGACAGATATAATGTCGTAGATAACTAGACACACAGGTAGACAGATAGACAAAAGACAGACAGTTAGAGAAACAGATAGATATATAGACAGACAGGCAGACAGCCAGCTCTATAGACAGACATATAAATAGATAGATAGATACTAGGTAGTTAGGGAAACAGACAAATGCTCGGTAAAAAAAATATTTCTCGATGGAAGAGTATTGTCTTAAACATTGTTCACTTAGTGTTTGAGGTCTGTAATGAACCGATATTGGTAACAAGACCTTGGAATTATGTTTCTTGGGTGTACTTCAGCGTAGATGAATATCATTTGACACAAAAATTTGATTTAAAACTCACCTAGAAAACCTATAAATTTGAATAAACTTAGAGCTTAATACTGTGTGAATATCAGTTTTGTTCTGTCGATAGTGTTTCCCGCCTTTGGTGTCAGGATAGTATTCATTACGTATTGTTGTAGGCTGACTGTTAAACAGGAATGTCTCCAATCTTTTTTGGTCGCAGAAAATCTAATACACTTAATTTTAAGTCGATGAATAATAATTCAATTTGGCTGAGATTTGGTTACTCTACGTACAAAAAATGTCATTGTTGGATGTTTTACAAATTTAATTATTATTATGGTATTCGCATATTCGGTGATGCATTAATAGCATATTAAATTAGCAAAGCTTTAACCTTACATTATGTAATGCAGATGTATTGTTTGAATGTTGGTAATATGAGTCCATTATCACAAATTCAGTTATGTGAAAGCAAATATATATTATGCATTGTGTTGTTTTATTATTGTTAATGGATACTGAAACTACAACTAATCAGATTATTTAAATCAAACAACAGATTCCGCAAAAGTCAGGTGGGGTAAAAAATGTGTACATCGCGCGCGTGTGCTACAGTAGGTTTCTTCAGCCAGGATTTATTGTTCTTATTCTCTCTGACGTGTCCTCCTTGCTTTTCTCCTCGATGCTTCGTCATTCTTCTTTTCGATGTATTATTTTGGAGTCCTGTGTTTGTCCGAGCCTCGCACCTTTTTCTCTGTGTGAAGGTGTCCATATTTAAAAAAAATTTTCTTAGGTCGTTTTCATTGGACGTGTTGTAAACAACGATGCAGCTTAACGTCGATTCGATTTTATTCGAAAATGTTTGTATTAACTTTCATCCGACTCCTTAACTCTGAATTTCTGACCAGTTCTTATATAAGTCTACATCACTTTCTATGAACCATCTTTATAGCTCCGAGTGTAGACTCATTGCTTGTATTGCAACTCTGACATCTCTCCGCATCGTATGCTTTAGAGTTTATTTATTATTGTTCTCTACAATGTTTTTGTGCAAACTGGGGTAGTTGTTGTCTTCGCCGTTGCCGTCGTTATCCTCCTCCTCCTCCTTCTTCTTCTCCTCACCATCATCATCATTATCTTTACCCCTACCATAACCTTTAGCTTCGTCTTCCCTCCAGCATTAGACTCACGACCTGTCGCACGCTCTAGCCGTAGAAAAGGTCATATGATGTCCTACATCATGATGCAGAACCAGTCTGCATCTGACAAAGTGCAGTAACATGAACTGTATTGACGAGCGTTGTGTGTGTGTGTTTTCTCCTGTAGATATCGCGTGTACTGTATGCGCACCAGTTTTGCTGCCTAGATGCCTGAGGAGTAGGTCTACTAAATGATAGTGCGTGCTTGTGTTGGTGGGGGTATTATTGGGTCTGAAAATATTATTTAAACGTTCAGAGACTTATTTAATTGTAATTTAGTGTGCGTATTCGATTGGGGGTTCGAACATTGTATGTCAGTGTAATTTATTGAATATTTGTTAAAATGTGTTTTCTTATTTGCTACCAAAAAATGCCGTGTGAGAGACAGTCAAATCACACCGAAACTGTGTTAAACTTATTTTAAATGTGTAGTATTACAGTGATGCGTGCAGTGGAATGGCATACGTCACCACATTTCTTGCTCGGTAGCAAATGTGCTGTTGCGACAGTATCTTACTAAGAACCGCTTAGGCTATCTTAATATGTACTGTAGTTTGTAGATGTGGTTGGATTGACTCGAACGTAGACTGAACCCATAGCACAGCTGACGAGTTAACACCTTACAAAGCGAGCTCCCTCACCACTGAGCTACACCGTCGTCATGCCGAAAAGAAGTTATCACGAATCTGTCACAGAAAATATGCTTTCTTCCCTTATTTCGAAAAGTGCAAAAAATATGTTTTGGGGATATTTGCTTGTCCCGAATAGCGGTACAGATTATCACGCTTTGTCTTTTAACGTTTTTTCTTAAAAAGTGCAGTTGGTGCTATAAAGCTCTCCGACTGCTAACATATAGTTGCTAAAGCATGTATGGCTGGTTCACCAGTTGTCACTGTAAAATATAAATCCTGGAAATGATAATAGGTATCTTATTTTGTATGTACTGGTATTGTACAAATGAAAATAAATATTCCTTAATTATTTGAGTTGGCTACAAAATAAAATTGACTAAGCAATTATAAAAATTTATTTTTATGCGAAAACAAGCTAATCATAGTCTGTATTAAGTATAATTTTTGGCACAGTATTGAGCACTACTCTAGACGCTAAGCTTTAATCCGAAGAAAACGTTAAGAAGAAACGTGAGGAACGTAGAATACAATTCAAGAAAATATATCGGCTACTTGGTAGACACACTGAACTGTCACTGCATAATAAACTGTTATTGCATTTTTGAAATCAGGGAGGGTATACTGTATGCATCTTTGGCGTTACACAATGAAATTCAAATTTAAAATAATTACACTTTTTAACATAAAATGCTTTCCAGTACTGTCGATGCATCGTAGTATGTAAGAAATGACGATATCGATCAAGACCAAAATTGCGTATGTTTACTGATGATATTAAACGGATTACGGTTAAGTATGAACAGAGACTTTATAAACAGCGAAATAATGAAGCACATCAAAACAACTGCTGATATTGTTTTACAGCTGTTACAGAGACACAAACCGTGATTACTTGGTGTAATCAAGTGAAGTGTTTAGAGAAATATCTGCACATGAACAACTTATAAACTATAGTAAGGAGTATACCAACGGAAGGACGTTATACTCACCCTAACAACTTCATTAAAATAAAATTGGTTGATATTTTCTAACTAGTTGCAATGTACCTGTCCCTGTACCTGATAAACTTTATACTTTCTGGATTATTGGAAGAATTAAGTCTGTTATCAAAAAAGGAGACAGAAGAAAATGTGAAAACTATGCAAGCGTTACTGTGGTATTACCAATGGCAACATATAGTATTCTTTAACTGCAGAATTGTGAAACAAGTTAGAGGGTAAGTCGATATCGGTTTGCGGTAGTAACTTCATACATAGGCTACATAGTCCTATATTTAATGAAACAATCACAAAAGGAAATGGGATAATATATAGTTGTAAATGTTTGATTATAATACGAATTATTGCGCAAACTCTACGTAAGAATAGAAATATCAAACAGTATAGTAAGATTTAAAAAAAATACCTGTAAAAGAATTGGCACAACTTTTAGAATTCAGAAGTACAGCTTTTCGCATGTTACATTTTTTAAAATATTTGTACAACCGACTATAAAATCCCGGAAAAGAAACTTTAAGGGAGTAACGAATATAGGGGAGGGTTGCCATCAATGACCGGTTCCATGGATGGACCTCTTACGTATTTCCTCTACCAGAGCGTGCACATGCGCGGTAGTAGTTGTAGAATGTTTGTTTCCTTCACGCCAGCTGTCTGCAGCGCTGTAAACGAGTTGGAATTGCGTCGCTGCGAGACAAAAATTCAGGTAAGATTTCTGTATTCTGTGCTATAACTATTAGTTTTTTTAATATCAGTTATCACGAATTATATATTACTGAACAATTTCACAATTTGTTGACATTAAAAGCAGTTTTTAAAGTTCTAAATTTTATATTGGTTGTTCCAATTTGAATCGTCATTTCGGCTGTGTTTATCTAAGGAATCCAATATGGCGAGTTGCCATCATTGGACCACTTGGCGTTTCCATGAATGGACCAGTTTATCAGGTGGTCCATTCACGGAAACGTGAACAAACTTTTGAATTATTATTATTTTTCTTGACACGGTTTACGTTAAATATCATTTCTTTTACATTTTGACTACAAGTAAGACTAAATTTTATCATTTTAAGTTTTACCTCTTACATGGGACACAGAAACCTTGTTTGCTTGGTACTTTTCCATTTACTGATATTTTGTGATAGGCCTGTTAGTAAATTTTATTAACCTACAATCTACGGTTTACAGTACAACTAACAACTTGTTAAATAGCAAATATTAATTTTTATAACGCTAAGAATGTAGGAGATGTGAGGAAATAGCGTATTATTGTGTGTGAGTTGGTAGCTGCGTTAGTGTCTAGAAAAACGTGTTATAGTACTCAAATATACACTGTGTTCAATGAAAGTGCTTTTTTTTTACAAATAACCTAACTATTAGCCTAAAGTATAACCTACAGCTACATATAAACATTTAAACTCTGTAGACTACCTTGAAAAATTTACATCATTATATTCTAGCCCGAATATTGTAGTCATTTGAAAATAAGTTTATAGCAACAATTGGTAGCAAATTGAAAATAAAAACATTTCAATACAAACATACTGAGTCTCCCTGTACTATGATAACACTAATAAAATTATAGCCTTACACTTTTAGTCACAAGGGCGTTAGGTTCCTACTGTTAACATGGTCGTTGTATGGCACTCAGGTTGAAGATTAGATAGACATTTGATTGTATTTAAAAGCTGAAATGAAATTTATTAATTTTAAATAGTAATCATTGAACAAAAGCCTAAATACACAAAATATTGTAGTAGCTTGTCTATAAATTAACATACTAATTTTAGTTTTTACAGAAAATTTCCTAAAGGAGTGAAATATGGACAGTGGTGTACCGAGACAATGGAACGTGCTATCGCAGCCTTTCGTAACGGAGACATGGGTTTGAATGAAGTCTGCCGAGAGTATGGAGTGCCCGAAGCAACTTCAAAGTGACATTTAGAAGGCAAAAACAATTTTGCTGTTGAGGGAAAGAAAATTATTGGTAGTTTAGGAGATCTGCCTCCTGAGGTAGAGAAGGAATTAGTAGACCACATTTTAAAATTAGAGGAGATGTTTTTTGGAATTACAGCCAAAGACTTACAAGAACTCGCGTTTCAAGTCGCTGAACAAAATAACATCGAACACAGATTCAGCAAAGAGAAGAGATCGGCTGGGAAAAAATGGTAGGCTACTAGAATTTTATGCGGCGACATCCCGAATTAAGTCTCAGGCTTCTTTAGATACTGTTTCATACTTTATATGTTTTAGTTTTGTTTTACCAGATACGTATAATAAAACATAATAGGTCTATGTAGAGACAGTTTTTCTTTACTTTCGTAATCGGTCCATCGATAGAAACTCGATGGTCCATTCATAGCAACCAGTTGCCATCAATGGACCGTTTGTTAAAATTTTGTTTTTTGTTCCTACTAATTGATTTGAAAAATCTAAAAACAAAGTAAATACTCACGGTTAATCAGAAGGTAATAGAGATACTATCTGTATATGGTATTGTAAATGTAAGTTGAAAATGTGATGAAAAAAAATTAAAAACTCTTATGTGGTCCAATGATGGCAACATTCCCCTACAGCTAAAAGTCACAAACTTGAACATGACCAGCCGATAGTGGCACAAGACAAAGAGTCTTGATTTGAGACACAATAAACAATTATAATTAAGCAATAAAATAAAAAAACGTAATTTTTTTTAAAGAATAAATTGCAAATCAAATTTTTCTTTAGAACTTGTCTCTTGTTTACTACTTACTGTTTATGATATTTATGAATTATATTTAACTTTTAAAGTGTAGAATGTGTGTTACTTTTAAAGACAAGATGTATTAAGCGATTCACAGTTACCTGGTTTCATATTGTCTGTTTCTCAACACACCTTGCACCGATATTGCTAAAGTTTTATTTAAAAATACAAATTATTTTTAAATTGCCATAATATACTTGAAGTAAATTTAAAAATGGTATTCTGTGTTTGGAAAAATGCACACACACGCGCGCGTTTGTGTGTCACCCATGTGTGGGTTGTGTTAAGATTATGAAGTTAAGCAATCTTGTTGCAAAGGAGAACGACAACAAAAGAAAGTATCATATGTCGTATAGTTTTTGTTTTTGGCAAACTACCCAAAAACAAACTGTAAGCGGAATACTGTTTTGTTTTTCAACAGATACTTTTATTTGTTTAATGGATACCCTTCCAACATGCCCTAATCAATCCTAGATTGCTACGTTTGGTCCGTTATATAAGGATGCTATTACATTAACATGCTCATTGAAAAGAGAAACTTTACTTTAAAGCGTGTATAAATTGACTGTTAATCACAGGGCAAGTGGCATTGAAAATTGTATTTAAAATCAAGCTTATGAGAGCATAAGGTTTTTTTCCCTGTATAAATTTATTAAATAATTATGTTACAGTTTACGTTAGTTAATGTTAAATCTATTATACATTATTACTAGTTCGGGGTAACGCTGCTATACCAATACAGCGGTACTCTAGTCTAGCCCCACTTCACTATTGTAAGGCAAGATAGCTGTATTCTCAAATGCTCCAGATATATATTTTGTTTTCCAATTCAATAAAAATATGATTTTTTAGTTGCACTATTTAAAGCTGAATATATGTTATTTTTAAACGTCACTGTTTATGTTGTTTCACAGTGATAAGTTGTGTGTAATGTGATAACTCACTTATGTTGCTCTAACGAAGTTGGCCTATGTTCTGTTCAGTTCCTGTTATAATTTTTGGTGTAAATTTGAAATTCAGTGTTTGCTTGGAAATTTTTATTATTTGTTACCTGGTGTGTAGTTGTTTAATCCTGTTTTACTTAATCTTACTGATTATTATAACTGTTTTACACATTCGTATTTCTCTTTTTTTACTTTCTTATCTCCTATTTACTTATTGCCTTATGTTTAATGTTTTTCTGATCCTCCTTCATATACTATTGAACTTGTAATTACTTTTTTAATTTATAGAACACGTTTTTTGCTTACTGTAATCTCATTATATGTTCAAATTGGGATGAAATTGAATGAAATCAGAATGTTTTGAAAGTTTTTATTAATATGTAGTAGTATTTCTTATTTTTCATCTTACATCTTACATTTTAACACTTTTTAATTTATAATATTCGTCTAATACATAGTTTATATGCACGCCGTTCTACATAATATATTATTCTTTTTGATATTTTACAATCATTAATTAAATTTACTATAATGCCTAATAAAATGTATTCACTTAACATGATGTCTGTAACGATTAGATTTTCCTCTGTTGTTCTACTTTCATAAAATTATTTTAATGTTTAATAAATTGTGACTTAACTAATTTTTGAGAATCACAATAATACACACCTTTTACAAATCCAATATGGCTTAAAAATATTCTACATTTTAACATAAAATTGTGTACAATATTTTATAAATTTATTTTATTTTAGCATTGGTTATGTATTGTTGAAATTTATAGCAGACAGCAGTATAACCCATGTGTGTGTGTGTGTGTGTGTGTGTGTGTGTGTGACAACATTATTATTTTTGCTTAATGCAAGGGAAATGCTGAAACAATAAAGACCACACACAAATTGATGTTTTATTTCTGCAATACAGTTTTTCCAAGTATTTAGTTTACTGTATTTCCTATAATTTATTTCGTTAATATTACGTTAATTTATTTCCTATAATAATTTTTACAGATTACCTTAAAAAGTAAACTAACCATAGAGGCACAGTGTCAGGTAGGTTAAATGTTGTTTCAGCTATGCATATAGCTTTACAAGAATATAGCTATAATGGTGCAATAATTTTAACTGAGAGAGGGGATTGGCATGGTTACCCTTAAACTCCGTGTATAATTTAAAATTCACTGTGTACCCAACGTTCACATTTACTCTATCTAGATTTTCATTAATATCATTAATATAACTCTCCTGCAGTTATATCTGCAAAATTTACATGGATTTCACGTACACGAGTACATAAAACTGGAAGTTTGCTGCTTACGATTCGGTAATATACTGCACTATGGTTCATGTTAGAATTTGTGGTCCGCCAATAATTTCCTGGTCTCGCTTCGGAATCGATAACGAGTGGACGCTGCGCTGGTCCAAGACGTTTGTTCTGCCAGTTGTAACGAACGCAAGTGATCTTATAGAGTTCCTGCAATAGTTGTTATATTTCTGTGCTATCCGCGAAGTGCAAGATAATCCGTTTAAGAATGTACAGACAATTCTGAGGTGTAAGCGTAACACACCAGTTTAAGCAGTAATAGTATCGGTTACCGGTGTGAAATTGTATATAACCATGCTCGCGCGAGAACTATTTACACGCCCGGAAGAATAAATTGACCCACGTTTTTCTCTGAATAGTATCCATGAGAATTTGTTACTATATTTGTAGTGAGAATAAAGGGGTAAAATGTTAGTAGAAAGGGAGACGGTAAGGGAAAAACAATTAAAACTGAAAGAAGAGTCAATAAAGTTTTGTATATGTGGCGGTGCATGTAAATTCATTGGTAAGCAAAAATGTCAGATTTTGCTCAAAAGTTTGTCAAAGGAGTTTCACAGAGGAGACTACTTAATTATAATACGTACATTACGTCTGATTGGAATAAATGAATACATATAACTTTGATGAAGTTAATTTGGTTTTGGTTCGGTTGTATTAATACTGTTTTAATTTAAAAAGCTTGATATTAGCAACCACATTAGAAGAATAACTTTTAGTACCGTACTATAAGTAATATAATTACGTATTTATTGTGGCAAGTACCTAAGGTAAATCTACGTTTATAAATATTTATAGTTAGTCTAAATTATTTTTAAAGTTTTTGGTACACGTCTCGTGATATAAATAGCGGAAATATATCAAAAATTGCAAAAAAGTTGAATTACCCTAATAATCATCTATTTTCTGCAAGATCAGAATTTTAAAATTTCTATACAAAGCATTGCGTTAAGAAAGCAAAAATTTTGACTCTATATAACAAAAAGAAAAATGAAGGCAAAAATCCACTATTATTATTTATAGAATGGTTCTGACAGCTCATCCATGGGAATGGCGCACATTGGTCTGTTGCCAGATGTGCACTTACAAACACGTGTTGTAGGTATTTATCGTCTCACAATATCTACCTTTGATCTACCTCTACTCCAGCCCCCTCTCTCTATTTCTCTCTCTGAAATTATAATGCTTTGATATTTGTCAGCTGACAAGTGAAATCCACTCAGTCTAACGCATTCAGTATTACACACAGACTACTTGCAAGTGACGAAAGCTTTTGTGAGTTTTGGTGGACAGTAGACACAATTATCATTCATATTTGTGACGATCCGACAATTTTTGTTGCCATCATTAAAATTTATGTTCAAGGAAACAGAAATAATTAAACACCCACGTTTTACATTAAAATGATTTTATTTTTATTAGGGTTACACTGAGTGATAATAAGCCTTTTCAAATTCTCATAGTCAAAAGCCTCCGGTTCTGTGCCTATAGATGTGCATACAGATATTTTAAGACACATCTTTCTACATTGTACAACGTAGTTGGACCAAACTTGAAGAATATTGAAAGTAGCATTGGGAGGATGTTTATTTAATTCAATAGTTTTCTTCCTACTAATTTTATCGGGAATGTTACACGTTGTCGAACATCAGCGATTACATTGCATTTTTTAATAATTGATCTCTAAACTATTCAGCTCCCTCACCCGATGTTTACGACAAGCCGATTTCAGTATTTTTTAGAATTTTTAACGCATTACACAACTGCTCAACCACAGTTGTAAGGTGAATAAAAGATTTTGATAAGACAAAAGTCTTAGTTACATCTAACAAAAATGTTCTTTACAATGAGGCTCAAAATCAACTTTGAATAATTTTTATTGCAGTTGAATCATTCTTTATTAAATATAACAAAAATCGTTTTTCCCTCATTGTTACCTGAACAATAATACTTTGCATCAAGACAAGTCCCTTTCCAGTGTTATAATTAATATCTTTTTCGCCAAACTCAATACGATACACATAATACTCGTTAGCTCATGTTTTGCGCAATGTGGAGTGGCTGAAATTCTTTCACACAACGTTATCATTGCTATTGTTAAAAGGTCGTATAAAAGAGTGGTGTACAACATATAGCTGAAATCAGTATGTTTCAGTTATGTTTCTATGATAACAGTATTATGACTTCTTACACTGTTCTGTTAGACCAAGCTCTCCGCAAATGTCAGAATCATTCTCTAAGTAATTCAAACATAAAGAAACTAGCTGAGAATAAACAAAAAAAGAAACAAAGCTATGTACACAGCTGTCTTAGATAAATAGACAAAAATATACATTAAAGTCTTATAAAAATAGAAAGAGAGGAAAACAAAGAAAGTTTTTTTTTGAGAACAAAATATACGAGCGACGGAAAGGAGTCAACTTAGCGCTGAAGTATAAGAATCCGAAATTATTGGGAAAAGTGGTTGAGGGAAGGAAAGTACTAAGCGACAGGTGCAAATATGCTTTGTTGTTCAAAACTTGCTTTCCTGACGTAAGCAAAATGATACACAAGATACTGTATACTAGAATTCTCTACCTGAAAAATGACATAATTGAGCGATTGCCTTTTTGTTCGTAGTTTCATGCGATTCAATTAAAATTATGTATTATTATTTAACCAAATTTGTTAAGAAACCTGTGAGTGTCTGTTATATGTATGAGTTATTTAAGAGAATAGATAACTCTAATGTTACATAACAGTAACTCTAAGAGTACATAACTCGAACTGCTTCATAACTCTAAGGAGTTTTCAATGCGTCTGGGATTGGTAATTATATGAGGCGATGTACTTAATTCTAACATGTACCTTCTGGTTTTTGGAATGAAAGATGATTTATAGTGTAATGTTACATAAGATCACGACCACCAGGGTCCAAAACAAACGATAACCAACAATAACAAATCATAAGAAATGCTACAGCCAAACTTTAATGTTAATCACAAAGATAAGTAGAAATTAACTTTAAAAGAATAAAGAATACATCTTTAACAAACTGACGAAGATAATCAAAGAAATAATGACAATGACTTAGGCGAAACGTAATTAACTGACAACTAACCCAGTAGATTAGGTAAAAATGTGAAAGCCAAGGACAGAGAGAAGAAACTATGAGTGGAGTAAAGAAGAACACTACAAAGCCCAACTGGATACAAAACCAGCAAGAAGAATAAGATATGCTCTACACGAGACAAAAGAAGAATTCAGACAAGATGAATGGATCATAACAAGAAAGCCCAGAGTAATGATGAAGCCTAATGAACTAATATAAATAACTATGCCGACAAAGAAAGCTTATAAAGTAAATAAATGAGATAATGAATAAAGGTCAGGAGAGTAAAATAAAATTAGTAAAAGTATAAATTAACTGTGTATCTGGAAGAATAATAAAAATGAATCATATAGACCAGCCTTGTTAATAGAGCAAATGTAGGGATATTAATTATCGAATGATGTTAGTAAATACTGTTTAAGAATGGGTAATAGAGACAGAAGGGTGTATAATAAACCTATTCTAATAAATAACATTAGTAATACTATAATAATGTGAAATAAAAGACATTGAAATCACCATAAAACAAACACATTGTTGTCAAACCAAGATAGGAACCATAACCTCACTACATGTGAATTATGCATCTAAAACAAGAGAATTCAGTAACTAAATGCCTAATAATCTAATTTCTGTTGGAGGGTAATAAACCTAAATGTTAAAAAGGTAGGACCAACACAAAATTAATGCATAGGAGAAGTAGAATTATATTGTAATTAGTATAAATACAAACAATAAGTTAGACATTCTGAAGTTACCTAACAAATCTTACAAAAACTGTAACAATAAGGTATAAAAGAGATGAGACATTAGTGTCAATAGAACCAACAAGGTTCACAGTCACTTATGTAATGTAAACCAATTGTAATTAGATTAAAATTATAACAAGATAATAGAAATTAGACATACTGGTATCTTGACACCAGATGCAAGAAATTTTATTGTATTAACAGAGAAGGGTGATATACTATTACCAATCAAATGATGGTAACACCTTAATATAATTACTATTACTATAGTTAACTGCATGGAAGTAGTATCGTCAAGGTCACACCGCTTACTTACAGCGTTGCCACTAAGCAACAGTTTCCCTTTCTTCCGAAAAATGCTACACTAGTAAGTAGGCCTACTTAATGTACAGAATATAACAAAGTGATTTTTAAATTAAATATTTACTTTGTTGTTATCAATAATTCATTCTTCCATTAAAATCATTTTTGTGCTTTAAACTGTTGAACATTCTAAAATCAATGACAATAGAAGACTGAAAAAACAACGATACATTTTGAAGGTTCATAGATGCCTACTGCAGAAATTGTATAGATAAAATTTAATGTTATTTAAAGTAAAAAACCTTTTTAAAATCTTACGAGTATCACACAGTTGTTCTGGTTTTGTAAGATAGTGTAATGTAAGGTTAACTTGCGTTTTACTGTATTTTTTAAGTAAAATTTTACAGGGAGAAAGTTTCTAATACATACATTAGAATACATTGTCAATAATTCTTAATAATAATTACATCACAATTAATACATTGTTAATAATTAATTAACAATGAATTTCCGTAACTTATACATAACATTCAATGCGATGCGTCAGCTATAGTTTGTTTGAACGAATTTTCATACGCAACCTGAGTCTTAAGCTTGCCCCATTTAATTATTGAAGAGACACCGCACTATTCGTGACTCTGAAAAATATTCTATTTTTATTTCCTGCACTGCTTATTAATAATTAAGTAAAAAAATTAGAACTATACTATAAGACGTTACATGCACAAGTAGCATAAAAATAATCGTATGTATAAACGTGAAACGAGTTGGATGTCTTAAGAAAATAAGGATAATTTTATAAACAACAAATACAAATGCGTCATGAAATAAATTTAAAATTCCTTATTCATATATTAATATATTATAAATCTTTAAATATAGAATTTAAATTTATAATTCTATATTTTATGAGTTGTCCTTACAAATTTCATAATTAAAATTTTCCTTATTTTATAAACTATAGAATTCCTTATGAGTATTATAAATAATAGTCAGTACTGTAACTGAAATGGGATTGGCTTTTGCCACAACAGCGACAAATTTGTTTACAGAAATTGCTCAGTCCTATTTAACTTTGTGCAACGGAAGAAAGGTAGTAGCGCGGCCAGTAAACATACACATTTTTGAGGGGAGTGTAAAATGACAAAGGCATTCATAAAAGTGTCAGACACCAATATTTACTGAAAAGGCATGCCGACAGGGTATACGCAATTTGCATACCAAATGTGTACATATACCTAACAGAACTTCAGAACCATATGGCTTAGGAACGACCGTGCAGAGAACAAAAATAGATTCATTTACAAAAGGGAAAAGACCGTGAGTATGAAAAAATTAAAGCGACAACAGCAGGCAAGGTCAGCGTTCTCAGACAACTGTCAGTCTGTAGGATAACCACCCATGAAGAAAACAGTAAAACTTTAAATAAGTAAGTTCACTGTACGGAAAACACAAAATAACTGACCTAATGGTACTTCGTAAAGTTAGGATGTGTATTGCTAAAAGCTTTAGATTCCAACATAAGAAAAACCAGCGCAGTATAAATCGTAGATTCAGAGAACTGCAAATCGTAACAAAAGAAGCCAAAGAAAGAGAAGAAACGCAAAGATAGAAATTCTGTAGATATTTACGCGACAACAAAAAATATGTTGCCGACTCACACAAATTTTTATAGCTCAAATACTGGCGCCCAGAATTTAACTGAGTAATGTTACCCACAACTAATTATTCCTGATAAAAAAAATTCATTTACGCGATACGCATAAATAAATTTGAAACGAGCAATATAAGGTGGATGTATGAAATTTGCTTTCGTAACACTGCTAAAATGCTACACACTGTACTAGCCGGCAACAACGCTGGGCGAGGGACGTGGAGGTGACAGGGAGAAGCAGTGAAAGTGAGTGACCTTGACGGTACTACTTCCATGCAGTTAACGCTAGTTTGTAAACGAGAATGATCACTAAAATGAAAAATAATTAAGAGTTAAGAGAAAAGATGTAACACCATATAGCGCTTTAAGTATAGGTGAACCCAAAGGGTATAATTCAGGGAATAATTGTGTCAAAACCACCAAAGGTAACTGCTAAAGGTTGTAATAGTTAATTCAGAGAAATGAGTAACAATATTTAGAACTAATTCAATAGTAATGAACAGACCACTGTTAAAACTAACTTGGGGGGTAATAGGCCTACAGGAGCCCAGCGTCTGATACTAAATATTATGTTATACAGAGTATCAGACTAAACCAACAGTAGTAAAATAACCAGATAGACGAGACACCAAGTAATGGTTAAGAGGTAACCAATATAAACAATGTATTATAAGATTAAAGCAGAATAAAAATTAAGGCCTAGGTGTACCAAACACAAAATATGTCATTAACAAAAATACACAAAAAAGGGTATTGATTAAGTCAGCCAATGATAACAAGAAGTTGAAGGGAAACTTTAAGAATAAGTGTGAAGTGTAACTAACTCTTAACACCTTCAATGAATAACATCATGTACATCTAAACCATAATGCTATCTGTACAGCAGGGTTTTACTCAATTTTAGAATTGTTATCATACATAACTGATTTATAATATAACTAAAGGACAGAAAGAGACTGAATAATCATCAATAACACTAACAGTGAAGTTAAATTGTAAATAATATAAAGTAAAATGAAAAATGTAATAGTCGTAAGTTGTGAAAATAAGTAATTATCAAACATAAACAAAATTATGGCTTGAGGGGTAACTAATTGATCTAGAGAACAATTGAAAACGATTAAGATGAGTCAATTAGAACTCCCAAGTACCATAAAAATGTTAAACGCATTTTAAATATGTGTGTAAATTGAAGAAAATATTTTCGTACTCTTGACATCAAAAACCGACGCTGACGGAAGCCGCCAGTGAGGTGTCATCGAGATTTCAACCAATCAAATTACCTATAGCGAGGCTTGGCCAACAAAAGGACGCCAACTAAGCGTCATTCTTATTGTACGATCGACTCAGGAAACAAGACGAGAGCTCTCGACGCCAATAAAGTAATTTTACCTAACCTGTGCGGATAGTAAACGTCATAGTCAGAGTTAATACGAATCAAAATGTCTAAAAGGCATTAATATAGTGATTTAACGAAATAATAAAGAATAGTGAAGGTGGGAATACGATTGCCAGAGTACAATCCCGGCAATCGCGGTATTATAAATAAAAAAGGAGTATAGTGGTTTGATAATCTTATTATAGACTTCAGAAGTGAACATAACCTGACACTGTATAGTATTACGAATAAATAATGAACTTTGAAGAGGCGTTAAACCTCATAAAGTCAAGTAACAAGTAACTAGGGATAAGAATTAACGAAATTTATTCGCTCTGATTATAAAAAGAGTGTCTACTAATTACACAAAGACAGTATGTTTTACTGAATCGATTAGGTTAAGTCAATGTACCACCATTTCATAACTTGTTGATCTGTTATTAGAAATAAGGAAATTACCTGATAAAGGATATCCAAAATAGTATTCTAGCGATTGTTGGACCTACTGAAGATGTTATAACTTTAGTAAATTTGAATTTTTTTTGTCAATTGACCACATAGATTTTGAATGAACTTAACTGGCATTATATTAGACTCGCCAGTCTAACCTAGAAGTTGACGCAAACCGTCTGTTTACGTTTTTATGAAAGTAATGAAAATGAGATTTTAGTTATCCAAGCTGACCAGTCTCCTATTAAACAATAATAATTGTTTTGTTGTGTTAACGTTTAGTATCTTGTAAGCTAAAAGAACCCATGTTGATTAAATTTATTGTAAACAAACATTGTGGAGTATTGCATACACATTCACAGATTGACCACCCTGAGATTTTAATAAGAGTTTGATAAAAATGAAAAAGTAATTGTAAAGTTTAACCTTCTTATGTTAAAGGTTCAATGATATTAATGGTCAGATTTCAACAAGGAATAAATTATGTTTAACTGAATAATTAGAGTTGGCCCGATTATTTCAAGTAGATAGGCATTTACAGGCTTGGCAGACGACATGCAACGGTTGGCAGTACAAACGGCGCCACGAATGATTTGAATTAATCTTGTTTCTTAGGGAAGCTGACTCACTTTACCTGATAACGAGAACATCACACAAAGTAAGTACCGTTATTCTAAATTGTTTTGATTACAGTTGGTACCAACGCCGCCGAAATTATCTACTAGTGAAGAGGAACCAAACTCTGTCCGACACTCAACATTCGACCAACGATGAACAGATTAAACCAGTAAAATAATCTTGAACACTTTACCTCAACGACTTTATAATAATAAATAAAAACAAAACCAATCATAAATAAATTTATAACAATTTAATTAATTACACTAAATCAAAACAATACTCGTACGGATCTAGTTACGTAACAAAATGACGCCAACAACGTGTGGCTTTTAAACCGTAGGAAATCAGACACGTAACAAAATGGGGCCCAACGTGGGGCTAGAGAGAGGAAGTTTAGTGCTATTTTTTGGATTTTAGCGCAAGATTATCTACTTTAGTGGCGACCACGATTAGATTAAGAAAATGTCAGAACAAACGAAAAACATGACCTTGAATGACATAATGGAATTCTTGAAAAAAATAGAGAAAAGTAGTAAAGAGGAGTTTAAACAAATGAAACAACAAATGAGACGACAGAAAATAGAAGCCCTGCAGGATAGGTTAAAAGAAACACAGAATCACTCAACCAACAAGTGAAACAGTGGAGAGAAGAATTAGACAATGATCGTAAACAGATAACAGAAGAAATACTAACGATAAAATTGGGGAACAATTAAATCTGCAAATGGAAGAATTAATAGATGACCATACAACGGAGAGTAAAGAAGAAATACCAAATGATGAAAACATAGAACAATTAAGTCAGGAATAGAAGATATTAGTAAAAAAATGGAAAATAAAGACGACACAAGTGAATTATTACCTGAAATAAACATAACAGAAACAAGGAGAATACTAAGCAACTAGAAAAGAAGACAAAGAAAATAAGAAGAATACATCCAACGAAGCCAATAAATATAAGAGAAAATTTGGAGATGATTAAGAATGGACTAATTGAGGTACTTAATCTACCAATTACTAATCGTAGAGAAATAATTAATTTAAAAAAATCATAAAAGGAGCTTCCTGGAAATTTTCGAAGGAATTCGCAATAAAACAGTGAGTAAGGACTTCAGAAAATTTATATTCAATGTAAATATACTTGAAATAAAAATACACGATAAGATATCAATGATACCACCGATAATTGATATACCATTAAAATATTTGTGTAGTAGACTAGAAGATAAAGTTATTGATTTCTTGGATTTCGTTGTCCATGACGTGTCCGTTACTTAACTAAATATCACTAATGTTTGACGACTCGGAACACTAAGTTTTTTATAAGTAAAATCGTAGATTTACCTTACAGCCTAAACCGGCTTTCACTTTTAGAAGGCTTCATCAGAGGCTGCCGTAGGTAGCGCTGTCCGTCTTGTTGGCGACGGGATAGTTTTCCGAAAGATCAAAACACAAAACAAATTCGATCTACCCGGTGTATACAAGCTAAATTGCTCAAATTGCAATAAATTCTACATAGGCCAGACAGGACGTAGCTTCAAACAGAGATACATTGAACACACAAAGGCACTCCACACCACTACAGAATCCACCTTTGCAAACCACCTCATTGAAGCAAACCACACATATAAAAACATCGACAATAACATGAATATTCTACACGTACACACAAAAGGCCCAAAACTAGACACTCTAGAACAATTAAAAATATACAAACACACAAAAACAAATAAAAACGACATCCTAAACGAACAGACACAATTCAAATCGCACACATTATTCGAACACATCTCACCACACACACACAGCATCGATCTTTCGGAAAACTATCCCGTCGCTAACAACAAGACGGACAGCGCTACCTACGGCAGCCTCTGATGAAGCCTTCTAAAGGTGAAAGCCGGTTTAGGCTGTAAGGTAAATCTTTACGATTTTACTTATAAAAAACTTAGTGTTCCGAGTCGTCAAACATTAATGATATTTAGTAAAGTTATTGATGTATACCCTAATGCAAGTGAAAATTTTATAGCAGAAAAATGGCAGTACCCAGAGATATTTATTAGCAGTAGAGAGTTATATTATAAGAACAGAAATAATTCTGATCACAATAGTAAGCCGAACAAGTGCAAATGAAGTAAATGACCACGGTTAAACTAAGCACTGACACATCGAGAAAAGGGACGGATTTTTTGGAAATAGACAGAAGCAAATCAAATAAGAAAAAGAAACAATAATATATTAAACTAATGAAAAGAAGACAAACAATTAAGGGTATTTAACTGAAACAAGACATTAAAAATAAGAACAATGATGACTAATTGACAAACATGATTAAAATAAAAACGAGTTTAATAATAACAATTAGGACAGCTACTATTTAGAAATTTTTAGAAATGAGAGGGATAAAAAAAGGAAAAAGAAACGAATAACATCGGTCCCCAGAAAAGATGGCATGAATAACAGCAGAAGTAAAGAGAACCAAGAACAAATATCAAAAGGGGCTTACCCACTATCCTTAGCAGAAAAATTGTCTTATACAGAGCTACAGAATATTCGAATAAATCGATAAAGAAGGAAAGTATTCCCAGATCTGATCAACAACCGAGTGATTAATCCCAGAGTGTTTTTATTAGTCACAAATCTACATTATTTCTTATTAGTCATCCTTGTTAAAGTTTTATAGGATGATTGTTTGTAGAGATAAGCTCCAGCAATCATTTACCTGAGCAGACGGTACGTCACTCTGAACTTAGAAGATGTAGAATGGACAGCAGAGTAATGGAGCCGAAAGTGCCCTTCCGATCTGTATCAACTCACATATTAGGGAAATTAAATATTCCAGGGATGAAACACCAGGCAAAAGATATATCAGATTAGCGATCACGATTTTAAAATGGAAGAAATATAGCAGACAGAAGCTCAATTAAGTAAGAACAGACAATGACCCAGTTCCGCAGAAGGGATAGCAAGGAAACTGCTCTTGTTATATTATAACATCTTAACTTGTGTTATAACGTAGGGAACCCGCGTTAATTGGTTATGCCAATTATACAGGCTGCCTTTCGTTGTGACGAGCTGAAAATTAATCCAACAAATAATTAATCTTTATAATTATTTATTAATCTTTCAAAACAAGAAAACTTTTAGTTTAAACATTTACTATTTTGCTATAACCAGTGTTATTTGATTACAGACTACATGTTACATATAATGTCTGTCTTTTAAAGTCTTAAAAGTGGTGAGTTAAATTGTCTTTTGTGGGCAAATATTTTAGTAACTCATAACCATGGAAGACAAGTCTCCATGTCACCTGGTTTTCAGTATTTGCTGCAGAATTGGTTCTTCGGTCCTCGTGCGTTTCCTGAAGGTCTGTCGTTGCCGTAGTATCCGGTGACGGTGAAGTTCCTGAAGTCTGTTATATCATTCGGGCTGAAGTACTCTCATCTTAGGCGACTGTAGTAATTCTTGTAGGATACTCTCATCTTAGACGACTGTTGTAATTCTTGTAGTTATAATAAATAAATAGAAAGTTTGTTTCACAGTAATACACTTCACATGATTATAGATTAGTTGAATATCACCTTCATGTTTGTAGTAATGTATGAATTACATAGTTTGTTATTTATTCATTGAGAGAGAGATGTCATCGCCGCACAAATTTAGTTATTTAAATATTCATTGAACCAACCATTCACATAATTATACACGCGTCGCGAAACAACGCTGTACGCAGCTTACGGCGTGAGCGCTCCATTGCAAGTGGGCAAAAATAGTTAGGGGGAGAGTAGTAATCTCGCGACAAATACTAGTCAACATAAAAGTAGTTCCATGTTTCTAATTTAATTAAAGGACTAAAGTTTGATTAAATAATAAAATAGAGATATTCTTAGTTACAGACGTTATCAAAGTACATTACAGTGGTCTTATTTAATTATTTAAATAGTAACAAAATTTACAATTATATTTAGTTTGTTTAGGGGTCAGAAAACAAGTTAATTCTGGTCAGTGCCTGTATATGCAGGATTAATTAACAAGCTTTACCCTTTCTGTACAATTGTATCCCTTTTATTTTATTATTATACTTTTTATTAAATATTATTATTATTTAATGATAGCAATAAGATTTAGTTTAAAATGTGAGATTTTATTAAAATTTTAAAATTTCTCAGCTTATACATTAACAATTTAATTAATTAACATATTTTTATTAATGAAATCGTCACAATATACAGGACCATATATGCAAAGGGGAATAATACGTATGAAATAACAACACCCAAAACCAATAAAATAAGGGGGTGTACAACCAAACCGAGTTAAAACAATATTTTGAAGAGTAATTTGGAAGGAAACATTTTTTTAAAAGGTCACAAATTATAGCCAATTATTTCAGTAAAATTATAACATTAATTACTGAAATGAATCGACTTAAAATGAAGTATTATATAACACGATATTCTACCATTACATAAATTAGGTCTCAAACGTAAACCATTGTAAGACCATGATAGAGAAAGAACAGAATAATAAAATATCTAAACAAATTGTATGCAACCACTGTAATAAAACTAAGAAACATTAGAATAAGAGACCTGTGTAAATTAACAATAGCAAGAGGTAATACAGTTAACTGCATGGTAAATGGGAAAAGATAGGACTTATATTCCAAAATGCAGTAACAAAATGTAAAAATAATAAATTCAATTGTAAAGACTATAACTGGTCTCTAAAGACTAAAAATGCATAACATTAAATAATAATATTGATTTACGATGATTAAGAAAGTCAAGTAGAGCAATTAAAGTATTAGAAATAATGAAACAAAAATGTACTGTAGAAACAACAATGACCAATGGAAGCCAGTATATAAGGTTATGTACCCTGGTACTGTTATAAGTCATAAAAAATAATTAGAAACTTTTGTGGATTCCCTGAATCACAGTTAAAAGAAAATACTATCTATGAAGTAGTAACTAAGAACAGTATAACTACGTAATAATGATTATAACATAAGTTATAACAAATAACAATAGAAATATGGGACACAGAACTCTGACAGAAATTGTGACTGAAAAGAATAAGATTATAATATAAGATTATTTAAATAAACAATGTTACAGAAGTGATGCTAGAAGCAGTACAATTAAAAGAAAGTTCTAGTAATCTAGATGTTTATAAATAATAAAGATAAGTGATGCTAGAAGCAGTACAATTAAAAGAAAGTTCTAGTAATCTAGATGTCTATAAATAATAAAGATAAACAGTAGAAAACAAAGAAACCAAATTACTTGTATTGTACCCTCAGAGTACAAATTCTGAAATTAATGAATAAAAAAAATGAGTAATAAAGACAGTGTTAGGAGATCAACTATATTGTAATAGTTGAAATAGATCATGAAGAACATATTAGGATTATTAACTGATCAAAAGAGAATTGTATTATTGAAATAAGTTTGAAACTATACAGTCAATATCCTAGGCCAAAGAAGCCAAGCTTCATTGTTAATAGTGTTTATAAACAATACAATGTAAAGTTAGGTAATAAGAATATTAAAAGAAGGGAGACAGGTTTATAAAGAACAATTGAAAATAATTGTCTGACATAAAAACCCAGAATTAGTGAAGTCTGAGATTAATGATGCTCATACTAGAATAGGCCAATCTGCCTAACTAAGTTATTTAGAATGTTGATTAGAAATAAGTATTTGTTTATGTTATGTGTAGTATTGTAATAGTGAGAAGTCATAGACAAAAATTGTTAATAATAACTAATTACAGTAAAAGAAAGTAATAATAATAGAAAAGAGTAATTAAGAGGTAATAACTAATGTTATAATTTTATTTTTTTTCGTTAATAATGATAAAACTCCTATAGTATGGGATATTCAATTGTTCGTCTCAGAAAGAGCTGAGCAATGGTAATAATGAAATGAAAATTAGAGCACAGACAAGGGAACAGCATTAATTATAAAGATTTACTAGTTTACAATCCCTTAGGCATAGTAATGTAAACCAATTTTTCATAATTTTAAACGCCACAAAAGGACGCTTTGAATGCGTCTCTTTTGCCGAGAAATACCGAAGAAGTACGGAAATTACGAACATTGACCAATCAGCGATCGTCATCGAGCAGTCGAAGCCAATTTTGGACAGAATGCACAACACAGTCCATCACAGTATACCGATGAGAAAGCCACGTAGGTCTAGAGACCAACAATTGTAACGTCACAGAACGCTCCATAAAGGAAATTATTTGCATACCAATTTATCATAAGAGGAAAGTGAGGTGAACAGTATCGAACCCAAGTAATCCTAAAAATTTTGTAATATTGTCTAATAATTAATACCATTAACTTGAAAAAACGACCAGACTATGACTAAGACTAAAACCCCATATATATTATTTAAGTGAAGAACAGTGTAAAACCAATAATATACTATAAGAGAGACAAATAATATCAGAAACAACCAAAATAAGGTCATTAATTATTAAGTTTTGTCACTCTGAATAGGGTATAAAAAACTATTCCCAAGGACCCATCACAAAAAGCAGTCATTTTGACTTAATGATTGCAAAATATTAACAAAAATAAAAGAAAAGGGTACAATCCTGTAGTGTATTATGAAAACAAACATACTCAGTTGAAAACAAGCTCAATTATTAAAGAATTTGACTTATGAGAGTGAAATTTGTCACACCAAGAAATAGAATCACTTATGCAAACCAATATGATGCTAAGTAAGCTTACAATAAAAATAATATGTATCAGGATAAACCAGGTATCACAAAAGATAGACAATATAATAAACTCTCAGTGTATACTCAAAAAATCCCATATATAATAAGGAAAAAAGACTAATTATTGTATTTTAACAGTGACAACAACTTAGGCCATAGGCATGGACCATGTAAAACTGAACTTATTTATTTATTATATGTGTTAAACTTTATTTATTTTGTTATAGAAAGATGATAATATTATGTATTAATGTTGTAGAAGAAACCAAACAGCTTCACAACAATTTTTTAGTTAAAAAATTGAATTTTTATGGAAACATTCCAAGGTAAGAGTTGTATTTTGTGTTATTTTATTATAGTTAATTTATTCAAAAACCAATCGTAATTAGTATCATTAGATTCAGTTGAAAGCAGAGAATCCAAATATAGTAAGGGCATGCAGATTGTAAGTAGTTATGTAAAATTGTTTGACAAATACCAGAATAATTTTTGTAATATCCTTAGTGTGAAGAATAAGAAATGTTTGTTCTAAAGCTTCTACGGAAGTAAAATTTGTTCCATGAGGTTCCATTTCATTATTCTTGAACGTTCTAGAAGGAATTTTTACACAAATACACCGGAAATTCATGTCAAAAAGCTAAAACAATGAGCCTTACAGAGTGTAAAAGGAAGACCAAATTCGACCGAAAAACACTTCATGCTTTGAATCCAGAAGAGACACATCACCCACGACACTGATCATCACACCCGAGGCGAAACTGAAGAACGAGAAGTCGACGTGAGAACGCAGAAAGGCTTTTCCCGTACATGGACAATAGACTGACTTAACCTCTACAAGAGTATACGCCAATGTGTTGCTGAAATAGAGCAGCAACACGGCACATTTAATAGAACACACGCAGCCAGAATATCAGCGGCCCAGGAGGGACCAAAATTTTAATAGAGAATCAATTCTGCTGTATTCGCTAAGACAAACTGACTTTGACAAATCCCAATAACGTTACATACACAAAGCCTATTTTTCAACTGCAGGAGGAGAATCAGCGCTGTGGCGGCTAATTTACAAACCACGCGGACAGCTGATTGTCGGCGGCGGTATTCAAGCGTACATTCACTGCAAAATTTTTTTACAAAAGTGCGGAAGTTTTAAAAACCGTATTTTGACTTTCAAATAAAATCAGTGCACAAGGAACGTCAACACGAAGAGGCGAGATTGAAAACGAACCCGAGAGAAGTGTCCAGTGTGTGAGATAATTACCCATCGGAACGTGAGTTGTTCAAAGTTAAAGTCATTTTTACCTGGTAACATTTGTCACACAGTTGTACTACACATGCCACACACCTTCAAATCACTTAAATATTGTAAAGCATCTTATTGATCTGTCTTGGTAGTTCAAAGGAGTCACGTCCTGAGTATAAAGATTTTTCATACATTAAACTCATGCTTTTCAACTGAGTAAAAATAAAATATTTGTTAGCCGATACTTGATTGGAGAAAAAACTTGTCAATAATAACAATTTATTTTTTGTAACTGTGCAATTTTATTTTTTTTCACGAATGTTAGTCCTTCAGACGATTTTTTAAGATTCATTAAAACATACTTTATTTTTTCAAACTCAAACTGTCTTGTTCACATTTTTTTCATAGAATTAAACTAACTACTAAGAATTCAAAATTTTAATTTTAATAACAATTTCTTGGAACAAAAGATTCCAAGTGGCGCCCACAAACACATAGTAGCTTGAGTTGTTATGCAGGACGACATCATCGCAGAGGATCCAGTCATCAGTAAGTAATAAAAAGTGCGCGGAGTGTAACGCCCGACATATAACAACACGACAACACAAACACGACTCCACATCCATTTCTCTTCATTATACAATGAAGAATTAACTTCGTACAGCTGACCGGAGGAATCGTAACCTCAAAAGTGAAATTGAGGTTAGATCGGTAGTAAACAAAAAGTCGAGTTAACCTAACTTCAAGTGAATCTTTACGGAATGTGTGCGTATAGGCTGTGAATAAAATATTAATAAGAAATTAAAGTTTAATTAAGGAAAAGGGCCCAACAAGCAAGTATAGTGAATTTTTAAACAATAACGTACTATAGTGAACTTAGAAAAATTGTACACATTTTGAACTTGAGTAAACACTTGAAAATTATTTAATCACTTTAACACTTTTAATAACTGGCACTATTTGATTTTTAATGATTTATTTTAAATGAATTAATTGGTTTTATCCAAATATAACGCTTTCAATAAGCAAGATAACCAAACTTAGTAACGTTCACACACGGATATAATCCGAACTTTATAATTTTATTTCAACCATAGATTTAAGTAAATAACAATAGTTATTAATATCTTGTTATATTTTGTTCTTCTAAATAGACATTTTCGAGACTATATCATGGTCAAAAGAACCCTTATAAATTAATAATTTTAAAACTACTGTTTGCCATTTTAACGTTTTGTATCCAAGCTAATGCTACCAACGTTAAACACGGAGATTGTCTCTCAGCCGGGTCAATCCATTTAACTTATGATTTTATTTGTTATTAAAGTTTGAAGAAAGTTTTTATGAATAGAAAAAATGATAAAAAAGAATGTTAACGGAAAATCAAATGTGTTTGAATTCTAATTAGTAGTTTTAGTGACCGTATGGCCTTATTTGAAACTCGTAATGGTACACCTTCACAATTCATGTTGGTAGCAATTATTATGGTGAATTAGTGGCACCAAAATTCAAATAATTCAATAAGAAAATTATTTAATTTGTGAAACCAGCTGATCATTGAAGGGTGTTTTAAAAGTTTTTGAGTGGATTATAATTATTTAATCAAGAGGCAGAACTCATAATTTTTTTGTAACCTGCAAAGTATTTTAAGGTTAACATTATCTTGTATCCACCAGGAAACACTCTTAAACAACAGTTCACAATTTTAATTTATTTAGCCTGAATAAATTAAGATTTAGAAATAACAGTGCCTAACAATATTGAATTTTTATTTTTGTCTACCACTCAAGAGTCAACAGAAATACTTAAATGAAGGGGAACTATATCATATTATAAAATCAAAACGTGAGTAACTAGAGTTACCATTCAGTTTAGCTTGTACCTGTATTTATTTAGCAAGAAAATACCACAAAAAGATAGGTTAACGGCTTCTAAGGTCTACTGAACGACTACCAGCAGGAGTTTCATCAACACTGGTAAATATTTTGTGAATTCGTGTCACACAGCACCATTGTTTACATTGCAGATTTTCTACAACTCACAGGTGGCGTTTACACAGCAAGATGTCAACCTTAACTACAATACATAATAAATTATTCTGGAATCATTCAGAATTGGCGCTCAACAACCATTAAACTTAATCAACATAATAATATTTTCAAGAAAAATTTAAATCAAACGCAACATAAACTTTTCACAACAAAACAATCCAAATTTTAAATAATTTTTCTGTTTTATTGCATCGATCTAGAAGGGAGAATTCTGTAGACTTATAATAGTCATAAAACATTACTCTAAGTAGGTAAGCTGAAAATTATCGCAGCATAGTAAAAATTGATCATTATCGTTTTTACGCGAATGACTGATTTGAATATTTTTAAACTCACATGCCAATTAGTGTCATAGTATAAATATTAGATAAATTTATTCTTGCTATATTTTACCTGTACAATTGAGTGACTAATTCACATAATTTCAAGAGGTTAGTATGGTACTTGTGGTTGCAATAGACTTATTACTTTCTAAACATTTTGGTAAACTATTGCTACAGTTATTGGCTTTGCATTTTGGTAATAGAGTTTGGCAATTTTTGTGTCTCGTGTACCTTATGAATTGTTTATCATTGTACACACTATTCACAGGAGAAACGTTTTGGCGTTATCCTGGGGTTCTGTATGCATAGACCTAGAAAAGTATCCTCTTCACTTCTTCTAACCTTCGCTGAGTTTTTAGGCCTAGTGGTGGCTAGCTCCTCATTCAAAATTTTGTTTCTTTCTTTGTTTTCTGTTAAATTTTGTGCAGCAATTTATATGTAGGCCTAAATATTATTAAACATTGACGAATATAAATGAAAATGTTTATATCAATAGGTAATGAGTTGTAATATAAATAACTTCAATGGGTGAAATGACAGTAATATACTAAACGTTAATGTAATAGTAACTTATAACTTAAGGAAAAGGGCAAGATTTTATACCGTTTAAAACAAAGTGGCTTAAGGTAGTGTTGAACTGCAAACGTCGATTGCGTCTTTGCAGGATATGTCGGTCGGTTAGGCCACTTAAAACAGGTTTAGGTAGGTTACGTCTGCTATCTAAAACTGAGACAAAATAGAGGTTTATTATGTTATAGTACCCAGAAAATAAGGGAGGGGTAGCATGCTTACTCACTCATGGCTGAGGTAGTTATGTGATGTAGTCAGTGAACTGTAAAGTCACTTGATATGAAGTAAATTTTATTTTACGGCTGTTTTAAGTTAGACCCTTGTAACCAATATGGAAGTAAATTAGACATTATATATTTGTCCATGAGACTGTTAGATTAAAAGGTTTGTTAATATGTTTGAATTGTATAAATAAAAGTAATATCGTCCGCTTTTTACATGTTTTTCTGGAGATTTTCAGCCAAATATTTTGTTGTTTCAAAATCAGAGTATAGAAAAATAAAATATTGACGACATTCATATAGTTTTTAATCACTTTTCTATAAGAAGAATTATTACAATGACGATGATAACATGAATAATAAAAACATTCAAATGAAAATCTAAATTATTTTTCGTTGGAAACCAACTCCCACGGTAGATTTGAGTTTTATCTAAAAAAAAAAAAAACTCTTCCTCTCATAGAAGAAAGTCCATTCCAAAACCCAGTTTTGTTACTTCAAGAGGGTACAATTTGTTTTTCGACCTCCTAAGCGCTGACCTAGAATCGTTTCACAGTGGGTCTACTTCTGATCTTTGCAATTGTGTTAAATGATATACTATCTCCCTTAACAAAAAAATATTTGCGGTTTTTCTTTTGATGTAGAATTTCCTGTACGTTATTTTCCATGTAATTAAAATGGTTTTTGTGATTTGGGATGTTGACAGTGATTTTTCTATTACTTTATTTTCTTCTTCTCATCAGTTTAGAGGTTAGTAATTTCTTCCGTTTCGTAAACAGTCTCTTAATCTCCTTCTTCCTTTTTGAATCTTATCCATGTACTCTTATTTGGTACATTCCCTGTCACTGCGCCACTGTACTCCCCAGAATTTGTCTCTTATTTTTCTATCTGTATCACACAAAAACCTTCAAAGCACGACGTTTTGCGCGTGTCTACAAGTTACGTAATATTTCCTATCTAGATTGGTCGTAACCCTAAATCGGCGTTAGTCGTGGTCATAGTTGCGGTCTTATCAGCCGCCCGTTAAGTGTTCAATACACTTTCGTCCTCCACCAGCAGGAGGCAGGATAGTTAGAAAGGCCAGGATGAATATTCTTGACATATTCGTTTTCATCGTTCACTATGGAGGTTTGCATTTTTTTATTTTTATTGAGTGTACAACTGTGAATCAACGACGAGATAAGAAGTTGTTGTGTCATTAGAAGTAAACACGTCACGGTCTGATGTAACGGTGCAAAACAATTAGTGCATATTGTTGCACCATGGAACAGTAATCTCAGCTATGGTGCGGCTGTAATTAAAAGCTAAACGTGCCAACGATTGTTAGCTCAACACAAGTTTGTGTTACTAAAATATAAGAAATTTTTGTTTTAGTCTTCCCCTCAATCGCGGAGCAAAACAACTTGTTAACAAGTTTTTTCTTATTGAAATTAAAACACACTTTGTCTGTGAATTTTGTAAAGTGCGGTTTAAGAATATTAATGCCTTGGTCTTTAAATTATTTTTAGTCAGAAAGCAATTTGTCTGTACATTTCAAGTCGAAAACAATTCTCTAGTTATACATTAGAGTTTGTTGAAACATATTTTTTGACCATGTCCATTATTTCTACAAACATCGTGAGTAATAAATCACCACAATTAACTGATGCAGATGACATTAATATAACGAAAATATCAACTGTAAGTCTTAAGAAACTCTAAATTTACTTGAAAAATAACGACAAAGATGGGGAAAAATTGTGGGGGAAACAAAAATAACAACAGAGACATGTTTAATTAGGAGTTTTTAAAATGAAACAATAGAAAACTATGATCTTGATAGAGTGAATGACGTTTCTACATGGAAGTCAATCTACCTCAAGATGGGAATAACAAATCAGTTATATAAGGAACTGATCCAACAAAATAAAGCATAGTACGCTCTTATATTTACGTTGAAATCTCGAGGCCTCCACCCGAACAGCAAAGTCAATACCTATAAAGTTATAATAAGGCGTTAACAGCATATATTTAAAAATAGGTCTTAATTTGAACGATTGAAAATTACCTAACTGATTTTGAAAGAAAAGTTGTAAGGAGAATATTTTGATCAAAACAGATTTCAATAAATTTTGATGTAGGTTTTTGTGACGTCTTTTTATGACCGGACATTTTAATGATTCTTTTCTCAGCTTTCGTACAGTGGAGGCAAGACTGAAGTGTCAGCAGTACGCAGTTTCATCATCAGCAGACAAGTTCATCTCAAGGTAAATATGGCAGTTTGAGTCATCAGTGCCTTCGGAGGCGTGGGTTTGTATACCCCACCATCCCATTTCATTCCATTTATATTTGGTGTTTGCTTGTCAGTGACTGCATCAACAAAAGTATAATAATTACAAAGTACTTTAGGTTGAACAACGTAAATTCTTCCAATGAACGGAAATGCTAGTTACCACATTACAAAAATTTCTACACCCACTTCAATCTCTATGACCATAGGCAAATAGATTACATACTAATATTAAGTTATATAGGTACTGTACGAATGTTATTATACACAAATTATGATTCGATACAGTCACTCCTTATTGACATTTGTTGCATTACGAAAAAGTCGCTGGACGAGTCGTGATGTCAAAATAGACAAGCAGAGACTACCTAAGGGAGGGATTGAATCCACAATGGAAGGATATAGATTTCTTGGATGACCCCAGAAGAGATTGCAGAAGAACGTATGTGAAAACCCGATAAACTTCTAAAATTTTGAAAATAATTAAGTATGGTAGGGTCTCTTGTCCTACCGTCTTTAGTTGTTCGTTTTGTTTAATGACGTGGATCTGGCACCAAAGTCTTTGGCCATGTCTTTTGTTTTTGAGGAATTTCATATCTGATGTTCGGATTCTTTGTTTTATTTGCCTTTATTGTTGTTTACATTTTACTCAGTAACCACAACAACCAGACACAAAGTTTTGTCTTGTAGACTTGCGTCGCGAATGTCTACAAGTGTCTTTGTTAGTACTCGACATATAGCTGAATACTTATTGGGTCCGTTGGCAAGGACCCTATCACATTTAAAGGTGACAGGATGGCCGAGATGCTGAAAGTAAGAAAGTTGCTCCAGCGATTTATCTCTTACAACTATAATAATAATAATAATAACCAGCCTGTGTCCCACAATGAGCCACTGTTTTCTCTTTGCCGCTGGTACCCTACCGCCATTATATTCTGTTACTATTGTATCCGAAACCATATGTTTGTTCTTGGAGATCGTATCAGTTGCAGCAATCAGTATCAGATCGTCCGCAAATAATGGTATGTTCCAGTGTTTATTTACTTTTATCCCTCGTGGAGCCATGTCCTGCGATTCTTTTGTCATTTGGTTAATGTGAGTATTAAAAAGTGAGCATGATAGGCCTAAGGGTACTCTTATATTAGACCTGTTTTTATAGATTCAAAAGTACTATAAATTGCTATAATTATTTCGTATTTGCACTACAATATTTAAATGCATTTAATTAACTGCATTATAATTATTTTACTAATGTTTAATTAAGATTTAATTATAATCTACTTTGTCTTGAGAAGGTGTTTTAAGTTGTTGAACAGTACGTATATTACTCTGACGTTGGGAAACAGGTATTTTAAATTTACTTTGGAGAGGGTCTGTAAATAATGTAGTATACTGCAGTCAAACTAAACGGCTAATTCAATTTAAAGTTGGTGTTTGTTATTTGAAACAATTAAAGTTCTCATTAGAATTGTCATTTACAGTAAACTCTCAGTAAACTGTACAGTGTTTGGAGGACAGTAAATCTTTCCGCGCTCACTGAGGTTATTACTGAGCTTAGACTATGTGTTTCTTTTGTGTCCCTTACCAATGTACTGCTCTCCTGGCGTTTAAGCTTTCCTCAGCAGTAACCATACACCGCGCAGTCACACATTTATTGCGCATTTCATTTTATTTAAGTGTGTATTTATCCAGAGGTCGATGGGTTTGGAAAATAGCGGCATGCGTATGAATAACGCCGAAAAATTTAGAAACCCTTAAATTATATTCAAGTGAATGTTTTAAAACATAGGGCTAAAATAAAACCAAAAGGTAATGCGTTCGGAGCTAGCATATGACATTAGCAGTGACCATATGCATACCTGACATTGAACAATTAAAAAAGTTGATACTTGGTCAAGTGTCCTATTGATGTAACAATTGAATAAGCTTTGTTTACGTTTTTAGTAAGCTTTGTTAAATTTCTAGATTTTACGTTTTCAAAACGATGTCAAACCTTTCAGAATAATGACTCATAACACAGGTGCATTGATATTAAATATAACTTTTGTAATTTAATCAGGTCGATTAGTATTAAATTAAATATTCTAGAAACGATGGAACTTTTTCAATTGAATTCTGTTTAGAATAACGTCACTATTTTAATTTGTTTTTATGGCTAGTGCTATAGTTACTATGGTAAGGAAATTACTTACATATATTTTCAATAGGTATTTGATCAGTGACACTGTTTATTATTTCGGAATATACTGACACTGTTTCCACCCCTATGCTTACAGACATTATGGTCCAATTTTGTCTACCATTAACAAAATAAATTGTCACAGAGTAGGCCTATATTGTCACTTGATAGCAATCTTAAGTATGTGTAATTGTATTTTCATATTTTCACGTTTTTCCAAAGCTTTACCCAAGTCTCTCACCATTCAATAACCTGACTACACAAACACTGTAACTAAGTATCCCCCAATTCGAGATACTGGTTTACGGTATATTCTGATTTTTACAAAGCCGTTTTCTACCGTGACGTACTTGTCTTTTACCTTCTGGCCTGCAGGCGACAACCTGGTTGATTATTCTGTTTTCCCATTTTATTAAGTTTGTACTTGTTCCTTCTATTTTGTTGTCTCTTCTTCCGATTTCTCGTTTATAGAATGAATAATTATTTCTGCCCTGGTGTCCTCATTTCGTACTTAATCCGCGAGTGTACAACGTTTCACTTTTCTTAAACAAAAAACATATAAATCATATCTGCAGATTGGATTCTCGTATGATTTGATTTGTCAGCATCTTCTTGACATCATGTTAAAAATAATGTTTAGTATTCAACATCGTTTTGTTCCTTGACACGCTATTAATTGAACTACATTTTACATTATACGAACTTGTTTTCATATTCATAACTAATATTTCATCTAAGCAACTGCAATTGTGATGCCTGTTTTGGGGGATGTTTATTTATGACATTTTTAGAATTTACTGCATCTTTCCCACAAAAAGCCATTACTGGTTTACGGTATGTTCTGATTTTTACAAAGCCGTTTTCTACCTTTACGTCGTACTTACCTTTTACCTTTTGCCCTGCAGGCGACAAACTGGTTGACTATTCTGAATTGAATATGAGTGGCTTCGTTTCCTTTTAACTGTAATTAAAGTTGTAATTATCGATTTTTATCTAATGTCAGTTATTCTGTTTCCACTGTATTACACGACGATCATGCGTAACAATATAATGTAGAGTGGGTGACAAACTGCACTGCACATTCATCGACCTTCCCTATTCACAGTTATTCATCCGTATTTTTATTTATAAATTTTATCAATTTATTAATTGTCACTGTTTGTTAATAACAGTACAAATGCATTATTTCATTGTACTATTGAAGTAAACAGTAACAATTACTAAAGAACACTAGTAAATAGCAGTTAGTTAATAACCATTGATACCACTTTGCACAAATTTCAACGGACCCACAATTTCCGTCAGTACGCAAGCAACATCAGTGGCTGTTGTGTATAAATGTAAGTGCTTCAACACGACAGACTAGTCTTTGTTAGAATTCATTCACGCGTGGTCGTAATTTGTGTTTCCGCACCACTGAAGATGTCCGTCATCAATACAGATGAAAGGTCTTGAAGTAAACATAGACAATCGAGACCACGGCCTAACAGCCCGGGAAATTGTGATAATAAGAAAAATCTGTTTGTTAGGCTTAATTAAAGTGAAACGATAACATACGCTAAACACGGTCCATGTGCAAAATATAAAACAGAAAGCAACAGTTCTGTCATCATGCCGCCAGCAAGAAAGGGTTATAATTTGATGTGACCTGGTGAGAGGTAAATTTTAAAATAACTCGCAATAGATAGCGTTTTTTGGAAACAAGTTATTTTTATAATTATTATTTTTAAAATTGTTTAAACAAATTTTAATTTTATAAATATTTTTCTACCGAATATTACGCTTTTTCGTAGTTTCATTTTTTATCTAGTTATAAATAAAATTATGCCTACTAGTTATAGGCAAAAAATATTTGTTTTTTCATCCAATGTTATAAGAATACATGTGTTTTTACCTTACTATTTAAAATTTTATCTTCAAAATCAAGCGTCAAGATGTCTTTGTTGTCAGCTTTCTTCTTCAGAGGCTAGGTGCCTTGCGGTACCACTAGACATCGTTATCTCTAACTATAATAAAGACATAACCATAATTCTGGGTTTTGCAAACTTTTAGTTTTTTGCAGTGTCCTAAATCAAAATTGGTAGCAGAATATTCGAACGTTTAGAAACATCATTTGATAATATGAAAATGTTCAAAAATTTAAGGTTCAAAAAGTGATTTAAAAAACTAGTATTCTATATAGCGTAATTAAATTTTATCGCTTTTACAGAAAACACGTTAAACGAAATGGTGGAAGTAAATGCATATTATTTATATAAGTTTATGGATATATTTTCATTTTTAATGAAACAATCACATTTATTGTGAAAGTCTAGTAAGCTCCGTGGCTGCAGAACTTGCTCACTACTTTGAAAAATATTACGTCTTTTACCTACTTTTATCTACTTTATACTATTAGATAAATTTTAGTAATAAATAATTCTTTAATTGTGATAAAAATTAAAAAAACCCTATTACTGTTTTTATTAGCAACATAACAATATGTAAAGTATCGTACAATAAATACTAAAATTTCCAAACTACTCTACTGTTTGTTTTCTTTTTTACTTAAATTTATAACCGTAATTCCTAAATAATTTTGTCAAAATGTATTTGCAAAGCGTATATCTAATACAGTTTTTACAACTGTACAGTACTAATAACAATATCATAGCTTACAAACGTTTGAAGGCGATCCAAATGTGCTAGTAGTGTTGCGAAATAGTAATTCTGTCAAATTATTAAAGACACGTTGTTTGTATTGTCTCACAACTTGATTCTCTGCATCGACTTGTACAATTTTCTTCCAATTTTCACTTTTAATTTTGGTCTGTGGTACCCTTAAAATTAAAAAAATTTTCGTATTAAATGCAACATTTAGATTTGGGTTAAAATTACACTTAATCTGTCACCCGGCAAGTGTTTCACAAATTGTTCAAATTTTGATCACATTTTTAACTGTGCTGTCTTAAAATTTTGAAATCTTTAAATCTGTACTCTATATTCAGATTTATTTAAATTTATTTCTACTTTGATTCTTTACATGGATTTCTGATTTTCTATAAAAATTTAAAACTGTCATTTGTGCCCCGCGTTCATAAATTTTGAAATTTACAAAGCTGCACAATATATGCATATTTTCGTTAAAATTCCCTTTGAATTGACACAGCACATGAACTTTTGAGATTTTTTCACAATTTTTACCCCTCGCATGTTTGCCTCATGCTCACGTATTTTTGGGGGACTCAATTTCAAAAACAATACTCGTCTGTGGGGTTTCACCACGCGTGCTATGGTTAACAAAATCGGTTGATACATTCAAAAGTTGTTATGAAACCTACCCGACCAGTAGATGAAGAGCAATGCCAAAATGTCGAGTTAAATGTGAAAGTTGTTACGCTCATACAAAAATCTAAGTGTTTTGACATAGTATATGAGTATATAAAAATTAAACAATACTCAAATTGAGTCAACAATAGGTTTAATATTTCAATGAGCTAAAAATTGTCTCTGCTAAGATCGTGGCTTTGGAATTGCAACCTATGAAAATAAAAGATCTTTTCTTTTCCTTGGTTAATCCCACACACTCTTGAGATCTTATCATCTTAAGGTTGATAATATTAGGTCTACTTTACACTTTACACATCCTTTTACTTTCTTTGATTACAAAAAAGAACGTTGTGATAAAAATAAAAAAACTAAATACTAAGCTGAAAATATACATAATGAAGTAATATAAACTGCAATAATTAATAACCATTAATTAACTAGTTAAGAAAACACTAACTTTTTGAAATAGTAGATCGCGAGAAAAATAATACATAACGTAGAGTACTTGGCTTTACTGTCGACAATGTGATATACAAATTGAATAGTTAGCTGACAAAAACAAGTCCCGTATACAGTCTGTACGACATACTATTGAGGTCTTTAAAATTTATCACATGACTGGCCTTAAATAAGGATAAAACCATGTTGGATAACATTATATTTATTATAACTGTGCCAAGTAAGAGGAACAAAGTGCTTTATAGTCACATAATTTATACCTTTAATTTTTGGTTGATTAAATTGTTTAATTGAAATTTGAAATATAATTTACTTGATTGGAAGGGGATTTAATTGATATTTTGTTATATTGTCATGATTTATCTATAATAACCTGAATTGTAATAAACAATACTAAATAATATTAGACCTATAGAGCAGGAGTAATATTTTATATTTTTTGAAGCTGTTCAAGTATTATAATAATAATTATTTTCTTCATTAAATTCTGTCACTTTTTATCTTATAGTGTAAAGAGATGTTTATTCTGATTTTGTAAAGATCTTGCCAAGTATTTTAGGTCAGATTAACTAGTTTAAAAGATTGTTCCATGATATTAAACTATCTTTATTACTAATAAAATTTAATTTACAACAAACACAGCAGAAACGTATGACACTAAAAAATTTTGTTAAGTAACATTTGATTCAGCACTATGTACAACAATGTACTGAGCAATGCTGAAGGTTATTAACTGTACTTAAAGACCAATATAAATGTAATAAATCACTTTTTGCAAATCAGAAATTACAACTAATATAACAATATATCTATCGCAATGAAACAATTCTATAGTTAGTTTTCCAGTAAGTTGGAAACAACCAGGCGCATCTGTAACGTAATAGTCAACGTCACGAGAAAGTTTAGATTTTGGAGTGTTACAGAACGCGCTGTTCACGAATCACGTTCATATTTGATCAATTGTCATTATTCTTACCCAATCAGTAACACGATGGACTTTACACGTCATTGTATTCGTTAGGCCCATCGTCACGGCACAAAGTTAATTCCTAATTGTGAGATGTACAAACGTGCAGCCCACTACTGCATTTCCTGAGCGTTTAACGTTGTCCATATTAACGGGCGAAGGCTTTCCCTACCGGCAGATGGCACGCAAAACTTTTGGCAGAGGATTTGAAGACCGACCACAGCCTATAAGACCGGAATGTTTTACATCTTCTTATGTTATTTTTTAATATTTGAAGACAATGACAAAATTTATTCTTACCTGTTCAAACTGAACATTTGCATATTAACATTTATTGTGTACAAGGTGATGTATTTTATACTGACTTTAATTAAATGTAATTTTACTCAGATAAAAAAATACTGTTTAACACTTACCAGATTTATATAAAATGATCTTTTTATGGAAGATTACATTCATAAGTAAATTAGTTTTCCCCTGTGTTCGCTTCTCTACCGTCTTCTGATTTTATTTTTGTCTTCCATGTTTAATAATCTTTTCCACGTTCCCGCATGCTCTTGCTTCCATCCCACAGAAGTCAGTCTCCTTTGTGTTACTGTTTTCTTAATTATACCGTTCTATCCGGGTCATCAGTTTTCCCTTATTCTTTGTTCTTAGAATTAAAAATTCTTTTGGAATTAGATTCCTCAACACATTTCCATGCCATATGAGTTGCCTTTTCACTATTTCCACAATTGTGTTTTGATCCATTTCATAATTTCTCTAATTTGTTACGTCCACACTCCCTCTTGTCAGTGTCTTCGCTGCCAGCTGTCAAATATTAAATTAATTTTATACAAAATCACTTATAAAGTGCAACACTTGCTTCGATAAAGAGGCATTATATGCAACTTCGCAAATTGAAACAAAGTATGTTCTTCCTACTTGGTTTTATTACATTATTATGTTAAGACAGTTATACTTTTTACAAATATTTATTAGGTATTTAGTTACACTTTTATAGTGTCTTTATTTGAAACTTGATATAAATGGATTGCTACGTCAGTGGCATTTAAATGCATTGTTACAAATGCGAACGAATTTTTAACTCCTTATTAACTGCGTAAGTTGGTGACGTTTTTTAACCTGCTTGGTAACGTTTTAACGAGCAGTACGTGTGTTTGAAGTCAACTGCTTGAAACTGCTTGAACTGCATCTTGTGTGAGTACCCTTGAAGCTGGTTGCAATTTTAATAACTAGATTAACGAGAGCAACGCAAAGAAAAGTCACCTGTTAGTCACAGACAGAAACTGTTTTAAATCGGTGGTAATTAAATGTTTATTTCAGTAAATGAATACAGTTAATTGATGTCACAAGTACGTTTAACAGATATATAAGTTCATGTAACAGAGATATAAGTTCGGTGTCATTAAATTACCGTAATTTTTACGTGCGTGCATACTAAAACAAACACAATTCTAAGGAATAAAAAAATTGTTAGTGATTATTATATTTCACTAAACCGTTTCTTATTTTCGTAGTTAAATATTTAGTTTCTAAAATTAAATACAACATAACAAATTTCAATTGTTTCTTCTTTGTTTGCACGTTGCCAAATGACGAGCAAAAAGAGAAATATCGTGCCTCGCCGTGAGGTTTCCTTGGTGAGGTGCCATGCCCGACTGTTACGAGGTTATTAGTGTTTTAGGTAACCCAGATTTAAGCAAACCCGGAAATCAGCAAAGTGTAGTTTTACTTTGTCGGTTAATTCCATCTCTCGCGTAGAGTTTGAATAACTCACACACCGGTTCATCATGGCGTGGAAGTGAAACAGGCATCTTGGCTGGATTGGAACTGATATCCTCCGGGGTCAGAGTATATACCTTGCAAACGGGTACATGGGTAATCTTCTTTGGCAAGTAGCTGCATTGAGGGCTTTGAACCGTGGTAGGAGGGTTGGAAAGGAACAAATGAGTATCTGTACGAAGTGACCGAACTCTAGCAACGCCGCGTGTCTAGGAGCCAAAGCCCTCTTCTCTGGTCAGTATCTATTTTCTTTGTCCGTTGAATGGGCACCGTGTACTGAAGCCAGTCACTCATCCGCGAACAGTAACTAGTGACGTTTGGAACGTATGCTAGCTTGATACAATGTGCTTTGTGCTGGCGCATTTTAGATACCAGTAGCAATTTTTCCAGAGTGGTCGGGTAATAAGTCCAAGGAAAGCGACTGGCAGTCATCACTGATTACGGATGGCCTTTCATGTATTTAAGAGGCTACCATGCCACGGACTGTTTTTGCGCGCAAGGAGTAACCATTCCTTCGGCAGCATCGGCTTTGATAGTTGGAAAATATGCGCACCACTGTCCGAACGAAGATTGGCAGTAACCGAGGATCGGCAGAAATTGGGTTGGCAGAAAGAGTGGATTATATGTAATGTTAGGGAATCTGTGGCAAGTAGCTGTGTGGGCCTCTGACTGGAGTACCGTGACGTCCGTTTTAATAGACTTTTTTGTCCTGCCACTCTTGTACTCCCTTCCTTGGCGGACTGTGTCCGGGGAGTCGGCAGAGTTACGTTGCGGAGCGGAAGTAGAGAGGGAGAGACACAGCATCCGGCCTCAGAGTGTCCTGAGTGGATGGGGGTCTACTGATCGTGTCCTGCACGGGGGGCCAGAATTTCGGGTGTAGATCCTGGGCATATCTGAATTCATGTACGGAGGACAGGCCCGCGATAATTCGAATGGAATATATTTGATGCATCGGGGTTCATCGTATGATTACACGATGTTTTCAAAAGTGGTATAAGGACACTGGTATAATGAATCAGTCCGGTTAGGGTCCTATCTTCTGTCTTATTAGGGTTGGGGAATGATTTTGTGGCGGGCGTGGTTTCACTTCAAGCTATTACACTTATTCAAGTTGTAATAAGCCCGAACTCATTCAAGTTGTCTTCTTATATGTATGGGGGGGGGGTTATAGTGAGGATCATCATCGGCAACGGAATAGACATTACTTTAGTGTCGATCAATTCCACAAACTGAGAATTGTAAATGAGGGCGATTTTTATCATCACTTGCAATTAATAAGAAGATTTAACCAGTTAATTTAATATTGTGCTGTGCTGAATATTTATAAAACCATCCTGATTAGTTGTAATCAAAATGGAAGTTAACTTTATGGTTCCTTGTCGATGTATTAATTAATTTTAATGATAAGCACCTAAACAACTATAAAATGGTTAAGAAGGAAAAGTGAGTTTCTAACAATTTTCGTGGTTTCTTATGGGAGTGATGTAGTGATTTAAAAAAGTTGGAAGATATGATGGGAGTGTGTGGAACTAAATTAAATGAAGAAAGAAACAAAGACGATAAAGATACAAAAATGGAAATTTCAAAGAATAGGCTAAAGTAGGTTGATGAGTGTAGATACTTAGGAACCATATTCATTAAGAAATAGGCCACTGAGCAAGAGATAGGAAAAGAATAAGAAAAGAAGCATTCATTAAGAAAAATATAATTTGACGTGGACAACAGACTGTAAACCATTATAGGCAGAGGAATTGTTTATATAGGTCAGAAATGTACACAATACAAAATGGCAATATGGACGAGATCAAGATGTACATAATGTGGAGTTGCTAGAAGACTGAAAGGACAAGGGTGGTGAACATAAAGACATAAAGACAACGAAGGGTTGTTTAAAAGTGTTACGTAGGGAAGAACATTTCTGCGGGATGTAATGGCGTAATTGAAAAACTGAATTGGACGCATCCTATAGGTAAAAAGAATACTAAAAACGGTTTTTGAGGGAACAGTGTAAGGCGAGAAGAGGAGTCGGAGAAGGTTAAAGGTTGGATATTTCAATGACGTACATACAGTAGATATAGTGTGAAAAGGTGAAGATTGAAGGATAGATAAGAACTGAATCGGTTATTGTGTCTAGGACCTGTTACATCCAGAATATGATGAAGACTGTTACTAGCCTTCAGTATAAAATTACGCTTATTTTTTAGCTCTCTTTCCACCTAATTTCGTATGCTTCATAATTTTAACATACAAATGAACAATATTAACGATAATTTGACTTTAGTTGTGTATAATCATGCGTTATGGCATATTCAAAACAAATCTATCGTTTACAATTAATTGTGTATATTATTAAATATCCCAATTACATAGTTCTACTTAGATGTCAAAATATATAACTAAATGCCACTCGAATTACGTAGATGCTAGGTTGAGATACCTAATGTGCTCTAAAGTTAATAAATGTCTCTCATTCGGGAAACAACAGGAAATACGCTAACCGACTAACAGTACTTTGTGACTTTGATAACTAAAATTCCGAGATAATATTAAAGAAAAATACTTGACAACTACGTAGTGGCTCGTGTAGGCTAATATGTAGCAACCTTGAAGATGAACAGTAAACAATACGTTTTGCAAAGGAAACTTGCCTAATGGAAGAAAGAATAAAGGAGGTTCGTTTTCTGTTGAAGTCGTTTTTCACGTAAACACATGCGATAGTCTAAAATATGTGACACATTAAACAAGTTTATTGTGCGTTACACATCGATGTATACTATATGGATCGTATGCTGACAGGCAAAGTGAACGGCAGAAAACGTACAGCTTCCCTCATCACAGGGGGGAATAAAGCGTTTGGCTCTAAGTTAACACGTGTACTAAACGAGTCATTCAGTCAGTTATGCACTTGCTTCACACCTTACAATTATTACATTTGGGACAGTTCTACTGAAAATTTGTGCTTATGAAGATTTTATTATTATAACAGTTTGTTTTTACTTGTGTCGTATATCTTAACTAATTATATCAGCTTGCACAAACTTTGCTGGCACAGTGCTTAGAAAACATATTTCAAACAATGATTTTTCTGAAGGGAGCCATGAAGTGAAACCTATCAAATTAATAGGGACATTATTTTATAAAATCTTGTGCTATGATTAACCGCTGCAGCTACCTTCTCTAAGCTTGGTGTCCGCCAAAAATTAAATAAATTTGTATTATTTAGTAATGTTTAATGTAAACAATTTTTTAAAATTAATATGTAGCTAATTAAATAAAAAAAAAATTAATGTAAATTAGCGTTGCTAAGCACTTGCTAAACGACCATGGCGAGTGTATACGCCAGCTTATTTTACGCAATAAACATTTTAATGTTTACAACTCACGTCCTTTATTCTCTGTTTCCCTTATTTTAAAACTTTATTCGTCTGGCTTTAGCATTAAATGTTCATAAATAAGTTCACGCAAATGTTCACGCAACAGAACTTAGCGATAAACTGTAATAATATGTCAGAATACTGAAATCTTACAGTGAAACAAATGTGTTTATTTTGGAAAAGAACTTATTGAAAACCTCCCACTTTAGAATCATTAAATAATGTCAGAATATGACATAGCTATACCATTTAACGCAAAATATGCTCGTTAAAGCAACAGCAGCTATAAAAAAGCAGAAAAGTCAGACTTTGTACAGGTACAGTGTATAGCATACGCAGTATTCTTGCCCCCATTGGTGCAGCGATCGGACCGAATTCATTGAACGCAGCACGCGATCCATATAGTATACACCGATAGCGTTACATTACCGTGTGTTGGACAATCGTAAGCTTGACTAATTGTGTTTAGGAATGTTCCATGTTTCAACACGTTACAAATTATTCTGTTTACACTGCTCAAACACTGCGACCTTTACGACTGTTTTCACAACATGTTTCTAGGAATATTTATTATTTCCAAATTTATTTCTTTACCAATCTACAAGGAATTGTTCATTTCCTTGCATCTGCTGCTCAATATGGCAATATCCTCTTTCTGCTCGCATAGTTAGTGACCAAACTAACTAAGTAATTAAACTTTCCAGCTTGGGTCTTTCTGAATTCGGCAATAGTTTAAATTATCCTGTCATTTCTTGGTAAAGGTCATCGATTTGTTTTTCTAAAGCTTACCGCCAAATGTATTTTCTACTGAGAACGGCAACATTATCCTCTGTAAAACGTATTAACTGTTTCTGCTTGTATTGTAACTTCTGGAAATATTGTACAGCTTCTGTTTATGTTATGAGAACATTCCCAAAATACAGATCAAGGAAAGCAAGAAAAATTACACCTTTGCCTATCTTTTGTATATTTGCTTGTCTCTGTGTTCCTTCAAAACATAACAATCCAGTTCATTTTCATATAGCTTCAATATTGCTCATATACTTATGATGTTAAATGCAGCTTTATAAAAGACTTCACAAGTAAAAATATTAATATACTACCTCCCGAAAAAAAAAACTTTTAAAGGCATTTTTTTTAAATTGTGCTATAAAACAGATCACAGTTTACAACAAATGAGTGAAATTTGAAAAAAATGATGAAGCATTGTTGAACAAAAGTAAGAAAATTACAATAAGCACTAGAGGACTACGGACGGATAATTATTTTTGTTAAATGTCTAAAATGTAATGCAGATTATACGGAAAAACGTGTAAAACTGCTTTGTTTAAAGGAAGCACCGAATTGTTAGTCGTAATATGTTTTTAGCCGCTAGGTAATATAAAGTTACAGCACTGGTTCCTTTTTAAGCATTTCCACGCAGTTCATTTCATAAACAAAATCTAATGGCACACAGTGGGGAACACACAACAAAGTGTGTAAATATGCCATGAAACAAATCCTGCAGCATAATGGTTCAGTGGTTTTAGGGTCGCAAGTTATTTAATATTCTGCGCGAAGATCGTATTTTTGTGCGTAGCTTTGCTTCGCTAGTTACGAAAGTTGGTAAACAATATTTTCATGTTTTCCTCTATTTTCCATTTTATAGAGTAACATTACCTAACAAAGTATACAGACAATTAAGCTTATGTTTATGTTAAGTTTTTAATGAAGTGTTTATTCTTTATGAAGTTAATACTTTGTAGTTTACCTAATTATATTAAAACATAATGTTAGTTAATAATTCCTAGTAGAGTACAATCTGGGTACATTAATATACACTAGATACATTGTTGAGTGTTTCTTTTTTTTTAATATCTCAATAGTTTTCGAACAGTAGCTGCCCTGAATTTTCCAACTATGATAACGAACCCATAGTTTTGGTCGGATATCAAATTATAGCGTTACGCATGAAGTGGGTACTATACATCCTTTTATCGTTACGAAAGAAAGAATGAGGAAACGGAAGAAACATCTATTGGTTGATGTATGTCTCCAGAAAGTTTTTACGTTCATAGCAAATAAGTGATAATGGAGTCATAGAAGGAATGATTAGAGAACAATGGTCGGACAATGATTAGAGGACAGAGAATTCGTTTTAAAATTGGTGTTTCTGACATCCAAGCGGCACACTGATTAATTTAAATTAATTAATTCAATTACTTTTGTGATATTAATTCGCTTATTTAATATATATCTTTCTTCAAGTCCGATTTGTGACTTCTTATAATAATTATGTTACGGGTTTCGGACCAATCGTTCCATCTTCAGCATAGTAATGTACGCTTTAGAAACATGTGGAATTAAGAACATGGAGAGGAAATATGTGAATTGATTCAAAATGTGGTGGTGGTGGTGAAGGATAGAAAAGACTGACGTGAGTAGACATACAGTAACTAATAGAGAATATTACGGATAATAAATGATTAGTGGCAATTTGTTAGCGATAATAGGAGGAGGAAAACGAACTTGATCGGTAACATATTGAGAAAGATATGCTTTATAAGGACTGTTTGAACCTAGGGGCTAATAAATATATGATTACATTGGTGCCATAATTTAAGGCTGATGATACGAGTAAATAAATATTGTTACATAAAGATAGCATATTAGTCATAGGTTAATAAAAAATAATGTCTTTAAAAAAAAAGTCTAAATGAGCCTAAAGTAAATGTTGTATTTAACGTTTATTCGAAACAAATCGATAATGTCATTACGTCCATACATTTGATTTCTACATTATCGTCATTTCATCGCTCAGGAGTCGTTTTAATCTGTGAATTAGTTACCGTATTACCGTAAAGCTTTACTGTGCCACTGTCATATATTAAATTCTTAACTTATAACCTTGTTTATGGCTGTGGTGAAATATATTTAAAAAGTAATCACTCTATTTACTAAAATATTTAACCAAATCAATTACTTTCGAAGGATGTTTTACAAAAGTGTTCATTTAAGTTCATTTTGTTATCTTTATTTGTAGGTATGTATTCTGGTCAAGAGACTCTTGGTAGCGCTTTAGTTTTTGTTTTCATTACTTTTTGTTTAATGCCAAGCTTTCAAGCTAGTACCACGCTACACACTGTCATACTAATTACTAGTATAATAATACGCGTAGCTTGGTAAATTAAAAGTGTTGCTCTCAACAGGATCTTACAAGACGAAACGAAGAAGTTTGTTTTCAGTATTATTTTTTCTGGACGTATGCAAAACGTTATATTTTTTTACTTTTCTGTTAAATAAAATAAGAATTATTTTAACAGATAATTTTTACTAACTTACTTTGTGCACGTACAAAATTATAAATATCATGACTTTGTTTTCAAAATTTTATGAGAATTTAAGCAAGAAAAAATTTAAGCAGTAGATAATAGAACAGACAAAAAAGTAATAAAATTCCAACGGATATAGGAATCAATCGTCCTTCTGTACATTATGAGAGTAGGTCGACACAGTCATCTGCCTTTGAGAAGTTTTATGCCACGCTCCATTTAGCACCATACACATACAGTTACACTGTTACCCACTACCCACCCTTGCATTTAAAAATTATTTGATGTCGACATTACTGAACGATTTTGTGTGGTACAGAATCGATTCAAAACAGCGTTTACACTTAACGACTAAATAAGTTTCTGCTTTTGTAAATGTGCACAAAATAAATTGACTATCCATTACAAAGTTAACATCAAGGACTTGTAACTCGCAATGAATAAATAAACAAATAAACAACTACAAATATAAGTGTTTCTTTAGACATAACTATTTTACAGAGTTTGAAGTATGGTGTTTATCTCCCTGCTGTGTGTGTGTGTTTATAAAGATTTGAAAACGCAATCTGATTTACGTGTCGTAACGTTTTCGGCATAAAAAGATGTGCCATCTTAAATGCGCTCTATTTTTGCAGTTGAAGTCAGTGGCACAATTACCATTTTATTAAAAATAGTAAAGCCCTGAATCAGATTGATTTTAGTACAGTGTAAAGCTGTCTTTGGAAATGTACTTTAAACGTTCCAGAAAATAAATTTTCTTGTAAATCAACTAATATATTCTTTACGTACGTACACATTTATGAATCATGCAGATATAAACAAAATGTCAAAACAAATAGTAATAAAAATATATAAATTAATTTAGTTTGAAATTTCAATGGAAAGTAAGTGTAAACATTTAAGCGTCATAAAACGTGTTGCAGGAAAGTAACTGTTATTAGATTTCGCAACCAGAACTGGTTTGCTTGTGAAGAAGAGAGTAAGATTGTAGTATTTTAAAATAATATTTAATATGACATAAAAATCTGCCGTTTTGCTAAAAAAGAATTTCATTTAAGAATAAGTCAATTTTAAAGTAATTTTGTAATTTACATATGGGCGTGTTGTCTGCCTCACACGGTTAAAACACTACTGTATTCATAAACGTTTAATGTATTTATCACTTTACCCACCCCAGGCTTGTAACGCTATTATTTTACATTAACACTGTTTTTACAAATTTTTATGTTGTATATGTTTTCAGATATTATATAGAAATAGAAAACTGAGCCAGTCTTGCATTTTTATTTTATACCTAATGCCAATATTTTCTAAATATCTCCTCATGCTTGGGTAAGTATTTCTATTCCACAACACACAAACATTTCTTCTTCATTCTCTTTCCTTCTACCTTAGTACGAAAAACGACTTACAAGGTTTAAGTCTCCTCTTGCTAGTCAGGGTGTAAACTCTTGCAATCTTTAATCTAATAATCTATCCTGACATGACCCATCCTATTTATATAGCCTATATTTGGCACCCATCTTTTTTCCGTTATCTATTGCATTATACTATACCTGTTACTTCGCAAACCAGCTCTTACGTGTGTTTGTTGTGTATCCTGTTCCACATTGCTTTCCTTACTTTTGGTTCTTTAAATAGAATTCCCATTTTGTTAATGCACTTGTTTGTTTGCTTTGTTCTTGTATCTGCACATATGTTAACATAGGTCTTAATGTGTCCTTGAAATTCTATCTTTGGAATTGTTTTTAAATAATATATTAGTTTTTGACATAAAATGACTCATGCACACGCAACTACTGCCCTGCAGTATGTCTGTTCTTTGGACTTACAAGTGATTACAGTAAAATGTAGGCCAAGATACGTACTGATATTTAACACTGTGATTTCCTGCGTGAGGAGGCACTTTATCCATTGCGTTACATAATGCGGTGAAGTACTGTGACAGCAAATGGCACTGGAATATTATTTTGATAATGTAAGAAAAATATTACGAATGAAACAATATTTCTCAGACATATCAGAATTATTTATTTATAAAACGTGCAGTAACTGATAGAGGAGATGATTTTTACTAAGCTACATTTGGACGGTTACGCTCTTCCTCTTCACTGCCTTAACATTGATTATACGTCCTACGATTTACAAAGTAGAAAACTATTTTCACACATAGTTTTTTAACAAAAGTTATTGAACAGAAACCGTGGTCACTCTTTACTCTTTTCAAAAATTAAAAAATAATTAATATATTGCAAAGTTAAAAATACGTAATGACATTTCTGTGGTATAATACCAAACGCAGCTGGTAGGATACCTTTGTGCGTTACGTTCAAGTATTACTATTCCATAATAAATCTTTTAGTTAGTACAGAAAAGAGTAAAATTTTAGTGACACGACTACAAATAATTAAATATTAAAAAAATAATTGATTGATAAAAACGTATTTTTAAAAATTTACATATTGAAACAAAAAATATACATTAAAAATATTGCCTTTTTTACCAAACTAAAACATATTACACATAGTACACAAAACACAGGAGGAATATACAAAAATAAAAACATGCGTGAAAACAGTTATGAAAATATTTCGAATCTCTCTCTCTCTCTCTCTCTCTCTCTATATATATATATATATATATATATATATATATATATATATATATATATAGTAACGAAACCTGTTTATTTGATCAATTAAATATGTAAAAGGAAAATTTTGTTTAATTTTAATTTATTGAGAAAAAATTTTATTATTATTATTTTTTAATTATTTATTAATGACCACAAACGTGGAGAAGGTAATAGAACAACGAATTCGTTATATACAAGACATTTCATAGAAGACAACCATAAGTTTGTTAATCCTTTGGAAGACTACACAATTTAATTAATACTAAAATTAAATTTGATAATGAAGAAATATTTTATAACATAATTAAGAAGTAAATGATAGAGGACAGATAGATAAGATTAAGAATTAAATTGCTTAGGACTAATTAGGTGTTTTTATAATAAGGGTGTGTGACTGGCACACATGTGTGGATGAGAAAGACTAGGTTTAAAAGGAATTCACACACACACACACACACACACACACACACACACACACACACACACACACACACACACACACACACACACACACACACATAACACTGAAACACAAGGAATTTGCTAGAAAAATATGTAACTGTCCAGATGGTGGGACAGGACTGAAGGTGGGGAAGGGACATTCATTCATAGCTTGTTGTGTGTGAGTCAGCGACGGATTAAAGGGGGCGGAGGGGGCATTCGCCCCCCCCCCAGCGAAATAGTGAAAAAATATTAGTGAAGAAAAATAATCAAATAAATGTTGAAATTCTTGCCGACTAAAATAGTTTGCTTCGATATCGCTTGGGGCGCCTCGATCTAGAAGTCAATCCCTACTGCGTATACGAATCTGTTAAACTGTGATGTTTACGTTTGTGTGATCGTTGCGTTGCTCCTTAGTAATTCGAGGAATTTGCCACACGAAAATACGCACGCGCCTTATACGCGTTGTTTGCTTGCTTAAAAGTATTTTGATTGCTACGTGATTCGTTTTAAGTGTTAGATTCAAGTTTACATTTTTAACTCTTTCTGTATTGTTGTTTGTTATAATGAAAAGACAATCAACACTGAAAAGTTTCTTTACGAAAAAGAACTATAGCAATAGTGGTGAGAAATTGGTGCCTCTGGACAATGCTGCTGGACCTTCAACTTCAACATTTAATGTATATCTTGAAGTTATTGACGACAATACGATTGGAAAGGGAAATAAGGACCAAACTTCTAAAGAAGGTAAGTTTTATCGATATTCGGTTGTCAATTCAATAGTTTGTGCCGGTGTTTATCCGGCCGTTTAAAAGGGTCTTAGAAACAGTTCTATTTAATTGTAGAAGTGAGCGAAGGCGGGCGACCTTTGTTCGCTGCAGTTAGGGTTGCGCGCGCAATCGATGGCGAACGTTCGCTTTACCTGCTGCGGACAGCAGATTATTCATTCACTGCCCGGCTGCAAGAGACAACGTTCCTTCTCTCTCTTCGAACTTTACGACGCAGTTTGTATCCGTCTTTATGGCTGGCTAAGGCGTAAATGACTCCCGGTAAGAATTTCATTATTTTGTCTTTATAAGTAATTCATATTAAATGGATTAATGACTAGGTATATGCAACCGTATAAAATACGTAATTATATGTGTGTGTGCGGCCCGACAGCTTTATATTAAGAGAGAACTTAGTATTCAGTGATTGACGTAATGTTCAGTAGATTGCCCATGTTCCGTTTATTATGTTAGAATAGTGTGAGAGGTATTGCAATTGCCATTGTCATGATAAAGAGGTGCAACATTAAAATAGTAAGGACTAAAACTTAGTGCATAGTCGGGGTATGAACTGTCCATGCATGCAATAGGCTGTCGGGAGGTTATTTAATTAACTGTACAGTAGAGAGTTTCCTTGTGTGAACTTCCTCAGATGAAATTTTATTAATGTTAAAACATTCTTAATGCTGTGAGTGCCTTGCAGTTGATTTTTTTGGTCAAATAACGATTATCACTTACCAAGTGGTGCATAACCTGTTGAATGCTGTCGAAGCATGTTAACCTAGTGCTGATCACTTTATATTAAGCCACATTTAATAAGGTCTGTTCATTATTCAAATTTACTTATTCCATAGCTGATTTCTCTGCTCTTTTAGCTGGTTGCAAAAACTTTATTAATGAAAATTGTGCATTTATTGAGTGTTAGTTGGAGGCCCGTTATGAGGTTAATTACCTGAACTCGGGTGTACATTTTAGTGAACAGTTCTCTAATTTATTTGAATGAACAGGGTTCTTGAACTAAGCCGGATTCCTGGCTTGCTGATGGCCGTACACCTGCCTAAGCCGTGAACCATGAACAAGATCTTGTCTGAAGAGGGAGATGGGGACTCGTTCTCAATGTAACACTTGCCAGCTGTGATAAGGTGATATGCACTCTATTATTTTATTATCAAAAATCTTTGCATCCATGGGCCCACGTGTGCAGACTCTCTGCTAGAATGGGAAGCCGCTGTTCATGACTCAGAACTTTACTAGTTAAATTCAAGTACAATTTTTATAATTGAATTACATAACGCTAAGTGCACTGCCTGTAAGTGGGTGATGCACTGGGGGAGCGTGCCAGAGATATTTTCACACTTGCACATTGTACAGTTTGCTCATCATTGTCATTTTAGTTTTTACAAAATATATTGAACAGGTTAGTATCTCTGTTCCGGCTGGAACAGAGATGAATATATTTTAACTTCACCTTGGGTTTTACATTTAAGGGCTGGGGGTTTTCCTGGGTTTTTTTTCTTGGAACGTTTTCTGGGGTTAACAAAAAGGGGACTTAGTTTTTCTCTGACTCATGCTGGTGCAACCTCAGACAGGTTGGAGGCCTGTCAAATTTTGTCAACTACATGCTGGCGCGCTGCCACAGATGCTAGAGCACCACCACCTTATTGTATTTTTTGATTTTTATTATTTGTATATAGCCATTCGGGGTTAATAGAAATAATTTGCTATTTTTCTGGAAATATATTAGTTGATTTTGCTCCTTGCACAAGGGCTATACTGATTGTTTTTCTTAACTGGCAAAACACATATTGATTGACTTTTACTGGTAGTATCTGCTGTTTAATTTTCTTTAACTATAAAACATGTACTCATTATTTTTGGTAAAACATATATTGTCAAAATTTTCTGAAATTGTAAAGCCCCGAGTGATTAATTTCTGATTGTTAAAGTACATAAGGATTTTTTGATTCCTTCGGAATTTGTGAAGTAAAATAACCGTTTAGAATTCTATCATCACTGTTTGAAATCAGGTGATGTAGTTCTGTCAATTTTTATTTAATACTGTGAAGGGAACTTAAGGTTCACACGCTCATGAGGGGTCATTGATCAGGGGAATGCCACACAAATGGGCGGTCCGGTTTTATTTATGCGTCATGAATTATTATCATCCTTTCTGGGGTTTTGGCTTTTATGTAATTCTACAAAACGGGCTGTGGATGGGCGAATATGTTATCACTGCTGGGTTAGGAATATTGTAGTTACACTGCCTGCAGGGCGGGTGCCATTCTAGGGCGGGGCCAGTCGTGTTCGAATTATGTAATTGTGAGTTTGTGTGCCTTAGGTTTCTGTGTGTGTTATGTTGTCCGTGTCTAGCTAGACACAAGATGGGGGAGAATTTCATAAATATATATATGCATGTATATTTACCTTGTACACATTTATATACACTTGTTATGGTGTACCATTTTATATTTTATATATGTATATAGGTTTACCTTGTACACATTTATACACACTTGTTCTGATGTACACTTGATTTTATATACACTTGTTATGATGTACCATTTTTATATATGTATATACGTTTACCTGGTACACATTTATACACATTTGTTATGAGGTACACATGTATGAATTCTAGGAATACAATAAATCTGTTATTGTTACATTACGGCGGAGTTCATTGCAAGTCCCGTCATACTGGACCCGGCACAATTTTTGCTTCTCTAGGCTCCTGCCTAGTCCTAATTGACTTGTGACTTCTTTTTCAAAAAAAAAAATTAAATAAAATTAAAGAAGTTGTTTGATATTCAAAAAAATACATAAAAGGAAAGAGGGGTTACAAATGGTACCACAGAGCGTGGTTTATAAAGGCTGCTACCACAAATGGTAGCAGAGATCGTGGTTCATTCTAGTCTTGAACCCTGGGGTCCTGGGGTGTGACGGGGCTTGCAGACTCGGAAATATTCATGCGATTGTTGTGATGTAAAATGTAATCCGTAAAATGCTAAATAATGCCACACGTACATCAATTGAAAAAAGAACGGGTGTATACAAAATGATATGTGATGACTGCCACATGCATTACATTGGTCAGACTGGCAGGACCTTTTCCGAAAGATATAAAGAACACTTACCCACGAGCATTTCAAATATAAATAAATCAAACTACGCTAAACATCTCGTCACATTAAATCATAATTATACAAATTTTGAGACAAATTGCAAACCCTTACACATTTGCAGAAAGGGACGATATATGGATGCGGTAGAAGAGTTCGAAATTTACCGAGCCTTCAGAAATAATCCCAATAATATATTAAACGAACAATTGGCATTTAAATCGCATACACTATACGATAAGATTATAGATAACATAGCCATAGAATACATACCCCAACACATCAATAGATAACATGAAAACTCCAATAAACTGTGCAGTACGTCGCTGACCGGTATTGAGTGCGCACTCGCATACGCTACGTCGCTGTGTTTGTGGACTATATTTTTAAATGTTCTTTTAGTGTAATTTTTAAATGTCTTTTACGCAACTTTTAATGTTTAACGAAGTCTTAACCGACGAATTATTTTAACCTCTGATGATGGATTAACAATCCGAAACGCGTTAGAAGAAAAGAAGAAAAGTTAAGCGATCACATAGACGGATTAAGGTAAAACTTTATAGTGTAATTATAATAATTGTGACGCGGATACCAATACAATGACTTTAAAATCTTATAGTATTCTTACACTGCACTATTTCCTTCTGCCATTTTCCTCATACAGTATTATTTTAATTTTTATTATCATCTGAATTTAAATCTTTTATGTTTTTAAAAACCCTGGGTTATCTTATACAATAACACAATTATTTTATAAAAATATAAAATTAACATAGGTATTAAATTTTGTTGCCTACACAATATAAATACTACAATAACTAAACAAAATACATAATTAGTTAGTAGCATCATAGTCTACTATTATAGTTTATAATTCTCACATCTACAGCACAATTCTGTAAGACGTTCCCTTCACCTTCACTTATTACCTCATTGGGTACACTATAACTCACTTGTCACTGTATATCACTTTAATATTGTTTATAATGTTTAGTGATACAACTTAATTTTTAGCTAGTTATAGTTTACCCATTTATGACCTTTATGGTATTACAAGAGTTATCATTTATTGGGACTGGGTTATGTACCGTTACATAAAGCCCCCCACTAGAACAAATTTATTTTGGTTTTACTCGTTTACTAAAATAAATTGTTGATTGTTTCAATTCTCCTAATATTCTTGGTTTTTTTCTTCGTAATAGTGTTTCATTTCCGATTGGTTGTACACTCCTTTTATTCTGTTATTGTTAATTGTTTTAATTTCATAGGTATTATTCCCCTTCACCTGGGTTATGAGGTAAGGTCCAGTATAAAGTAACAGTAGCTTCCGAGCAATACCCTCTATAGAACTGGGTAGTTGTCTATTTTTGATTAATACCTTGTGCCGGCGCGGAGCCGGCCGTTACAAAATATTTTAGAACAGTTTCATTTTATTGTAACATAACGTGAAGCACTCGCGACCTTTGTTCGGCGGTGTGAAGGGGAGCGGCATTGTGTGCCGTTGCGCGCGCAGCTCTACTTGTGCTGTTGCGATTGTGTGCCGGTGTCCGGCAGTCAACGCTTGCCTCTGCTAGAAGAATTGTCCTCCATCTCCTCTCTTCGATTCGTTCTACGCAGTTACTTTATCTTATGCTTGGCTAAGCGTAATTGGCTCCCGGGTTCTCGCACTAAGTCGGTTTCCTGGTCTGCGGTGGGCTGATCATCTGCTCAAGCTGTGAACCATGTCAAGATCGCCTACGAAGAGGGAGATGGAGACGGAATCACTATGTTGCACTCGCCAGCACTTATGAGGTGACATTTATGCTTTTTCTTTTTTGGGGGCCGAACCGGCAGTGTGCCTGTTTTATGTGAATAACTTAGAAGCCAGGGGACCACGTGTCCAGACTGTCTATTGGGAAGTGAACTGTGATCATGACTCTGAACACTCTCGATAAAAAATTACTGAACTTTTATAACCCTTTTCTATAACACTAAATGCTATGACTATAAGTGCGTGCTGCACTGCGGGAGCGCGCCAGCCATTTCACTCTTGTACCATTTTACTGTTGTATCTCTTTTTGCTTTTACTCATTACACAAATTTAGGTTACCGCCCTGTAGCCCTGTTCCGGCTGGAACAGAGGTGTATAAAAAATTATATTGACTGTGGTTTCACATTTAAGGGTTGGGGGCTTTCCTGAAGTTTTTTGGGACGTTTTAAGGGTTTGCAAAAGGGCACTTAGTTTCTTGGACACGCGCTGGGGCATTATCAGACAGGCTGATGTCCTGTCAAGTTCTGTCAACTACATGTGGGCGCGCTCCCACAGATGCCAGAGCTCAACCACCTTATTGTATTCTTTTTCTAATTATTTTCTACAGTTATCTGAGGCTAATAGAAACCATTTACTAATGTTATTGAATTATTTTAGCTGATTTGTCCCTTGCACAAGGGCTAAACTGATTGTTTTCTTAACTGGCATACACATATGGGTTGACTTCCCACGTATAGAACTTGCTGTTTAATTTTGAATATAACACTGGTTTTCATCATTTTCCTTGTTTGGGTAAATTAAATATATATTTATATTGTCAAAATCTTCTGAAATTGTAAAGCCTCAAGTAATTAATTTCTGTCTATTAATGTACATAAGGATTTAATTCCTTTTGGAGTTTTGTGAAGTCACTACTGTCTAGAATTTTATGAACACTGTCTGAAAGTAGGTGATGAGTTTTGTTAATATTATTTAATGCTGCGAACGGAACTAAGGTTCACACACTCATCATGGGTCATTGATAAACGGAATGCTAGACAAATGGGTGGTCCGGTTTCATTTATGCGTCATGAATTATTCGTCTTTAAAGGGGTTTGGAGTTTATGTTATCCTACTGAACGGGTTGCCGACGGGCGTATATTTTATCACTGCCGGGGCATAAGATGATAGTTGCTTTACCCGGTGGGTGGGTGCGTTACAGGGGCATGCGTGTTGAAAGTAAATGATTGTGAGTTGTGTACCTTGTGTTCTGTGTGTGTGGGTTGTTATGTGTCTAGCTAGCCACACGATGGGGAGAATTTTACATGTGTTTGTGCATTTTATATTTTATTTATGTATGTACATTTAACTTATATACTATTATATACACTTGTTCTGATGCAATTCTATCCAATTATATACACTTGTTCTTAGGTAAACTGGAATTATATATGCTAGTTGTGATTTAAATTTTTTTTATATTATATATATGTATATACATTTACTTTGTGCACCCTTATGCACACTTATGCTGATGTACACTTAATTTATACATGCTTGCCCTGATGTACCTTTTGGTAGTTTTTTTATATAGATACATATATTTATCTTGTGCACATGTATGAATTCCAGAGATATAATAAATCTGTTATTGTTATATTATGGCTGAGTTCATTGCAAGTCCCGTCATACTGGACCCAGCATAATTTTTGCTTCTCTAGGCTCCTGCCTAGTTCTAAATAACTTGTAACCTCTCTTTGAAAGCCAACAAGCAAGGAGATAGAAATTTAACAAGAAATAAGATAAATACTAAAAAGCATAGAGAGGTTACAACCTTATCTCCCATCTGGTATGTATCCAATCTTTTCTTTTTTACTTGATCCCTTTTTTGTTGAAGTTCCACTTTATGCAACACTCTGTTGTGCATTTCCACTTTGTCAAACTTTACTCTCTCTCCTGTATAAGACGTAATTAATACATCATACACATATATGGTAGTAAAATCTAAAATTTCCTTACCTAAAATTTGGTCCATGCATTGGATGAACACGGCCACAGAATTTACCAATCCGAAAGGCAAACGCTTACAATGATAATTTCGTCTTTCGAATATGAAAGCAACATATTGTCTGCTGTTAGGGTGCAACTCTATTTGCCAATATCCACAGACTGCATCCCAAGTACTCATGTACTTGCATCCATAGAATTTTTTCATTATTTCTTCAATCTCACCTGGAGACGTGCGATCGTTAATGAGCATTTTATTCAACTCCCGAGCATCAGGACATAGTCTTACTTGACCATCTTTCTTCGGTATAGCTACCAATGGGCTGGTATACGGAGATCTACTTCTTTCAATTATGTCTTCCAATATCATTCTTTGAATTTCTTTCCTTGCTGTCTCTTTCAAAGCTTGAGAAATAGGGTATGATCGTTTATTAAAATTTACATTTTCCTTGAACTTTAGTTCACACAAGAAGTTTTTTGCTTTTCCTGGTGACTCTGAGAATACTGATTTATATTTATCATAAATTTTTATAAGCTGTTGTTTTTGTTCTACATTAATTATTTTCGGTGCCTGCCTATTCTGAAACTCAATTATCTCTTCTATCTTCTCTTGCCAAATCTTTGATTCTGTTACTTCTGTGTTTTTACCTAGGGTTAATCTATTATCCTCCCTAATAAAAAATGAGCTCGGACACTGAGGGGCACTTTGGCTACCAATTATCTCAGCCGTTAACTCACCATTTTCTGTGCTCAAGGTTACTATACCCCTGGCCAGATTTATAATTGCAGTGTGTTGCCGTAGCATATCACACCCTATTAACACCCTAAACGGTAGCCCTTTCGCTACTAAAAATCCCATAGGTATTCCTATTCCACTAATGGTAACATTCAAAGACACTTGTTTCCTGATTGTTTTATTTTGTTTCCCGGTGGCACCAACAATTGTTAAATTATTAATTGGTAAAGTAGGTATTCTCTCAGTAGTTAGCTCAGTAATACGGTCTAGTTCTAATTGATCAATAATTGAAATATTTGCTCCTGTATCAATCATGGCCTCTGCTGACACTCCATTTAATTTTATTTGTATATAGACTATGTCATTGTTTGGCGATGACTCTTTAATTGCTCTTTCTTCCACTAACTCTGACTGTATATTTTTAAAAAAATTATTTCTGATAATGGTTATTGGTTTGTTTAATTTATTATTATAATTGGGTTTGTGGTAAATTCTGTGCCCTGTGGTTTCTAGCAGTGATGGGCAATCACATCTTCTCACTGCTTGGTACCCGTTTCCCCTATTTCCATCATTATTATTGTTTGATTCAACATTTTCATTATGTTGAATATTGCTTATTGGTCTCCTTTCTTCATCACTATCTCTGAATCTGGGTTGCTCTGCACTCATACTCCTTTGTGGACCTTCTTCTCGGTGATAAGAATCATGTCTGTAATTTTGACTGTTATAATTTGGCCATCTTCCTCGATACCTGTTATTAAAATAATTGTTATTAGCATGCACATAATTTACTCTAGGTCGATTCTCTCTTGTTGGTTCATTCTTCCGCTCCTCGGTATTCCCTGACCTCCATCTACTTTTCCTATAAAAAGATTCCTGCTCATAATTTTCTAGTAGCGTTTCCATGCCTCCAATAGTTTTTATTTGTCCACTTAATCGGGCACTGATGATCTTCTCTTCGAAATGATACGCAATTTTGGTCACTAGACACTCTTCAGGGATCTTTGGGTCTAAATACTTTGCTATACACACCTTCCCCAAAAAGTAAGCAGTAGGTGTTTGTCCCATTGTACGGTCATACCTACCATGACAGATATCGTCCCTAATAATGTTTTGTACTGACTCCGACCAGTAGCCTACTTAAGTTTGAACATTGTTTTGAAACCCCCATAATCACACACCTCGTTCCTGATTGCCGTCCACCAATTATCATTGATGTTTTTGAAAGATTCGTCTAATATACCTTTGATCATATTCCATCGATTCTCCTTTGATCTGTTCAAAATTTCGTCTACTCTCCCTAAAAATTCGAGTGGGTTTCTGCGATAATCCCAAAGTTTACACTTTCCTTGCTATCTTGAAAAACATGATGACTGTTGCATGCCGATCTAGAACTTATTCTATCTACATCACATTGAAAATTGGTTTGTATTTGTTGCAAATTATCTAATTTCTCTGCTTGGCTATTACACTGATTTTTTACATTCTCTACTGTTTTATGAAAATACGAAAAATTACAGTTTAGACTGCTTTTGATACTATCTAACTGGTCATTGTTTTCTTGGCGTATGGCCATTACCCGAACTTGATTATTTTGTTCCTCCTTTTCCATTCGTGCCTCGACTCCTGTTTTAATTTGTTCCATCTTCTCTTCAGTTTTAGCTAATCTTTGATTAGTTTCTATTAATTTCTTGTCTGCCTCTTCCTTATATTCATCTACTCTTTGGTTAAGCGTATTACAGGCCAGTTCAATTTTACTCTCAAGATTTTCTCTGAACTCCTTATTAAAATTCTCCATTTTACTCTCAAATTGTTTTAAATTGTCTTCGTTTATTTTCTCAATTTGTTTTAAACTATCCCTCAAAGTTTCATTTTGCTTCCTTGAGTTCTCTTCCTATTTCTTAAAATTCTCATCTATTTGGCAAATTTTTCGCTCAAGGTTTCATTTTGTTTCCTTGAGTTCTCATCTATTTTATCAAATTTTTCGCTGAAGGTTTCATTTTGTTTCCTTGAGTTCTCATCTATTTTATCAAATTTCTCGGCTATAAATCTCATCATGTCTTGCCAATTTGGTTCTCTCCTGGCTTCCGCTTTGTCTGGTTGGTCCCCTTGGGCGTCCTCTTCCACTATTTCCTTTTCCGTGCTCATAATTGCTTCAGTTTCTTCTTTATCACCCATTGGTTGTTCCATTTCACTGTCTGTAAATAATTCTATCTCTCGTTCCTGTCCACCTTCTTCCTTCTCCTTTTCTTCTGCCCTCTTCTTCGATCTGCCTCTGGTATTATGCATTTCTTGTTTTCTCATAACTGCCGACGATAATTAGGTTTATTCGTATATTAATTTATTAAATATATCAAAATTCTTTTCTAATTACAGCCCTTTTACGTTGAGCGCCAATTCTGTAACGTAACGCTTAAGAGGTGTTAGCGAAACGTCCGTCTTATGCAAGTCCCAATGTTGGGTTCGCCAATTCTGTAACGTTATCGCTTATATCAAAGGTTTTCGCCTCTCCAAGAGTGTATTACAATTACGGGTTTATAATTAATTCAGCCCCACTGTAGTAAGCGCCTATTTTTGTAACGTACCGCCTTTAGAGTGAGGGTGTGACGTCCGTCTTTTTTAGAGTCTCGTATCGGTCAGAACACCTCTTAGCAATCGCCACTTATGAATTATAAAGACTGAAGTTTAAATAAAGTTGTTGGTAATGTTACTCAAACAAAGCAGAAATTGAGTGTGTGTGATTTGGGTCAAGTAGGGAAGTTGTTTAGCCTTCTTTTGAAGAGAGAGCAAGTACCGTTTGTTTACCCTCGGTTTAGACGATTTCTAAAATTTTTCAAATATTTGCCGTGAACCGAATCAGCTGATTTTGACATTAGTCTCCAAATATAGGTTAACCAAACGACACTGTTGCTGAATACGACCTGGTGGATCGTCCTCTTCTTATTTTTTCTGAAATCTACTACAACTACCCACTACAATAAAGGAAACACATTTTATTATTCAATATCATTTCTCAATAATATTTATTTATAATATTATTGGTTTTTCTCTTCCGCCAAAATACAAATATTACAATCGATATTTTCATTAACTAGTACATGATATCGACTTCATTGAGTAAACATGCAATCGTCATAAAATCGGGTTTTGACCAATTTTATCTTTTATTTAAACATCAATCAACATATAATTCTTTTATTTATTTCCCCAGTGTTAAGGGTAAGTTCTTTTTGTTATGAGATGGTCAGAAATGGATAATTATACTACGCTTTACAAATATAGAAAAACTTCGAAAATTTGTTTATTCTCTGAGTACGTAGTTCCGGATTTGTCCGTAAGAGAGCAGATTGTTTTATTTTTATTAAAACATGTGATTACACTTGGAAAGTTTTGTACTGAACGACAATTTGATTTGAGTTTTCTTTGTTAAATATTAAAAGAACTGTTTATATTACCTCTCTTCTTGAAGTTCTTACTTGTGTGAAGCTGTTTCTCAGGTGGTGTTCTTAGTTGTTTGTAATTTTATAACCGTCTGTCAAATACAATCTCGTCAAAACTCAAAACGCGGCTAGGCTAGGCCTGATCGTCCAAAATGGTTTTTTCACTTTTATTATGGAGTATAGCAAGTTAACTTTGATAATTAAGGTAGTGGTACATAATGTTTATACTGTTATTTAAATTTTGTAACAATTTTGTGCTGTTCAAAAGATTTCTAAAGGATATTTTAATACAATTTTTGTCTCATCATTTTGTCAACCGGACGGTTTTCAATTTCAAATTCGATTAAACAATACTTGTTATTTCGTTACTCTTAGTAACCCATAATTTTTATATAACTTTTTATTGGTGCTGCTATTTACTTTTTAGTATATAGGCGGTTTGTAATTATTATAAATTTATTTTTGATATACAGAAAAATAATTCTTTTTAATTTTGGTTTCTTTCCCAATTTGATTTACATAATAGTTTTCTGTTTATTTTCTTATAACTTTGGATGTAAGTCATTAATATTATTATTAACTTTACATGAATTTATATATTATTTATTAATCTCTTATAGTATTCTTACACTGCACTATTTCCTTCTGCCATTTTCCTCATACAGTATTATTTTAATTTTTATTATCATCTGAATTTAAATCTTTTATGTTTTTAAAAACCCTGGGTTATCTTATACAATAACACAATTATTTTATAAAAATATAAAATTAACATAGGTATTATATTTTGTTGCCTACACAATATAAGTACTACAATAACTAAACAAAATACTTAATTAGTCAGTAGCATCATAGTCTACTATTATAGTTTATAATTCTCACATCTACAGCACAATTCTGTAAGAAGTTCCCTTCACCATCACTTATTACCTCATTGGGTACACTATAACTCACTTGTCACTGTATATCACTTTAATATTGTTTATAATGTTTAGTGATACAACTTAATTTTTAGCTAGTTACAGTTTACCCATTTCTGACCTTTATGGTATTACAAGAGTTATCGTTTATTGGGACTGGGTTATCTACCGTTACAATATATATTGTAACGTAACGAAAATATGGTCCCCTACGTTACATAAATCAACTTATAAGCTTTCAAATAGAATAAAAATATTAATTATCCACACTTGTAAAAGGTCAGAAACCCAACCCATAATTGAATAAATGAAATAAGAATACAAGGTAGAAAGAAAAAAAAAATAATAATGTTAATAAATACAAACCTCAAAGTTCAGTGAAAGGTGTAAACAACAGACATTGACAAATAATGTAAAAACTAATTTAGACTGTTTCATAATAATTGATGTTTTAAAGGAGAGGAGAATGAGTAAGTGTTACATGACTTAGTTCACACAAATGTACCTGTTATTAATTGTATCCTGTTGTATTATTATCATGATAGTTATGTTAATTTTTTGTGTGTAGCAAGTGGAGTTATTCTTTTAATAGAATACCAATTAACTAATTATTATATGTTATCAATATATCATTATAGAGCTGTTGTTAAACTCATTAATTAATTACCAATTAATTTCATTTTGTGTGTTATCCATATGTCATTATAAAGCTTTTGTTAGACTTTATAGAGTTAAATGTTTGTATACATGTACTTAGATAGTAGGATGATTATAATTGTAAACTTGGCCAGAAAGGCTATAATTGTTAACGAGATACAAAAGTGTTTAGTATAATCATGTCATAAACAAATGAAGGATTCTATAATAATGCAGATAGTAACAAATTAAAATCAGAAGTAGATAAAAGTATAATGATAGGCCTAACAACCAGTAACATTATATAGTAAGTCAGATCAGAAAGGTTAGGTAAAGAAATTTGTAACAAATACTAAATAAAATCTAATGAGTTAGGAGAAGTTAATAATAATTGCTAATAACAAATAAATAAATTCAATTTAAATAAATTCTCATAATGCCATAGTGCAATGATACCGATAGATAATGTTTTGTAACAGAAAAATAATACTTGTTAAAGTAAGTAAATTAAGAGGAAACGACAGCAAAATATATATAATTTATTAACAAACAATAGGTAAAATTATAATAGGATATAATGAAAATTTAGTAAAGGATTATTTTGATGAGTGGAAGAACATTGTACGACAATGGTTATAGTATAATATAATATCCAATAAGAGTAGAAAAAATGTTTGTCAGGGACGACGAGAGAGTGAAGAATTTGTTGATTCGATGATTGAATAATTTTACAGGAACGAAGACGGTTTAGTTTGAAGACACTCAGAAAAGATTTGATTAATTTAAATAAAAATAATACAATTGAGAAGCGAATTGAATAATAAATCACCATAGTATGGTCCACTGTCATTCAACCGTCTTATATAACTGAACAATCTTAAACCTATACATGAAAATTAACAAAAAATATAAAGGAAGAACTCTGATAGTAAAACTCAATATAATGAACAAATGTTAACTTAATTAACCAACCAAAACAGAGAAATAACTACCTGAATAAAGTGATATAATCCTATCACATAAAAAACGAAAATAAAACACAAAATTATATCTGAACTTCAGTTTCCACAATTCAATAGAAAAAAACGTAGTTGGGCACGAAATTCGTTGAAGCACGTAACCACAAAACTCGGACATTGGTGAACAAAGGAGCGGTATTTCTGCATCATCCCAGGACTTTTATTTCAACTTTGGAGAGAAGACTGACGAGGACTAATTCATCTGCATTCGCTATTGACCAAACTCGACGAAGAGGTTATCTGTACACTGCCTTATCGAGTCACGATGCCGAGCGGACGGTAAACTACAATTATTTTAAATAATATTTAATAAGCACTTAATTCTATATTGTAATACCTTGTAATCCTATTTATGCATTTTCTGACCTTACTAGCAGTTGAAAGAACCTTCACGCCATGTGTTTAAAGAAATATAAAATCATAACTAAAATAATATAAAACCCTGAATCCGATCGATAGTCGATTACTTCTAACATATAGCCTTTTGTATCTCCGTAAAGAAACAACTTTGTTGGACCAGAAATATTAAAATATTAATAAAGAATCCTTTCAGAATTTAACGATACTTCTCATTTATATAATATTTAATGTAGTGTGAACAAGATATAATATACGTAGAGAGTGTAACTGAGAATTATTGTACGCGGTGGACTAACCTACAATTTTCAGCTGTCTGGGAACTACAGCGCTATTCGCGGACTGTTTGGGTATTAAAGAGAATGAGAAAACAATTAAAATTCCTTCTCTTCTCTCCAACGCGGGATAGGCTTGAACGAAAAATTAGAATTACACACTCTATACATTATTTTCAATCACAATAACACAATTATATTAAAAAGGGAGAACTGGGATATATTTAAACATTGTTATACATTATAAATTGGCACTCACTACAGTGGGGTCTAGAAAGTTTGATACGGACACACCGCTTATATTATAATATATAAATATTAAAAATCATGTGCTGATTGTGGCTATTAAGGAAATACATTACACAGTAAAATTATTTTTATAAAGCACCGAAAACGTGTGGATAAGAATTAAAAATATTTCAGTACGTATAAATACCAGATGAACAGAAGAGAAAAAAAAAACAGAACTAAAATGAAGCCAACAAAAGTTGCTGATCTAGATGCACAAACAAATTATTGACAAGGTAGAGTTATTCTTAGTGATAGTTAGAGTTATATTAAAATAGTGATCTGGAATGTTGCTTGATATGAAGTAAAATATGTTTCAGAACGGTTTTAAGATAGCAGTTTCAATCAATTTTGAAGACATTTTGATAGGCCTATGTTATTTGTCTCAATAGTTATTAGGTGTATACGATTTTTAATATGTTTGATAAAAAAATATTAAATAATATCGTGTCTTGTTGGAAGATATATTCTTATTGAACACTATTTTTCTTTCAAAATTTGTATGTTAATGTAAATTGAAAAAAAAAATTTAAGAAATATTGTTTAGTTCTTCATTTACCTTACTTACTGTATTTAAAATTAAAATAATGACTTCAGAATAATAATAAAAATAAAATAATATATTACTATTACAATTATTATTACAATAATATAATTTTGTATATGAAAAAACTCTAAAATTGTGCTCACTTATTAAAATTCCTACGCCCAAGAAGTCTGTGAGCTTTTCTCAACGATACCAAAAACCCTCTCTCTCTCCCAGAAGACAAAGGAAAACTACCCGGCACTCAGTTTTTACAGTACTTTAGGGCGACGTCATTTAATTTTTCCTTCTTCTGGGCGCTCATCTGCGTTAATACTTTTGGCGAGTCCACTGCTTGTTGCCATTATATCACATCCTGTGCCAGAAGTCCTAACAATACCATTTTCTGCGTACTTATTTTGACTCGGAGATTTCTCTACACAATTTTCTACATGATTCAACTCGGTTTTGCGATTTAATGTAACCCGTGACATTGTAAGTTTTGATTTTTCTCACTGTATTCTCCATAGTTCGTCTCTCATCTTTCCATCTGTTACACACCAAAAATGTGTGAAGCACGTCGTTTCGCGATTGTCCACCAGTTACGGATTCTGGTTGTTTACTTTCCCAATCTGAGAAACGTAAGCCCGGAATAAGCCCCCGGTTTGGGACGGCCGGTTTTGGTGTCAACTTCATCAGCGCTGTGGTTACAGTAGTAACCTTATCAGCCGCCCGTTTTATTTGCACTTAGCAGGTGAGCTTCAAATGCAGTTTTCCCTCCTCAGGTATTTACTGTTAAATACAGTTTCGTTTCTAGCCAGCATTAGCACACTAAATGAATACCCCAAAATGTTACTCCTAACGGAGTCTTTCGTTGTTAGACCAAAGTTTGCATTTGTATGTCATTACCTTGCTTATTTTGTATGCTTCTAAGTAGAAAATGAACGTTGAAGACACGAGTCACAAAGGTTACATAGGCCTACATGACAAAATTATTGTTATTAGCAGACATATTTACTGAGTGTAATAATGTGAATCAAGAATATATCGGGTGTAAGTCAGATGTGTGATGTTAGCTAACACGTTTGAATTCGATATAACAATGATGGACAATTTGTACACATTGTTTTACAATGAAGCACTAATTTCGGCTGTACTTCGGCTATAATTAGGAGCTAAACGTGGCAACGTTTGTTCGCTCAACACAAGTTTGTGTTACTAAGTCTAAGTAATTTTTGTTTCAGTCTCGCCCTCGAACGCGGAGAAAATTAACGAGCCGCGCTTGCTAAACGTTTCCTTACTGAAATTAAAACAAACTTTTGCTTCAAAAGTTAGAAAGTACGATCAGACGCTTAAGAATTCTAGGGCCGTTGCTGTTTAAATTATTTTAAGGCGGAAACACAATTTGTCTGCTCTTTTTATATCAAAAAGCAATTCTTAAATTACACGCTGCAATTTGTTGAAGTATATTTTATTCTTGACAATGCCCAATAATTCCGCGAACATCTTAAGTAATAAATCACCACAACTAACAACTAATGGAGATTATACTAATATATCGGGAAGATCAACAGTAACTTTCAAGAAAATCTATATTTACTGGTGGAACAGTACTAAATAGGTGGGACTTACCACATATACAGAGAAAGCAAAAGTACTTATAGAGGAACGTTTAAATGGAAGTTTTTAAAATGCAACAAACATGAAATGAGAATCTGGGAAGAGTGACTGACTTTACACACGTGAGCTATATATATATCTGAAGGCGGTAGAGAAAGCCCCTGTCTTTACCATAACAGTAAAATTAGGATCTATAGATGTGTAATAATTTAAACAACATATGAATATACCTATATAAACATATGTTTTACATTATGAGATAATACCTATTATCGATTATTAATTGATTTAGAAAAAAATAATTTAAAATGTGTATATAGCCCCCTAAAAAAACGGTTTTAAAGATATAGAAATTTTGATTAATTAATTATAGATAATTAAGATAATGAATTATTTGCAAAATACTAAGAATCGTAGTGACTTTGTTTCAGAGGCGCGTTTAAGAAGAAGAGTTTAGAACGGAACAACAGGAAAAGTCAATCCGGGAAGAGTGAATGACGCTGAATTTACCTTCTTTAAATTGGACGTAAATGATTGCAGACATTTGAATGTGAATCTAACTGACGGAGTTTTGCTATCGCAGAAAAGATACACAATTCTGAGGTTTTGATCACCCAAACAATTGACAGTCGTCTGTGTGATCAACGAGTGTAGATATCATCTCTAGACTGGCGGAAAGAATCAACAGTCCACCCTAACAGTACTGTAAAAGGGAACCCTGGATTTATAAAAGTATGTAAATCTGACAACATATGAATGTGATTACAAATTACAAAATTATTTTGAAAGGAAAAATTATGATGAAAATCCAACTTAAGAAACGGTTTCTGAAGATCTAGAATTAAAAAAAATAAAATCATGAATTACTTGAACAATACTAAGAGCTGTATATCAAGTTTGTTACATAAGAAATACTCCACTAGGCGATCATGTTGTCAGAATCAAGAAGCAAAGGCTACCAAAGAGAGTACTACAATCAAACATACATACATTCATCCTCGGCGCTACAGCCCAGTCCGGGCCCTGGCCTCCAAAAGAAATCTTCCCCACTGGTCTCTACTCCCGGCCAATGTCCACCAGTTTGCTGCACCCAGCCTCACTGCCTCCTTACCAACCTGGTCCAGCCATCTTGTACGCGGTCCTCCTTTCCTTTTCCTTCCCATCGGCAAATAATTCATAACTCTTTTTGGGATTCTATCCTCTGCCATTCTCTGCACATGACCAGCCCAACGCAATCTGTTAATTTGTATGAGTTGCACGATCGGAAGATCTTTAAACCTTTCGTACAACTCTCGATTATGCAGTCGCCTCCAAATGTCGTTTTCCTTCACAGGGCCATAGATTCTCCTCAGTACCCTCCTCTCAAAAACGGATAGTTTCTGCTCATCTAGTTTTTTTAGCACCCAGCATTCCGAGCCATACATCAGGACTGGTCTGATCAAGGTCTTGTATAGGGTGGCTTTTGTAACTTTACTTATTAATTTTGACTTAAATGTTTCACCAGTCCGTAGTAACACCTATTAGCAGATAATATCCGTTTTTCAATGTCTCTAGGGGAGTCATTTCCAGAGTCCACATATGACCCGAGATATGGAAAACCGTGAACCTTTTCAAATTCATAATCATTAATGCGCAGGGACAGGGCACGAGTGTTGGCCCCTACAACCATATATTTGGTTTTGATTTGGTTTATAACCAAGCCCATAGCCTTAGCGGACAACTCCAGATCCTGAAAGGCTTCCTTTAAGCCAGATTCAGACCTACTTATGACATCAATGTCATCGGCATAGCCCAGAAGCTGTACCTCCTTGTGAAATATGTGTCCGCTAGTTTGAATTCCTGAATCCCTGATGACCTTTTCTAGAGCTATGTTGAACAACAGACACGATAAGGCATCTCCTTGTTTCAGCCCATTCAATGTTTTTAAGGAGTTAGATAGATTTGATTGTATTCTGATTTGGCACTTAGAATTGGACATAACTACTCCAACCATACGCACCAACTATATTGGTATATGATGGTATATTCAACTCCTTCATAGCTCTATATAGCATTTTCCGGTTGATTGAATCATATGGCGACTGGAAATCTACAAAGAGATGGTGAGTGGCTACTCCATATTCCAACTTTTTTCCAGGATTTGCCTTAGTGTAAATATTTGGTCTGTTGTTGACCTATTCCTAGTGAAACCACATTGATATTCTTCATGTTTTCCTCAGCGTAGGGAAGCAGCCTAGACAATATGATGCTGGACAATACCTTATATGCTGTATTAAGTAGAGAGATGCCCCTATAATTTTTACATATGAGCGGATCACCCTTTTCATGTATTAAACACACGACCCCATTGTTCCACTCATCAGGCATTACCTCCTTCAGCGATATTCGCTCTACGAGATGGGCAAATTCTTTTATGAAATCTCCTCCTGCACTCTTTAATATGTCCCCTGGTAAACCATCGGAACCTGCTGCCTTGTTATTTTGAAGCTTTTCTAGAGCTTCATACACCTCGTCGTAGGATGGCAGCAACTCCTCTCTATCATCCATGAATTCTCCTACTTCCTCTTCATTCTCAGATGCCTCCATCGAAGCCTCCCCAACTGAGCCTAGCAACTCTTCGAAGTGTTCTGTCCATCTCCTGATTACGCCAGCAGTATCACTCACAAGGCCACCATTATTATCCCTACAGGCATTTGTTCTAGGCTGAAATTCCTGTCTCATATCATTCACCTTCCTGTACATATCTCGGCTCAGCCTTTTACTATTATATTCCTCTATCTTTTTCATCTGCCTCATCAAATACTCCCTCTTTTTGCACTAGAATCAAAACCTAAGGGAATGTTGTAGTCCGGTTGGAATGGGCTGGAAGAGATAGCAAGAGAAAATTTTTGAGGAAGCAGAAAATCTTAAATATTTGTAAATTAATAGAGCAGCTGTGTGTAAAGACGGATAATGATGTAGACTGAACATAAACTAATACCTGGAGCTAGCTTAAGGCCTAGAAGAAAATATAAATTATCATTAACGTAAGTTTTTATAATTTTCGTAACGCAGGGAAATACTGCATAATTCAATGCGACTAGGGTGAAGACCCAATACTAAGTGCTACTACAGATATCTAAAGTGTATTATAATTTCAGATTTTGACGGCCAATTCGTGTCGTTATTCAACTTGTTGCTAAATAAAAACATTTACAAATAAAACCTTCGCAATATTTAAAGATTATTAATATTTTTACTGTTTTTATAATTTAAGTTTTATTTAATTGTAACATTAAATAAACGTCTGGAACACACACGAAATAACAGAGTAATTTAATATTAACGTTGTGTTGTTATTTCATGAAAATACGGAACAATACACGAACTTGTGTCAGAGCTGATAATAATTGCTCTAAGAAACACGGTGGAGTAACAGTTATGTTTACAGAAACACCAATCTTAATCTCAAATTACTTTTACCCTTTTACGGTTAGTGCCATTGTCACATAAAACTGCCGAGCTATCTAGGTCTGGGTGTATGTCGTAAAATTTCAGTCGTTTCAACTCTAAGATCAGGATCCATCGATAGTAACAATTGTCTTCTGTATCTCACCGATTGCTGTTACGTCATCGACCAAACGACGATTACCACTGACGAGGACCATTTGTTGAAGTTGAAATGTTGGGATTTTACAGCATAAATAACTCCTGGCTAGATAGCTCTGAATTTTCAGTTAATGTTAATTCATATTTTTAATATGCACATGATATTAATTGAATCCCGTAAATTTTGTGGAAATATATAGGAGTGACTAACTGTAACACCGAAAGAACTGTCGAACCAGTAATTTTAGAATGAAAAAAGTGATGTACAACATATAGCACAGCATATAGCAACTATATCCCAAAGTTGACCCCAAAAAACTCGATACTTTGACTTTTACATGGGCTTTGTACACAGTTATAAGAATCACTAGTTACATAACCTGTTATACAGGAAACAACCGCTGCTGTTTCTCCATTTAATTTTACCTTCCTTAGAGTTGAGCATGATTTACGGATTGTGTAGGTCTCGGTCAGATTTTTCTCCACGCTTTTGTCATTTGATTAATGTACGTATTAAAAAGTGTAGTTGATAAGAAGTACCGTTGTGTTACACCTCGTACTACGGGTTGAAATTTGTGTCTTCTTGTTCAAATTACTTTCTTTCTTGTTTTTCCCACACACAGACATAGATAAACAGACAGACGACAGACACACACGCGCGCGCACACACACATACACACGCACGCACAAATACTCTAACACAGAAGACATCAATATACCCTCAAGTAAATAATATTAAACTCATTATTTCAGTTATAATTTTACCGTTTGAAAAAGAACACTCAGTCTCTTTGTATGTGTTAAGTACACTACAAAGTAATTAGGACATCTTAATATCAATATACTATTTTGCCTTAAAGTATATGTTTAACCGAAAAATATGCAATTACAATGTCTTTTTAATTGAAAAGTTGTTTTAAGTTGTTGAACAATATGTACATTTTCTTTGACGTTAGGCGGCATAGCTAGGAGGGCGGCAAAATGAGCGTAGACTTGAAAAAATTGTTTTCAGTTTATAAAACTACAAACAACTTGTTTCTTTGGTATGATTATTTCTTTCATAAAAGAAGCATAACTAGGCAGCTTGTCTGTTGTCATAAACCTTCCGTGATGAACAGTATTAGTCTACAGTATTATTCTATTTATGCACAAGCATTGTAATTACAGTTCATTACGATAACAAATTTGTAGTAATTTTGTAGTGAGCTTTTGTGCTGGAAAGGAGAACTGGTAATCATACAGTATTGGCTTTGTATAGATAATCTTAACTGCTATTCGTATACAGACGAATATATTATTGGCAAACGTACAAAAACATATTACGTGGGGATAAAATAGGTTTTCGTCTTAACGAACTTTAAATCTCCGTATTCAGGATCATGAAAATAGTCTTGCTCATCGCTCTGCGTTTTGAAATGGAAGGAATTGGAACGTTCTTTAAACAAAGGGGGACTTATTGATGATCTACTTCAAGAATAAATGAGTAAAGCAGCACAGTACAAACTCATGCACAACAAAATATAGCACTGAGAAGACATCGAAAGTTAATTACTAACGATAAAAATCCTAAAAACTTTCTGGCTTTGTTAAAATACTTTGTTAAATTTGACCTTATCATGAGATCTCATTTGAATTCAATCTATCGTAAAGCTGGGCGTATATCGTATCTTTCGCCAACTATTCAAAATAAAATAATAAGCCTGTTATGAGAAAGAGTGCGCAAATATAGGCCTATTATTACTGCATGTAAGAAGTAAAGTACTTTACTGTTATATTTGACACAACACCAGATGCTGCACATTTAGAACAAATGTCTCAGATTACAAGATTTGTTGAACGGAAACGCAATTCTGTTGATATCAAGGAAGCCTTCATAAATTTGATTCCTTTAGAAGTGATAACAGCGGAGGGGATCACACAAGCTACAACAAGTAAACTTGAGAGAGATGGATTGAATCTTAGCCACTGCAGAGATCAGTCGTATGACAATCAAGCAACAGTGGCTGGTATCCATTCAGGAGTTTAGAAGAGAATATTATATTTGAATCCACTAGCTGTGTTTCTTCCCTAGGACAACCATTCACTTAACATGGTTGGAGTTCATGCAGCCCATATAAATGTTCAGGCAGTGACATTTTTTGGGACAGTAGGACGTCTATTCGCCTTCTTTTCCTGTTCCACTTATACATGCAGTGTTCTTAAAGACTTCGTAAATATTACTCAAAAAAGACACTGTTATACCAGGTGGAGTTCAAAAGCAGATGGGCTGAAAGCAGTATCCACTCAGCTGGATGAAGTGATCGCTCCACTGGAGAAACTGAGGGATACACCGACTAAAACAACTGATACGGGTAAAAATGCAAAATTAATAATTAATGCAAAAGAAAACTTTAGTTTTGTGACATTGCTCTTTTTATGGACAGATATTCTTTCTTCTATGGACAAAATCCTGAAAATCTTGCAGACCAAAAGAATAAGTCTCATTCAAGCATTGACACTTCTGTAGAAGTTAACGAACAAAGTAAATATTTGGAGGATTGGGCTGTGTGACAGTGTCATTTCTGAGGCAGAGCATGTATGTAATGAATGGGGTATCAGTATCACAAAAGGATAAGAAGGAAGCGCATGTTGCCAGGGGAGTATGTAGACGATTCTGCATTAACCGTTCGGCAAGAAATGCGACATTCTCTAATAGAAATTATGGACAAACTGTCAGTTACAATTTCAAGCCGTTTCTCTATCATAAAAGAGTTAGAAAAACGCTTTGGGTTCCTCTGTTTTGAGACGTTTGTAATGATGGGGATATACATTTTAAGCAACAGCTTTTCTAAATCAATATTAAGTGCACAGTGCTTGCAAAACACTATCCACGTGACCTAAACAGTGAAGAATTGTTCAGTGACTTGAACGACATCATAATTTTATTAAAAAGCGCAAAAGCTAACGGAGAACAAATAATGGACTTTACACCTCAGGGACTGCTACAATATATTTCTTCAATGGGAATAGAAGCCTACAAAACATTAGAAACAGATTTAAAAATTTTTCTTACCTTACCAGTGTGTGTGTCTTCTTGTAAAAGATCGTTTAGTAAACCTAAATTCATCAAATCGTACCTACCATCAACAATATCTCAAGACAGGGTATCAAATCTAGCGATACTTTCAATTAGAAACGACATTGCTTTGACTTTAGATTATAGATATTTAATACCGACTTTGCAGCAATTAAGAGCAAGAAAGTTACATTTTAAAATGTTTTGTTTTAAATATTTATTAAATAATAAAAATAAATATTAAGTATAAATATAAATATTAATAGAAGATGAAACCATTAACCTGTAATAGTAAGTGATTTATTTTATTACTTTTAATATAGTTCTTTGTTTAACTATTGTTGCTTTAGGATATTGTTATGACGATGCGCTTTATACCTACAAGGAATTTGCATGTATATTAGAATATTTTTATGTTATAAAATTTTTATACTACTACATTTTTTATATTCTATATTTGTTACTAATACAAACAAACTGAATACCGGTAATATTATAGTATGTAATTTCTTAATTTAATTTAACAAATATTCTTAAGACCTTTGAAGGAAGAGCTTTCATAAAACATCTACACATTTGCATTTACTAAGTACTTTATTCACTGAATTGACCTTCATTTTTGCTCTTTTGTCCCCTTTTAATTGTGAAGGCGAAGCGGCCGACGATCTCCTTGCCCCGGGCGCCAAAAAGAGTAGCTATGCCATTATTTAAATGGATATTTAAAAAAGTAGAATTAACAAATCGAAGTGTAGAGCGTGCTATAACGATCAATTTTATATATTTAATATATATTAATAAATTAATATTAATGTTAAAAATAATGAATAAGGTATAATTAATATATATGTGTTAGAGACGTAAAACATCAAAAACAAATCCAACAGAAGTATCAGAAGTGTTGATATTGTTACGCCGATTGCAGGGATAAAAAAATCTTTGCTCACAAATTTATTAACAGTTTAAATAAACAAAGAAGCTGTATAAAGCATTTTTCAATTTGCAATTAACCAGTACACAAATAACAGCAATTAATAATATTTACCAATTACAAATAATATTTGCACAAAGTAATAAACGGTTAATACTTTACGTACCGAATTGCGGCTCCCAACTCGCAACAACTGATATCCTTCCGAACAACAAATTTTACACTCATCTGTTTGGTGTAGTACGCTATAAGATTGTCTTAAAACGCCGATAGAATAATCGATCAGCTTCTGTAAGGTATAGAATTGTCTAGAGAGTTTGGAGTGGCGTCTCAAACCTGTCTTGTAAACATCGGTGCCAGACTTATAACACTTATGGTACGCAAGTTGCCTATTTTAACGAAAATACGACACGGTAAAGACAATACGACATAGAAACAGAAGTGAGTTTTTAATGTGGACAGTATTGGAAGCTAGATAGATACTAAGGAGAATATTGATAAAATGGAGAAGAACAGAATAATGAAAATTTACAAGAATAAGAAACAGGACGCAAGAGAACAATTGGTCGAAACAGGAAAATATGAAAAAAAAACTCATGTAATTGAATCAACAAGCTATAAGTTTGTATCCGCAAATAAGAAGAAGGCAAGAACTGAAATAACCTCAAAACGGCAACATCTTCTTTTCTTCTTCTCTAGCTTCCTAGTTAGGACTCTGTCCTGGTCTATAACAACGGTCCTACATGCTATCACTCCACCTCTTGCTTGGCCAACCAATGCTCCTCTTCGTGTTTGGTTAGCTATCTTTTTCCTTTTTCACTAGCCTTGTGTCATACATTCTTGGTATATGTTCATTATATATCCTTCCTCTTTCTGAAATGCAAGAATTGATATCAGTTACATTACACTTTTCAAACAGCAATGTGATAAATTCCATTATTATTTTGTTTTGAACGTTGATTCCATTTGTCAGAGGAACTTACTATTTACGATTATTATGTCAAACATCTACTTAAAAATTTACTCTCGTTATTGTGATTCAGTGCTGAAACCGTTTCTTCCAACGTAAACACTTTCAAGTTTTCTGCACTTTATTGATTATAAGAATACACTATAAAAGAAAATATATAAAATGCTATAAAATATATTCGGTAACTTTAGTAAAAAATGAAGGGAAAATATACGTTAAGCACGGCCCATGTGCAAAATATAAAATAACTAGAAACCGCAAAGTCTTTTATGTATTATGTCTCCGGATTTGTTTTACGACGTTTTCACAACGCCTTTTAGGGCGTCACTCTGTGCTGTTAGGTTTTGTAAATATACGGTTATTGTCATAAATTCGTCGGAAAAATTAGGGTTGAAATTCGATGTGACCTTGTACGAGGTAAATTTTAAAACATCTGACAAAAGACAGCGTTCCTTAGAAACCAGTTCTATATAAGTATTACTTTGAAGGTAATTTCGAAAATTTTTAATTATAAAATTTCTTACCATCTTCTAGGTTTTTCATTACTGTAATTTTCTCTTCTTATAAACAAAATTACGTCTACTAAAGTAGTAACCTATTTATTTTTATCCACATACTTATTAGAAAGCTATTTAATGTTGTTAAGTCAGTATATAAAATTCCAACTTCTAAAGTAAAGATGTAATTATTGTTTGCTTGATTCTTCACAGGCTAGGTTTTTAGAGCACTTCTAGATATCGGTATTTCTAATTTCATTAAGGTAATACTAACCAATAAGGCCTACCTAAGCTTTATATTTTTAACAAATTTTTGTTGGAAACTAAATTTTAAAATATTTTATTAAATAATAAATGCAATTATTCAAGTAATAGGTTTTCACCTAAAAACATTTTGTTGTTTTCAATTACTTTGTCAGAGTTAAAAACTAAAACTAGATATTGAAGGTTCATTATGGTGGTAAGCGCTCAATGGCACGCATTATCATCATCACGTCTTTTATATTTTACCAGCAGAGAAATACCACTTAATCTTTGCGTCTACAGTGAGCAAAATAATTTGTATAATTATACATATTCTGTTTATAGGTGACTTAAACTATAAAAAATGTTGTCATACGGTTTTGTTTGGTCCAGTATTACCTCAGTGAATAACGTTGTAAGGATATTGTTAAAATGAACCAATAATATAATTCGGCTCGGGAATCGGTACGGTTGCACCTACCTGCGCTTATAATTTAAAATTCATTGTGACCCCTACACCAGGGTTCAAATTATCAAGACTTTTGTAGTTCGCGGCCTACGGTTCAGCAATATACGACAGCGTAATTAATGTTGGATTTTACTGGTCTCCCAAACAAGGAGTTTTTTTGTATTCACGTAGGAGTAGTTATTTTATTAGTTATTATTCACGTGTGGCATAGATTTACCGTTTAAGACAAGAAATATATTGAAAAATAGTTTATATGTAATCTAACCTTTATATTGTTGGTCGTAATGACTGTAATGGTGAAGTTATTGTTCAACTAATGTTAAAGACCCATAAAAAATACATTCTTTTCCGTTTCAGAGAACATGAATTGTAGGACGTTATTACAGCATTATAAACAAGAAAATTAGATTTTTATGACGGTTGCTCTAATCGTCGTGTTGTACAGTAGAAAAAGAATAACTGACACTAGTTAAAATCACTAATTACAACTTTATTTTGAAACAAACAATAGTTAAGGAATCGACAAAGGCACTCTTATACAATAATTTAAGTTAAATTTGTCCAACACAAAACAATAAGTGTTATCCAATTATAGTTTTGCACTAAGTAAGACAATTAGGTGTACACCAAAATCGCAAGACATTATAACAAACACTCTAAACATCATTCTAAGATCGCTGGTCTACACGCTAACTTTGCCGGCTGGCTGTTTATTTATTCCCGCTGTACAGTAGCGCGGTAATTTTTACATTATAGGTTGGCTAATCTGCGCTTTAATTTGCACTTTAATCTGATCAATTCATGTTCGTGCTCCACACAGTTCGTCACAGACGCTCGCAAGCGGCGGTCGGCTCGCGCCCGCAGCCTTACTGTCACATTTTTCTTCTTGTCGCGACAATTAATGTAGGCCTTAGGCCAACACTTCATATATGCCCTTTAGGCCCGTTCATCAAATCAATTTAAATGTAATACGAATTGTATTCACGATATGCTTATTAGCCAATCTCTTAGTCAAAAATGAAACCTAACAATTTCTGGTGTAAATGTGAACAATTAAATAAATGTAGGCCTATTAATTACAGTCCACTCGCTTCATCATTTCTGCATCCTGGCGAATCAACCTACAGTAAATAGAACACTTCACACTTAACATTTTTTGGTCCACACATGGCGGATCATTCTTCTACTTAACATTTTTGGTCGCTCCGGACCTGGATTTCCGGATATATTATTCACATTTATTATTTTTCTGCCCCTATTTCTGGCCATCACGGGCGACTCAGCATATCCGCTGATACGACCGTGGCGTGATTCGATCAGCATTTCGCTCGTCGCCTTTGAGCCTCCTGACGACATCATTGCAAGAGCCTGCTAGCTTCAGTACGTCAGACAAGGCAGTCATCTCTCCGAGCTGTGTGTTTGCCATCTTCTCCACGGCGTCGACGCTTCAGGACATCGCCTACAAGGTATCACCTCACTAACATCATATCAAGGTGCGTACAATGGCTGAAGAAGGCCTCAAAGTGTTAGTCAGAAATAGAGGCGGCTTAAAGTCTGCAATAGTGCGCATACAATCAGCTGCCAGTAACTTTGATACAAATTCTAATACAAAACACTTTTTAACAGTAAGACTTGAAAGTTTGAAAAGCTTGGCATCGAAGTACGACGAGGTACAATCTGAAATCGAACTTATTTGTAAAGACATAAACGCTGCTCAAGAAGACCGAGTTGAGGTCGAAGAGATGGTATATTCTACGGAAGGAATTTTATTTTACAATTGATTGATACCTTTAATGTTCAGACTGTACCTCCCGTATTATCGACCCATATGCAATTAAAACCGATAAGTTTGCCCTGCTTCACAGGCAATATCTTGGAATGGCAGCATTTTCATTCAATTTTTACGGACTTGGTGCATGCAAGATCCGATCTAACGCCAGTGCAGAAACTAAATTATTTACATTCTTCTTTAAAAAATGAACCGTTAGACTTAATTAAATCACTACCTATTTGTAATGAAAATTACTCGATAGCGTTGAGTTTGCTGTCCGCAAGGTATGACAACAAGTTCATACTAGCAAAATACTACATTCAAAATTTACTTCAAGTCAAGTCGACAATTAAAGACTCTATCCAAAGTGTGGCAGAATTCACAAATACGATAACGTCTTCCGTTAATTCACTGGGGGCAATGCAACTGTCAGTGAATTTATTTGAACTTATTACTATACAATTATTATCAACTAAACTCGACCCTACTACTTTTAAATTATGGAAGGAGTCTATAGACCCTGATAATCTTCCTAAGTTTCGAGATTTCACTCATTTTTTAAACGCACGTAGACAGCTGTTAGAAAATACACTGCCTATCGATGCCGGACAGCAACTCAACAAGCCAAGTTTAAGACTCAACAATAAATCTGATAAATATAAATCAAGAAACGCTGCTGGCAGTACTACATTTAAGAGTTATCACTCAGCGTCAAGCAATTATTCATGTTTATGTTGTAAATCTAATCATCCGCTTTACATATGTGATAAATTTCGTGCACTAAGCACCGCTGAGCGGGGACAATTTGTATCAAATCACAAATGTTGTACCAATTGTCTTAGATCAGATCATTTTGTATCTAATTGTAAGAATAAGCAGGCATGTAAGATCTGTTCAAAACGACACCATACATTGTTGCACACGAACAATGTGCCGAACTCAATCTCTGCCAGTAGTAGTAACTATTGTTTATTTAAATTACAATCCACGAATAATATTCTTTTATCAACAGCAATTGTATTTGTCATTGACCAGGCTGGCAACAGACAAAAGGCAAGAGTTCTTTTGGACGCCGGTTCAAAATAAACTTTTGTACCAAATCATTTGCAAAGAAATTACGGCTTAATTTGACTAAATCCAACATACCAATTACGGGTATAAATAACACAGCGTGTCATGCCACTAATCTCGCGTCTATACGCATTATTTCTCGTTATCAGAGATTTAGCTTCGAGGCAAAATGTGCTATCTTATCTGCATTAACCCACAATCTGCCAGCACAATCGTTTGACATAAATCAATTCAACATTCCAGACAACATTTTTCTTGCTGACCCACATTTCAACATATCATCCCAAATCGACATACTCTTAGGGGCGAAATTTTACCTGGATTTAATTTTAGCCAACAAATACGTACGCGGCTCTCATTTTCCCATCATTCAGGAAACAATGTTAGGCTACATTTTGGCTGGCAATCTGCCCAAACACTGCCGCTACAAGGGTCCTGCTGTTTCGTTCCTAGCTAGGAACAACGACAGTCAAATTTTTCAGTCTCTCGAAAAATTTTGGGAAGCAGAAACTATCCCTGACAACACACCTGATAACGAGTCAGCTTGTGAGGAGCATTTCGTGCGTTCTACTCATCGCAACCATGAGGGTAGGTTCGTGGTTTCACTGCCATTTAAGTCCGATCATCTCCAGTTGGGGGAATCTTACACCAATGCTGAAGCAAGATTTTTGAATTTAGAAAGTCGATTCAGGTGTGATGCTAAGCTCGCGCGCGATTACGCAGAATTTATTAAGGAATATAAGGATCTTGTCCACATGACGCTTATCGATAATTGCTCTATCAATTCAGGAGTGTCAAATACTTACTATCTGCCTCACCATGCCGTGTTTAAGCAGTCTAGCTTGACCACAAAACTGCGAGTCGTTTTTGATGGTTCGTCCAAAACTACCAATGGCCTTTCTCTCAATGACATATTGTTGGTAGGCCCAAATGTTCAACAAGACCTTTTTTCTATTCTTTTACGTTTCCGCATGCATAAATATGTTCTCATCGCCGACATCGAGAAGATGTATCGACAAATTCGCGTAGTTGAAAAGGATTGTCACTATCAACGTATTCTGTGGCGTGACTCTCCCCTCGAACAATTTGAACACTTTGCTTTGCGAACGGTAACATACGGCACGGCTAGTGCTTCGTTTTTGGCCACTCGCTGTCTTATTCAAATTGGTAGGGACCATCAAGCTTTTTTTCCTGATGCGGCGTTAGCTATAACAAATGATTTCTATGTTGACGATTTGCTTATCGGTGCTGACACCATCTCTGATCTGACCAAGTTGAAGTCTGACTTTGGTGCGTTATTGAGTCAATACGGTCTCACGTTGCATAAATGGGCATCTAATGAACCCAGAGTGGTCGCAAGTCATGATAATTTATCACTCCCCTTAAACAAACAGGACAATGTGCGTACCCTGGGCATTCTCTGGAATAACACCGCCGATTCATTTCTGTTTGACATTAAATCATTCCCCGTTGAATCAAGCATCTCCAAGAGGAGAATTCTTTCGATTATCGCAGGCATATACGATCCACTTGGACTGATCGGTCCCGTTGTTTTCTTGTACAAACAGTTTATGCAGCAACTCTGGCTTTGCAATCTTGGTTGGGATGAACCGATCTCCGGGCAATCACGTTTGGATTGGCATTCATTGTGCGACAAATTGTGTCTGATTAGCAAAATTGTGGTCCCACGTTCTATTCGTTGCAAGTTTGAGGCAAGTGCAGTTGAATTACATGGTTTTTCGGATGCCTCTGAAAAGGGGTTTGGGCGCTATATTTATATTAGAGTGATTTATCAAAATTCATCGGCATCTTGTCATCTCCTGTGTTCTAAGTCTCACGTGGCTCCCCTACGACAGGTGTCATTGCCTCGCATCGAACTCTGCGCTTGCTTGTTGTTATCGCGACTCGTATCTAAGGTCGTTTCTGCGCTTTATTCGTTTATTAATAGTGTTCATTTATATTCTGACTCTATGGTGTCTCTTTACTGGATTCATGCCCAGTCCACGAGGTGGAAAACCTACGTTGCTAATCGTGTTGCTGAAATTCAGCGTCTTACGCAAGCCTATACATGGCATCACATCAATTCTAGACACAATCCTGCTGATATTATCTCTAGGGGGTGTCTCCCTGACGTTTTGCGCGATTGTTCGCTTTGGTGGCACGGTCCCACTTGGTTGTTTCAATCTTCCGAGTCCAATCCTTTTCTGAAGTCACTGCGGAAGAGAAACAAACCCATAACCTTTCTCTAATGTCTACCCTGGTTATCGACCTTTCTAAGGACTTTTCTTCGTTGAATCGTCTGACACGCGTATACGCTTACTGTTTTCGGTTCACCAAAAATATTAGACTCTCCAGTGCTGACAAAATAACGGGCGATCTTACCCCTGTCGAAATTCATCATGCTCTTAATTTCTTCATAAAACAATCTCAGTTGATCCACTTGGCAGCCGAAATTAATTGTCTTCGTAATGGATCTTCTGTCTCTATTAGGAGTAAGTTGGCCTCTCTCGACCCGTTTCTTGATGATTCTGGAGTAATACGCGTAGGCGGGCGATTGCAGCAGTCGCAATTACCTTACGACACTAAACATCCTATTGTCTTACATTCTTCGGCTCATATTACTCGCCTCATTATTGAACGCGAACACATTCGTCTACTTCATGCTGGTGCTCAACTCGTGCATCACTCACTTCGTCAACGTTGGTGGATTGTTAATGCCAGGTTAGTCATTAGCTCCATCATTCGCAAATGTGTCAAGTGTCTCAGGTTTAGTGCCAAACAGCGGGTTCAGAGGCTTGGTATTTTACCGTCTCCTAGAGTCACTCCATCAAGGACGTTTCTATTCTGCGCGGTTGATTATGGTGGTCCCTTCATGACTCGTCATGGCGGGCAGAAATCCAGAACTCTCTCTAAGGCATACGTGTCTTTGTTCATTTGCTTAGCAACCAGGGCCATTCACATGGAATTGGTTTCCGACCTTACAGCCAGTGCGTTTATAGCTGCCTTACGTCGTTTTATGGCCCGTAGGGGCATACACAGTCAGTTATACTCTGATAATGGCACAAACTTTAGGAAGGCCCGCAAAATTTTACATGACCTCTACAATCTTTGGCATGATAAGGATGCCACCTCATCACTCAAATTACTCACGTCCTCTCAGGGTATATCATGGTCATTTATTCCGCCCTCATCACCTCATTTTGCTGGCCTTTGGGAGAGCGGCATAAAGAGTTTGAAGTTCCATTTGCGCCGCGTGGTAGGCAAGTCTATACTTACCTTCGAGGAGTTTACGACAGTTTTGTCTCAGATAGAGGCATGTCTAAACTCTCGCCCTTTATTTGCTATCTCTTCGGATGTAAATGATCTGGTGCCACTTACACCTGGCCATTTTTTGATTTGCGCACCATTAACGGCGATACCGGACCCAGACCTATCTCATATTTCTATCTCTCGTCTTGGACGTTGGCAACTTCTCCAGAAGTTTGTCCAAGTCATTTGGAAGGCTTGGTCTCGCGACTATTTACACCAGTTACAACAGCGTCACAAATGGAAATTCGCTAATGATAATGTTTCCATTGGAGACCTAGTTTTACTTATTGAGGATAACCTACCTCCATTAGCCTGGACATTTGGTGTAATTACCGCCACATTTCCCGGCCCAGATAACTTAATTAGGGTCGTAGACATTCGCAAGCCTACTGGTGTTTTGCGGAGACCAGTACATAAGTTATGTCTGTTGCCAGCGCGGGACGAGATTTGACACAAGATTATTATGATCATTTAGCACAATGCTATTTTACTCAGCCATTGGCTTATTACTTTATTATATGACCATTTGGTCAACTTAATTGTGATGTATTATCACAACATTTTCATGACAATTTGCGCCATTGCGTGTTTCTATACTCATCATAGTTTTATGGTGGTATATATGCTATTTTGTATATATATGTTAATATTTTGTGTGGCATACTATGTCCTACACATTTACATTTTGATGTATTGGGTATGTGTCATGTTTCGGTGGTATTGTTTTATAAAAATTTGTTACATAATATTCGCATGTTTTGCAGTTATGCAACCATGCATGCATTTCTTGCACAGTTGTTAATATGTGTTATTTATTGTTCTATGAATGTCTTTCTCAATTGTTCAACTCATGTATTACATTTGTAATCACAGTGTCGTATTTGTTACTTATGCCATTGTGCTTATTCATATTGGTAATTAAGTAAATTGGTGTTTATTATATTTATTATATAACTTGCATTTATGTAAAACATATTGTTTTTTGCGTCTACTGTATGTAACCATGCCACGCATAGATTTATTTTATATTGTATTTTTATATGGTATTTTGTACTTTGTGATTATGCATTGCAGAATTATTATTCCTGCTTAAATTATGACATACATGTCATGACATGTGTGCTTGCAATCAGTCAGCTATCTATAGCTTGTTCTCACACAACAACATATTGTAAATTCCTGAAACTTCAGGTATGGCATGACTCGTTCAAATATATGACGCCATGCTAGATTTACGTCTAAGCATGTATAATTTGTGACAATTTTTGTTCATGTAAGCAATACTCTGTAGAGGTCTACTGGCCTCAACTATTTCACGGTAACCATCTATGACTTGCATAGGGTTACAATTTATCGGGCCATCATGTGATGAGCTTCCGATCATACATTATTAAACATTGTCAAATTATGTATTTTTCATGTTTTATAACGTTCAATATTGTATACATACAATATATGTGGGCAATACATTGCCAACGCTTACATTTTTATTCATGCATGAAATCATTTTGCTCGCCAACCTTGGCCTACCAAACGCTTATCTTTAAAGCTTATCTTTATTCATGCTTATCGCTAAACCATTAACGTACAGCTGTTATCTAAGATTACAACTCAAGGTTCAATGCAGCCTTGAGATTAACTTTCAAAAATAAGAACTCTGTATGTTATATAATAAATTACTAAAATGTAGTAAAAAATCTACTGATTTTTGACGGGCAGTTTATGTACAGTAGCGCGGTAATTTTTACATTATAGGTTGGCTAATCTGCGCTTTAATTTGCACTTTAATCTGATCAATTCATGTCCGTGCTCCACACAGTTCGTCACAGACGCTCGCAAGCGGCGGTCGGCTCGCGCCCGCAGCCTTACTGTCACATTTTTCTTCTTGTCGCGACAATTAATGTAGGCCTTAGGCCAACACTTCATATATGGCCCTTTATATCAATTATAAATGTATTCATATATGGTTCATTAAATCAATTTAAATGTAATACGAATTGTATTCACGATATGCTTATTAGCCAATCTCTTAGTCAAAAATGAAACCTGACAACTTCTCGTGTAAATGTGAACAATTAAATAAATGTATTAATTACAGTCCACTCGCTTCATCATTTCTGCATCCTGGCGAATCAACCTACAGTAAATAGAACACTTCACACTTAACATTTTTTGGTCCACACATGGCGGATCATTCTTCTACTTAACACCCGCTGACGTTCAAGAATAATCTTCCATTTTCAGGGCGACCCACCGAGAATAAATTGCGTAGTTACGAGCGCTGGAACGCTCTGGAAACTATGTCAATGTCCGACATTGAACGCTCTGCGGAGACCAAACGCAGTAGAATAAACGACACACATCTGGAACGCGTATCTCAATCTACCTTGAGTTTTGCTAAATTAACGCATGTGAAATGTCACGTAGCATATTATGTGGTACTTCCTTATTTTTTTTAATGTATCAAAGGTCTGTCAATTTTTTTAATAACGACTGGAAAAGATGTTTCCTAGAGGACTGACTGAGTCTTCACTTTAGGGCAGTATGTATTTAAGTATCTGTGGCACATAATATGACTACTCTCTGTATATCTGCGGCACTCAGCGGATGTACGACTGTCACAGCTACGTACTGTCTGGCCGCGATTCGATGATTGAGGATTGTGTAAGGTGGGAGAAGCATGGGCGGGTACGACGGTAGGCTAATTGGGGGTAAACCAAACGGCTAGTACACATATTTCACCCTACCTCACTTACGAGCGGCCGCGTGGTGGGGGAGAGCAGCCTCGATCATCCAGTCGTGGCCAGACAGTATGTATACTCTTTCCGTTCTTAGCTTAATCCTGATGTAAACAAACCTACGTGGCAAATCTGAAACGCTATTGGTCAGGGGCATTGACACTCTTCTCACAGTAATATATTACGCGCATGTGCAGATTGTTTGTATAGTCATGTGAGAGTTATCTTGTCCCTTAAGTAGGGGCACGTCGTATTAAGACTTCCTCCTTATCACTGTATTCTGAATCGTATTGAATTAATATGGAGCCAGTTTAAAGAATATGTTTCCCATCACAACACAACATTAGCTGTTTGACATAAAACAATTTATTGAGAAATAACAACGGCGGCATTTACAAAAGGTAAATAACAACGGCGGCGTCAATGAAGATGAAGCTACGGTAACTGGCTCCCATTACCGACCTCGTTGTGGACAATGAACAATCTTATCAATAATAACGCTGACTCAAGTGATGATACAAGATCAGCCACAGATTTGGAAGACATTGAATTTACTCTCTGACAACAACAGATAGCATTCAGTACACTGGTAATTATCACAGCTTCTATTTTCGTTTTAAATAAACTTTATTTTATTCTTTGTTGCAATATGTAAACGGTTAAAAAAAAGCCATTAACTCGTGTTATAAAATGTTTCACTGTTGGCCTGACACTGACACACCAAATTTTATGTAGTACCGGGGCGTCTTTGCACCCGGTGCATGACTGCAGCATCTGGATCGAGCCCAATGGCTGCCTGTGGTTATACGTAACTTGTGTTTATATGTATCAATATTATATGTACTCTGCCTGTACTTCTTCTGTCAGAGTGACACGCCTCTAATTCAAGTAGCAAATAGAGTTTCATATGTGCCACGTCTGTTTGTTTACATCAGGATTAACCTAAGAACGGAAACAGTATAAACGAAATAATAAGACAATAGGCAGAGAACGTTAATACGTTTATCGTTGTGAATTATTTATTGTGTTACATATTTTCATTTAAAATAATGAAATTTACAGATATTATTTAGTTTTATTTTTAACATTTATATATACATTACGCATATACTGATTATACGTAAAACTATATCTCCTATTCACTAATTGTTAAAGATATTGAGGTGCTTTCGTAGATATCGTGACAATGTTTGTTGTTTTTAAAAACACTTAAAATAATTTTAATTTTGGTTTCAGTATGTCCACACTTTGTCAGTTTCTAATTATTTACATTACTAGTTAATATTGCTTTCTATAATTTCCGTAGAACAAACCACGGAACGCCTAACGCAGAACACCAAGTAAGGCGGACAGAGTTGCAAGTAATTCCAACAGGTGTGCTAAAAAGAACAATGTCGTTCCTCTTTTGAAGAAAGATTAGAAACAAACAAGAAAACAAAGAGAAGAATTGGTTAATTATTTTACGCAGACATTCGTACATAACCATATATGTTTCATGTTTAAATAGCGGTACCATGTTAGCTTGTTCTCGTCGTAAAATAATTAAACAAACAGAGTAATCGTACGAATAGTAAAATGTTTTGCGATAACCTTTGGTTGTGTCAGGTAAACAGTCAGCTGCGTGTCAATGTTTACTTTAGTTTATCGCACCGCTGTACTTATCTGCGCTGTGTCCGGCGTTAGGTAAACACTACTCATTCCTGCGCACACAGTTATACACATACCAGCATTAGTCCGGTTGCTAAAAATATCAAGTGATTTTCCATCGTTTTTCTCATCATCATTGTCGTATTTTTATGGTTACGATGATTTCAGAGATTGTCGTCTGTAATCAGTGGATAAAATAATTGAACATCAGACGGTATCTTACTTATAACTATAATAACAGAATTTATAAAGAAAGATTCTTGTATAAAATTTTTCAAAACTTCTATTATGAAATACGGGATAATAAAACAAATCACTGTCAAATAACACGCACCGAAAGCGTCTTACCCCTTTGATTGACAATACATCAAGTAACAAATTCAAGTGTCCGGCCGCCTTCATAACACTGTTAGTTATACTTCGTCGTAGTAACTTTAGATTTACCTAGATGCTGGTAGAATAATCTATCAAAAAGCACGCAGAAAACCGACAGCAGTTTGCAATATTAGTTGTGAACCTCGATGGAGATAGTATCTAGGAGGAGACTATTGTTACATATTACATGTTTATTATTTTTTGGATTTTACTCACGTACGTGAGTAAATACAATCACTCGATTATTTAAATACAATCATTTATACAAATGTTTGTTTATAATGTTTTATCGACTATTGCATATGCAATCTTTGGAAGCATCCTTTATTCTTATGGACATTTATTAAGATACTACTGATAATTTTGTTGATCTAGAAAACTTAAAAATCTAGAAATCTATAAATTCGTAATTATATTACAAATATTAATTATAATAATAATAATAATAATTAAAGGCTATAACTCTGTAATAACGAAACATATATGCACTGTAATGCAGCTAGAATTAAAAACCAAATCTGTCTACTATTGTTTGCTTAACACTATTTTTGTAAAGTCTAAATAATTTTTTGTTCCACATTTGCTCCCTACTGTGGAACAAATTAACGAGCAGCGCTTGCTAAACGTTTTCTTACTGACATTAAAACAAACTTTAGCTATAGAAGTTGGCAAAGTGCAATTAGCTACTTAAGAATTTTCGGCCTCTTTTGCTATAAGTTTCCTTAAAACCAAGACTGTGGGTAAATTTACACGAAAAAACATTTACTTTTTTAAATATTTAAATGTAGTATTCTTAATACGCGTATATAGTATTTGCGTGTTTTGTTGCATTTTTTCAAATTTATCAGTTGATATCAGTTCTCTGTTTAATATTATCGTTAGTGTTACATATGATATACATATAAGAATTTGAAGAGTTAAAGAATGGCGGTGAAAATGATGTGATTATGTGAGTATGTGATTTTAAAAACTGATGTTTATCCAAATTAAAATCATGCGCCACTTATTGATTTTTGTCAAAAAATTTGTTCGAATCACTTTCTTCAAAACATTGAGATTGATAAGAATAATTCCCACGTAACTTTAATTACCACGTAGCTAGTTTTTGATATTTTTGTTTGTAACATTCAATATCCTTAATATATCTATAAAAACAAAAAAAAACACTGATTTGTGTTGTACATAACAAAATGCATAAAAGTGATCTTAATTTAACCATGAAATTATTGTAACAATTTGTTATCTTACTAAACAACAAATATCATACGATAACGAATTTTGTAAAACACATTTATTAAATACCACGTATCAATTACCATAAAATATAGTATTCTGTTAATAAATACTAATGTCAATTGTTCAGGTTGATATATGTAACTAATAAGTATTTTAAATGCAAAATGATTTATTATTAATTAAACCATTTTTTTTTACTATTTGTAATGAGTTTTGTAATAAATTAAACGACGATTTATTACGAACCTCTACGGATATCTCATTATTACAATGCAGCAATTTAAAAGTGTTACATATACTTTTGTTTTGTGTAGTTCAAAGAATTGATTTACTCTAAAGAATCTGAGAGTTCTACCTAATTGGACGCTTATTTGATCCTTTGCAGTTTAATTTGTATAAGGACAATTTCGCTCTGCTAATATTTGGATATCTGGATAAAGCCTGTATAATTTTAAAACGTTTTCACACAAAAAATCTATTTTAGTTTAAAAGAAAAGTTCTCTTCCTTTCGTCAATGTATTCAACTGTTAATTTCTAATTGACACTGAGCAGTGATTAAATTTTTATGCCTAGATTTCAACCAAGGTTATCTGCTATGTTCGCTTTCACTTTTTAATCATAGACAAATAGTATTAAATACTTTGATTAATTTATATTATTATTTTTATATTTTATAGGAGTCTGAATGGGGTTACGTATGGTTTGTTACTGTTTTCTACTGCTAGCATAGTGGTATAATTAGCAAGTACAGCAGAGCATTGTGCTGCTTATTCCTCAGAAGTCTTTACATTATTTACGACTGTAGGTTTCTGGTAATTTGTTTGAAAAGGATTGTTTTTTAATTATGTAGTTGTAGTTTAATTCTCATGTCAAATTCTGTTAATAAACTTGAGACATGAATTATAAAAATAAGAAGCAGAATACAAACTTCTTCAAATCACTTGCCCATGATGTGTTTTTTTGTATTTATTAAGTGACGGTTTGAGATTATATTTTCGCTCATAGTGCCTAATATTTTAAGAAGTAAATCGTGACAAAATTATACCGCTGGCACTTAAACTGGTATAAAAGATGAAAAGTAAATAGCTGGCAACTCTCTACTGTGTAAATTACCACTATTGTGTGTGTAAACGTGTCTGGTAAACATGTGACGCATTTGTAAAGTATTTTAATTTATCAGGTTTAACTCTTGATTATTTAGTTTTGGCCTAAAGTCAAATTATGTTTCTCACAAAAATATATTCCCATTGAATATTTTTATCACGTACGTTTCTACAAAACAACAAATTATATACTAGGTGTTGACAAATTTTTGGTAATGTTGTGTTCAAGTCCTATACACTGTCACTCAGCTTGCCAACTCAAAACGCATTAAATACTTACTGAAACAAAAAACAAAAAAAACGGCAATGTGGATTTGTAGATTTTTTTGAGAGGAAAGCATTCTAATTTATTTTGAAAACTCAGTGAATTATTAATGTTGTTTCATATAAACTATACGTCCAATAGAATTTTACGTTAGCGTTTGCTAGGCAAAGTAATTAATGTTGTGATAAACGCGATGCATTGACTGGTGGTCAGTAAACCCTTCAACAATGACGGCCGCGCTCCCTCAGGATATAGTAAGCTGATCGCTCGTGTTTGCTTTGTATCCAATTTGTCCGTTCTCATTTTCATGTGGTGGTTAAGCTGTGTTGTGTTCAAACTTAAATAAACATTAAGTTCCCCTCTATTTAAAATAAGTTTTCAAGAGAATAAAAACTATGTTTTTAGGAATGGCGGTGTGAAATTTACTCAAGTTGATTGAATAAGGTGATTACGTTTACTGGAAACTAGTCAGAAACATCTTCAGTCCCTAAGCAGAAGCCTTAAAGTACATAATGCCTTAACATCTAATGCATTACGTGTAAATTAGTGAGAAAACTTTCTGATGCCTAAACAATATTGCGTTTTTGAAAGTTGCTTGATGCAAAAAATTGTTACAAGCTATGATATATTAAACGTAAGCTTTTGTGCTGGGGTTTGAATTTTCCCGGCGTGATTTGAACGTTCAGTGCCGCCGAAGCTCGTAGCAGCTGTGCGCCACATCCAACTCGATTATTAAGGCCGTGTCTGCGCCACGGCGACGCAATCTAGAAGGCCTATTCAAACGTACCAGCTGTTCGTGTACGGTTAGGAAACCGCTTACCAAAGGTTATGATCGCCAATTCGAAACAAGTCGATTGCATATAGCATAGCGGGACTGAAGAATTCAGGCATCACTCTCATTTCTTCGTCAACCTTCCAATAGAGTGTTCGATGGTCTGACGGCCCAGGGTGAAGTACTTAGTTGATCTTTCAATATGACTTCGTAAGTCAGTAAAGCGTTTTCAGGTGAGGCTCAACTATTTTATTCTATGTTTATTTAATGATGGGTTATGTGTTATATTTGTGTATGTGTGTGTGTGATCCAGACGTCTGTAAAGCCTATTTCATTGTGATACCTTGGTAATGTAAAACTGACTTACACGTTATTTCCGGTTGGGAAATACGTGGTGACATTGTATTTAATTTTATATTAATTTAATCAAATTGTAAATTCAATCAAAAGTAATGACTATAACTGGATGAAATAAACCATGTTAAATTAATAAGAGCAGATAGAATGTTGATAGAAATTGTGACAGTGAATGTAGTGGGTGTGTTCCGAGGCGAGAGAGTGTAGGGGTGGGTGTATTTTCTGACGGCTAATCTACAAATAAAAAATGTTATAGGGTCCCCTTTCAGCCGGGAGAAGGAGGATGCAGAGATAGTAACATTGACACCGGTCACTATCCGCAGAGCAGTGCACCAGGATGGTCCCCGGAGCCGTGAGGCCCAGAAATTCTCCTGCTATAGAACACCGAAGGACATCTGCCCGGAATGAGACTCGCTGGAACTTCAGCAAACACTAAGGATAAACTGCAGCACTCATACCACACTGGTCAACATGATACCATTGGAGTTCCACAACAAGAGTACAGGTGGGAGTGTTCTAATGATTAAACTTCAGTCAACAACAACTCGATAGGCTGGCCCCCAGGTATTCAGGTTAAACATCTTGTTAATGCTCTTAAAAAAAATGGTACAAGAACTCTAGCTATTTTAAATAAAACTGTAACCGAAATTTTATAATACATAAAGTAATGCTCTTAAAGAAAATGGTATCAGAGCTCCAGCTGTTTTAAATAAAATTGTAACTAAATATTTTGCGATAACTTAAATTGAGTTGTTAAGGAAAATGATACTAGAATCCAATTGTTTGAAAGATTTGTAGCTAAATATTTTGTGATAACCTGATTGACGTTCTTAACGAAAATGGCACTAATAAAAAATTGTTACTGGTTACAAGAGTATTTTATTGCAAGTCCTGTCACTCTGGGTTCCAGCACACTTTTCGCTTCCGCTAGGCCAAGTAGTCTAGTTTTTAAATTTTACACTTTCAACAAAATTATCAGGGAAGTTATTAACTGAAATTATTTACAAACACATAAATAGAGTTGTTAAAATATATTTTGTCTAAACATTCTAAGAATTATCATCTTAAAACATTCTAAGTCTCGACACACATAGTTGTTTTACTCTATTTGTAATTCATGGCAAACAATTATCATCATTTGTCAAGAAAAATAATTTTTACACACTTGGTACAAGTTGAAATAGAGTATTCGCAGTTCATCTCACCAGCTGCCAATTGGTTAATAAAATGAAAGTGAATATTTACAATAAGATGTGTTGTTCTATTTCTGACTAGGTAACATTAAATTTTAGACAAAAATTGTAACAATATCTTTACCTTTGCCTAAGCTAGCTTTTACTTATTGCAAACTTCATAGGAGGCAACTGCTAGTTTGGAGAAATGGAGGCGCACCTAGTGGCCAGTCACCTTTGATGAAGCGAGTGTTAGTTGAAGGCAAATTTTTCATTAAAGTTTTACTTAGAATTTGGTGTTTTGTAGTCATATAATAATATAGACGAGTAAATATTATTAATACTGAGACATATCATTAAGAAATACAAGTACTGATTATTTCCTTTTGGGTTTTGCATGTTAAAAGTACATTCTGTGTATAAAAAGTAAACGACTACAGTATTGTAGCCGTGCAAATATTACGCGGACATAACATGAAGTTATGAATATTTGTTGTGATATTATAACTATAGAGCTTAAAAACTCTCTAATTTACATCCCGTATTTAATTGTTGCAAGTACCTTTTGGAAAAAATGCTTTAATGGGGACAGATTTTGATGTTTCCAATCTAGTGTTACTATCTACTTCATGATAATCATCATCTTCAAGGAGTACACCAAGGGTGGTTTGTTTCGGTCTCAAACAGTCAAAGAGTCTAGAGCTGGTCACTTCAGAGCTCCCGCGGACGTCCACACCTCTCAGTCTCTTCGACTTGTAGTTCCATAGTTGTTTGGTGATGCGGCAGTCATCCATTCGGCAAAGATGTTTCCACCAATCAGCCAATACTGGACAATCCTGTCGTCTATACTCATAATTTTTAGTTCCTGCCGTATATCTGTGTTTCTTCTATGATCATGGAGAGTATACCTTGCCACGTGCCTGAGAAATCTCTTTTCAGCCACTTGGACACTGACCTGTTGTAATAAATCAAAATAATTTATTTCTGTAGTAATGTTGTTATAACAATTTGAAATAAAAAAAAATTTTTATTTTTTATTTCACAAAAAAAAATTTCTGGAAAATATTTTTTATGTAAATTTTAATCCTAATATTTAGGAACTAATCGTGTTTATTGTTTGTAATTAGAAATAAAGTGGTATTACGTTTATTTTGATAATAGTGTCACTTTCAGTAAATTTGTTAAAGGACAATCTGGTTAACTCCAAATCTAGGCGAAAGACGGCTCTCTTCTTCCCCTTCTTGAAACGTTCATTGTTTCGTATATACCGCCTTTCGGTTGGTTGGGTTTCTTGATTAATTTACCTGTTAAGCCTTTTTATAAGAAAAATCAAATCCAAATTACAAAAACAGAACGTTTATTAATAAAATAATTAATTTGTTCGATAAGAATCGATGTTACAAAGTAGTATCGACTCACTCAGGGCCGGTCGATATAAAAAGTTTACATTAGTATTCTAAAATATGGTTCTTTAAACGGTTATTTAAGATATAGCCAGAGAAGGTTATGGGCAGGAAAGTATAACACTTACAATTATAAAATGCCTTAATATTAAACAATACAATGTTATAATTACAAATAATAAAAGTTTATATATGATTTTTATTCAAACCAGAAGCCGCCGAAGGTCGTTTTTCCACTGCAGAAGTGAGAACAGCAATGAATCAAAATGGCCGACTGGCGCATGCGCGATGAAGCATCTAACTTTGACGAAGTATTTGTTGAAATAAAAATGTCCTTTCTTCGTGTAAATGGTCTCAGCAATTGTATATGATAGTCCTGGATATATTTGAATGTCACTGGTGTATGGTGGAATAGTTCACTTGGTGTAAAATGTTGTTATTGGATATATATCATTGTGTCTATGTGTGTCGGTTTTAACCTAAATTTTTCGTCATTAAACTGTGTGATATTGGTGTTATTTCGATTAATTAGTCTTATGTGGTTCAGTTTATTGGTGTTACACTGTTCATATGTTAACTTCACCGGTTCACAATAAACAAACAATTTAAAATAAGATTTATAAAATTTTCACCGAACTCGGTTTATAACGTAACCGCCATTAAAGGTTACTTCTAGTTAATAATTACGTTAAGTGCACTCGTCAACGTATAATAATGAACTGTTCTCATTTCCTTCGTCTCCTGAAAATCTTAGCCTATTTAATATATCTTATACATTGTTTCAAATTATCTTAGCTTCCGATACATTTTATTTTAATACATTATACTCAGAAAATAATTTCGTTATTAGTTAACTGTACGAAATACGAAATACATATTCGGTTTCATTATTCTATTCTGCTTATTTTGCTAGTAATTAATATAGTGTTACAAAGTTTCATTAGAAAATTATATTTATTACATTTTTGGAAGGTAGGCCTAAATTTATACTTCCTGTAGTCTAAGCAAATAATAGCCATTTTCCCTAATATAATTATTATTCTATTAAATCTGAAATTGATATAATTGTCTATTCTTACTTAATTTCTTGCAATTTAGTTTATTAATGATTGTTTTTAAATACAATTCATTTGTCTATGACTCCTCCTCTGATAATGTCAGTTAGTCCATCCCATTTTTATTGGTAATTTTATTAGATAAATAAGTAATTTTACTTATCTACTGACCATATCCTTAGGAAGACTTATTTACATGGTATACTATATGTTGGGTTTATCTTGCATAAATATTGTCAGTTTAACTGGCTTATAAGACTAGATTTATTAATTATTCTGCAGTTTAAATTCATTATATGGCCTAGATTTGAGGTGTTGCTATTTGCAAAATTTTTACTAATGTAGTTAGTTTATACCCTTCTCTGACTTTTTATCCTTATATACTTTATTAACAATTAGCTCTTTGACTGGTATAACAGTGATTATTGATTGTACAATTAAAATATAACACCTATCTCTATCACAACTGGTACCTTGAATAATACCTTTTATGTGTATTGATTACACCTAGTAACATAATTAAAAAACATTTTATAACATGGGGAATGATATCTACCTTTAGATAGGGCATTCCTAATTTAAATTAACAACAAAATAACAGTTATAACAATAATATCTCTTACTAATAAATCTTATTTGTCTAGTTATTATATGGAACAGGAACATAACATATTGGTTCCATATAATGGTTAACACTTTCTGAAAACTAATTATTGACAGTCTGCTCTGTATTTCCCAATTTAAAGGATTTATTCCCCATCTCTAAGTATAACACTAGCTATCTGATCATTATTTCATTCTATGGAATGTTCTTATAAATTCAGTAGCATTTCATTAGCAATATTATTACTTCATATCAAATATGATACTGTTCAAAAAACACTTAAAGTTTATACATTTGTACGGCAACTCATGCACCTTTTTAAAGTTTATCAGTTATAATTCAATAACTTACACTTGTCCATGGTTATTTATTAATATTATTACTAGTCCTTTTCTAGCTTTACAACATGAAATATTTAACCATGGGGGGACTGTGAAGCTTTGTTCATACAAACTAAACAATAACTTTTTTGGGTGCACTGTTACTTAATACTATTGACACTTTTGGTTTTCGTCAGTTTTACATTGTGATATGGTTTTTTGGGGTGTTATACTTTCTCTTTGCACATTCATTTATTTTTGGGGTTTTTGGGTTCTCTCCCTATGGGGTTTCTATTTGGTATGGGTCGTCTCACTTCCTTTTTTCTAGTGGATCTTCTCAGGTTCTTATTCTTCAGTATTTTTGGTCATTCTATATTTCTTCTTTCTTCTTTCTTCAGTACCATTCCGCTGTGTATGCTTTTGTTTCTTCTGGTCTGGTTTCTTTGTCGGGGTATCTTAATTGCCTGCTTCTATCCTACCTGGGTAATTTTGTTATTCACATTTTTAGTTTTCTGGGTTTTTAAATTTGTAGTATATATATTATTTGCAGATTTTTTCTTTATTTTAACTTTTCTTGTGAGTATATTAATTAATATTGCCTTTTAATTGATTCTCATCTGGATATTCCATATATTAGAGCTTTATTAATGATCATTGAATAATGTATTTGTGTGGATTATCTGTCATGCTACAAATTGCTCTCTTCCAGAAGTGATTAGTTCAGATCATACTTAGTTTGTCTGAATTAATTGCTTATGATATTCATTATAAATTATATTTCTTTACTTCCTTCACAATTCTAAAATTTTTTCTTCTATATTTTTGAGCTTATCTATATTTCATTATTAACTGGATTCTTCTTGATAGTAATAGTCATCTGATGTTCGTTATTTTTTATTTTTCCATTTTCTTCTTAACTTGGTTCTTTATCCTTGGGATATTTATTCCCTAAAATTCCCTAATACGTTAGCTGGGGCAGTGTCCAGAGGGGCTCTGTAGGCTACACTCTCTGCTGGCCATACTACGTCATTTATTGATTACAGAGGCAAATTATCTCTGATCAATACATAATAATACTGCTGGACTTATCTACAGACAGTTATTAATAAAAATTACATAAGAATAGTCTACCTTATGACTATAAAAAAAAATTAAATATTTTTGGATACTTCACTTCGTATTTGCTCAGATCTTTTAATATTTCTATCTTAGTTCATTTCTATCTCAGTTACTTTTCTCAATGGTTAGCTCTGCTGGCATTTTATTCCTTCTTATGGTTGGAAGCTGGTTTAATATAATTATCACTTGTTATTCAGTGTAAAGTTTTTATTTATTTTTAATTCTCTGTCATATTTTGACTGTTATTACAATCTCTTTCTGGTCATTGGTAGCATATATTTTGTATTATATTTTTGTTTTTTTCTTAACTCTTATTAATCGTTCCACTAGTATTATGTTCTTGCAATTACTCTTTTAATTGTCTTTCTTATAATTGACATTTATTATATGATCATATTTTTCTTATGGATTTATTTATATATAGTTTTTTCTTTCTTTTTCAAAATTTTATTCTGCTCTTGCTTTTTATCCAAATGCACTCTTTAATTATTAATTCCATGTGTTTATTATCTCTGCTTATTTTACCTAAAAGCCTCATTAATTTTATTTCACAATAAGTTTACTCAGCTTAATAGTATCAGTGGTTTGTACTGCCATTTCTTTATTCTCGAAAGTTTTTCAGAATTGGTCCCATATATAATTGTTTGTAATGTATTATCCAAATTCTTTTTCTTCTTTATTAATTCCAAAAGTTGTTCAAATATAAGGTAGTAGGTAGTTCTTAATTGTTCTTAGAAGTTACATATTTATTCTAAATTCATTTTCTTCCTTTTATTTTCCATAAAGTTTTTTTTTTCATAAATATTTGGTAGTAAGTAGTTCTTACTTGTTTTTTGAATGTATTCATTAAATAAATTCCCTTCTTTTTATTTCATTCATAAATTGTTTCCTAAATATTCGGTAGCAATTTGTGCTTACTTAGTTTTAGAATTTTCTAAATTTTTTATTCCAAATTCTTTCTCTTTTTCGTTAATCCAAAATTCGTTTCATAAATTAGGTAGTAAGTTGTTCTTACTTTCTTTTTGAATTTGTTCAATTTTATTCCAAATTCTTTTTCCTTTTGTTCATTTCTAAAACTAGTTTCAAATATAAGGTAGTAAGTTGTTCTTACTTGATTTTTGAATTTTTTAAATATTTTATAAATTCTTATTATTCTAGAAATCGTTTCACAAATAATAGGTAGTAAGTTGTTCTTACTTTGTTTTTGAATTTTTTCAAATATTTTATATTTATGCACACTAAATTCAATCTTCCATACATTCAATTACTCATAATATTTTTTCATGGAAGCCTGGTTATATACACCCTTTATCCTTTCTGAATCTATTTCCTTGATTTCATAAGTATTATTATTTTTCACATTGGATATGACATATGGTCCGGTGTATAACAGCAATAACTTCTTCGTTATTCCTTCCAGTGTGCTGGGTAGTTCACGATTTTTTAACAAAATTTTTTCTCCCTTTTCATATATTCTTAATTTACCACTAGCCTTTTGATACTTATTTTGCCGTTTTACCTGGTCTTCTGCCACTTTGTTGTAGAATTTAGCTTTGTCAAATCTGTACATATTGTTACTGGGGAACTCGAGGATATCCGCGATCTCTCGTGGGGGTGGTTTTTCGTACATAGCAGAGTATGGGGTTATCCCTATAGCTGGATGGTAGGCCAAGTTGAGGAATTCCTCCGTGGCTTCTAGATAGTCTTGCCACCTTTTTTGTTGATGGTGACAATAAGTTCTTAGGATCCTCCCCACTTCTCGTAACACCCGCTCTGCCGGATTACTGCTCGGATGGTAGACCGAGGTCTTGTATGTACGAATGCCCATTGACAATAATGTATCTCGCCATTTTCCACCCTTAAACTGGGTTCCATTATCAGTAATGATCGAAGATGGTTTCCCCAGGTGTGGGATATACTGTTCCGTGAGTATTCCCAGAATTTTCCGGGTAGTCGCTCGATTAGTAGGGTATAGCTTAACATACTTGGTGAAGTGGTCCATTATGATGGTTAGGTACCGATATTGGTGTCGACCTCCACTACGGGGAAATGGTCCGCAAATGTCGAGGAATACCTTCTCCAATTTTGCTTGGGAAGTGATTGGGATCATAACACCTTCCTTCTTCTCATTATTTGTTTTTACCAGCTGGCAGATTTTACAACTTTTTATATACATTCGGACTTTCCTATTTATGTTTTTTATATGGCAGCTCTCCTCCAGAGCTTTTATTACTTTGAGGGAGCCCATATGTCCGTAACGTATGTGGTAGTTCACTATCAATTCCCTTTCGATCTGTGTTGGAACAACCACCTTCCAGATCTCTTCCTTCAGGGATGTTTTAACGAACAATATTTGTTTATTTATTTGGTAATATTGAGCAACAGTTTCGTCTCCCTCTTCTAGTCGAAGTTTGAGGTTTCTCAATTTCGGGTCCGCTTGTTGGTGGGTGCTCATATTGGTCAATATTGTTGTCAAATCGGCTCTGGTGCTAAGAAGATGGTATATTTTTAGCACGCTTTCCTTCTCCCCTTCGAAAGTTTGTTCTTCCACATTGACCCGGGATAACACATCCGCTACTACATTCTTTTTACCTGGGATGTATTCCCATTTTAGATGGTATTCTTGAAGGGCAAGTATCCACCTCGTTAGTCTGCCATGGTTCAGTTTGCAGCTTTTCAAGAACGAAATAGATTTATGATCAGTTCGGACGGTAATAGGGTATCCCAAAATGTAAGTGCGGAACTTACCGCAAGCAAATACCACGCTCAGTAATTCTTTTTCAGTCACCGTGTAATTCTTTTCGCACTGGTTCAAAGACCTGCTCGCGAAGCTAATTACTTGATGTTGACCCTTCTCGTCCTCTTGATACAGTGTCGTTCCCAGACTGATGTTGCTGGCATCGCAATTCATGAAGAATGGTAATTTAAAGTTTGGGTGGCGAAGTATTATAGTTGCCAGAAATTTGTCCTTAACTTGTTGAAAAATCCCCTCTTGTTCCTTACACCATACCCATTTGTTTTTGGATGATAATTGAGGTTGAAACCTCGCGGTTAATTCCGAATATTGTTCCTGGAACTTTCTATAATAATTACAGAGTCCCAGGAACGACTGTAATTGTTTCCTGTTTTTGGGTGCCGGGAACTTCTGGATTGCCTCCACCTTTTCTGCCGACGGTGAGATTCCTTGATCGTCCAAGTTAAATCCTAAAAATTGCACTTCTCTGGCAATAAACTTAGATTTTTCTAACTTCAGCGTGACGTTACTGACAGATAATTTCTCAAGCACATGTTCTACACGGTAGCAGTGTTCCTCCCACGTTTCAGATGTTATTAGTAGGTCATCGACATACACTGTTGTAAACTGAAGTGCTTCTTGTCCCAATATCTGGTCCATGCAGGTCACAAAGATGGCAACTGAGTTTACCAATCCGAAGGGCAATCTTTTGAATTGGTAATTGCGTCCCTCGAATATGAAAGCCAGATATTGGCGACTCCGTGGGTGTAACTCTACGTGCCAGTAACCGCACACCGTATCCCAGGTACTGAAGTATTGGGTACCATGGAAGCGTTTCAGGATTTCCTCAATCTCACCGGGCGATGTTCTATCGTTAATGATTTTTTTGTTTATTTCCCGTGCATCCAAGCAAAGCCGGACTTGGCCGTTCTTCTTGGGAATAGCGACAATAGGGCTGGTGTATGGGGATTGGCTATGTTCTATAATATCGCTATTAATCATTCGGTTGATTTCCGCTCTCACAGCCTCCTTTCGAGAATGCGCAATAGGGTAGGATTTCCTATTAAACTCCACTGTATCTCGGAATTGAAGGGTACATTGATAATTTCTTACTTTGCCTGGCTCATCTGAAAATACTGAGCGGTACTTCTCATAAATCCTTATCAACTGATTTGCTTGAGTAATGGACAATTTCTCTCTATTAATTCCGCTTCGGAAATCCCTTATCTCCTGTATTTTTTGGGACCATAAATCTTCGTCCGTGTTGTCGTATACTATGGTGTTAGAAATGGTGTTAGTATTCGTATAATTAATGCTACGTATTTGCTGGTGGATACTGCTGGGAAGTGTTATCTCGCTACCGACTAAATCGGCCGTCCAGGTCAGATCTCCGGTAAACAGTGATACCTTCTCCGATCGTAAATCGATGATAGCCGAGTTCCTTCTCAGCACATCACATCCCACTAATATGTTGAAGGGTAATCCTGCCGCAATTAGGAAGACCATGTTTATAGCTATACCCTTACTAATGACATTCAATGACACTTGTTTTCTGATTGTCTTATTTTGGCGACCAGTGGCACCGATTAATACTATGTTATTTATAGGTAAGGTTGGCAATAACTTACCACATTTTCCTTGGATTCTCTCCAATTCTGTTGTGTTAATTATGGATACATTCGCACCTGTATCGATCATTAGCTGTGCGAATGTTCCTTCGATTTCTGCATTAATATAAATTATTTCATTGTTTATACTAGGGAGGCGAGTGTCATCCTCCTCCAGTAGTTCATTTCGAATGTTTTTCAAATAGTTACACCGAATGATAGTAATTTTATTGTGATGATTTGCTCTTGGCAATTCTTTTATATACCCAGGCGATAGAAGCAGCAAAGGGTCCTTATTGTTTATTACTGCCTCCACCCGTTTAAATTCTCCTCATCCTGGTTATTAATTGGACCAACAGAGGCCTCAGTGGGGAAACCTTGAGTGGGTTCCAGCCTTTCAGTTCTTTGTTCGTATGTTTGATCCCTATTTGTATGCCGCTCCGGGTCATCTAGGCTGGTACTTCGCCTTGGCGGATTATAACTGGAGTTGTCCCGTTCTCGGCTTCTGCGTCGATCTTCGTACTCGTGGACGCTGCTCCTCCGTTGATGGTTATACCTGCGTTGGCTGTTTCCCTCTGCAAGTATAAAATTTACCCGGGGTCGGGAGAACCTGTTGTTGTTGTTATTGTTATTATTAGGGTAACCCCTATTGTTATTGTAAAACCGCTCGGTGTTATTGGTATGTTTGGGGTTTCTCTGGCTATTTACATTATTATTCGGGTAATAATTATTTCGATTACCGGAGAATCCGTTATTATTTCGGATAATGTTCGGGTTTGTATTACCGTGGTTATTGTTGTTATTGTTACCGTTCGTGGGGTGCTGATTATAGTAATTTGGATTATACCTGTTTCCTTGGTACCCACTGTTGATCTGTTGACTATTATTGTTCGATGACGGATTATTTCGAACTTCTGGCCGCTCATTTCTTCTCCTACTCTGCCTGTAATATTCTTCGTTCTCATAATTTTCTAATAGCTCTGTCATCGCCTGTATTGTCTTTATTTGGCTACCTCTTCGAGCTCTTATGACCTCTTCGTCATAATGATAGGAAAGCTTGTTCACCAGGCATTCCTCTGGTATGGCTGGTTCCAGGTGCTTGGCCAGGCACACCTTCCCAAGGAAGTATGCAGTCATGGTATTGCCAAACTGGGGTTTGTATCGGCCATGGCAGATGTTGTCCCTAATTAAATTCTGGGTGGTCTCTGACCAATACTTGGACTTGAACAAACTTTTAAACTGCTGATAATCGTTTATCTCGCTCCTGTTCGCCATCCACCAATTGTCCGTCATATCCCGGAATGATTCGTCCAATAGCTCTCGACTATTGGACCATCGATTATTTCTATGTTTGGCCATATATTCCTCGATACGGGCCAAGAACTCCATCGGCTTCCTTTTATATTGGCGGAAGTTAAGCCATTCTCTGTTCTCGTTGATGGGGATATTAGTGAAGCTGGTTGGTCGGTTCCGAATTGCTTCCATGTCCTCCTGGTTCTGCCTCACTTGACCAGTGATGTTAGTCATCGCTTCCTCCATTCCGTCACATCTTTCCGTAATTCGAGTTCGTACTTTACTGAGTTCTTCCTGGCTTTCCTTTCGGTTTTCTTCTGCCTTCTTGCGACTAGATTCTTCAAGACTTGTGACCTTGGTGTTTACCACTTCCTTGAACTCTTGTACCTCCACTTCCGTCAGCCGACATCTTCCATCAACTTCTCTTATCCGTTGATTTATAGTTATGGTTTCGTCTTCCAGCCTTTTGGTCAGAGATTTCTTATTATCTTTGAGTTCTTTGTTCATTTCCTTTCTTAATAGTTCCATTCGTTCGTCTAACTTGTCTAAATTCTCTTGGTTAACTTCCCGTAATTCTTCTCGTAATAGTTGGTTTTCCTCTCTTAACTCTTCCAACCTCTCCCCCATCTTCTCTTCCATTTTCTTATTATTTTCTCTTAATTCTTCCCTTAATTGTTGGTTGTCATCTTCTATTTTCTTGCTGGTTTCTTCCATCTTTTTTTCCAAATTCTTCTTATTTTCTTCCATTTTCTTTTCCACTTTCTTACTGGTTTCCTCAATTCTCTTATTGGTCCATTCGATTTTATGGCCCAATTCTTCTTTTGTTTCTTGGTTGTCCTTCTTCAATTCTTCTTTTGTTGCCTCTATGTTCTTATTTATATCACTCAAATTTTCCTTCAAGGACTGTTGGTCTTCTTTCCTTTCCTTATTATTTTCTTCCTTGGTAGACCGGTTGTCGTCATCCATTTTCTTATTCAAGTTTTCCTCCATCTTCTTGCTGTTTTCTTCAATGTCCTTCCTTAATTCTTCCTTGGTTGACCGGTTGTCGTCATCTACTTTCTTATGCAAAGTTTCTTCGGTGGAATCCATTTTCTTATGCAAGTCTTCCATCTTCTTACTGGTCTCTCCTATGTCCTTCCTTAACTTCTTATTATTTTCTTCCATCTTCTCCATCATTATCCTGAGCATCTCCTGTATGTTACTATTCTCTGCTCGTGACGGTTTCTCGGGTTGTTCTATTCGTTCCTCCCGGATATCGATTTCCCCTGTTTGTGTTGCCATTTCCGGTTGTTCCTCTGGTGGTGCTGGTTGTTTATGTTCCACCCGTTTTAATATTGTTTCTATGTCCTCCACTGGGGTCGCCTCCTTATCATCCATATTGAGTTCTTTTTCGGCCTCCGCCGCTCTCTTCTTTGATGTGGCACGACGCTGCATCTTTCCTGGTTCCCTGGCTGGATAACCGCTGCCAAGCTGAATTAGAAATTGGGCGAGTAATTACAGCCTTTCAACCCCTAATTACAGCCCTTTAGTTGGACGCCAATTTTGTAATAAAACAAAATAATTTATTTCTGTAGTAATGTTGTTATAACAATTTGAAATAAACAAAAATTTTATTTTTTATTTCACAAAAAAAAATTTCTGGAAAAATATTTTTTATGTAAATTTTAATCCTAATATTTAGGAACTAATCGTGTTTATTGTTTGTAATTAGAAATAAAGTGGTATTATGTTTATTTTGGTAATAGTGTCACTTTCAGTAAATTTGTTAAAGGACAATCTGGTTAACTCCAAATCTAGGCGAAAGACGGCTCTCTTCTTCTTCTTCTTCTTCTTGAAACGTTCGTTGTTTCGTATATACCGCCTTTCGGTTGGTTGGGTTTCTTGATTAATTTACCTGTTAAGCCTTTTTATAGGAAAAATCAAATCCAAATTACAAAAACAGAACGTTTATTAATAAAATAATTAATTTGTTCGATAAGAATCGATGTTACAAAGTAGTATCGACTCACTCAGGGCCGGTCGATATAAAAAGTTTACATTAGTATTATAAAAATATGGTTCTTTAAACGGTTATTTAAGATATAGCCAGAGAAGGTTATGGGCAGGAAAGTATAACACTTACAATTATAAAATGCCTTAATATTAAACAATACAATGTTATAATCACAAATAATAAAAGTTTATATATGATTTTTATTCAAACCAGAAGCAGCCGAAGGTCGTTTTTCCACTGCAGAAGTGAGAACAGCAATGACCCAAAATGGCCGACTGGCGCATGCGCGATGAAGCATCTAACATTGACGAAGTATTTGTTGAAATAAAAATGTCCTTTCTTCGTGTAAATGGTCTCAGCAATTATATATGATAGTCCTGGATATATTTGAATGTCACTGGTGTATGGTGGAATAGTTCACTTGGTGTAAAATGTTGTTATTGGATATATCTCATTGTGTCTATGTGTGTCGGTTTTAACCTAAATTTTTCGTCATTAAACTGTGTGATATTGGTGTTATTTCGATTAATTAGTCTTATGTGGTTCAGTTTATTGGTGTTACACTGTTCATATGTTAACTTCACCGGTTCACAATAAACAAACAATTTAAAATAAGATTTATAAAATTTTCACCGAACTCGGTTTATAACGTAACCGCCATTAAAGGTTACTTCTAGTTAATAATTACGTTAAGTGCACTCGTCAACGTATAATAATGAACTGTTCTCATTTCCTTCGTCTCCTGAAAATCTTAGCCTATTTAATATATCTTATACATTGTTTCAAATTATCTTAGCTTCCGATACATTTTATTTTAATACATTATACTCAGAAAATAATTTCCTTATTAGTTAACTGTACGAAATACGAAATACATATTCGGTTTCATTATTCTATTCTGCTTATTTTGCTAGTAATTAATATAGTGTTACAAAGTTTCATTAGAAAATTATATTTATTACATTTTTGGAAGGTAGGCCTAAATTTATACTTCCTGTAGTCTAAGCAAATAATAGCCATTTTCCCTAATATAATTATTATTCTATTAAATCTGAAATTGATATAATTGTCTATTCTTACTTAATTTCTTGCAATTTAGTTTATTAATGATTGTTTTTAAATACAATTCATTTGTCTATGACTCCTCCTCTGATAATGTCAGTTAGTCCATCCCATTTTTATTGGTAATTTTATTAGATAAATAAGTAATTTTACTTATCTACTGACCATATCCTTAGGAAGACTTATTTACATGGTATACTATATGTTGGGTTTATCTTGCATAAATATTGTCAGTTTAACTGGCTTATAAGACTAGATTTATTAATTATTCTGCAGTTTAAATTCATTATATGGCCTAGATTTGAGGTGTTGCTATTTGCAAAATTTTTACTAATGTAGTTAGTTTATACCCTTCTCTGACTTTTTATCCTTATATACTTTATTAACAATAAGCTCTTTGACTGGTATAACAGTGATTATTGATTGTACAATTAAAATATAACACCTATCTCTATCACAACTGGTACCTTGAATAATACCTTTTATGTGTATTGATTACACCTAGTAACATAATTAAAAAAACATTTTATAACATGGGGAATGATATCTACCTTTAGATAGGGCATTCCTAATTTAAATTAACAACAAAATAACAGTTATAACAATAATATCTCTTACTAATAAATCTTATTTGTCTAGTTATTATATGGAACAGGAACATAACATATTGGTTCCATATAATGGTTAACACTTTCTGAAAACTAATTATTGACAGTCTGCTCTGTATTTCCCAATTTAAAGGATTTATTCCCCATCTCTAAGTATAACACTAGCTATCTGATCATTATTTCATTCTATGGAACGTTCTTATAAATTCAGTAGCATTTCATTAGCAATATTATTACTTCATATCAAATATGATACTGTTCAAAAAACACTTAAAGTTTATACATTTGTACGGCAACTCATGCACCTTTTTAAAGTTTATCAGTTATAATTCAATAACTTACACTTGTCCATGGTTATTTATTAATATTATTACTAGTCCTTTTCTAGCTTTACAACATGAAATATTTAACCATGGGGGGACTGTGAAGATTTGTTCATACAAACTAAACAATAACTTTTTTGGGTGCACTGTTACTTAATACTATTGACACTTTTGGTTTTCGTCAGTTTTACATTGTGATATGGTTTTTTGGGGTGTTATACTTTCTCTTTGCACATTCATTTTTTTTGGGGTTTTTGGGTTCTCTCCCTATGGGGTTTCTATTTGGTATGGGTCGTCTCACTTCCTTTTTTCTAGTGGATCTTCTCAGGTTTCTTATTCTTCAGTATTTTTGGTCATTCTATATTTCTTCTTTCTTCTTTCTTCAGTACCATTCCGCTGTGTATGCTTTTGTTTCTTCTGGTCTGGTTTCTTTGTCGGGGTATCTTAATTGCCTGCTTCTATCCTACCTGGGTAATTTTGTTATTCACATTTTTAGTTTTCTGGGTTTTTAAATTTGTAGTATATATATTATTTGCAGATTTTTTCTTTATTTTAACTTTTCTTGTGAGTATATTAATTAATATTGCCTTTCAATTGATTCTCATCTGGATATTCCATATATTAGAGCTTTATTAATGATCATTGAGTAATGCATTTGTGTGGATTATCTGTCATGCTACACTGTTCTTTGGTTAAGTCCAAGTCTCAGACCCATAAAGAAGTTTTGCAAGGGTCATCACCTTGTAGAATTTTAGGTGTTTCTCTACTTGGTGACTTAAAGAGTTCGCCTGATGTATTCAAAATTGCTGACTTGTTCCATTATCACCATCTATAAAAATGTTTGCCCGTAAGGGACCAGTTAAACGAAAAGCCATTACCTTGGTCTTAAGTGTGGATATTTGAAATACAGAGTTTTTGCAGATTCGATTTAACAAATGTATACCTCTTCTGAAAACTGTTTTCTGAGTCCAACAGAGTAGCCCGAACGTCTGCAAACAACAAAGTGTCAATTAAAAGCTAATAATAATATACAATCTAAACATGATCTGTCCTTCCTGAAACCGTTCTGTGCTTCTAAAAGGATGGTCTCCCTTATTCGATTCAACCGTCTCTTAATACAGATGCACATAATTTATATGAAGTAAGCTGATATAATAATTTCAGAAGGCTGACTCCTCTGTAATTACTGCAATCATTACGATCACCTTTCTGGAGTATGGGAAATACCTTTGCAATCTGCCAGTCATCAGGAACATGACCAGATGACCAGTGGCCCAGCATAGATTGATGAACTGCAGCAAACGGATGTCATACAGCAATGCTGGTGGATACTTTATAAACTCCACGTTCAACCTATCAGAGCCCTGTGATTTTCTATTTTTACAGCAATGTAGAGCAACTACAATTCATCCATTGTAAATTAAATTGTGTTTGTAAATTTTAAATTATAGAATTAATATTGTTTATGATAATCACGGCACGTAATTAATGAAAAAAATTAAGGCTCTAAGTCATTTTTAGGTTTTTTAAGCAAGTTTTTTATTACTGTTCTCTGTTTGCTGACACATTCTATATCGTAAGGTCACTCATTACAGCAAAAGAAATCTTATTAGAGACACGTTCAACCTGTTGGTTTTTATTACAAAGTTAGTATAAATATCACCACAAAACACTAATTACAAAACTTTTTTATTAGTAAATTTTAGACAATAAGTTTTGCATAACAGATAAGAGAATGCCAACTGAGTTGTGCCTGTGTTGGAAGCAAAATTTGCACGATCAGTACAAGCCTCCGTAAGAAAAGTTTTGGAAAGTTTTCGGTTCTCCGTTGACCTCAGTGCCGGAACAGATTAATGAACCGCGCTTGTTAAACGATTCTTGTTAAAATTTAAAATAAAGTTTAGATACAGAAGTTAGAAAGTGCAGTTTGAAGTTTAAGACTTTCCGGCCGTTACCTGTATAAACTGCAGTACTTTAGGCAAAACCGTAACTTGTTCGCAAGAACGATTAGTTTAGGCTACACCATAAATTTAAAAGTAAAGTTTATTTCTAAATTATGTATTCTAGTTTGTAAATCTGGTGTGGAAACGTAATTTTTGTTTTTACTGAAATTCAGGTAACGTTTTGGGAGTTGTACTGATGATGCATAAAGTGATTGAAATTTAATTTAATTTCCTCCTACGTTTACAGACTTGTTGCGAAATAAGTTGATGATATAAGCTTCTTCAAATCAAAATGTGCTTCGTTAGAGAAAATAAGAGAACTGTCATGTCAAATAATGTTATGAGTAAATAGATTTCGCTTTTAATAATTTAAAAACATTTTTGAATTTGCGTATCATTCAATACTAAGTGTTTGTATGAGTTTTGTTATATGCATGCATTTTATTTTTACTGTATTAGCAGTATTGTAATTTTTACGTTTTATTAATAACTGCTGCTTAACACCCCCTATTCCTCTACTTACTAGGTATTCTGTATTTCAGAAGTAATCAGAATTAGTTGTAAATTTTAAGTACTTTGTTGTATAGTATTGTTTTATTTAGATAAAAAAATCATATTGTGAATGTGGTATGTTAGCATACGTATTATTGTGGTATCAGATATATAAATTTACATTACCTATGATTAAGTTGTAATATTTTACAGCAATTATCATATTTCGATTAACTGATTTGTATTTCTTTACATACAATAAATTATAAATTTCATATTTTATTATTACCATATATTAACTTTATAACTATCGGATACATGTTTTAGGAGTTTTATTTAATCGGAAAACGTATGTTAATGAGAACAAAATTATATCGTCAATTAAAACCAATTGTATTGAAAGAGCGATGTGTGGGAAATTATTTAACATGAAAGTTGCGATCGATTTGTAACTTGTTACAAATTGGTGTCAAGTTGATTGGCTTTAATGGATTTCTACTTTGTAAGGGCAATCGTGTGATAGTGGCTAGCGTGTGGCGCTGCTACGCTGTCAGCGCAGGTTCGATTCCCGCCGGGGCCATCTGATTTAGATACGACCGTTCCTCCTCGCAAGGCAATGGAAAACCAGCGAGATATATCCTGCCTAGTGTAAACCCTCCCCAACTATGCCGTTCGGATCCGGCGTTAAACTGTAGGTCCCATATACCTGTGAGAGACTCCGTAACACACGCAACACGGGTATATGCGGGAAGGGTCCAAATTAGTCGAAAGACTGAAGGACACAATAATAATAATAACTATTTGTAAGTCATAAGTTATCATACCAGACAGTAGATGTGAACTGCCGAGATTAATTATATAATTTCTTAACATTATGCGCGTTAATTCACGTGCACAATAGTTAATGCACATAGTTGGTATCAGTGAATATATTTTGTAATGCTGAGAAGGTAGAGGACACGCTACACAGCCGTGTATAAAAACTGGATTCATTTTGGAGTGATTTCTGTTGTAATTTGCGTTTTTAGTGTAAAGTGATTGTTGTGTTAGTGGAAAACTGTGATAAAGTGGGATTTATTGCTTGGCTGTTGGACAGTCTTTAACGTTTAGAATGGTATAAGTGTGTCTTGTTTACTTTAATAACTGTAATTAAAAGTGCAATTAGCAATTTAGTTACTAACATAAGACTTGATCATAAAAATCAATTTTCTCTTCGGTATCGATAACGCTGCTTGGATCATGACGATAGGTCTGCCCATCGCGACAAAGACAAGTTTGAAACTTCTGGTTAAGTTACTACGAGAAATACTAAAAACTTGCTATTCCGCGAAAGTACAAAATTTTCTAATTAGTCAATTAGGTGCTTCCAATTAGGTACTTTAAGTTTACTGGCACGGTGTTAGTCCAATGCACCAGAAACAGTAAGAGTGTAAGGTTAGTAAACCAGTTTGAGCTGTAACGGTTTCCCGGTGAAAGTGTATGCAATCATATCCTTGAGAATAATCTACACATCCGAAAGCGGCTCTGAAGCCGGACACAGTATGTCAACCCACGTATGCATGCTGATAGGAACAACTCGTCACCTGAATGATCTACAGTCGATATTAAATGGAAGTAAACTTATGTTATTTATGTACAAATATAATAAAATTATTTAAAAGAAAGACTCTATTACATCAGTAAACAGATTATAGTTTAAATAAGACAAAAAATTTTAAATATTAATTTATTTTATTGTACAGAAAATAAATTATAGTTTGTGTTACAAAGGTCAACGGAAACGGAATTATATTTATCAACTGTAATTAGAAGCTGTTATTATCTGGAAATAATTGCATCATTAATAAATTCACTTCATTTTAATTACATAACTTATATCTCGGCTACTTATTCTATGCGACACCTATACGTCGTAATACATATAATTATAGGTTATGTTGAGATGAGAGGCTGTGCTGCTATCAGAAATAAAGTGTAAAACACAAGTCACTATGATGATTGATATTTTAATTGATAGCACACATTTATTTGTAACTATATTTTTTTTATAAAAATGAAAAAAATTGTTCTTCAAGAAGATAATTAGTAATTTAAGAAAATTACTGTTTTATAATAAAATTTAATAAAGAAAATTCATTATGGATTATTTATAGAAACCAACTAAGCAACTAAATAATTGATATTTATAAATACAAACTTTTTTCTACTAAAATTGAAATACTGTAATGGATTTCAATAAAAAAAGATGCAAAAAGTTTAACCGAAGCGGGAACGGTATATACGCTCAAACTCCGTGTATAATTTAAAATTATAATTATAGTAGATAATTGGTTTGCCGCCTAAGATTCAGCAATATACTGCAGTGTAATTTATGTTGAGTATATTGCGCTATCCACATACGGCAAATTTGTGTTCCCAGTTTCATTGGCTTGAGATTTTAAAAAAATCTACATTTATGTTGATAAAAATAGTCGTCGTCATATTTATACTTTACGACTTAGGCTAATAGCCTGCTTAAGTCTTAATGGAATTTATCCAACCATTGTTTACTGCGTCTACCTCACATCTCTTTTCCTGTGGACGACAGTCAAGGGGCCTTCTTGGAAATCTAGTTGAATCCATTCTCTCGGCGTGTAACAGCCACTCAATTTTGTACAAGGATGTTTTTTCTTCAATTATACCTACTTACATTTTAGTACTGTTTCTGATAATATCTGTCCTGTTACAACCCTATACAACCTTCAAGAACCTTATTCCTGTCCCTTGTATTCTACATATAACATATATTTTGCCTATCTAACCCAAGGTTTACTAATATATTAGTTGAAGTATGGGAATTAGTTGAAGAGACTAATTTTGTTTTCAAACTCTTTATCATCTTGATATGTAATGCTGCACCCTAGATACTTGAAATATGACGCCTGTTCTGTTGGCAAATCCTGTATGACAATTTGTGTTCTAATAGTTGATAAACGTGTAATTTATAATTTTGTTAAATTTCAAAGCATAGATAGCAATATTTACTTCTTCTGGTATTGAAGTAATTTCAGTGAACATATGTGTTCATTATCCTGGTATTATAAACCGGCGAAAGATTTATTAAGTTAAAATTTCTTCAACCTCCGTAGTTCAATGTCAATGTGTTGCCAAACGTATTGGCCGCACCGACGGGATTCATCTTCAGCGTCGGCGGAGACGAGGACTTTAAATGCAGCATTCAGCACGATCTGATTACAATGATTGTCCTACTGGCGGATTTGCTTTGTTGCTCATTGCTGGGTTGCGTCTGGACATCCAGCCAAGCAAAACGTCCTATTCGATCGGCTGCTCTACAATTGCGTAGCTCCTGGAATCAATCCTTATTGATTCCTGTTGAATCTGTTACAGTCTATTACAGCTTTCTGTGACGCCGTTTAAATTAATGGAGAGACGAGGAAAACACGTGGGCTTCTTCAAACTGAATAGTACGATTTACTTGCGTTAAAGTATGTTCTGCGGTTGACCAATTTCTGCAGTTGACCCAGATTGCAATAGCCTTTGTGTTCTTCAAATAGCTGTATTGCACTACGTTTCGTATATCAAATCTCTAGCGTTCTTCTAAGGTTTTAACTGTTGCTGAGTTCTCTTTGTCCACTTAAAAATTCCTGGCATCTCGTATTTATCTCCAGTAATATTTGATTTCGGTCGGTGATAACTCTGATACATGGTCTACAAGGCCGATACGGGAATATTAACTTAATATCGACACCAACCTTGGGAAGATATGTATATATGAGATATGTACTTTATAAAGTGTTAAAGATATTCTTCTTTTATCTGTAGTAACATCCAAACTAGTTATTAACATTTTAGTCAACCGATTGAGTCACTAATTTAGAATTTTAGTGGGACTGGTAAACAGAATGTTATCAACGTAGTGGGTGGTATAATATAATGGCTGCTGGTTGCTCAGATTTCTGGAAGTGTGTGCTAACAAAAGATAGTTCCATATTAAAGATTGATGAAAGGAAAGGACAAGCAATATGATTTACTGACGGCTATAAGGTGAGTAGTTCATTTTAGAACATCTGGCCACTCTCTATCTATTTATAAGCACTGCCAGAATATACTAGTCTTATCACTGCAGTGACTCTCTCCTAATTTAATAGCGAGCTTTGTAATAGACGCGAACAGAACATTCATGTAATTGAAGTAACAATTACCAATATTAGTAACAAATTCACTAATTATTTTTAAATTTTGAAGTGGTGAGATATTTTAAGAGGTTGTGAGACGGTATTTTTTCTATTGTTTCTAGAGCGCGAGTCAAAGGCAGATCTCTTCTTACAAAGCCTAAAGTCTCCTTGGGGGACCAAAAGTCCTTTCACATGTACATTAATAAATGTAGACTGCTTAAAATAATTTTTGTATCATGATTTTCCCATCTATTCGTACATTTTTTTATCCGTACTTTAACTTCGTATGTCTACGTTTCCATGCATGTCTAATACCATCTATAGTTAGATATTCTCATAATTTTTACTTTCTGTTTTTCAATTATCCATTCTTTTATAATTACGTATCTGAATTTTTCTTTTTGAATTCTACGCTTGTATACTTGTGTAATCGCAAGCATCACGACTGGTATCCAAAAATTAATTTCCCTTCCTTTCAGTATATATTTTTAGGTTCTAATTATAGTTACAAATATACTGGTGAAGCTGTTTAATCCTGGTTTATGTCACTGCTGAAAACAGAAGCGACGTCACATACCAGGTATTTAAACTCTTAACTAGATACAGAAGTTGCTGGTCGTGACTGTCTTACGCCTTATGCGAGACTTTTTTACGAAAGATAGAATTTTTGTCTCTTCGTTGACAACAAAAAATTTCCATTCAAGTTAAGATTTTTTTTCTTTAATTAAATTCAATTGTATGTTTCCATCTGATTTCAGTATTTCTGTGGTAGATTTTATAATTATTTTGTAGCTGAAAATAAGTTTATTTATCATCATTTTCCTTAGCTTAATTGTTTTATTATAATTGTGTTGGCTTTCTAACACCGACCGCGTTGTAGACATTAGTGTACTATAAGTTTGTTGGGCGAAGAGAAATAGCTAGGAAGAAAATGTGAATGAGGAACGTGAAGAGACAGACTAAGACAGACGGCGGAACACGACCATAGGAAACAGAGTAGTTTATATGATATTTAAACCTAACTGTCGATGGTACTTGGACATTATCAGAAACGTTAGGGCGGACAATAACGATTGTTAGAATTTATCGTACAACGTTTCTAACACTAAAAAGTCTGTACTGTAAGGTCCTAAGGTTAACCTAGTACATTATTTACAAATTCAAGCCTACCCGAAATTGGTTCACTAACAAGCGTGGACCGTCAAAAAATTATAAACCACAGCTACCTACAAATGTTACACAAAAATTAAACACAGCTGTAGAAACAATATATATATATATATATATATAAAACAGCTATGTACCATCTGAATCCGCTGGACACAACCGGGAGGCTCACCCATGCTGACCCATGTTTACACAACGAATGTCAGAGACAAGCAACGCCCCGTTTAAATACAAAACTAAGCACCTTGGGCCCGCCCGCAGCTAACTCCGCTCACCTTTATGTATGGTTGTAAATGATATATGTATCAGTCAGCCTAGCAAAGATATATGTAACATCTGGATAAACAGTGTAAGGTGGGTGTATGTCTATGTGTATATGTCGTAAATTCTAACAATGACATTGGCTGATCTAACCCTTTTGATAACAGATCAATTTGCCATGGTAGTCACCAGTATCGTTAGAGATAATATTTGTAAAGAGTGTACCTTGTTTAAAGGCTTTCCTTAGGTATTTCTTTTTGCACATGCTTTAAACACACTTCACTTTTTTGTATTAAGTAAATTTTTAAATTAGTTTTTGGTCACGTCGTATTGTTATAAGTGACATGTAGATTCATGTTTTACATGATGTTTTGCATTTTATACAATGTTAGTTGCTATAATTTACAGAGGTAGGGTAACTGTAAGTTTAGACTGCGGGGCTGTATTGATAGCACTTATACGTTGTATATAAATATTGGATCTCAAAAAAAATTCTAATTTATATGGTGGAAGTCAGTGAATTATTTAGTGCAGTTCAAACCACATGGAGTGTCCAATCAAATATAAGGTTGGTTTTGTTATGAGAAATAATTAAAGTTGGTAATTGGCGTCAGCCGTTGACAGAGTGAAGTGGACAGTAAATCTTCCTACAGTGGCTACCGTTCCCTCAGGTAAACAGTGAGTTGAGTCGTGGTTTTTGTTTTGTATAAGTCCCGCCCTACTGTTCTCTATGTGTTTTAAGAGAGGGCGGATCTTAAACACTGTGCATTCCACATTTTTTAACTAAGTTTCTAAGCAATAAACTGTGCGCGATACTGATATTTGCTGAAGTTAATTAAATAATATATTGTGAAATATACAGATGTGTGTAAATAAATTATCTGGGAAAATAATAAATGTAATTACTCACACATCCATACATAAAGGCTTACAAATGCTGATGGGCCTACATTATTTTAGTAATGTGTTTTGTAGTAACATAACACTCTATTTTTAAAAATCATGGCACCTGTGATTTACGCTGCTTGTAATTTATTGTAAGCTAATAAAAAAAATTGCAACTGTGCAACTGCAATACAATAATAGGCCTAAAGTTGTTACTATTTCAAGATTTATCGAGGCCAGCAACGTTTATATTATAATACTTGTCGTGTACCCATAGTATCTTAATTGTATAATAATTTGCCCGTTTTATTCCTTGTATATGTTAACTTGTAATAAATAGTTGTAAATAGTGTATCAGTTGATCGTGGAGTATTTATGTGGTGTGTTTACGAATGTGATTTAAATATATAAGTAAAAGAATTGAATTATTCTGCCTTGGTTTCTGAATCAGAATTATAATTATTCCAGTTCAGTAGTTAGAACTCCAAAAATCAATTCAAAAATAGCGGTCGAGTCATCCCAAACAATTTTCAAGTCACCTTCGATATTAGGCTTTAACCTATTATTTGAGATTAATCTTGGTTTTTGCAGTTTGCGTACTTCCAATGACTCCCCGAATTCTTCTTATCCTTGTTAATTATAAAATAAATGCTGATAATATATTACGTTCCTGAAATAATAACGCATGGATATGATTTAATAACATAATGGTTTAATCTCTGTAATATAAGTTCAAATTATTGGAAAATTCCATTCGATACATACGGTTGTCACAATCGATATTTATCTCAGGATTTACTAATTAAATAATGTTAATATATTTCGTGGGAATTCTTGTGGCTGCTACGAAAAGTTCCTTTACATGATAATTAATAATATTGAGTACCTTTACAAACAATCTATTACTTATAATCTAAAAAATTACAAAAATTATATATTAAGTAACATACAACGTTTGACGAGATTCAATGCTTCGTAAAAAGCATGTAGGTTAGAGTGACGTTAACATCATGGCTACGATTGTCCGTCTCAGAAAATAATGAAGTTTATTAATGTGTACAATAAATGTTTTCCTTGTAATCACTGTTTCGTTCAGATATTGAATTTGTTTTCACTTTAAAATGTTTACTAGTGATCGGTGTTAGTGTAAATTGGTATATTGTCTAGTGGTTGTTCCTTGTTGGATAAAAATATTGTCAAATTATACTTTACACATCTTGACGATATTGCTGAAGGTTTTCTGGTTTATTCTGGATAATTTCTTGATTGTGTGTATTACTGGTTCATGGAAAATTGTAGTGGAGGGATTATTTATCTTCGATGATGGTCATTCAGATCTTCTTTCACAAACGGGTTATATATTTTTATTTTAATTACATCTCGACACGCACTATTAAACTGTTCTTCATCACAATTAACAATTAAGTTTTATTTCTTCTTTTTTAGTTACCGAACTCATACAAACTTCTTAAATTTTGATTGGCCATTTATGTACAGGTTAAATGTTATATGATCGATTCCCATTAATTACTTTACATTTTTATAAATTACCTTTAATAGATACTTTTATTATTATACTCTAATGATACATGCAATGTTTACATGATGATTAATTATATAATTATAAACAATTTGATACTAAACATGCCTCAGTTTATAACTGTAAAACCTTATTAATTTGAATTTCTATGATATGTGGTGGAACAATTTGTTATGGTTGATTGTAATTTCTACCTTGACTACCTGAGATAAATATATTTACATAAATTAACTGGTGACATAAAATCTTATAACATACAACAAAACTATTAATAATAATAATTGTTTTTGACAACTTTAATTATTTCATACTTTTAAACTATTGTCTGTATGATAATACTAAAACACTTTTTATAAATAATAAATAGCACACTGTTTAACTATAGTTTGTGCCACTATTTATTATTATATCACTCATATCACTGTAAAGGTTTGTGTCCCCTTTTCTATCCTTATTATAGGCCTATATAATTTTAAATAATACAATTTTTATTTTGTAAATAGGTACTCTACATTAGGTTTAGTTGTGTTTCAGGGTAATTTGATTATTTAGGCTTACTAGGTTTATTTATTTAATTTTGCCTGTTTACTGCCCTATTCTACTGGGTTATTTCTGGGTTTCTTGATAATATTAAATAAGTCAAACCAACTAGTTTCCTTTAATTTGCTATCAATTATTATTTCTTGGTTCCTCTCTGGATCGGATTTCACTATTATTTACTATTCTTTTTGTAACATTTTGTTTCGTTACAAATTGCCTCCCTTCAGAAGTCGTTATTTCTGAACACTTGATTAGGTGTGAGGACATAATTGCTTATGTTATTTTTCCTTTTCTTCCTCATGATATTTCTTCATGGATTGTTGATTATAATTGCCCTTGATCTTCTTTGAAATGGGGTCGGTTAATTCGTACGTTTTGTTGTTGTTGTTTTTTGTTATGGTGTACGGTCCAACGTATAGTAATAATAATTTCATTGATATCCCTTCTAGAGTGCTAGGCAATTCCCTGTTCTTTTACAAAACTTTCTCTCCTACTGTAACGTCTTTTCGCCGCGTTACAAATCCAGGGAACCCCTCGTAATTAAACTCCGTTAATTAGATGGGCTGCCTACGTTGTAACAGAACTGATCACAAATAATTAATGTAACAAATTACTTACTAACTGTGTAAGGAAACAATGGCAAGTTATACAATTGATTTAAGCACTCCTCATATGTGTGTAACAAGAAGACTTCTCTTTATTTAACATTTAAAAACATATACTGACAGATCCCATGACATTACTAATTCAATTATTAGGTTATTTGAAAGGTTTCTTTAAACTTTGAGATCAAACTTGATTTTATATAGCTATACCTCGGATCCGGGTCAACTTTCTGTATTTCTGTAATTAAGACTTTTAATTATACTCATTTCATGATATTAGCTTGCAAGACTTTCTTTTATTCAACCATTGGAAGAATGGTATTATTGCTTGAATTATATTACTCTACATTAGCATATAAATTGTTACAACGTATGAAGTTAGAATAGTTACATGAAATTCTTAGATTTAATTTATAAGTCTTTACAAAGTTAATAGTTTCTGAAAAGTCTCTTTCAATATGTGTTGTGTAACAAATATTAGTAACCCTCGATAGACAGGCTATCGAGTCACCTTTTAATTGGTATGCAGAAGACTCGTCCTGGGGTAACCGTCTTGGGAAACAGGAACAGCTACGTCGTCATCTCGGTCTGGCCTTCCTCTGTAAAGGGCTCCAAAAGTTCGCAGGTTGAACAATATGTCATGTCGTGTAGATGTCTACGATGATCTTGTAGATTCTCAGATGTCCTGATCTGCATATTCTGTCACGTGCAGTAGAGTTTGTGGCTTCTGATAGTTCACATCTACGGGTATGACTTTGGAATTGTTGTTATTTGTTGAAGCACGAACTCATCTTGTGTTACACTCCTTTTTTACGTTTCGATTTTTTTTTACTTTAAATTTCTTGTCTATTTACATGACTATATTAATTAACACATCCAGATGCTTTAAACAGCTACATCTGGTACATCATTTTAAAGCGAGACAAAATGTAGTTAACATATTGTAAGCGCACAGCTCCTACGTCTATACTGTACGAAGTCACCATTGCAAGAGAGAGAAATTCCGCTCCCTTCGCCTGGTACTGGGCAAAAGTTAGTGGGACAATTTCCGCGCGAGAATATAGTTCCTAACTATATTTAAGTTAACTTTTTTATTTATACAAACTATCCCTAAACAAATATACATAATTTAAATCAGTTGTTTTAGCGACTATTTATGTCTTCAGATTTTTAATTATTAACATTAGTTTTTTTTTCTTATTCTAACTTACATAAGACTCGGAAAACATGTCGAGTCTGGAATCAACAGGACAGCGCCTGCTCACAAGCAAAGGGTTAAATACGATATTAATAACTCTTTACAATTTATCCTTTTTATTAGAGTATCTTATAACTAATTAATTACTGCTTCCTCTCATACTGAGTACATACAGGTATTTTATATTAATACAGTGAGATTTAAATGGCTTAAGAGCTCGCAACCTTAATTTTTTAAAAATTTTATTTTCTTGATTATTTCTTTTATTTAAATCGTCACATACTCCACCGCTTAAATTGCACGCTACGGTTAAGCTTTTTGAGTCTAACTCACTATTGGGGACTGGGAGTACGATTAGTGTCAGTGTGTGAAGTTATTTAATATTAGTGCACAGTTTTTTTTTTTTTTTTTTTTTTTAATTCTCTTTAAATGACATTGTTCATTTAAATGATCGCCTTCGTGAAATTCCCTTTTTCTCACTTCTTAAGTACTAACTTACATTTTAATCTTAATACTAATTTCCAAACCTTAGATTGGAATGATCCCTACTTATCCGTAACTCACAACATCCCGGCCCGACTGACACCAGCTTACTCTAACTACGGAAGTTAGCTTTCAGCATTTATTAATGATCTTTGGCACATTTCTGTCCTATCATTACCCTTTCAGTCGGCGCCGTTGTGACCTGTTACGTTACATGTATAATCACTACTTGATTATATCTCATAAACTTATTTCTAATGTGATCTAAAGAGGATCCCATACTCCACTTTAGATCACTGGTTTGAGAGAAGCGGAATCTCACGAATATGATTCTCTTTTATCTCTTTTTACAATACTTAAACAAACTACGCGGGAGGGGAGACACTTTACACAATGCATTGTCATACTCACTAGGGGTGGTTTTTCAATTGTTCAGGCCTGCACCGGTTTATCACCATTGGAAGGGTGCGTTCGGGGCTGCTTAGTACAATTCCTACAATACTGAACACGCTTTTATTTTCTCTAACTGGCCACCACAGGGAGTGTTTACAATATGCAACTGAACTTTTTATTATTATTTTATTTTTTCCTACTTACTTCTACACTTCACACAATTTTAGTATAACTTAGGATTTATTTAGCTCTAGTATTTAAATCAATTATTATTATTCACTTTATTATTTATTATTTATTAAACTACTTTGGGGATTTAAGAAACGCTCCTAGAACTATCGTCTATTTAATCACCATATTTATTTAGCACACTTTATATTCACAGGTTGGTTCCGTTTTACTAGATGATGTTTAGCTAACATGTCCGCTAATTCTTGGCTGATTAAGCTTCTACTAGATCACGAATCAATTAAGGCGATGGGGGATGTAACGCCTAAGTCGACTCGTATTAATGGTAGTAGACTTTTTTCCATTTACATCTATTAATCGCATTACACTTTCCACGAAATTCTCGCACATAGGGGTCAATTTCTTTCGCACCTTTTTTGTTTTTCACTTGGTTACAGAATAATTCATTCTTATTATTATTACTGGTTTCTTTTAGTTTACCCAATTTTGAGTAGCTGCGGAAGACACAGGTTTTCGGGTCTCCCTGCCTTACATGTTTTTTGAATTGGGGTTATTCCGTTCCAATGACTTACTTTTGCACTCTCTTCTTAGGTGCCCATATTTGCCACAATTATAACAGGTGGGTTTTCTGCGAGGCGGGTACTTGGTTTCCGCTTTATCTGGGTTTACAGTTAACTTACCAGCTTTGCGCACATGGTGAGGTCTACTAGAAACTTGTCTTTCATACGAGGTTGTTACATCAGGCAGTAGTGCTCGCAATTGATGTCTATTAGTTCCAGAGGTTTTCATTGCTTCTCTATTTTGATCTGAGTACCATACATTTGAAGAATGGATACTGCACTGTTCTAGATCAGCAATTGTATGGGGCCTATTCACCAATGATAGTCGAGATCTTTCTTCAGGAGACACTCCTATTAAAATGGTGTCCACCAGTTGTGTTTCATTCCAGCTTACACGTAGTAGTCGAGAGGACTCCCTAATATCGGAGATGTAGTGAGCTAATCTCTCCTGATGTCCTTGTACTCGGAGTACTGTCTTCCTTTTTATTTCTTCATAGATGCCGGTGGGAATAAAGTATTTTATTAAAGAGCTATGTAGCTCTTCTACTGGGAAAGTAGAGGTTAGGGCTTCTAGCACACGATTTTTTAACGGGGGTTTACACTTTGGTAACAGAACTTGTAAAATTTGCCAGTCATTCAGCTGCTGTAGATCCTTTATCTGAAGAAGATTACTAATAAATGTTAGTAACTTGGAAACATTTAAACCATCTGTATAGGGGATTTCGGTTAAAATCTTCTCCACAGGGTGAGTCATTTTTCCGTATAGATCTGCGTTATAGTTCATAGGGGTAATTCCTCGATGAGGGCGATTAGATTCATTGGGGGTGTTGGTCAATTCATTATTTCCGGAACGAAACTGAAAATGCTCGGGAGGAGGGACATTTACATCTGTATCAGTTTTTTGTTCTGGGTTCGCTTGCACTTGCGATACGATAGGTGAGTTCCGATCCGAGTTAGGCGGAGGTAAACCAGTGGTGGGGGATTGTACTGGGGAGATGTGTAATTTCATTAATGATTTCTCTGTTTCGTCCATCCTGCATGAGTCGGATTTTCGTCTTAAATCGTTGATAATTGAAGGTAAGCGGCGTAGAGCTTCGTCTGCTAGCTTTTGTACAATAACGGGTATTTCTGTGAGATTCGGCCAGATCGACAAATTTTTTATTCGCCTGGTTAAATGCTCTATTCTCTGGGTAGTCCGCAAAATTTTTGCCGGAGATTTCTCGTCTTGGAGTGTTTGAGACAATAAGTATAGTTCACTATACTTGGCATTACAAATTTCTTTCTCGCTTTCATAGTCGAGTTGGCTTATATTGTTTAATTGCACGGGCGCATCAAATCCACATTCGCGAATTGAACTTCGTAATTCCGCGACTGTTACATCAGCATGGGGTAGTCCACGCAAAAGGGCTTCGTAAGACAGCTCGTCTTTTAATAACAAATCCGGGTTAAATTGGGCCATTTTGTTCTAACTCATTAGCACGTACTTAAAATTAATACTAGTATATTACACATATATTACATATACATATAATAAATTCATAAGTAATCAATTTACACAAATTAGAAAAGAACAATTTCTCTTCTAAGGGAGAGACAGAAATCACACACACATATTTTTCAAGGTTAAATAGCCGATCAGCTGTTTACTGGAATATAGGTCAGAGGGTGGCCTACATATTTAGTTAACAAAGGAGGGTTGAGCGTGTTAGTGAGAAAGGGGGTTTTACTCTTATTGTTCTCCACAATGCGACTGAATAACACAACTGCTGTATACTTACTCTAAACCGGTATAAACACGAGAGAAGGGGAGCGCAGACGCTAGATTCTATTATTATTATTCCGCTTAGACAACACTTTGGCTCCGTTCATTCATAAACTTTTCTGAATTAAATAATTACTTATTTTGTTCACAAGTTTTAAATCACGAACTTCTATTTAATTACTTTATTATTATTAACAAAGTTATTTTTAACCAATTTTTTTTTTTTTATAACACATACTAGTGTGTGTAAGCTAGATAGTTGGACATACACTGTGCAGAATGATTCAGGAAACAACAGGTCATAGATTGTCGTAAACAAACCTGTTACAGATTGTTAGGTTGACCAAAATTGTTATGCTTGGTTACAATTCATGTATGCAAGTAATTATATCGAATTATGCAGGTTCCTACTGGCTTATAGAATGCAAAAGCTACATGCATTTTATGACGCTAAGGATATTTTACTTATACATACTACCATCTACGTAACTTAATACACTATTAAATATGTTTTGAACATTACATTTATTAAAGTAACTTTCTGAGTGCATATATCAATATTATATATTTAGTTATTGATCATACAATTTATCCACGCATAGTGAATGCAATTTTGTTTGTGACACTATATACACAATTAAAACGCTTTCCTTTGTTTCCTTTATTTTTTTTGAATAACGCAATTTTGTTTGCTTAAAACACTTTTATATAAAAATTTAGCAGAGTGGCGCACTTTTGTGACACTCTGTAAACAATTACCCTTTTATTTTTTTTACAAGTAAGCAGAGTGGCGCACTTTTGTAACGTCTTTTCGCCGCGTTACAAATCCAGGGAACCCCTCGTAATTAAACTCCGTTAATTAGATGGGCTGCCTACGTTGTAACAGAACTGATCACAAATAATTAATGTAACAAATTACTTACTAACTGTGTAAGGAAACAATGGCAAGGTATACAATTGATTTAAGCACTCCTCATATGTGTGTAACAAGAAGACTTCTCTTTTATTTAACCTTTAAAAACATATACTGACAGATCCCATGACATTACTAATTCAATTATTAAGTTATTTGAAAGGTTTCTTTAAACTTTGAGATCAAACTTGATTTTATATAGCTATACCTCGGATCCGGGTCAACTTTCTGTATTTCTGTAATTAAGACTTTTAATTATACTCATTTCATGATATTAGCTTGCAAGACTTTCTTTTATTCAACCATTGGAAGAATGGTATTATTGCTTGAATTATATTACTCTACATTAGCATATAAATTGTTACAACGTATGAAGTTAGAATAGTTACATGAAATTCTTAGATTTAATTTATAAGTCTTTACAAAGTTAATAGTTTCTGAAAAGTCTCTTTCAAGATGTGTTGTGTAATAAATATTAGTAACCCTTGATAGACAGGCTATCGAGTCACCTTTTAATTGGTATGCAGAAGACTCGTCCAAGGGTATCCGTCTTGGGAAACAGGAACAGCTACGTCGTCATCTCGGTCTGGCCTTCCTCTGTAAAGGGCTCCAAAAGTTCGCAGGTTGAACAATATGTCGTGTAGATGTCTACGATGATCTTGTAGATTCTCAGATGTCCTGATCTGCATATTCTGTCACGTGCAGTAGAGTTTGTGGCTTCTGATAGTTCACATCTACGGGTATGACTTTGGAATTGTTGTTATTTGTTGAAGCACGAACTCATCTTGTGTTACACTCCTTTTTTACGTTTCGATTTTTTTTACTTTAAATTTCTTGTCTATTTACATGACTATATTAATTAACACATCCAGATGCTTTAAACAGCTACATCTGGTACATCATTTTAAAGCGAGACAAAATGTAGTTAACATATTGTAAGCGCACAGCTCCTACGTCTATACTGTACGAAGTCACCATTGCAAGAGAGAGAAATTCCGCTCCCTTCGCCTGGTACTGGGCAAAAGTTAGTGGGACAATTTTCGCGCGAGAATATAGTTCCTAACTATATTTAAGTTAACTTTTTTATTTATACAAACTATCCCTAAACAAATATACATAATTTAAATCAGTTGTTTTAGCGACTATTTATGTCTTCAGATTTTTAATTATTAACATTAGTTTTTTTTCTTATTCTAACTTACATAAGACTCGGAAAACATGTCGAGTCTGGAATCAACAGGACAGCGCCTGCTCACAAGCAAAGGGTTAAATACGATATTAATAACTCTTTACAATTTATCCTTTTTATTAGAGTATCTTATAACTAATTAATTACTGCTTCCTCTCATACTGAGTACATACAGGTATTTTATATTAATACAGTGAGATTTGAATGACTTAAGAGCTCGCAACCTTAATTTTTTAAAAATTTTATTTTCTTGATTATTTCTTTTATTTAAATCGTCACACTACTTCATATTTAATTATTTTACCCTTTATTTTCTGGTATTTATTTCTGCGTTTTTCCAGATTTTCCATCACCTGAATATAGAATTTTAATTTATTAAATTGGTACGGTGGAGACTTAGGAAATTTAATCAATTCTTGGATCTCTCAGGGTGGTTGTTTTTCATACATGGCAGTGTATGGAGTGCAATTTATAGATGGATGATAAGCCAAGTTTAAAAAATCTTCTGTGGATGATAAGTAATCAGGCCACTTCCTTTGTTGTTGATGACAATAGGTTCTTAAGATTCTACCAACCTCTCTCAGTATTCTTTCTGATGGATTGCTACTGGGATGGTATACGGAGTTCTTATAGCTTTTGATGTTCAGTTCTAACAATGTGTTCTTCCATTTTCTGCCTCGAAACTGTGTACCATGGTCTGTAACTATTGAAACAGGTATTCCTATTTTTGGAATGTATTGAGTAGTTATTACTTCAAGAATTTTCTGCGTAGTTGCTCGACTGATTGGATACAATTTGGTGAATTTGGTGAAGTGGTCCATAATGATTTTAATGTATTTATACTGGCTTCTACCTTCACTCCTAGGAAATGGTCCACATATGTCAATGAATAATTTTTCCAATTTTTGTTCTGACGATATAGGTATTATTACACCTTCCCTTCGTTCATTATTAATTTTGACCAATTGACAGATATGACAGGGTTTTATATAATTTTGTACCTTCCTGTGTATGTTCTTAATGTAACAATTCTCCTCCAATGCTTTCACTACCTTTACTGCACCCATATGTCCGTATCTTATGTGATATTCCAACACTAGTTCTTTCTCCATGATTCTGGGAATGATTACCTTCCAGTCTTCTTGGTTCAATGTATTTTTTATAAATAAAATTCCTTCTTGTTCACAATAGAATTGGTTTATTGAAGAGTTTTGGTTCACCATACGTTCCTTGAAATTTATTAATTTTGGGTCTAATAACTGATTATCTCTGATATTTTGTAATAATGCCTCCAAATCAGATCTACTTTTGAGAATGTTGTACACCTTGATAATCCTTTCCTTCTCACCCTCAAATGTCTGGGTGTCCAGGTTTATTCGAGATAACACGTCTGCTATCACGTTTTGACTCCCTGGAATATATTCCCATTTGATATTATACTCCTGCAAGTCGAGTATCCACCTTGTAAGCCTTCCGTGACTCAGCTTACAACTTCTTAAAAATGAGATGGACTTATGATATGTTCTGACAGTTACAGGATATCCCAAAATGTACGTTCGGAATTTACTACAAGCAAAGACTATGCTTAATAGTTCCTTTTCAGTAACACTATACCTTCTCTCACAGTGGTTTAACACACGACTGGCAAAACTGATGACTAAATGGTTTCCTTCCGTGTCTTCTTGGTACAATACCGTTCCAAGACTGACAACACTTGCGTCACAGTTCAAAAAGAATGGGTGATCAAAATTTGGATGATGAAGGATTACTGTCTCTAAGAATTTATCCTTTATCTGTTGTAGTATAGCATCCTGTTTATGTCCCCATGTCCATTTGTTTTTGGAAGACAGCTGTTCCTGAAATTTAGATATCAATGCGGAATAATTGCGTTGGAACTTCCGGTAGTAATTACACAGTCCTAAGAAGGATTGGAGTTGCCTCTTATTCTTTGGTTGTGGGAACTTTTGGATTGCAGTAACCTTTTCTTGTGATGGGGAAATACCTTGTTCAGTCAAATTGAAACCTAAAAATTGAACCTCCTTCGCTATTAATTAAGATTTTTCGAGTTTTAGTGTTATGTTGTTCTCTGCTAACTTACTCAATACATATTCCACCCTGTGGCAATGTTCCTTCCAGTTGGATGAGGTAATCAACAAGTCGTCTACATAAACTGTGGTGAATTGTAGCGCTTCCTGACCCAATACTTGGTCCATACATCGTACAAAAATTGCTACCGAGTTGACTAATCCAAAGGGCAATCTCTTAAACTGGTAGTTTCTACCCTCGAAAATAAAAGCCATATATTTTCGACTCATCGGGTGCAACTCCCCCTGCCAGTAACACAAACTGTGTCCCAGGTACTGATAAATTTTGTACCATGAAATTTCTTTAGAATTTCTTCTATTTCTCCAAGTGACGTGCGATCATTTACTATATGTTTATTTATTTCTCGGGCATCCAAGAAAAGTCGAACCTGCCCGTTCTTCTTCTGAATTGCTACTATTGGGCTAGTATATGGTGATTGGCTATGCTCAATTATATCATTTAACAACATTTTATTAATTTCAGCTCTAACCGCCTCCTTCAATGAATATGGTATAGGATAGGATTTTCTGTGGAATTCTGCTGGTTCTTTAAATTGTATTCTACAATGATAGTTTTTTACTTTTCCTGTTTTTCTGAAAATACATGTTTATACTTCTTATATATTATAATGAGATCTTCTACTTGTTTTACTGTCAAATTATTTGTGCCTTGGTTTCTAAACTCTCTTATCTCCTGTAATTTACTGTTCCACAGGTCTTCATTTGTCATATTATACATTATTTTTCTGCATTGGGTGTCATTGTTTAAAAATTTAATGCTTCCTATTAACTCTGCCGTCCACATAACACCTTCTGAGTTCAAGGACACCTTCTCCTTGCTCAAATCAATAATGGCTGAATATTTCCTCAGCATATCGCATCCGATTAATAATTCGAATGGTAGGCCGATTGCGACCAAACATATAATATTAATTGTAACACCTTTGCTTTCTATTTCCAATGACACTTGTTTTCTCACTGTTTTATTTTGACGCCCAGTGGCACCTATTAAAATAACATTATTGACAGGTAAGGTAGGTATTATATTTTTACTTTGTTTCTGTATTCTCTCCAGTTCAGCGTCGTTAACAAGTGATACATTTGCACCAGTATCTATCATTATTCGTGTAGGAATTCCTTCAATTTGAGGGGTTATGTATAAGATTTCATTATGCTGGTTGATTCTACTTGTCACCGTTTCCTCCAACAGTTCTTCTCGAAGATTTTTCAAATAATAATTGTAAATAATAGTAAGATTTTGACTATCCGTCCTTAAACTTTGGTTGTTGTTATACTTCAAAATTCTTTTATTTTCCATAATTAGTTTTTCATAATTAGTTGGTAGTAATTTGTTATTACTATGTTTTTGAATTTGGTGGTTTTTTTACCCAGTAGTTAGTAGCAGTCAGGGGTCGCGAGGGTTTATTACTGCCTCACTCCGTTTAAATTAAGGCTATCATGATTATTTTCCGGGCATGACTGTTGATTTGCCTGGAATGGTGTGCTGGTTCCTGGTTGTTCAACCTCTCGGTTGTCTAATTGTTCACTTCCCCTTGATTCTCGGAAGTCCTCCTGGCTTCTACTTCTTACTCGGTTATAATGGTGACTCATCCCTCTGGGATTTCCTCTTTGGTCTAACTGTTATTAAAACTGTTCCTCCGAGGTTGATGGTATCTCCAGTAATCCCCTTCTTCTGCACTAATATAATTTATTCGTGGTCTGTACGGACGATTATTATTATAATTACTCTGGTTATTATTATTGGTATTAACTCCTGAGTTATTTCTAAAATTATTATAATTTTGATTTGTTCGGTAGTTATTATAATTATTATTATTAATTCTATTACCCGGATGGTAATTTTGATTGGGGCTGTTGTTACTATTATTGTTAATTAGATTTCGATTGAAGTTTGTTGGTTGGTTATTATTTGGAATAAAATTTTGGTTGGAACTACGATCGTTGCCATTAAAGTTATAACTTTTCCGGTTATTCATGTTATTATAGTGATTAGGATTCATACCATGGTTATTATTTCTTGAACCGCACTGATCAGTTCGTTGTCTGCTTCTTTTGTAGTAACCCTCGTGTTCATAATTTTCTAATAAGTCAGCCATTGCGTGGACCGTTTTAATCTGGCTTCCCAGGCGTGCTCTGGCAATTCCTGTGTCATAATGGTATGCCATTTTAGTTACTAGGGATTCTTCTGGTATTCTTGGCTCTAGGTGTCTCGCCAAACACACCTTTCCCCAGAAGTAAGTAGTTGGAGATGTATCTCTATTTCCATCATGTCTTCCCTGACAAATGTTGTCCCTTATAATATTTTGTATAGCTTCGGACCAATATTTTTCTTTAAACAGTTTTTTAATTGAGCGTAGTCCACCTATCTCATTCATGGTTGCTGTCCACCAGTTGTCCGTAATCTCCCTAAAATGCTCATCCAGCATCTCTCTAATCGAGCTCCAGATAGTTATTCGATGTTTATTAAAATGTTCCTCGATTCTGGCCAGGAATTCCATGGGGTTTCTACGATAATTTTTGAAATTAAATTTGTGGAAACATGAGTAATATTATTTGGTCTGGATCTAATTAACACAATTTCTTCTTGATTTTGGCGTACTTGATCAGTTAAATTGTTCACCGTAGTGTTAATATTGTCACACCTTTCTCCGGTTTGTTTCTGTAAATTCACTAAATTTTCTTGTTCCTTTTGTATTCCTTCTATTTGAATACGACTATTTTCTTGGACCTGGTCTATTCTGGTATTTATCACTGCTTTATTTTGTATAATGGTTTCGTTAACTTTTCTCAATCTCTCATTAGTGTCAGCTATTTCTAGCTTCCTTTCCTCATCGATTTGGTCCTTCTTCTGGTTAATTGTATCATTGACCTGTTCAATCCTCCCATTAATTCTTCTTAAATTCTCTTCATTGATTTGCCTGAATTCTTCCTTCATTTGGTTATTATTTTCACTTATAGTTTGCCTTAAAGTTTCATTAGTACTTTCCTTAATACTATCAATTTCCTCATTTATCCGCTTATTCTCCTCCCGGATTTGTCTTAAATTCTCATTATTATTCTCGTTTTGTTTCCTAAAATTTTTATTAGTTTCTTCTCTGTTTTGGTCAAATCTCTCATCCATCTGTTTTATTAAATTTTCACTCATTTTCTCATTTTGTATCCTTGAGTTCTCGTTAATCTCTTCCTTCATACCGTCTATTTTCTCGTTTGTTTGTCTGTGATCTTCCTTGATGCTCTTCAAATCTTCCTTCGTTTGCTTGTTTTGTTCCCCCATTTGTTTTAATAAGTTTTGACTCAAAATTTCATTTTGTTTCTTTGAGTTTTCACTGAATTCTTCCTTGATGCTCTTCAAATCTTCCTTCATTTCTTCCTTCTGTTTCTTAAAATTGTCATTCGTTTCTTCCTAATTTCTGCCCATTTTTTCACTCATACTATTCATTAACTCCATTAGTTTTATAAGATTCGGGTCTCCTCTATCTTCCTTTCTTGCTACCGTCTCCACATCCTCCACCGATGTTACTTCTTTCTCTTCCATCCTGACTTCTTTCTCTGCCTCCTTCGTCCGTCTCAGTGACGACGCCCTTTTATGCATCTTTATTATTTTTTGGAACTTATAGCAGTCGCCAGCTAAAAATTAGGAAATTAATTTGCTTGTTTCAATTTCTTCACCTAATATCCCTAATTTCAGCCTCACTATTTGGTGCGCCAATTTATAATACTTGTCGTGTACCCGTAGTATCTTAATTGTATAATAATTTGCCTGTGTTATTCCTTGTATATGTTAATTTGTAATAAATAGTTGTAAATAGTGTATCAGTTGATCGTGGAGTATTTATGTGGTGTGTTTACGAATGTGATTTAAATATATAAGTAAAAGAATTGAATTATTCTGCCTTGGTTTCTGAATCAGAATTATAATTATTCCAGTTCAGTAGTTAGAACTCCAAAAATCAATTCAAAAATAGCGGTCGAGTCATCCCAAACAATTTTCAAGTCACCTTCGATATTAGGCTTTAACCTGTTATTTGAGGTTAATCTTGGTTTTTGCAGTTTGCGTACTTCCAATGACTCCCCGAATTCTTCTTATCCTTGTTAATTATAAAATAAATGCTGATAATATATTACGTTCCTGAAATAATAACGCATGGATATGATTTAATAACATAATGGTTTAATCTCTGTAATATAAGTTCAAATTATTGGAAAATTCCATTCGATACATACGGTTGTCACAATCGATATTTATCTCAGGATTTACTAATTAAATAATGTTAATATATTTCGTGGGAATTCTTGTGGCTGCTACGAAAAGTTCCTTTACATGATAATTAATAATATTGAGTACCTTTACAAACAATCTATTACTTATAATCTAAAAAATTACAAAAATTATATATTAAGTAACATACAACGTTTGACGAGATTCAATGCTTCGTAAAAAGCATGTAGGTTAGAGTGACGTTAACATCATGGCTACGATTGTCCGTCTCAGAAAATAATGAAGTTTATTAATGTGTACAATAAATGTTTTCCTTGTAATCACTGTTTCGTTCAGATATTGAATTTGTTTTCACTTTAAAATGTTTACTAGTGATCGGTGTTAGTGTAAATTGGTATATTGTCTAGTGGTTGTTCCTTGTTTGATAAAAATATTGTCAAATTATACTTTACACATCTTGTCGATATTGCTGAAGGTTTTCTGGTTTATTCTGGATAATTTCTTGATTGTGTGTATTACTGGTTCATGGAAAATTGTAGTGGAGGGATTATTTATCTTCGATGATGGTCATTCAGATCTTCTTTCACAAACGGGTTATATATTTTTATTTTAATTACATCTCGACACGCACTATTAAACTGTTCTTCATCACAATTAACAATTAAGTTTTATTTCTTCTTTTTTAGTCACCGAACTCATACAAACTTCTTAAATTTTGATTGGCCATTTATGTACAGGTTAAATGTTATATGATCGATTCCCATTAATTACTTTACATTTTTATAAATTACCTTTAATAGATACTTTTATTATTATACTCTAATGATACATGCAATGTTTACATGATGATTAATTATATAATTATAAACAATTTGGTACTAAACATGCCTCAGTTTATAACTGTAAAACCTTATTAATTTGAATTTCTATGATATGTGGTGGAACAATTTGTTATGGTTGATTGTAATTTCTACCTTGACTACCTGAGATAAATATATTTACATAAATTAACTGGTGACATAAAATCTTATAACATACAACAAAGCTCTTAATAATAATAATTGTTTTTGACAACTTTAATTATTTCATACTTTTAAACTATTGTCTGTATGATAATACTAAAACACTTTTTATAAATAATAAATAGCACACTGTTTAACTATAGTTTGTGCCACTATTTATTATTATATCACTCATATCACTGTAAAGGTTTGTGTCCCCTTTTCTATCCTTATTATAGGCCTATATGATTTTAATTAATACAATTTTTATTTTGTGAATAGGTACTCTTTATTAGGTTTAGTTGTGTTTCAGGGTAATTTGATTATTTAGACCTACTAGGTTTATTTATTTAATTTTGTCTGTTTACTGCCCTATTCTACTGGGTTATTTCTGGGTTTCTTGATAATATTAAATAAGTCAAACCAACTAGTTTCCTTTAATTTGCTATCAATTATTATTTCTTGGTTCCTGTCTGGATCGGATTTCACTATTATTTACAATTCTTTTTGTAACATTTTGTTTCGTTACAATATACGTAATTATTTCTTTAGCCGTTTGTGGATTGAGAATAAATTCCGGTAGCAGATTTTATGATAAAAAATAAAATAACTAATAAAACAGAATAAGAACACTCATTTTTATTTCTTTTGAAATCAAAAATTAAGGATATTTGCTGTTGAGCCACGAGCATGCCTCAACGTAGTATGGAGGAAACGTTAGGTTTAAAGACAAATAATACAACTTGTGTTAAAAAGATATAGTTTAAATTATGCTATTTCTTGTATGAACTATTAATTAACGTTTAATTAAGAAAGTTGTGTAAGTGGTTATAATCACAAACAGATTTATCACTGTTGCACACCACTATAGAAAAATTATTCCGATTAGCGCTTTCAAGCCTCTCAGCTCATCGTCAGATCGGAAATAACAACAAGAGGATAAAATCAAACTTTTCACATCCCCATCCGCCCCACTGCCACACACACCCGCAAACAAGCTATAATTCAAATGTCCCTTCCCAACCTCCGAGCTCTGTCACTCCCGTTTGTACAGTTATACATATTTTCTAGCACATTCCTCGTGTTTGTGTGTGTGTGTGTGTGTGTGTGTGTGTGTACATTCTTTTTAAAACCTAACGTTGTAAAGCCTTTCTCATTCACACTTGTTGGCGCGGTCACTCACCCTTATTTCTAAAACATCTATTTCGGCCTATGCAATTTAATTCTTAACGTTATCTATCCGTCCTCTATCTTTTACTTTCTAATTATATTATAAAATACTTTTTCATTATCAAATTAAATTTTAGTATTCATTAAATTGTCTAACCATTTTTCTCTTTCTTCAATATTTCTAACTCCTCCCTAAGCTTCCTTTCAACTGCGTTATTTACTACTTTTAAAATTTCATAGTCTTCCAAAGGATTAAAAAACTTATGGTTCTCTTCTATGAAATGTCTTGCATATAACGTTCTGTTACATTCTCCACGTTTGTGGTCAGATAACCTGCATACGAATTTCCGTCCTGTTTCACCTAGGTACACTTTGTAGCAGTCTTTACATTTTAATTTATAAATTCCACTTCTCTGTAATACTGGGATTTAAAAAAAAAGATGGAGAAAATCCTGTCGGGAAACAGCATGCATTGTTGAACTTCAACCAGGTAGTGACGGATTGGTGATTGGTGTTAAGACGTTATCGGGAATTTTCAAACGACCAGTTGCAAGGCTTTGTTTATTTCCAAACAAACCCAGTGACAAAAACTGAATTTTGTTGTAACTTGTACTAAGAATACTGTTAACTAAGTGGGTTACTAAAGCTTCTCAACCTTGGTAGTCGCGTATGCGGAGCGGGATGACCACTTCTAATTTACCGGGAGTGTCAAGTTCTACCAGGGACCTTGTACTGTGGAATATAATACAGTCCACTACCCAGAATACGGATCTCTACCGTTGAGTTAGTAAAATTAACGTCTCTAGAGTTTTAAATCTACGCAAAATTTTGTATTATATTCTATTGTATTGTATTTGCATTTTGCACATTCAACCAACACAAGTTGGCTATAGTGTACGTCGTAACTTAAGGAAAAGGTTATACAAATAATGCAGTCAATCTGTCAACAAGCGCAGCTCGTTTGTAAGTGTGTGCGTATAGACGCAGACGTCCAGATGTGTAGAGAATTGATTGTCAGCGTAGTTGATGATTTCAGTTAAACAGACCATCAGTGCAATCGACGCCATTGGAAAGGTAGAGAATTTTCCCCGTATTAATAAATGACCCGCCGATTTAAAATAGTTTAGTTTAAACTAAATGGTTTAGACATAAAGTTCTCTTTATCACTGTCCCTCCAGCAGTTTTCATGAAGCAATATTTTCAAAACTGAAAGATTTGATATAGAAGTCACTTAAAAAAAGGAGGAACTCATAACATCCAAATCGTTTGTTGAATATTTATCCAATGTGTGACAAATCTCTTATTTAAAGTTATTTCCGAAATTAATTCAATTTTTCTAGTAAGTCTGAGTTTAAAAATCTGCGTATCTATAACAGTAATACTATAAATTACTGTACACGTAATACTACGTGTAATACAGAGTAATAGTGTTGGTAATACTATAGAGATTGCGGTGACGTTAATACTGAAAGTCATACGGTAGAGTAAACATTAGACTGCCGTAAAGTAAAATTGTGTTGGCTTTTATTGTGTTGGTGAAATCGTTTTCTCTAGGTCTGGCCGTGGAAACTTAATACTGCAAGAAACTTACTTAATTTGAAAATCGTTTGAAACCGATAAGAGGTTTTTCCTACGTATTTACTGGGCTTTTTCAACACTAATATAGAGATTAGAGCTCACAAGCACACACAAACAATTAAATTCTTGGATTTCGTTGTCCATGACGTGTCCGTTACTTAACTAAATATCACTATAGTATTGACGACTCGGAACACTAAATTAGTGTTCCTAGTCGTCAATACTGTAGTGATATTTACAAACAATTTAATTGTACAACGTATAAAAATTGCCAGTGTTTATCTTAGTTGGAGCAATTTTCATTACTTTCAAAAATAATCTTTTCTGTAAAAAACTAACTACAATTACTGAAATTACTGTGTATCGTTTATTATTTCTAAACTCGTTAAGTTTGGTTTTATACAATTTTGACCCTTTCCAGCAGCTCTGTTTTGAGAAAGATTTTTACCTTTGTATTTTTCGTTTCAGCATAATAAAAGGTCACAATCACTTATCATTGTAGGCTATTATGTAATTCATTGATTATCATCATAGTTAATTTACAGATGTAGAGTGGAACTGTAAACCCCAATGCGGATTACTCGTAGTGGTAAATAAGTAGCAATAAACGTGGATTTATTGTATACATTTTTCACGAGCTAAACAATGCACTGACTTCTTACGTGGTGTCAATTTAGTTAATTGACGTGTTGTCAATTACTTACCTGTCTACAGGCTAGTTGCGTTGACTGATGGCATTTCTTTATTACAGATAAAATGGAAGGAGTCAGGAGGAAATATCTAGCAGAATGGGGCAAGTTAGAATAGCAGTCACCTACGTCAGTAGACTGTTATAGACTAACAAATAAAGTAAACATAAAATGAGTTTCTTTTGGGTTTTCCAGATGGTCTGTTTCGTTTGGTCTTTGCCCAGACAACTACGAAGTTGATGTTAGAACTATTGCCGCTAACGGTGCTGAAATATCCCTGAAGACGCATACTGCAGTTACAGGCGAAATAAGGCTGGCTGAAGATCAAATATTAAGAGACAAGTGCCAACACCCAAAAACCACAAATTTAACCACGCAGTCTGCCCGTAAAGACTTGTAAAAAAATTAGATTGTAAAAACTGTGTGAAATAATTGGAAATACAAGGCAGATACACAGGAGTCTAGCAGTGGATTTAAGTGTAAACGTAAAAAAAATATTAAGGTGTTTTTCAAACTTCGGAGTATTTTGGTGATACGTTGTGTAAAATAAATATCTTATAACATTACACAGAATATTATTTTAGTTGGAATATAATTTTTATAAGGGGGTAAATCAAGTGAAGACATAACAATACAAATCAAACTTTATTTAGGAGTTTACAGTGTTTTGCTCTTGATTATTTGATTGATTCGCATTCCTTTTGCTTGCTACAGAATTCTAGACGGCCACCGATATATTACACGGAATGATATTTATGATTATATAGGCTACGTATAGTGGATGTTTCACCTTCAGATTCTATCTTCAAATATGATGCGTAGATGTTTAAAATAAGTTTATTTTAATGCTAACCACCTCAAAGGAAAGTTAAGCTGATGATGGAACATATCTTCCGAATAGCTTATTATGCAGTGAAAGTAGAAGTCACAAGGCGGATAAAAAAATTATTTACTAATATTAAAATTAAATAATAATTAAAATAACAATTACAGTAATTTCTTCGACACAAAGGCAAAAAAAAATTGTTTTCCAAATTAAATATTTAAGGAATTAAAGTTAACCTGTCGTTTTTTGAGAGAGAGATTAATACGAGGGCAAAAGTGATGAGAATGTTGCACAATAGACTACCTAAACAAAAAGTGGCCTATACACATCACAACGAAGAAGAATTTTTGGAAGCAATGATAGCAGTGGGAGGAGTTTTAAATCCGGAACAGGCTGGAGCCGAACCTCGAAAATAAAAATAAACGAGATCATCGTTATAAAATTTCATTGCAATCCTCAAATACATTCTGCAGATTTTCTTTTCCGTTTCATCAACTATACTATTTATCTTGTATTAAAAAAATAACATAACACAGAAGGAAATTGGTAAGTACACAGAGAAATCAGTAAGCATCAAAATATTTTGTTAAAAAAAAAGAACTTGTAAATTTATCGATTAGTAATCTGTTTGCTTGAACGCAATCTAGTTTATAATTTGTATGTCAACACAATAAGGTCCCACTTTATTGTGTAAGAAGCAACTACTCAAATGACTGAGAAAGGATCACTCAATGTAATTAATTGACATGAAAATCTGAAAACATGTAAATATCTTTAAAAACATGCTTTTTATGTAAAATATCTTCTGTATTTATAGTGATGTAGTATTATGGTAAATGTTTTAGATAATTTTCTTTTAACGCTAGCGACCTCGAAGGAGAGATAAAACATATGTTTCGGAACGCGTAATACATATGTAAAGCAGAAGTCAAAAGACGGGTAAACATAATTATTTACTATTATTTATTATGAAATTTACACTTCTTTGCTCTTGACTCTTTGATAGTGCTTATGTCTCTCTCCCAGACGGTAGTACCGGAACTACCAATAACATAGAATTTTTGTTTTGGTAATTCTGGTTAGACCTATTATTTTCTTTAAAGTTCTACTACTAGTATCACAACGTAACTTATTTATCTTAGTACCACACTTATTTATCTTATTCATTATACAATCTCGCCATTATTCTTTATCTCTCCATCTCTACTCGAATGTATTTCGTACATGAGTAACTAAAGTAAGAGACTTGTTCTTATTACCTTACGACAAAGGTAAATTTAGGGGATTTTACTGGCTACTTATAATCATTATATCAGGTTGTTATTTGTGTCGATAGTCTTAGGTAATCTGTGAGAGGTTGTTGTGTTACCTAAAAATTGATTTTAACCGGATCCTGGAGTAGCTCCTATATTCTTCGAATTGTCTGATTGGTGCCTGCGCAGCTTCTGCCATTCTTCTGTTTCTTCTACGATCAGGACTTTACATGCTCTTGGGTAATTAACGCTGGAGATTAATGTTTGTTTCTATTTTGGTTTTAAGAGTGTTATGAGTTTTTAATAAGTCCTTATGTAATAAAGGTAAATGAAGAAGAGAAGAAGAAGAAAAGAAGAAGAAAAGAAGAAGAAAAGAAGAAGAAATAGATCACGGCCTTCCTCTATTTAAAATAAAAAACAGAAGATTGAATGCCGATAAAAATACGAATAAATTAATATTTTGGTTATTTTATAAAGTAACTGACATGTTGTACTTTACTATTACATTAACAGTTTTTCATGAGTTTACGTATGACAAAAATTAACATTGTGCAAGGAAAGATAGGTATTAATGAAATACAATATTTTACATGTACGCAGTATTCATTATCTGCGCCACACGGTGGGAACAGGTTCTGACATCGACAAGTTACATCCACTTCATTCTGAATGTCAAAGGACGTGTATTGTACTGAACTCCTCTCTATATCCATCCCTTGGTAGTAACCGTTGTTATTTTATATTACTTTCAGCAATATATCTGTGTATATATTTTTATAAATGTTATGTGGAAATCATAAACTTGGTCAGTCTTGTCTCTTCTTTTATTTTATACCTAACGTCAATATTTTTATGTTTCTGTTCCTTGCGTAAATAGTGTTATCTGACAGTCCACATTTATTTCTTCTTTATTTGGCTTTATTGTACGAGAATTCTCCTGTCTAAATACCACCAGCTTTCTACAATCTTTCACATCAGCTTTTGTTAAATTTTCCCAGCTCTCCTTTTGGTTGACGGCTTGTTACCTCTCGAGATCTTCACTAGTCTGTTGTGTTATATCCTGGTGATACCTTTATATACAATCCACGTCTACCTGCTTCCTATTGTCCATTCTGTGATGACTACTATTCCGTAAATATTTTCTACGTTTTATTGCGTATGCTGTATAATCTTGCATCCCCTAAGGTTTTCTTTAATTCCCATTTCTGACACTTGGACTCAACTTTTTGTTTTAGACTTTTCCGATCTAGCATATGCACCATATGTGAATATAGGTCTTTTTGTCTTATTATTAATCCTTTTGAAGGAGCTTTAACGTACTTAATAAATAATGCATTTGTTTCTTTGCGCAAAGCCATTCACACAACTCACATTAACGAAAAGCACAATAATTTAGTTTACCGATACACGTGTGGTATGTGAAAATTGTGTACATTTTTATTGCAACTCAGAGACCTGATTAAAACAATAACTTTTAGTGCTCTGTTGATTTCATTGTTCGTGAGTCACTGAATAACAACGATGTGCAATAAAGTGTTATAAGAGAATCTTTGCAGAATATTCTGATTTGCAGAGAGTCTCTCCAGAATGTTGTCAGCATTTGGTTTTACCAGCGATAAATGTTTGCAGGTTCAAAGTATATGGAGGATTTTGTAATATTCACTACATAACTTTTGATTGTTATTGTCCATTATGATTTGTACATAATAGGCTACCTTGTTTGAGGAAAAGAGTTTTCAATATAAGTGTAACGAATTCCTTCAATACGTGGGACGTCGTTAAAAAATGTTTAATAAAACGAATGATTGTTTTATTGCCTCGGTGTCAATTTAAGTACAAAACACAAACAAATTATTATCCAAGTACAGTCTGTTACCACCACACGTTTCCTTTCATGTGATAATAAATAGTTAAACAAATTTTACTATTGTATATTGCAACAGTACGTCTGCGTACGTTACTGTGCATTGTCGTAGTTAGGTAAAAAGAAACTGCTAAATTAGAATAAATAATTAATATTGTCAATATTTAAAAAAAAAGTGTATTGAAAGCTGTGAATAACCAGTGAATGGGACAGGTTGGTACTGGCATATCACGCCACACACAAGCTAAGAGTGTGTACAGTGTAAGTAATATGTGTGTGTGTGTGTGTGTGTGTGTGTGTGTGTGTGTGAAACCAATAGAAACGGCGTGGCGTCACAACTGAATAAATGTGAATTAAATAAGTAATTTATTTAAATGTTGGTGAGTGCGCGAAAGATATGACAAAAAAAATTACGCCACGTTATTAATAATATAAAAACGCACACATGTGCAAAATCTAAAGCGAAAAAATAATGCATATTAATGCAGTGTAAATAAAAGTGAATAAAACCAAGAATAATTAGTGTATAAAAAAACTGATAATATACAATTATACTTTAAAAAAATCACCGATCGTGTGAACATCGTGTAATAACCAAAAGACTACGCATGTTTCGAATAAAAGTAAAATAAATATAAAAAAATTAACGAATCTCTAAAGGGACGCTTGGCAAACTGTAACAATATAAATCGTGCACAGAATAGTTGAAACATGATTTTTGCGCCCGACACTATAGCCTAAATAAGCGAGGATCGCAAGCCTCGGCCACCAGTCTACTGGAACACATTTGCAGCCGAAGGCTATGCCCGACTGTGGAGCATCCAAAGTCGATACCCCAGCAGTGAAGATAGCACTGTACTGGTCATCTGTGTGCTGAATGGACCAGGAGGACCAAACGACAACGGAGGATCGACACAGGACACAAGTCTCAGGATCATGGCGAGGAATCACTGAGTATCACCGCACAAGCAATAAGGTGACATGAAACCATTTTTACTCGTCAACAAAAGAGTCATAAAAGACACTAAAAAAAACAAGTGTAAAAAGACAATGATAAACTTTCATCGTGTAAATAATAATTGTAAAATCTAAATGGTTAAATTGTAGTAATAGATCACACGAATTTATAATGATATTTAACATATACAATATTATTATTTTTTAAAATTATAACGTAGCATAAATGTTTATGTAATTCTAAATTTGATTGAAATTTTATGAATATATATATTTATATTTAGCCACACAAAACAAAGTAGTAATAATATAAAAAATATTAAAATGAATAATTTAAAAGCCATTTAAAAGGAATAAAATATGAGCAAGTCGAGAGCACATTTTATATTATAAAAATCTATATTTGCCCATGTTTATGTATATATGACAATCTATATTTTCTGTATTGTATTTAATAATATTTCTGTTAATATTATTGTGACAATAATTGTGTGTATGCTGAGCACACACAAAAGAAAAATATTATGTGAATAATGATGACGACATTTTAATTAGTAATTTAAAAAAATTATTTAATAAAACTTTGAATGATTTTTACAAAGTCGATATGATATAAGAAGTGTTATTATTATTTAAAAAACACACCATACACCTTTTCTCGTTATAATATGTATGTGAGAAACGCATGAAATAATTATTCAATGGAGCCCGAAAACTGCCAAACGCCGTAATTCTCTGCAATAGATTGAATCGACAGTAAACGTCTTGTATTTTATTTTACTTAGTGTAGAGATAAAACTTAAAACAGAAGTTTTGAGTGGTCTCACTTTTAGAGGGTGAAAACAATCCTTAAATTCAGGAAAATTAATTTTTACTAGTGGTCGCCCAGTGGTCGAAATTCGACCGTAATTCATTAAATTTTTAAGTTTGAACGTTATTGAGGTTCTTTTGTCAAAGAGTATACCTCTATAATCATTGCATATAATTTTTTTGATTTTTGTTCTATTACGTCAGCTGCGAGCGTGTACAAACACGTCATTAGCGTGTGTTGTTTGCCTTAATTCCCTGCAATACCTATGAAATTTAAAATTTAATGTTAGTAACAGTTGAAAAAAAAAACACAATTACAGCTTGTATTCGTATTTATTTTTTGATATAATTCATTGTCAGTTTTAATTTTTTCATGTTATTATTGAATCAAATAAACGCTAATAAAAATGAGACTTGACATTCATAGAAGTATAAGATACATTGTTTTCAATTCCAGTGGATTACATTTCATTTTTGGTAAGGTACAAAATTCGAAAACAGTTTGAAGATTATCTGATACAAAGCTTATATAATTTTTTAATTTTTTTTTCTGTGCATTAATTTTCGACCTATTTGAAAAATTTTGAAATATAGGAAAAATGAGGTTTAGCTTGGCTAAGCCATATTTAAAAAGCAATAACGCGTTTTTTGACATTTCCTTGGGTTTTTTTTTATTGCCATACTGACCAGGTTTCGCCAAGGCTACACAGTTATTTTGCCTATCTTTTTCGAATTATATAAAATTTAAATAAAAAATTAATAAAAAATACGTGCCTCGTATTTTTTCATATATTTTTCATTAAATCAAAAAAACCGGGCGGTTAAAAAAATAAATGTTGTCCATTGAACTTAAAATATACATAGTTACCGTTGGTCTCCAGATCACTGTATATGATTAAATAAATAATTACCTTATTTTATCCACTAAGTGATCTTCAAAAAAAAATTTATCCAATTAAAAAAAAAAAAAAAAAAAAAAAAATCACTTAGTGGATAAAATAAGGTAATTATTTATTTAACTTAAAATAGTTTGAAAGTGAATTTAATGATTCAGAACTTCTGTGTAAACGATGTTTTTTGTAAAAACTCTTTCATCATTTGCTAAATGCCCTTGGCCATTATATTCGGAAATATAAAATCTCAAACCATCGAATGATCGAACTCTACTTGCTGCGACGTACAATTGACCATGTGTAAAAACTGGCTGCCTCAATAAAATTCAAATTTTTTCGAATGTTTGTCCTTGAGATTGTCATCGCAAATGCAGGTATAATTGGAAATTGAGTTCTTTGAAAGTTAAATGGTAAAACAGTACCGGAATATGTTAAATTTATACGTGGAATCAAAATTCTCTTATTGAGTGCGGTTCCAGTTAAAACTTTGCAATCAATAGCATTACGATGCATACACTTGATGCGCATTCTTGTTCCATTGACTAATGCTTCCTTTGTATTTAAGTTTATGATCAGTAAAACGATGCAATTAACTTTCAATACTAACTTATGTGGTGGCAAACCACTAATAGTCAAAGAATTCAAAAACTCTACTGGAGAGTTATTGATTTCATTGTCATCATCACAAATTATTTTATCGTAGCTATGATATGTTTTCTGTTCACCTGGTATTCGATTAAGTATATCAGTATTAATAAAAGTACAATCATCATTTTTAGGTGCTAAAATAACTGACTTCAATATGTTATCTGAGAGTATGTTTTCGGAAATATTTCCATACACCTCATTAATAATATTATTTTCATCTCCTATTAATTGCTGAGGTATTTCAATAATATTTTCACCAAACTGAGGGAGTTGTGGGGTTTCATCATTACCAATTTTTTTCAAGAATTCGACAAATTCTATTTCACTTGGTAAGGCTCTCATATTTTGAGTAAACGTTACTTTATGAAAATAAACAAATTTATGCCAACTCGTGACACAATTTTCAATTAAAGTTGCACGTGATCCATGTGGGACAACTGGTAAGATTTGCCGAAAATCACCGCACAGAAGTATCGTTTTCCCTCCAAATGGTTTATGTTTATCATTTTCATCGCATAGATCCTGCAATAATCTATCTACGATTTTCAACAATTGCAGTGGGCACATAGAAATTTCATCAATAATTATCAATGATGATGAATTTATGTAACGTCCATAGCTACTATTTGCAGTAATATTCGCTACAGAATTTTCCAAAATGGGTATAGGCAAATTAAACATACTGTGTAAAGTTCTGCCTCCAAGTAACAGAGTTGAAGCTATGCCACTGAACGCTGTTGCAATGCAACTAAGATTAAGCGAATTTAATTTGTGAATGATTGCTGTTTGTGTGAATGTTTTTCCACAACCTGCATGAGCGGTTAAACAAAAAACATTAGATCCAGTATCATGATGCAAAACTTCACGAATCACACGATCAATTAGATTACGCTGTTCAATATTTGCAGTTTCATAATGCTCAGAAAACAGAAACTCTTGTTCTATTGGATCAATAGCATTTGCTTCGTCTGTTCTCTGCGAATACGTGGGAACTGGTAAACCAAGTTCTTGACATGACAAATTATGAACATTCAAAATATCTTCAATTTCTAATAGAGCTGTATTAAAGGATACTTCTTCGTTGTAATCTCTCAAAAGTCTTCACTAAGATATACTTTAAATTCATTCCATAACGCCAATGCATTGGCTGGCAAATTTAATGCAGAAATGTAACCAAATAAATTTCGCATTTGTTTTGGTGAATGTAATTCTTTTGCTTCATTTAAACATTCGCGCCATTCATTATCATTTGAAGCAATGCCGCGAGCATGGCACGCTTCAACAAAAGAAGTATGTATAATTCCATTGTATGTTCTAACATCCTCAAATGATTTTGGATCACAGACATGTAATAAAAGCAATCGTAAATGGAAAAGTTCGATTTCTTTTGGTGATACTACATATATGCGTGTAATGATTTTATCACCTCCACGTCTTCTCTTCTTCCATTTTTTTCGGGAATATTCCCACACATAATGCAAAGGAATTTCAATATACGTATATATTAATGCGCTGATGGATCTGATCGATTCAATTAAAAAAAATGCTAATAATTTTGTTTGTCTTGCATTTTCAATTGCTTGACGTTCTTGCCCTTCTCGAAAGTAAACATTCTGTCTACGCGGTAAATGAATGTCAAGTCTAACGATGACATGTGATTGAAAATGCATTGGTAATTCATAGATGCGCCATACAGCTTCAGTTGATCCGACATAACGGCCATTTAAAAAATTTTTAACTTCATCAATTTGTATATCTTGACCTGGTTCATTTCTCTCTGAACCTAATTCAACAGATGCACAGTCATAGCCTTTATACATGTACTTATAAATGTATTTAACACTTTTAACTGTAGTGCATACTTCAACATTTATATGGCAATTAAATTTGGCAAGTAAATACGGAATGTGTGGTACAACATAACGATTGTCGAGGCAACTAACGCGAACTTCAGCATTAATACCATTATCACGCCTTCTCTATAATGGATATCCATTTAATGATTCACATGTAAATTCATTAAATCGTTTTGGATAATCTTTTGTGCATTTTCCATCTCTCATACATACAGAATTTGGATTAAGTACACCGCATGGACCATGCATCATGTGTTTTACAACATATTCATGTAATGTAGGATGTGTTTGAATGTTAGGAATCTCCGCAGATACAACTTTATCAATATCGGTAGCGTTAACAATTTTATCTTGCTCATTTAAAGAGAGTAAAATGTGAGAATGAGGCAATCCTCTCTTTTGAAACTCAATTGTATAAATGAGTGCTTCAACTTTACCGAAGATTTTTTTTAATGTAAGGCCCTCAATTAATGCTTTCAGTTTGGACTTGAATACACGCACAACAATATCAGGTCGAAAATTAGCTGACTCACCTACACCAATATTGCTAACTATTTCAGGCCAACTTAGATTGCAAGTCATTGTAATAAACAAAGAAGGCTTTCCGAAATGTTGTACAATTGACATTGCATCTAAATAATTCTGATACATATTTCTTGGAGATCCATTGAATGAAGATGGTAAAATTACTCTACGGCCAACATTATTGGCATTGGGGTTCAATTCTAAATAATCTGTTAAATTGTTGTAAACTTCAGACCTAAGACTTGTTTGTTTTTGTCGAATGAAATGTAACCTTGTGCCCTCTATTCTCACATACATATCATCTATCCACTGCAGAAATAATTTTTGTGAATGGTGAAACATGCTAAAAATCTTCTCTAATTGCAAGTCGATAGGCTGCATACTGAAGCATGGTTAATTTATTTCTGGACGCTCTTGAATTAGATGTAGTTGGTACATAATGAGAAATATTGATATGCCACCCAGTATCACCATTTGGAAAAAGTAATGGATACGCTAAAGGGTCCAATGATGAATCCAAAACAGAGATATTTTTAATGGTACCATTAACTTTTGAAAACGAAACCATATTTCGTTCAAAGGGTGGCCATCAACTGTACTAAATATTACAGCTACATCAGTTTGAACTGCATCATTATAACGGCGTAGATCTAAATCACGATTTACTTTAATGAGCACACAAATTTCTTTATTTTGATTTTCAACTCTCTGACAATGATCTTTCATTGCAATGAATGACCGAACGAAAGGATTAATGCGTTCCAATTCAAGAGAGATTTCGCGCATTATATTGTTATTGCATGTTTGATTACAGTGTTCACGTAATCTATAATTGACAGCAGTGTCAACATCATAAAAATATAATTGCGCATAACATGGTGAGCGACCATATCCAGCAGTCATTGGACCTGATCTGTGATAAAAAACATCATGTATTTTAAAATGATACACTCCACGCGTAACTGTATCCGAAATTTTAGCTTCTGAGCTAATCATAGCAAATGATGAATTGTATTTACGAATGTTTTCAAAATAATTTTTTGACTTTCTTTTTATTGAAGGTTTATTTGAAGTAAGTCCATCATACAATGATTTAAAGTATTCATTTTGACTTAAGGCCGGTAATATTGCTTTACCCTTATGACAGCATGAAGTGAATGCAGTCCTTTCACCTAAAGTGACTTCAGATTCGAAATGTTTTGCATTGCAAAACCTGCATTGTAAATGCATTAATCCACAATCAAAAGTATTAAAATTTCTTGGAATAACATTCAGTGCGCATGTAAATGTATCCCTCAAAATAATTTCATCATTTTGTATACTATTTACACTATTTAAATTTGCATTTGGTCTATTATCATTTTGACTTTCACGCGAGTATATATTCCTTCTTCTTTGTCTCTCACTCCGACCTGTCAATGTTCTATGTCGAGGCATAATGGAAGTAGGTGCGAATATCTGAATGTAAAAAAAAAACATGTAATGAAATTACTGAAACTAAGATTAGACAGAGTTTAATTTAAAAATAATAAAATGTACTCACTTTTTTGAAACCACCAATAATAATTAGGCGAGGGTAAGTCAATTCAAATGGCTGCTACAAAATTTTCCTTTTGCAACAGGTGTATATTAAGCAAGCTGTATTTCACTTTCAACTGCACATCTATATATATAAAAGAGAAATACCACTGAATCACTGACTGACTCACTGATTCATCACGAAATCTCCGAAACTATAACACGTAGAAACTTGAAATTTGGCATGTAGGTTCCTTATGTGATGTATGTATCCGCTAAGAAAGGATTTTTGGAAATTCGAACTTTAAAGGGGGAAAAAGGGGGGAAATTTTGTCTGACTGACTGACATAGAATCAACGTAGAGCAAAAACTACTGAATGGATATCAATGAAACTTTGAACATAGCTTCATCATAGGTCTTAGGTGCTCACTAAGAAACGGTTTTAAAAACTTTCACTCCTAAGGGGTAACCCCTCCCCATTGTTTGTATGTATCCATGTATGTATGTTCCACATCTCCTCCTAAACCACTGGACCGATTTCAACCAAACTTGGCACAAATATTTTACGCGACGGGAGAACCAACCTAGGAGAGGTGCTTTTTCTTTGGGGTCCTTTGGGGGGTTCTTTGGGGTCTTCTACATCTCCTCCTAAATCACTGGACCGATTTCAACCAACCTTGGCACAAATATTTTACGCAACGGGAGAACCAACATATGATAGGTGTTTTTTTCGATGGGGTCCTTTGGGGTCTTCCACATCTCCTCCTAAATCACTGGACCTATTTCAACCAACCTTGGCACAAATATTTTACGCAACGGGAGAACCAACATAGGATAGGTGTTTTCTTCGATGGCGTCCTTTGGGGTCCTTTGGGGTCTTCCACATCTCCTCCTAAACCACTGGACCGATTTCAACCAAACTTGGCACAAGTATTTTACGCAACGGGAGAACCAACATAGGATAGGTGTTTTCTTCGATGGCGTCCTTTGGGGTCCTTTGGGGTCTTCCACATCTCCTCCTAAACCACTGGACCGATTTCAACCAAACTTGGCACAAGTATTTTACGCAACGGGAGAACCAACATAGGACAGGTGTTTTTTCGATACGATCCTCTGGGGGGTCCTTTGGGTCTTAAAAACTATTAGATCTGGTTACTATGGCAACCCAATAGAATAGATTCTGGTTACCATAGCATCGGTGGAAGTCTCCCGCGTAGGAAATAGCGCGGGAGTCGTCCGACGGGCCTTCCCCGGAACGATACCTCTGAAACCTTCTGGTTTCACGATATCTCTGAAACCACTGAATGGATATCAATGAAACTTTGAACATAGCTTCATCATAGGTCTTAGGTGCTCACTAAGAAACGGTTTTACAAACTTTCACTCCTAAGGGGCAAAAAACCAAATACTGAAATTTATCCACTGTAAGTGGTTGACATCTCACTTTACTGGAAACCCCGAATACATTTAGTCCTGAGTTTTTAATCATTGTTTTAAATTGAAAAAAACTTCGTTGTTTGCAGGTTCTTATAGTTGAGAAAATTTCGAAGTTCAATTAATTAATAAATGTATGTCCTTTTTTTCTTGGAAACGGCTCTAACGATTTTCTCGAAATAAATAATAAATAGCTGTTGCTATGAATGTAAATAAACAAACTAAGAGTTGAGAATTTGTACAATCTATCTAATCCTATACTATTAAGCGAGCAATAATTGTACAATTACGTACAACGTGAAATTCCGTAGCGAAGCACGGGTATTTTGCTAGAGAGAGAGGAAGTAAAAGTAGGGCAGAGTAGATACATTCACTAAAAGTTAAATCATAAATAAACTAAAATAAAAGAAATTAAATTTGAAAAAGTCAGTAGACAAGTTTAAGTAAAGACAAAAAGAATAATCGTATATAAATGAAATTTAACTAAAACCAAAATTTGTAAAGAATTATTTTTCTAAAAGAAGAAACAAAATAATAACAATAATTATTAGCCTATTTACAAAAAGGTATCTAGGTTACCTAATAAAAAAGTATAAACATTTATTGGTTTCTAGGAGTAACTGACTAACAAGAAATATTAATTGTTAAATGCAATTCAATGTGAGATGAAAAAGTGTAATGTCCTATAAAAGTTAAATAAATTTCAAAGAATATTCGGAATTAAACACTTCTAAATTAAGAAAACAAGTCAGCACTAGACACTACATCCGAGATGTCCATTGGAATAAACTGTTCCACACCAGAAAATCGATGAACAAACAATAAATTCTGCTAATATCAGCTGAATCCAGACGTCATCAATGAAAACCTTTTGGTGAGATCGTTTCTGTTTACAAGTTAACTAAATTACACCTCAACTACAAATCTAAAACACTAGAAACAGCACCATCTCTGTAAATTCATTATTTTGGTTAATAATACATGGTTAATAACATTATAGCCATACTAAGTAAATAGTGTTTGTTTTTTTGTCAGTGAAGAAACGTAGTCTGCGCTCTAGCGGCCAAAAAATCAACTGAATATTACAGATTATACAAATTTTAACATAATTTATATAAAGTTTGATACAGACCAATATGCTAAATATAATAAAATAACATTAATATAACAAAAATAATAATAATAATAATAATAATAACATAATAATAATTTAACATTATTATGTTAAATATAATAAAATAACATAATTACCTACGCTACGCTAAGTCAGTCGGTCTGACCGGTTTGTGCGCTCACGCTTTTTTAGTTAAGTACCTAAGTAAGCAGCTACGAATTTTGATACCTATTAGCTAAATAAACGTTCTATTTTGAAAGTAGAAAATGGACGAGGAAATTGAGTTTATAATAAGCAACGGATTACAGATTCCTTACCGAATAGTAAAGATAAGTGGTGACGGCGCGTGTCTCTTCTCCCCCATGTCCTATCTGGTGCACGGCGACGTTTCAAGGGCCGCTCAAATTCGTGCAGAAATAGTGAATCACGTGTCCAATAACTGGCAAAGGTTCAAATGCTTTACTCACTAGCGGTCTGGAGCTGCTTATGGTACCAAACGTCCGTACCTCGCCGAAATGTCTAGGCCGTACACATATGGGACTACTTGCGAGCTCAAGGCTGCTGGAGAAATATTTCCTTATGAGTTTCAGGTGTTTCAAAGTGGCTCTATTCTTGCTATTTTTGAGGAGGCATTACAGGGAGTCAAAAGAATTCGGTTCACTGGAGATTTCAATGAAGGGCGTTTTGATGTTTTAATTCCCTTGGCCGAATTAACACAAAAAAGAGTTAACTTAGAATCCCCGAATACCAATAACCCAGCGGAATGTCAACTGAATTTGTCCGAATCCCCGAATACCAATAACCCAGCGGAATGTCAACTGAATTTGTCTTGCACTGTCTCCCAGTCCCAATCCTCTCCTTACGTTGACCTCTCCAGTCCAAGTTCAGACGAATCTGTTGCTTCGACTGTAGCATCAGTCAAAGGGAAAAGAGGAAAAAAACGCAGAAAAAGGTTTACAAATGCAATCAGGAAAAAACAAGTAAGGGAAGCTGCTACCAAATATGCCAAAAACAACCCAAAAGTTCATAGGGAGGCTGTCAAAAAATATACTGATAGTCACCCGACAGTTAACCGGGAGGCTGTAAAAAAATACAATGACAGTCATCCAACAGTTCATAGGGAGGCCGTAAAAAAATACAATGAAAGTCATCCAACAGTTAATAGAGAGGCCGTAAAAAAATACAATAAAAGTCATCCAACAGTTCATAGGGAGGCTGTTAAAAAATATGCATCTAATAACCCCAATATCAATCCAGTAGCTTCTGCGAAATATAATGAAAAGAGGGCACATAATAGATTATTGACCTGGGAAAAACTTTTGTCCGGATTTCAATATGAACCGGAAAAAGATTATTCCACAGACAAGTTCGTTGAGCTTGGAGTTCGGTCACCATGTAACTGGTGCCGTGCACTGAAGTGGAAAGATGAGACTCCTGGTTTGTGTTGCAATAATGGTAAGGTCCAGCTTCCTCTCCTTGAGCGCTATCCTGAACCCTTACACAGTCTCCTTAATCACCAGCATGCAATGACTGAGCACTTTCTTCCTGCTACCCGGAAGTACAACGGATACTTCCAAATGACGTCTTTTGGAGCCAAAGAGGTAAACGAAGGAAACTTTATGCCAACTTTTAAAGTACAGGGCCAGGTCTATCACAGGATAAGGAGTCTTATGGCTGAGTCTGAGCAACAGCCTTCATTTCTCCAAATATACTTTGTTGGTGATGATGACAAAGAGAGGGATATCCGTTGTGGAATATACCCTGGCGTCAAGCCAGGATTGGTTAGCCAGCTGCAGAAATTACTTCATGAGCACAAGAAGTATATTTTGGATTCTAAGGCTGCTGTTGATTCTGTTCCCAAGGACCAGAAGGAGTTTCAGGTAGTTATTAAAGCAAATATGAAGCCTTCTGGAGAACACCATGGTCGTTTCAATGTTCCAACAACTAGAGAAGTGGCAATTCTTATTGTCGGCCAGGATTTTTATAAAAGAGATATCGTTCTCCATAGCAGAGACAATAGATTGATACGAATCAGTGAGACGCACCGTGCCTATGATGCTCTTCAGTACCCTTTGATGTTCTGTCGTGGAGAAGACGGCTATTCTATAGACATACCACAGCGCGACCCAAAGACAAAGGCTCCTCTCAAGAAAACTGTGTCTGCTACTGACTTTTACAGCTACAGCTGTAATGGAGCGTGATGGTGAACAATGCAACCTACTGCTGTTTCGCAACCTTCTCAACCAATTTCTGGTTGATATGTATGCGAAAATTGAAACTGAGAGACTCAATTGGTTACGTAACAACCAGAAAAAGCTGAGAAGTGAGAATTATGTCCACCTGAAGGATGCCATGAGTAGAAAGGACGGCCAGTTATCAGAAATAGGCAAGATGGTTGTGCTGCCGTCCACTTTCACTGGACGACCCCGATACATGCATGAGCGAACTCAAGACGCGATGACGTATGTGCGCCAGTTTGGACGACCGGATCTGTTTATTACGTTCACTTGCAATCCAAAATGGCCGGAAATCACAGAGATATTGACACAAGGCCAAAAATCTGACGATAGACATGACATAGTAGCGAGGGTTTTCAACATAAAAGTGAAGCATATGATGAAACTCCTCACTAAAGGTTACATCTTTGGCCCTACCAGGTGTCACATGTACTCCGTGGAGTGGCAGAAGCGTGGGCTCCCTCACGTTCATACCTTTCTGTGGTTGGAGGAGAAGATAAGGCCAGAGTCCATAGATAAAATTATCAAAGCTGAAGTACCTGATCCCAACCTAGATCCAGCCCTCCATGAGATTGTCAAGACAAATATGATTCACGGACCATGTGGACCGCTTAACAGGAACTCACCATGCATGGTGGATGGCGCCTGTACAAAGAATTACCCACGGCCATTCTTAAAAGAGACTCAGACAGGAGAGGATGGCTATCCTAAGTATTGCAGACGTTCGCCGGCAGACGGCAGATTTACAGTAAAAATCAATGAGATTATTCTTGACAATCGCTGGGTAGTTCCGTACAACCCCGTCCTGTCTCGCACATTCTCAGCCCACATAAATGTTGAATATTGCAACTCTGTCAAATAAATCAAATATATCTGCAAGTATGTGAATAAAGGGTATGATCAAGCTGCGTTCACCGTTGAAGATCTGGACGAGGTGACAAGGTACGAAACAGGACGATACATCAGCAGCTCTGAGGCAGTCTGGCGCATCCTCTGCTTCCCTATTCATGAAAGGTTTCCTCCTGTTATGCACCTTTCCGTACATCTAGAAAACGGTCAAAGAGTTTATTTTACGGAGGACAATGTCATTGACACGATAAATAATCCTCCAAAAACGACACTTTTGGGATTTTTTGAGCTGTGTAAAGTTGATGCCTTCGCAAGGACCCTTTTATATTGCGAAGTTCCGTCCTACTACGTATGGAAAAGCAATCAATTCTGCAGGAGGAAGCAAGGTAAATCTGTGACAGGCTATCCAGGGGTAAAAAAAGATCAGGTGTTGGGTAGAGTATACACTGTCCATCCTGGCATTGCTGAGTGCTACTATTTACGCCTCATCTTACATGAGATCCGCGGTCCTGTGTCATTTACTGCATTAAAAACTATCGCAGGGGTAGTTCAGCCAACATTTCAAGCGGCGTGTAGAGGATGGACACTTGGGTTGCTGGAGGATGATGCCCATTGGGACCGTACTCTTGAAGAAGCTTCTATCTCTGACTCTCCTAATAAAATTCGTGAGCTATTTGCCATAATGTTAGTATTCTGCCAAGTGGCAGACCCCCTAAAATTGTGGGAGAAATACCGAGACAGTCTTGCGGAAGATGTTAGAAGGCAAATAGAAAGAGAGCGCGGAGACGTCCAATTAGGCCAGGACATTGTTTACAACCAATGCCTTAAGCTTCTTGAGGATACTGTCATATCCATGTCGGGTAAAACACTCAACGAGTTCGGTCTTCCAGCACCATCACGACAGCAAGAAGTTATCAGCAACCATCAATACCTGAACGAACTGTCCTATGATTGTGTTCGGTTGACTGAAACAGTGGCTGTAAATGTTCCAAAATTAAATCAAGAACAAAAAGATGCCTATGACGAAATCGTTCACAGTATTAATTGTGATTCTGGGAAATTGTTCTTTCTGGACGCTCCTGGCGGCATTGGGAAAACGTTCTTGATAAATCTGTTGCTCGCCACAGTTAGGCGCAAAAGGAATATCGCAGTTGCAGTTGCTTCGTCAGGTATTGCAGCTACCTTGATTGAAGGAGGAAAGACTGGTCACTCTGCATTCAAGTTACCGCTTAACCTGAATCATTTTGAGTCTGCACTTTGTAATATTTCTAAGCAGAGTGATATGGCACAGGCTTCGTGAGTGCTTCGTGAAGCTAAATTAATAGTGTGGGATGAGTGCACTATGGCTCATAAAAGAGGCGTTGAGGCTCTGAACACAACACTCCAGGATATTAGAGACGGCAAAAGCCTTATGGGTGGAGTTACAGTGCTTTTGGCTGGTGACTTCAGACAAACATTACCCGTTGTTCCACGAGGGACACGTGCGGATGAACTTAAGGCCTGTCTAAAGTCATCCACTTTATGGCCTAATGTCAAAATACTGTCCTTAAGAGTTAACATGCGTGTCCACCTTCAACATGATTTGAGAGCAGAGGAGTTTTCTAAAGTATTACTTGATATTGGGGATGGAAGGATTTTTTTTCCTTGAAGAGGAGGATGGAAAAATAAATATTCCGAATAATCTTTGCTCCGTTGTAAGAGATTTAACAAGCCTGACTGACAAGATCTATGGAAGTAATATTCAACAGAGTGGTGCAGATTGTATATCATGGCTCAAGGAAAGGGCTATTCTTACTCCAACCAACGATTCAGCCAATTCTATCAATAATCTTCTACTAGAGAAGCTACCTAATGAACTTATGAAGTATGAATCTATTGACTCGGTAGTGGAGGTACAAGATGCGGTCCATTATCCTGTAGAGTTTTTGCACACACTCGATCCACCAGGAATCCCACCACACGTCCTCCACCTTAAGGTCGGTGCTCCAATCATGCTTTTGCGCAATCTAAATCCACCCAAACTCTGTAACGGCACTAGGCTTCAGGTAAAAAATCTGTACAAGCACGTGATTGAAGCCCAGATTTTTACAGGCGTCAGTCAGGGAGAAACTGTCTTCATCCCCCGAATTCCAATGATCCCATCGGATTACCATTTTGAGTTTAAACGTCTGCAATTCCCGGTTAAAATTTGTTACGCTATGACGATTAATAAGGCGCAGGGACAGAGTTTAAAAGTGGCTGGTGTGGATCTCAGGAGTGACTGTTTCTCCCATGGCCAGGTGTACGTGGCGTACTCAAGACTCCGTTCACCTGATAGCTTGGTCATCCTCCAGCCAGAAAGGAAAACCAGGAATGTTGTTTACAGAGAGGTCTTGGAAAGATAGCAACTGAAAATCATAGCAGTAGAATTAAGGAACTGAAAATTTTCTAACTTACTTTTTAAGTTTCTTGAAATACGCGGAAGGACATAGGTACTTTAGACAAAAATATTCTTCGACGCGGACGAAGTCACGGCAACAGCTATAGCTAATATACACAGAGAGTATACGAGTACACCGAGAGATACATTAATGTTTATAATTTTCATGAAAACTGAATGATTTTTTATAATTATGTTATCAAAAATTATGTTATATTGGGATTATGTAAGAAACTATGAGAACCTTTGTACTCTAAAAACACTGTAACCATAGAAAACAATACTAAGTGTAATTATAAAAGTGCAGTGTACAAAGTGGAACATAGTATGTTATGTGAAAGAGTTAAAAAACATCGCATTTCACAAATTTGTGAAACAAATACAATTCGCAATATGTTATGTTAATTCGCAAAACTATAATATTAATGATAAGTTGTAGAAATTTTGTTTTGTTTAGGCCACAAAGGCAATATAATTGTAATTTCTATGTTATTTTTATTTATGTTCAAAGGAATCCAGGGTTATATGTACAAAATAATAATAACAGCCAGATCAAACTATGTCAGAGAGATAGCAATTAATCACGTAAATTTATTGTATTAAACTACAAATAATGTATGGCATTGATGAGGAAGTTGTTATTTAATCAGTCTTTACTCTTTTTGCGGGCGAAGCCGCGACGGATAGTAGTGCTAGTTAATATATAAAACACAGATATCTAATATACAAAGTGTAAAATAAAAACACTTTTTTGCCTTGACATACACTCCACAGACTATTGAAAAAGGAACATTTGAATCACACAAAATTCACAGCTCATTCAGTCAATCTGTCAGTAATTATTTGTTGGCAACATTTTAAAATTCTTTGGCGACAATCTCTACTCTGTGCGACTGTTTGACCACAGACTATTATGTGTTTGACATTGACAGTATAAACGTAAACAAACGACAGCCTATTATGTGTTTGACATTGGCAGTATGAACGTAAACAATGAATGTTTTATTTTATTTTATTTAATGTATTTGTAACACATATTATATATAAATTTTAGCTTTCTGCCCTCCTTCTCCATATAAACTTTAACTATGCCAAATCTCACACTCCTCCGTGCGCGCAATATGCTTAAAAAGGGGTACAAAATTTTCTCTTCACGTATGAATATATAGATTTTTTGACTTCCTTTTTATTGAAGGTTCATTTGAAGTAAGTCCATCATACAATGATTTAAAGTATTCATTTTGACTTAAGGAAGGTAATATTGCTTTACCCTTATGACATCATGAAGTGAATGCAGTCCTTTCACCTAAAGTGACTTCAGATTCGAAATGTTTTGCATTGCAAAACCTGCATTGTAAATGTATTAATCCACAATCAAAAGTATTAAAATTTCTTGGAATGACATTCAGTGCGCATTTAAATGTATCCCTCAAAATAATTTCATCATTTTGTATACTATTTACGCTATTTAAATTTGCATTTGGTCTATTATCATTTTGACTTTCACGCGAATATATATTCCTTCTTCTTTGTCTCTCACTCCGACCCCTCAATGTTATACTATTTACACTATTTAAATTTGCATTTGGTCTTACTGAAACTAAGATTATACAGTTTTACACTGATTAGAAATTTTGCACATTTACTTTAGCACTTTTTTCCGCACAAACTTGCACTTATACAATGTTACTTACATCTATCTTATAACTAAAGATTACAATGTATCTTAACCTAACATGGTACGTTGGAATTTATATGATCATTTTTAATCATCATTTTGGATTAATCAATGCCAATAATTTAAATAAAAATTCTACATTTATTTAAATAATATTTTTTAATATTATAATTAATATTGATTCAAAACAATTATTGATTTATTTTATTTGACCAGGTTTGATTTATATACATTATGGCTGAAATTATTATTTCTTTATGGGTCAATACTTTGTTTATATTTTCTTAAACTATCCCCATGGTACTTTCCTATAATTTTATTTTTCTCTACATCTTTTAACAGATATGTGTATCTTGCAATCTGTTTTTCTATCCTATAAGGTCCCATGAAGATCGGAAAGAACTTGGCCGTGGTATTATCTATGGCAGAGGATACAGGATTCGCTTTCACTAGCAATTCCTCTCCTTCCACAAACCTTACCAACTTGTGAGTTCGATTATATCGTTCTACTCTCTTTTGACCTTCTCTTTGTATTCTCTCTTCTGCTATCCTGGTTTTTACTTCATATGGGATAGGTAGATTGTAGTTGGGTGGACTTTTTATGGTTTTGGTCCATATATGTAAATATATGTTTTGTGTACATATGTAAATATGTAAACATATGTGTATATGTTTTGGTTCTTTATTAATAAACAATTCTGAAGGTGTGTACCCCGTTGTTTCATTGCATGTATTATTTATACAATCTGAAATAAAACTTAAGTAGTCTACCCATGCAGAATGGTTCTGATTACACAATATTCTAAAATACCTCCCTAATTCTCTATTTACTCTTTCAGCTAAATTGGCCTGAGGGTGACGTATGGATGTAAGAATAGGTTTAATATTTAATTCTTGCAAGGTTTCCCTCCATAGGTTGTGGGTGAACTGTTTTCCTTGGTCGGACAATATTTTCCTTGGCTTACCATACTGTGGGATGTAGAACTTCTTTAATGCTCTAAGTGTTGCTTTTGTCGTGGGTCTTTGGACTGGGTATAATTTTACAAATTTGGAAAAGAAATCTATGGTAACTAGAATGTGCTTTACCCTCCTTTCGCTTTTGGTAGAGGCCCGTAATAATCCACAGCTAGTAACTCTCCTTTCACTTTTGCTTGGACTGTTTGCATTTCTACCCTTGTAGCTAAGTTTGGGTGTTTACATTTCTGGCACAGGTCACAAGTAGATAATAATCTTTTCATGCGTTTTGCTAACCCTTTTCCTATGAAACTTTCGGTTAAGGCTAGATAGCAATTCTTAAATCCAACGTGGCCCAATGACAAGTGGCATTCCCAAATAAGTTCATCTATCATACAACTAGTTAATAGTAACTTCCACTTATGGGAACATAGCTTATATAGCTTACCGTCGTATATGGAAAATCCTGGTTTGGAGTTGGTAACTGCACTCCTCCAAGCTACACTAATCCTAGGGTCTGGTTGTTGATGAGTCCCTATTTCCTTGAGTCGTCTAACTACTTCAGGTTTCGTTGTATGTTTACTGCGTAAATACCAATATCATTGCTACTATTTTTAATATTACCTGTTTCCATGTTGTTTTCTAATGGTGGATTTCCACTCAGTACATCTGCTACTAAGTTGTCTTTCGCTTTGCGATACTGTATTTCAAATTGATACTCTTCTTTAGCCAAGATCCAACGAGTCAGACGAGCACCTAGCAATTTACACTTTAATAAAAACACTAACGCCTTATTGTCGGTGATTATAGTAAGTTTAGCACCCAGAATATAACTTCTAAACTTTGACAGGCTGTGCACTATCGCTAATAGCTCTTTTTCTGTCGTGAAATAGGTTAATTCTGCCCCTTTAAGTGTGCGACTTACAAATCCTAATACCGCTTTTTGGCCCTTCTCATCAATCTGATACAAGTGTGCTCCAATAGCAATATTGCTGGCGTCTGTTTTCAAGTAAAATCTTTCTCCTATTCTTGGATGATTTAATACAACAGTATTTATAAAAAGACTTTTCACTTGTTGCAGTGCTTCATCGTGGTCCTTTGTCCACTTCCATTTAATACCTTTGTTCAACAACTTTAACAATGGAACAGTACTTTCCGCGTATATACTTGTAAACTTTTGATAGTAGTTAGCTAAACCTAGAAATGACTTTAGCTGCTTACAGTTCTTTGGAGTTGGAAATTCTTGTATGGCTTTTACCTTCTCTGGGTCCGTGGTTATGCCTTCCACTGAGATTCGGTGACCTAAGAACTTAATTTCCTCCTTACCAAACTCTGATTTCCTTAGATTCAGCGTCATGTTTGCTGATCTTAATTTTTCAAAAATATTCTTTAAATGTTTCAAGTGCTCCTCGAATGTTTGTGACACACATAGAATATCATCTACGAACACTAATGTATATTTCTCTTCCTCATTACCTAAGGCACTGTCTAAACACCTCACCATTGCTGCTAAGCTGGTGCTCAGGCCAAAAGGTACCACTTTAAATTGGTAGCACTTATTTTTATACAAAAATGCCGTATACTTTCTATCACAAGTTCTAATGGGAATTTGCCAAAAACCTGATGTTAAGTCTAGTTTGGTCATATACTTAACCCCATATACTTAACATTTTTGAAACAATTCTTCCACACTCCTAGCGCACTCGTAATCTGGTACTAATAAAGAATTCAACTTCCTAGCATCTAAGCATAATCGGATACTCCCGTTCGGCTTGGTGACAACTACTAAAGGGTTTATATAGGGACTACTTGCACTCTCTACAACTCCATTCGCTAACATCTGTTGGATCTCTTTCTCCACTTCATCTCTATAATGTAGAGGGATTGGATAAGTCCTTTGTACAAATGATGCTTTTTCAGTTAGTGTCAACTGATGTTCATAGAACCTAGCTCTTCCAGGCTCTGTTCTGAACACATCACTATACTCACCAACGAGTTGCTGAATTTTGTTCTGTTGCTCGTTGTTCAACTCAGTCCCAATATTGATTTATGGAGTATCATCAATACAGTGCTGGTCACTCCTAACGTCAACTACAGGTTTCTCTATATACCCTTCTACGACACTTACCGACTTCCAATTCTTAAACTCTTTAATACCTACATTTATTTTATTAGCATTTATTTCCATCGTAATGGTATTTCTTTTAAAATTTATTTTTGCTTTCCATTGGAGCAACGTATCTACCCCAATAATACAATCATGAATGAGTTTCGGGACTATTAGAGCTACTATTTGGGTTTGGTTACCATTTATACTGACAGGTAAATATATTTGTTCAGTTATCTTTTGCATTTTGGCTCCAGTGGCTCCCTGTACATTACAATGTTTTACAGGTAGTCTGGGACAATTTCGCAAATGATAATTATCTACAAATTTTGAGCTAACACAGGTATCTTCACTGCCAGTGTCAATAAGCACTCTTACTAGTAGATTACTGACCTTACAAATTATTTCCGGACATTCAGGATAATGGTTTCTACCCACTTCTTGCTCCTCTTTTAGCAAGAACTCCCTATCGCTCACTTGTTTTATATTATTAGCTACGTTCTTCTTACCTGTTTTCTTTTGTGATTTCACTGCAGGTATTGGTAGGTTTAGTTTTGTCTCTTTTCTACCTGCAGTGGCTTCCCGTTTCCCGTATTCATTTTACTAGTCGACGGTTGCTGTTCGGTAGAGGTTATAGTTGTTTTACACACTTTATACCCTTTATTAGTTTTATTTTCTACACTTCGACTCCTACCTTTATCCTCCACTTCCTGTCTATTTTGTGGTTTATTACCCGGATATGGGGTAAACCTTTTTTCTTTCATACGTTCATTATCTCTCCTCTTATTTGAGTAGAACGTTGGTTCTTGCTGATCGCCTCTAGAGTAGTTACTCAGCTGATTACTTACCCGCTGTAGGTCCCTCTCTAAATCTAGACACTCATCTACAACCATAATGAACTTTTCTAGAGTATCCACTCCTCTAGTAGTGGTTGCTACTCTAGTGCGTTCTGAGAAATGACGCGCTAGCTTATATACTAGGTCTCTCTCTTCTATTGGTGGTGTTAGATGTTTAACTTGCGCCATTACATTTAGCACATAATTGGTAGTTGTCGTATTCATTGACGGGTGATAATTACCAAATTCTAAATGATCACGTACCCTTCTTTGTACCTGCACGTTCCAGGACTGAGCTAGAAATTTTTCTCTGAAGTCTGAGTAGGTTTGGACTCTGTCCGAGATGACTTTCCACCACGTACCTGTCCAATTCTTGAGAAATCGGCCTAACATGTCCTTCTTATCCTCGTCGTCCATCAGTGGATTTACACGAGTTACATACGCTTCAAACAGTTTTAGGAATTCCACAGGATTCTCATGTGGGTTACCTGAAAATGCAAGGTTTTCCGGTTCTTCCTTATAGCCGCCACACCTCATTACTTTGGTTTGATGTGACTTCATTGCTTTAGTCAGATCTCCCCGCATTACCTTCAACTGTTGTTCCACCTTTTGATGTACTTCGTCACTGTTAGCCTTAATCTCTACCTGTTTCTTAACTTCATTAATATTTACACCCAGTTGGGTACACTCTTCCCTAGTATTCTGGATTTCTTCTTTATTTAGAAGTGATTGTGTTTTTAATTCAGCTGTTACTTCACTGAATTGTTGATTAATGAGGGTTACTTTCTGTTCTAACCTTTCATGTAATTCATTTCTAAATTTGTTTAGCTTTTCGTCTTGACGGCGAAAATTAGTGTTTACTTGTTTTCTAAATTCTTCTAAGGTAGTTTTAACCTCTTCGGTATGCTTATCAAATCTATTATTACTCTCATCTATTTTACCAGCTAGGTTAATAGCTAAATTCGCTATTTCCTCATCCATTTTAAATGTAGCCTTTTTACTACTTTGTTCTATTTGGCTAGACAAATTTTCATTTATTTGTTCCATTTCACTGGACAAATATTTATTAATTTGCTCAATTTTATTGTTAACACCAGTTATTAATTTTTGATTACTTTCTTCTAAACTTTTATTATTTTCATCAATTTTACTTTCATGTTTACTATTAGTATCGTTTATTTCACTAGATATTTTATCAATTTTACAATTTAATTGACTATTTGTACTATAAATTTTATTATTAGTTTCTTTTATTTCAGTTTTAGTTTCTTCCATTTTAGCGGTCAACTGCTTAAACATTTGCTCAATTGCTGCCATATCTACTGCTGATGATTTTGCCATTTTCTTAAATTTATTTTTAACAAATAAATTTAACAATTATTTAATAGTTATTTGTAACCTTGAATTCCAATTTCTTTTCAAATTTATTAATATTACAATTTAATTATCACTTGGGTAATAGCAACGCAAAATTATATAACTTTATTTATATAATTTTGTGTTTAATCGAGCTTAATCGATTAAGCCCCCCCTAGTTGGCAGCGCCAAATCTATGTGTAACTTATTTTTACATATGAATTTGGTGCTTTAATCGTGCCCCTAAAGTTGCGGCGCCAAATATTTACAACGCTCCCTTTCGTCTAACACAATTATCTAATATTTGTGATGTTAGATAAAAAGTTACTTACCCGTGATATTACTTTATCTGGGCGCCAGAACAAATCCCAGATACAAATGACACGGTTTCAGCTTAGCTCAGCGCATGGAGACACTCTTTCTCAGGATTCGTTCAGTGATTGTGGTTTTCAAGGGGAATCGTTACAAATAACACTTTAAGCTTTTCTTGATTATTATATTTAATGTTTTAATAAATGATTTTTAAACTTTAAATTGTTAATGGTAGGACTTAATTCTACCCTAACCTTATAATTATTGAGTGAGTGTGGAAAGTAATGATTAAGACGCTCAAACGACCTATAGCTCTTATCTGGTTCGATTAAGAGATTTCTATCTCCCAAACCAGTGCTAAAGAACAGGTCTGCAATAATTTGCACGTCCAATACTACACACCACTTTCCCTTCAACACTACTACACTATATTAAAGCTAATCTTATTGTTAAAATACAATGTGTGCTTTCCTTAGTGTCCTTTTAAAATTGTGTATTGTTTTATTATTTGTTTAGCGCTTATATCATTGATCGATGAATCTATTTCTTACTGTTTGATGCGATGACCGAAGGTAGGAATCTGTAGAGGTCCTCCTTTCGATGGTGTTGCACAGAAGAATGGATTGATCAATGTTGTGGAAGATGCCCTGGCAATTACAGATGCTGTAGCCTTCTGTAGCACAGGTCCTTCACGGCTGATTGATTAATTAATTAATTATTTAATTAATTAACGGTTGTTTTACGCAGCGAGTGTTATTGAACGTTATGTATTCATCTACACTGCGGACTACTTCTTGAATTAGAACTTAAATTTGCACTGTTGTGTAATTTAAAAATTTCTGTAAGTGAATTATACACGTCTAGTGTGTTTAAGTGCCGAACGAAGATTGATGTTACCCCTCGGTTTTAGCTGGCGTCTGTTTTAAATACGGGCTGCTGATTGGTTGTACAAATAAATCATGCGTTTTTCCAGTTTCGACAATCTCAAACAAGTCGCTCAATCACTCCGTGACAGGTTCCAAACGGCAGAGAAATTCTTGTCAAAATCGTACTTCCTGTATTTGCAAATCGATTGATTACAGGTATTTGCAAATGGGTTTCCAAAGATCTGACCACAGAATATTGTTGATTAGGTATTTATCTGTGTGTGTGTGAAAACACCTTATTCCTACGTAGCATATTTCTCTCGTTATTCCTGTTGGCGTGCGTCATCCGTATAACTTTTTTATTTGTTAATTATATTAACTGAGCTTGCGGCTACTTATAAAGCTTTTCTTGCTGAATACAAAGCTGTTTTCAGAATTGCCGTATATTTACAACTTTTGAAGTTATCGCAGGTTGAACTGATAATTAACTTTGAGTAAAATTACCTGTTTGAACTGGATTCTACTGTAGCGGTGACGTGGTTAGAGTGAGATGGCTGCGATTATACGCTCTCTCTCTCTTTCTTACGGCGTTACGCTCGTACCGTCTATAGCTTTCATATAACGCTCTGATAGGACGCTATTATGAATCGTTATAATATATATATAAATCTGGAAATGTCGCATAAAAACTGCATTTTTATTACGGGCAGAACTCGATATCAACTGTGTGTGTGTGTGTGTGTGTGTGTGTGTGTGTGTGTGTGTGTGTGTGAAGCAGATTCCAGGTTTTATTTTTTTTCTCTTAAAGTAAGGAAAGTGTTAAAACAATTAAGACACTTACTCGAATTGATGTTTTATTTCCGCAATACAGTTTGGCAAGTATCAGTATCCAGCTTAAATCTCGTTAGCTTATTTGTGATAGTTTTTGTAGAGTAGTTTAGATAGTAAGATAAACATGGAGAGCACAGTGTGCGGTTGGTTAGATGTTGTCTTATCTATGTAAACGTTGCAGGAATATGGGTTAAATGATGCAATAATTTTAACGGAAAGCGGGGATCTCCACGAGTACCCTTAATCTTTGTGTATAATTTAAAATTCACTGTGTTCCCAGCGTTCACATTTAATCTATCTAGATTTTCATTAATTACTCTCCTGCACTCGTATTTGCAAAATTTACATGAATTTCACATTACTGCGTAAAATTGGAAATTTACGCCGTACGATTCAGTAATATACTTCAGAATAATTCATCTTTGAATATACTAGTCCGACAACAAAGCACAAAACTGTTGTCATAGAGTCACCATTATGCTACCTTATGCTGTTCTGTGAATGTTGAAGAGTGAGAGAGAAATACTCAGATTTGGTCTTTTTTAAAGGATATAAACAAAACATTGCAGAACGATAAGAAAGAAATGTTGTAAATCCCTTTTTCATACGTACAAGCATGTGTAGACAATAAGATTTTTCAAATTTGTTAATTAGACATAAGTATGGTATTCAATTTAAATAGTAAAGTGAGAAACATCAAATTTTTCGAAAATTATTCGTGTCTATAAATGTACATCCCTAGTGCGCATGAGCTGGAATAAATCATATTAAAAGGAATAACTCCGCTATTGATTAGCGTATCCAAATAAATGTTGGCATACGTATTATAAATCACACTTGACGCTACTTCTTTCTATTGTTGTATGAACGATTCAACATATTTTAATATGTATTTTATAGAGTTTTGTATGTTCAAAACTTTATGAGGTCGTAAAATTTGCAGAGCATTTTGTTAACGATCTAATGTTTCTGAGAAAACCGGACCAGAGATTTAAATTATCACATCTTTATCTACTACAATTTAAACTAATCAGAACCTTCGATATGTGACACAGATCTCCCGTTTGTGCTGTGAAGACGGAGAGTTCTAGAGAAAATGTCGACTAGGGCAGACGTGGCCTCTGTGGGAGATTCCCGGGCGATGTACAACGAGCTGAAGTGTCACGTTGGAATAATCTTCAAAATACCGGTGTGAGAACGGCAGACAACTTAAAGTCTTATATATTAGTGTAATAACAGTAATATAATGGTTTGCAATAGGGAATAGAGTCATATATTACTGTTCCTGTAAGTGGAAGATGTCCGCATAAAATTATAACCGCATTGAATTACATCTCACCAGGAGTTAAAACTTGAGCATACACTAGAATACTTAAAGATTGCGATTAGTATAAGTTAGGCTTACTAGTAAGACGGACATTTTCTATAGCTGCTTTTTATTAAAACGTGATGTTCAGGCTACATAAAAAGTCGGTAGCGGTCTTGAGGGAAAAACAAAACTAAAACATAAAAACTATAAGATAAACAATATTCTTTAACACAACCGACAGACAGTCAAAACACAAAAGTATTTACAGGTAACAAACAAAAGTAAATAAATTAAACCGATCATCAAATATTTGAGTCCCTCCCCCACACACACACACAGAACACACAACACAAGACGCCCAAACTCACATTAACAGGCACGCGTCAAGGATGGTCGTCCACCTCTTTATATCGTCTTTTAAAGAAAAAATTCATGTTCAGCACACTTAAGTAATTAAAGTTTCGAAACCAGTTGAAGCAAATCTTCAGATAATATAATTAACTAAATATTTATCGGATGAAACAAATAGATGTTTGAAGTTACGTGAACTCATACCTAATTGCACAGACGCCGCATACAATATCAAGTCGGAGCTAAGTGTGGAGTTCATACATCAAGCAACTTCCATCAGTTCTATACACCTGTATAAAACATTTAAAACAGTTTCATTATAATTTCTATGTCCCGAAGACAATTTATTTTTAAGAGACAATATAAGAGAATTTATTTTAGTTAATTTTTGATGAATATATCGACATCCATAATAACAGAATATCATTTATCTATGCCTCCTATATGTATAGTTGATATATATTTTAAGGATTAAAACTGAAAGTAACAATTAATAAAGTTTTCTATGCATGGAAGCACCGTGTACATAAATTCTTGGGAAACCACAAATGTTAGATTTTGCCCAAAACTTTGTAACTTCAGTTTTGTAGAGCAGCCTACTTAATTGCGATTGTGTCTGACAGGAATAAATTAGTACCTATATATTTTTTTAATAAGACTGTTTTAGTTTAAAACAGAAAACTTAAGAGTCTCAATCACATTAGAAGAACAACTTTAGATTTTAGGTAGTCCAAATTATTTATAATCGCGATGGTAAAAGTCGTTTGACAGAAATAACAAAAATATTTCAAAATAGGCAAACAGCCAAACGAACTGAAAGCACGTAATTTCGAAAAGTTATTAACAGATGTTTAATTAGATTTGTTATGCTGCAGTTGCAATCTTTTCTCACGGAATGGAGGAAAATATCTCCATGAACAGACTGGACAGTGCGCTGCGAACAGTAAACAAACTCGTTTAACATTTGGCAGTCGACAGGATTGTTTCCGTTACTGGCCTCCAGTTCCAAGTGATTTGATTTGTTTTGATGACTGCGTTTATCAGTAACTCATTTTGTTCACGCACTTACTACATTAGTGTAGAGCTTTCGTGAAAAAAATTAACATATTCCTATTAAAAGCGTGACACAAGCCGATCAAATGTCTGGTATCATATTTTTGCTGCAGAAGTAAGATTTACTACAAAAAATGCTATATTTGTGAAAATAATTTCTTATAAAACGTATGCTGATTCCTCACTGTTTAGTTAACATGTTAATTTTTATTTCATATTTTGTGTGTAATAAATCAAATAATGTGCTCTTTAGATAGTTGCGCTTAAATACTCTGATCCTTATAATTTAAACAAACCAAATTCACATGTACACGTTTTATAACGTTATGAAAACTACGGGAAAAGTTGTACGTTACCCTTCGACATTAGCGTCTTGCGGTGCTCGGCCAAACCGTTCCACAACTCTAGTTTGGCACACTTGAAATAATAATAACCCCCATACCCTAACTGGCTGTCCTTGCAAAACCAAATCCAAATGGGCTGAAGGAAGCTTGTCCAATTTGAGAAACCTCAAACAGCACAAAAAAAAACACAAAAGAAATAAATGAGTAGTGAGTCATAATATAAATAAAGTCAATGCATGCAATTAGATTAATATGCTTAGTGTATAGCAACTTCTGATGTAATGAAAGGAATGTATGTTATAGCCTACTGCTTAAAACAATAGAATACAATTTTTTAATTACTTTTCTATAAGAAGAATTATAAGAATGACGATAACAAGAGAAACGCCAATAAAACCATTGAAATAAAAAAAAAATATAATTTTTGGTGGAAAACTGTAGACCTCAAGGGTATATGAGAGATTACCTAAAAAAAACTAATAACTGTTCTCTCATGGAAGAAATTTCATCTTAACACTCAGCTTACCTATGTGATGGAATTTAGGGTCTTCAGGGTGATGGAATTTATTTTTCGATTTCCTCAGCGTTAACCTATAATATTACCCACAGCGGGTGTAGGCTACTCCTGCTTTTTGCTATTGTCTTACACTTTATGGCATCAGCTTTATCAAAATCGTTTTCTGCTTTCTTCTTTTGATGTAGAATTTTCTTTACGTAATTGTTCATATAATTCAAATGGCTTTTGCGATTTAGCATTAAAGCGATGATGTCGAAAGTTTTCTTTTATCTCTTTTTTTTCCTTCTAAACTTAGAGATTCGTGAGTTTGCAATTACATTCCCTCCCTTTGTGCCCTATGATACTCTCCGGAGTTGGTCTCTTAATTTTACATCTTAGCACACAAAAATCTTTGAACCATGACATCACGCATGTCCACATCATGTCCACAGGTTACGCAATATGGCCTGTCTAGTTTGGGACGCCGGTGTTAGTTGTGACCTTAATTCGCGCCATGGTTACAGTTGCGGCCTTATCAGTCACCGTTAAGTGTTCGATGCAGTTTTCTCCACAGCTAGAATTGGTAGGATAAGTAAATAGGTCAGAAGAAATATTCCTGACATATTCGTTTTCATGGTTCTATGTGTGTTTTTTATTTTCAAAGAGCGTAGGCCTATAACTGTGAATCAACGACGGAATAGTAACTTTGTGTATCATTACAAGCAAACATATTATGATTTTGATATAACTATGCAAAACAACTGGTGCATACTGTTTCACCATGAAGCAGTAATTCAGCTGTGCTGCGGCTGTAATAAGAAGCTAAACGTGCAACGTTTGTTAGCTCATCACAAGTTTGTGTTACTGAAATATTTGTTTTATTTTCACACTTGAACGCGGTACAAACCAACGAGCCGTCCTTTATAAACGTTTCTTTACTGAAATTAAACAAACTTTGCCTGTGAAAGTTGAAAAGTACGATTAGATGTTTAAGAAGTCTACGACCGTTGCTCTAAGTTTTAGTTGGAAAGCAATTTGTCTGCACAATTCAAGTTAAAAAACAATTCTCAAGTTGGACATTAGAATCCTTGACAATGTCAAGTATTTCCGCGAACATCGTGAGTAACAAATCACCACAATTAGCAACTAATGCAGATAACATTAACATAATGAAAGGTCAATGGTAAGTCTTAAGGAAATCTAATTGACTTGAAGAATGATGACAAATATGTGATAAATATAGAGTAAACGAAAATAATAAAGAGCCATTTTTCATTATCAGTCTCAATTTTCAATTAATAAAACAATGAGAAATGATAATCTTGAAACGCTTCAAGACGTTTTTACACGGAGTGAATCTATCTATAAGATGGGAGTGACGAGTGGGTTATTCAAGGACACTAATTAAGCGTACTATGCTGTTCTGTTTACGTTTAAGACTCGAGATGTCCACCCGAACTGCAAAATCAAATTCTATAAAGATATAATAAAGCCAGCAACAACATATGAGTGTAAAACGTAGGCTGTAATTCAAAAGACTTCAAATTACATAATTGATTTTGAAAGAAAAATTTTAAGAAGAATAATTGGCTCAAAATTGATTCCAATAAATTGTAATGTCGGTTTATGATATTTGAATGCATCCTTTTCCTTTGGATTATTTCAATGAAGACAAGATAGAAGTATCACTGAAATAGTTTCATAATTATCGAGGAAGTTCATTACATGATAAGTATGGGATTGTTAGTCATCTATCTATCCACCTTCGGTGGCGTAGGTTTGTATATCATACCATCCCATTTCATCCACTTATGTTTGGGATGGGTTTTGTAAGACTCCAAGCAAAGTAATAAAAACGTTCTTTTGGTTGAAGAACGTATACTTTTCTAAGAAACGAAAACGTGACAAGCTGAATACAAGCCAACAATACAAAAACTTCCCGACCGACACTTACATTAATTTATTCAATGTACAAAATTTATTATTTTTAAATTATGATTTAATACAGTACCTCCGTATTAAAATTTGACACATTATGAAGACTTTGGTCGGCTGGTCGTGCTGTCAGAATTAACAAGCAAAGACTACCGAAGGGAGTGCTTGAATCCGAAATCGAAAGACGTAGGATTTCTTGGATGGGCTCAAAAGAGATTGCATCAGAAAGTTTGTGAGGACCCGAAAAATCTTTTAAAATTATGCAAACGAAGAGAGCACTACGTATATAAATGGTTGGAGTCATAAAGTGAAGACGGCCAAAGCCCGGACCAGGCGTCTGCGCTATAAGAACAAAATATATGCTTGGCGTAACTCTTTTAAACTTTTTCTGATGCTGATAAACATCGCCCAACTCTCTGCAACTAGGTAAGTGCTGCAGCAGTGTATTCTACTAAAGATAGTAGTTCTGTATTGTAATTTAAGATTTTGATGGACAATTCGTTTCGATATTCCACTTGTTGCTAGATATATAGGTTTACAAATTAAATAGTTTCCTACATTTACCAGTTCTTAATACTCTATTATTTCTTTTCTAAGCTTTCTTTAATAATAACACCAAAATAAACATCCAGTACATACACGAAGTTAAATGACACAAGTTTTATGAAAGTAAGGATACTACAAGATTGTATCATAGCAGGAAACGTTCTACGAAATCACGGAGGCGTAACAGTTATGTTTACGGAAAACTAAACATAATTTGAATTTTATTGATAAAATAATCTAAATTGAAACGTTTTATTACTGCAGTCTTTCTGAGACATCCACATTGTGCAGCTGCATGATATTTGTGTTTTCTTTAGTTTCAGACCTTGTGATAGCAAATAGGCAGAGCTGAGAAATTTCGACATAAATTGGAGCGCTCATTGTTACCGCTTGATTGATCGCAAGAATGCGCAAGTTTCGCTTGGTCTTGGAAGGATCTGTCCTTTTCCAAGCCGTCGTGATGTCTTATCGGGATTGGGTCATTGGACCTGTTTGACTTCATTAAGTTTTAAATTAGCTCTCCACACCACGATGCCTTTAGACTTGAAATTGTGGCACTTTGTTAGTACGTAGTTTACATTAATTCTAATCAGGTGTTCTTCCCAGTACGTCTTATATCTCTGTACTTTTTCTTTAGTGGCTCTTCATTGAACCCATTAGTATGGTGGCGTCTCGTGTCCTTCGGTATTTCTTTTTTGTTGTTGTTTAATGTCATGCATCTGGCACCAAAATTGTACCGTTTTTCGTCTATCCTTTAATTTTATGAAGAATTTCATTTGTCATATTAGGAATCTTTGTTTCTTTGTCTTTGTTGTTGTTTACATTTTACTCCCTTACACCACTAGGATGAGATCCAAAGTTTCGTCAGGTGAACTTGGGTCTCCATTCTAGCTTTACTTTTAAACGTCTTAGCTAGTACTCGTCGTTCACTTGAATACTAAGACTTATTAACAAGTTTGTTGACAAGATTCCTATAATATTCATACTTGATATTTCGGCCAAGATTCTGAAAGTAAAAACGTTACTCCGGGGCTTTATCTCTTAGAACAATATTTCTTCAAACAGTCTCTTTCCCCTAAAGAGCCATTATTTTTCTCTTCTTCTCTAGTAATCTTTCATTAGGTTCTATACTACTGTGTCTAAAACAATGTGTTTGTTTCAGGAGGTAGTCTTTAGTTGGTGCAGTCACTATCAGATTTGCAGCAGATAATGTTATGTTGGTATGTTCAAGTAGCAGCGTTTATTTATTTTGGTCTACAATGGAGCCACGCCCTGCCGTTTTATTTGCTTAATGTAAATACTAAAATCGGTATGGAGAACCATACATGACTTTCATGCCCTAAAATTTATATTTAAAATCATTTAAATATTAAATAAGTGAATGCTTGAGTACTGAAGAAATGACGTATCAGCTAAAATGGTACCCCCATGTCAGGTGGGTGAAGACTATCCTCAACCTTCGTGAGGAAGGACTGTACTTTTGGATAAAATGTTTGTAGGTCAAACGAAGAGCTGGCCAAAGGGAGCTGCGATCTAATTCCTGTAATGAAATTGGGCTCTCGCTGCGAGTTATCGGCCGAGGGTGAATGATGTCTATAGTGTTATCAAAGTCTTTCCTGTCAATACTAATACTAGTCAATTTTATTTTTTAAAATCGAGTCTTTCTTTCTTTCTTTCTTTCCATTCGTCTTCTGGTTTCCTGAACGACGATCCTGTTCACCCATATAATTATAAATTTCACAGCAAAATATTTCTTCCTTAACACGTTTGTGTCTTCTGTTTAACACCCACCATTCTGATCCATTTCATAACGCTATATTCCACACAGGCTACTAAATAACTAGCCACCAGTGAGGTCAAAATATTTTCCAGGAGGGGCAAACAATTTTTCAGAGAAGAAAAATATTTATATATTTTTCATACACAAACAAATGCACATATGAGTTTGTTATTCTTAAATTATAATAGAAATAAGTACACAGAGTGTATTAACTTATTAAAACATTTATTACTTCAAAATATGCATAAAATTAATGGTTTGTAAAAGTTAAAGTTTGATCTCCATTTAGTAGTGCTCAAGTTTCCAAAGTTTTAATATTATGATGTCCGTAATCAAAACATCAGAGCAGGTTTTAGTGTGTATGAGGGTACACCGTGAAAAAAAATTTTCAACAATCCCTGTGGAGCGTTGCTCAGAGTAAAGCTGCGAATCTACAGTGTACGTTTCACAGAACAAACACGCGGAAAAGGAGCGCTCCGAAGTCTCTCATGGACCCTGAGCATCTTGCAGAGGGTTCATTACCTAAAGACGAAAAGTCGGTCTATGAACCGTTCCTCTGTAAACATGTGCAGTTACACTGGCGAGCGATCCACAGGAAGCAAATCGCTGTCCACGCTGGACACCTTTTCGGCTTGCACGCGTTTTGTTGGTGTGGGTTTCTGCACTTTCCATTTAAAAAGCGTGCAAACGTAAGAAAATGAAAATGAGTGAGGCCAGAAATAACGCGAATTGTGTGTGTGTGTGTGTGTGTGTGTCGCCTACCTTTTATTTGTAGTAATCACAATAATAAAACTTTAGAAACATAAACATTATATAACTGAGATACCTTGCCTTCCAGGAACGACATGTTTTCAGTCATACATGATTTAAATTAAAATAAAAAGTATATACTTTTATTTGCCAGGCAACAAAATTATTTTATTTTTAACAATTACTATTGTTTGAAAAGCTTAAATGAATTTTCAAGTACTTTACTCTTGTTAATACATAAAATGTGGCTGGTGAACTACCCCTTCTCCTTAACCGATCTTCACCAAAATCAATAGACCTTGAGTCGTCTACAATTCAGGACGGCATGCAAAAAATTATTTGATTCTGTCTGAATTTGCGGCAGTTATCGTTCGCCATAGAAAAATTTCTGCACACATACACGTAGACACACACACAGACACTTTTCAAAAAATTACTTTTTTTCATGTTTTGAGGGTAGTACAATCAGAATCAGCCCTTATCTCGAACACGATTTTTTTCGCCATCACCATACTTCCATTTCCTTATGGAACATGGAAGTAAAAATTGAAGGTTACAAGCGGTAGGCTACTCTTACGTTTAGACAAGTTTTTATAGACTCAAACGCTGGTGTTGAAAAACAGGTATTTATGATTTACTTTGAAGAGCGTCTGTAAATAATTTGGTACCCTATACTGCAGTTCAAATAACAGTCAGATCCAATTTAAAGTTGGTGTTTGTTGGGTAAAATAATTAAAGTTGTCATTACCGTGAGGCGTTGACAGAGTGGACAGTAAGTCTTTCTGCAAGGGAGGCTGCTTTCCCGCAGGTAAACAGTAAGCTTAGCTCGCGTGTTTGCCTTGTGTCCCGTACCAGTGTACCATTCTCTACGCGTTTCAGCTTGGCTCACAGTAAACATACACCGCGCAGGTAGACACGTAATAACTCGCTTTGTATTAATTGATTTTATTGAACCATTTACTAACCCAGGGGTCGACGGGGTCGGCAACTAACAGCCCTTGTGTCAATAGTAGCACACCGGAAAAATGTAAAACACGTAAAATCACTTTAAGTGTATATTTGAAAACAAAAATCAAACATCTAAAGAATACATGTAAAGCAAGTATTAATTATCGATGAGCAACATCTATTATATGAAGGCCTATGTAGTACATATGTATTAATGCATTCACAAGCTAATATAGGATGTTGAAAGTGACCAATCACATACCAGCCACTGAACAGGTAACAAATTGATGCAAAGACATGTGTCCTATTCATGTGACAATTGAATGAGATTTTCAGAACAAGGTTTACTTTTTCAAAATTATGTAGGTCATTTTACAACAGTGACTCAAGAGTTTAATAAAAAAAAAGCATTGATATTAAATTTAACTTTGTGATTTACGCAGGTCGAGTAGTATTCAATTAAATGTTTCTGAAGCGATGCGTACTTTTACGACTGAATTGTAATTAGGATAGAAGAAAATATAGGTAAGCAAATACGTACGTATGATTTCAATAGGTATTTAATCGGTTACATTGTACATGATATCGCAACACAGTACCACTAAAGGTTGCCAGCTCCTGTATTAAGCAATGCTTACAGAACTGCTGGGCTGATTTTTTCTACTACTAACAATATGAATTGTCACAGTGTATATTGTTACTTGATGGCTAAAAAGTGTTTTAAAGCTTTTATCCAAGACTCTCATGATTCTACAACCGGTCTACACAACAACAATAACTAAGTATTCTCCGATTTGAGTTACTAGTTTACGATATGTTACGATTTTCACAAAATCCGTTTTCACTCATCTTTTAACTTTTGGTCTGCAGACGACTACCTCTTTGAATATTCTGTTGTTCCATTTTATTAAATTTCCACCTGTTATAGATTTCCATCTATTCTGTTGTCTCATCTTCCATTCTATTGTTTATAAAATAAATGCTTAATTCTACCCATATATACTCATTTCTTTGTCAATTTGATACCTTGAAACGTCCCTCTGAATTTTTTTATAAAAGTTTTGATACTTTTTTTTACAAGTTTTTTTTTTAATCAGATGTCGTTACTTAATTCTTAAAACTAGACGCGTGGTCTAGATGGAAAAAGATGCGCTGAGCCCAGTGTGACAGGACTTGCAATAAAACACTTGCATAACGATAACAGCTTTTATTAGTGTTCTTTCCTTTTATAATGATAACATCTTAAACACAACATGCACGTTTAAATTCTCAATATTTACAATAATAACCATTGGCATTAGTAACAAGAATTAAATTTTGAACCATTACATAATTAACAACAACAAATTTTTCAAACACTTTTCGTGCATTGTTTCGATATAAAGCGACATTGCTATGCATTGACATTTACTCAAATAACATTTATAGATCACAGTCTCAATAACAATTACTACATTACAATTTAGATACATTATGAATTATATTTACACTTGGATAATGATCACTGCCAAGAGACAGGTAATGTTTAATATTTGCCAAAAAAAACATTTTTTTAACAAATTGTGCATTACAGGAGTAATATAAATGCATTTAGATACATCTTGACACTATCGCCATATTCTTATACACACCAGTTGCCCATAAAAATGCAGTACTAATACCTGATACTTATTCTGGCACAATGCTGTAACAGCTCATGATAAAGAACCTGTTCACACAAGAACATTCAGAAAGAACTACCCCCATAGTTATATGTCAACGCATTCATTATAAGCTTATTCATGAGATTTTGATCTTCATAAGAAAGTTAATAAAACTGGCCAAGGAACAGATTGAAATTTTCCTTGCTAATTACTCACAGCTAGAAGGCAAGTGGCGTCCTATAAATTACAGCACAGTACTGGACATATTTAAACAGGCAGATTCTTTAACTCAGTTAATTACACAATTCACTATATGTCCACAGGACATGTTACAACAGACACTTGGTCATAGAATATGTGAAGTTACTGTTTATGAACATGTCTTTGAGTACATGCTTTAAATCCCATAAGTTGCTGTGTTCGTGTATTCAAATATAAGGAATAGTCCCACCTGTGTATAGAAGATTACTTTACTCAGGATGCACGATGATATTGAACATGGTGACGCAATTGGTGAGTAATACATTCCAGGAATTCATTTCTCCCTCCGGGAAGTGGTTCAGGCTGGCAGTATGGTGATCTCTAGAGGTCTGACGGCGTTGGGGTGTTGCGTAGATCTTCGGCCGATGAAGACTGATGGTCTGTCTCCATCCTCGTCTCCCCTTTCACCTCCCGGCTATCCGGGAACCCTGAAAAAAATTTTATCTGTAGACTGCCGTCAGGAAAATACCCTCACACAAATCTTTCTCGCCCCAGTAACAACAATCACAGACACACACTGTCATCATTCTATTCCGTGAAGTAAATGTGAATAGAAATATTACTCCTCAAAATAATTTTTTCTAGGATTTAATTTACGTTTAATTTTAACTTTCTTTTTTATTTAATTATTATTTCTACATTTGAATTTGATTGTAACAAAACATCTTTGATTAATTTTTTATACAGGAAAAGGCTAGTCGGCAACGTGCTCTCATCTATCCAAGACGATACACACAAAAATACATTCATATTATATAAAATCCGCATAGTCCCCGAATTAATTAAAATTAATACCACACTTTTCCTCACCTGAAGCCCTTTAGTAATTTAGCAACTCATTTCAAAGATGATAAAACAATAGGTGACGCCGCCAGACTAGTGTTTCCGTCGAGTGCAGAGCCGGAAATGAGACCGAATGTAGATGCTTGCCGACCCACGAGAACAGAGAATTGAACAAATCAGCTGATCGGAACGACAGACTTGATTACGCACACACACACAATTATCGCCACGTTACGGTCAAGGTTAAGCGGTATAGACAAGCAGTGGCGCTGGCCGCTCACCTTGAACCCGCTATACAGACGGCACTGTGGCCGCGACGCACGCCGAATAATTTAATGCTTAAATTACATCGGCACAACCTGTTCTGTGAGTTTTTATGGTGCTTCCGGAACGAAATGGGGGTTTCTCACAAAAAGCCACTGCTTTTGTCTTATTTTTAAATACTTTGAAATTAATTATATTTTTGACGGAATAGGCAGAAGCGATATACGGGGTACTGGAAACACTTTTGAGTTGTTTTTTTGTTTTTTTTTTTTTTGTATAACTACTTGCTCTTCTGGAGACAGTAAAATGTTTATACATTTATGTTCAGCGTTTGACTTCATTCTAGTATTGATTGCTTGCTCTCATTATGTAGATTTGGAAATATAAATTTTTGCTACGCTGACGATAAATAATACGTAAGGCACTTGACGTGCCTAAGGCAATTGACGCTTCGCAAGCGTTGTATTAACGCAACGCTCTCGACTTTTTCAGACACGTATTCCAGAAGTTTGTCGATTATTCTACCCACATACAGATCATTACTTCACTAAGGAAAATTATAAAAGCACCCCTTCCAGACCAGAGAGTATCAGTTTAGAATCTGCGAAATTAATAAGCGTTACCGGATTTGTTGTGAAATGCGATTTAGTGTAAAGTGAATACTGTGTGTCCCCCATAGTACTGGAGAGGATGGGAAATGCCCATTGGGTCCCATAACCTTGATGAAGGGAAACTTCCAACCGCACCTCCTCGTGGTGGGGAATGGGCACCTTATGGTAGCTAACGCGGCACTTGAGACCGAGTGTCAGCCGGTATAAGCTATCTCCCTCTACCAAGTGCTAACAGCCTCTTTTGAGGGCGGATGAGCGGGTAGAGGTACAGGGCCCTCTCGTGTCCTTGGAATGGGAAACCGTTCCTAAAGGAGGCAGTGTCTAACCCATATTGGGCGGAAGTTGATCCCTTTGTGACTAGGGATTGCAATAGTGACCCCATGTTCGGGGTGACAATGATGAGGTCTTCAACGGTTTGTAGTTGAACAATAACGGAAAAGGCAGTAGGTTTGTTGAAAAGCTTTGAGATGGCATCCCCTCACTCAACTTGCCTTGCGAAACGTTGGTAGCGCATCCAAGGGACATTTATATTACTCGTAAGGTCGAAAGGAAAATTAATAGCTGGACGGATATTAAAGATGATGACCAGGCAAAGAAAAAGGAACGTAAGATGACCAGGCATTGCTACCTGGAACGTAAGAGGTATACAACATAAAACAGACTTATTGAAAGAAGAATTAAAGGAAAGAGAAGTGGATATAACAGTATTAACAGGAACAAAAAAAAAACAGGAAGGAAGTACAAACTTAAAATACTATACAGCGTTATACAGTGGTGTCGACATAATACGCGAGCTCAAGCAGGAGTGGTCATTTTAATAAATGATGAATCTGAAACTGCTATAAGATGCTATGAATGGATAAGATAAAGTATAATTTCAGTAAAGTTAAGAGTGCAAAGTGGGAATCTAACAGTGGTGGGAATTTATACACTGGAGGAAGGAAGGAAGGAAAAATATCTGATGAATAAGGTAAATAAAAATGACATCCTCGTTATTGCAAGTGATTTAAAGGCGCGTACTGTAAATGTACCAATTCCCGAGGTAGTAAGTCTCTGGTAATAATGGGGTGTAAATACTGAATATATCTAAATTCGGGTACAGAGGGTGGACCCACAATCATTCTAATAGAATAGATTTAATACATCGAAGTTCATCGTATGCGCACACGATATTTTCAAAAGTGGTGTAACGAAAATGGGTATCAGCCCGAACGTGGTGCTGTCCTCTGTCGTTTGCGAGTTGGGGAATGATTTCGTGATGGTTGTGATTTCACTCGAAGCAACTATAGATACTACGGATTTGAATATTTGGTCTTTGTAGGGGTTCGGGAGGGGGTGATGGTGAGAATTCAACATCCATATACGCGTATGTCACTCTGGGATTCGTTGGGCTAAAACGGACTAAACACTACTCTGTCAATTGCACACTACTCAGATTATTTTTACAAACCGAGAATTGCGAGGGCTGTTTTTATCATCAAAATTAACTAATTGATATAGTATTGCGCTGCGCTGAATATTTATAAAACATTACTGTTTAGTTGCAATCAGTTAACTAGAAGTTAACTTTATAGTCATTTGTGAATGTATTAATTAATTTTGAGCTTATAAAGAATTAATTATAAATGGTTAACAAGAAAAAGTGAGTTTCTGACAGTTTGCGTGGTTTCTTATGTGAGTGCTGCTAGTGGTTTAAAAAATTTAAAGGATATCTCTTAGAAAATAGAATGTAAGAGCGTGGAATTAAATTAAGTGAAGAAAAAGACAAAGATGATAAAGATACGAAAAAGGTATACGAAATAGTAGGCTAGAGAAGGTAGATGAGTACAGATACTTTGGAAGCATACTCAGTAAGAATTATATAATTTGACATGGGCTTCACGACTGTAAAGTGTTATAGCCTATACAAAGGAATCAGCTATACAGGTCAAAAACCTAGATAATATAGAAAGTTATTATGGATGGGATCAAGGTGCACATTTGTTTGTAGTATGTAGGTATGTATAATGTTAAAGGATATATATATATATATATATATATATATATATATATATATATATATAATATAATACATATTCCATGCACGATTATTTTACATGCAATATATCTCCCTAATACTTGCATGAAAGGAGCCTAAATCCAGTAAAATATATTCTACTTTTGGTACAAAAGAGTCACAGATTATTACAGTTTATAGAGTCCACAAAGTTTGGCATATGTTCTGGCGAAAAGAATAAAAGTTTGTCCCAAGTTTAATGGCACCAGTAATTTGGACTTCATGAGTTGTCACATATATTCACATATACGCTTATGTTGGTTATTAACACAGGAGTGTTATATTAATGCGTATATATTAAAATTTTAATACTGAGAGTAGAGAGAGAAATACGTGTTGTAGAGGTGCTTGGTGTCGTCTGCACTATTTATTTATAGGTGCCACGAGAAATATAATGTCCTAACATTACAGAATGTATGAAATAAAGGAAAGACATTAGAGTAGTTTGGAAAGACATTTCGGAAGTTTTAGAATGTCGTTCGTGAAGGAAGATCGTTTGATGTTTGGAAAATAAAGTCAAAAACAATAGGGGGGAGTACGCTTTTACTCAAAAGTCCTTCAAGAAAGAAGAAGGACTCAAAATTGTTTGAAGAAAAACATGAACGTTTAACAAAGTATTGTACCTAGAGTAAAAAAACTGATAGATTCAAAACTTGTTCGCTGAAATAGATAATTAAAAGTTTTAGAATGTGAGTGTGCAGAAAATACAAACATTAAACTTTTAGACAGAATGAAAAGTAGCAGATACCAAGAAGAAATAAGAAGATAATTTCTCTTGAAGCCTATTGGAAGGAACAAAGCTAACTGGATTGGTGAGATTAAGAGGAGGAGCTATGCGCAGAAATTAATTATTGAAGGCAAACCGGAAGTAAAAGTTGTAGAGAATGAAAAAATAAAACATTAAACTTCCTAGTGTTTGTAGATGATTTAACGGTCCTTTCCAAAAACACAGATGCAGCGGCAGTACAAATCAACAGTTTGAAACAGATCGCAGAAAAGGCAGGACTACAAATTTCATTTAAAAAACAAAGTTTACGATAAACATTAAAGATGCCCCAAAGCGCCTGAACACAAAGTATAAAAGAATTAAGATAGTAAACAAATATAATTTACGTTGCATAAATAATACATAATACAGCCGAATAGCCTTGACAAAGAAGCCAATAAAGCAATGTCTCAAAAAATAGGATTCGCTTGTCAGTAACTGGGGACGAACGTCACTATATTGGCAATGTTGAACTTATGCAAAAAAAGGCCCATTATCTCAGAAAGGAATAACGGTAGGGATTGAAATTTTGTGGTTTTGTTTTGTGTTTTATTATAAAGATCTTCTACCACATTTACAATATTTGCTTATTAGCCTAATAAACAAATTGTGACTTTCTGAATTTGATGTTTTTATGCTTTTGTAAATCGTAAATATTTTTAAAACCAACATTTTTACACATTCTAACCTACATTCATAAAAGTGAAAGAGCATCTACTGAATACCTACATTTAACTGTGGTAGAAACTTTGTGCTTCTAGTTCTAATAGTTTTTCAGATAATGTGTCCTTTACGGAAATAATGGTTGTTTTCGCGAAATCGCAAATTAATGATTGGATTGGGAATAATATGCATTTTTAAATTTTGACATTTTAAAAATAATATAACATTTAGTTGCATACTGCAACATTCCAACATAATATTCTAGTTCTTTCGGCTTTTATTCACCTCTTAACCTTTTCTTTTTCCATTCTAACTTTTTCTATGGATCTTTTTAATAGAAACTGGCCCGCTTTATCCGCTTTCTTCAAACGTTGTTCATCGATCTCACAAAGAAGATCCTACAATTACTGCCAGGATTGATTCCAAAATACTTAATACCTTAATTCTACTACTATTTTTCCTTCATTGAGTGTCACAGTTACATCTAACGTCTCACATTTTAAGGTCCCACAATTCCATCAAAATTGGTTTTACGTGTTTTTGATCAGAGATTAAAATTATAACTTTCAACACATTTTGTGTTTCACGGTGAAAGCGATCTTTTAAGAGTTCTGGGTCTGCAGTTCTGGAGTTATGATAACTGTTTATAAGTAACTTTAATAGCTTCATTTCCTTAGGATTAGTACATTCCTGTGATGATCAGTCTCTTTTGCTTCAATGGGTTGTATGTATTTACACCATATGTTGTGGATTGTCATTACTTGAAGCTTTGTAGAATAAGGTGGCCTAAACATCTCTCTTCATATTCTTTTAATAGTTATTATTTCTCCTGTTTGCAAGGCCATAGTAGTTTTACAATGAGGCGATTTTTTTATCGGTAACCTTTTTCTTTTTACCACCAAGGCTTTTGCCGTCCCTCAGATTCTCCTCTCATGTCTTTACGCGATTGTATTAGCCATCGCTCTAATTCTTTCCTGCACGTGACCCAGAGACTTTATTTTTCGAATTAGAAGTCATCCCCATAGGGTTTAAAATCTAGAATGTTTAGAATCCTTTCAGAATACCCATTACTTATTCAGTTTTTATACCCGATTGAATTGATTTTGTAGTTTGTAGACCAAAAATTACACGTGGTGAAAAACGAATTATAAGCTCTCAGAAGTGTACTTGAATCGTTTAGGATTTCTTTTTAACATTTACAGTGTTAAATACGAGTAAACATACACTTACTACATATATATCAAAATGTTTATAAAAGACTAAGTTTTCATAATATGCAAAATGCAGAAAATTTTTTTGTTCAAATTTCAACGTCCAACTGTCCTTAAAAAAGAGCTTTACAACAAGTAACAAACTGGATAAAATCAAAACTCCGTCATTACAACTAGTTATAAAACCAGAATGGCAGTACGGAAGAGAATGTTTAGCTTTCAACAAAAACGTAGGAACAGAGGAATTTGAGAAAAACAGAAAATTGTTGAGAACAATTCATTATATCAGTAAGAATGGAAATAAATGAATAAAACGAAATAATAAAGAATTTTGTTTGGAAAATTAAAAACTCTTGGATACAATTAGGAAACGGAGGATCACATTCTACTGACATTTGGTCCGAACGAAATCATAATAACTGGCACAAAGAATAGTCGACTATTTTGATAACAAACCCTTAAAAAAAACCGTTGGATCGCAGAAGAAAAAAGAATCTTACAGAAATGAAGCTTACAAAAGTCGGTAGTTTAGACATGGGTATTTTTAAGGAAAAAAAGGTTAAAAACTTGATTTTTAGGATACAGAGAAAAGACGCGTAAAAGCTACCTAGACAGCAGAAAGGAAAAAGGAATATAATAAAAAGATGAAAGCACCGTAGAACGACAGGAAAGTGAGAAAAGAAGGAAAATACTGAAGAGGTTATTTCACGCAATTCTTAGTTGGTCAGAATCAAAGAAAGAAGAATAAGCGTGAGGAACACTGACTTACCTAAATGAGACGAAATGCTATCGGCTGACGAAGAGAGCTCGACAGGATAGCACGGCATTATTAAAAGGACGGCAAAAACTTATTGTTGGACTTTTGTCACATCAGTTAAAAAATCTCGTGCAGTGAATAAAATTTATGTAACAGGAACATCTACAACAGAGAACACAAGGTTTACAAAACCGAGATAATTGAACAAGGAAGTAGTTTCTCGGAAACTCAGATATTTATTCAGTTATTGTTTGTGCAAGCTGAAGCCTGTATCAAGCAGTCACGCTAATAATATATGTTGCTTCCGATGTTTTTATCAGTATTTAACGAAGGAGGTAAGGCTACATAGGAAGTCTCAAACTTCCACGGTTACATGTTGGCTTTATAATCCATTTGAACAACTACCACTTGAATCTTTCCTTCTCTTATTCGTTTCTGCAAAGAGTCCTTTCGTAATCATTAGCTCTAAACGGATTCATTTTATAGTGGAAAGACGTCATGTAATGTCACATTTAAAGTGACTCTAATGTCCTGTTTACGTCCGCCCTTAGTGCACAAACATCACACCTATAAAGTGGTATGCTCCGTTCATACGCTAGACTCAGACTATAAATAACATGTTTGGCTACGCGACGCTTTGCACGCGTTGTGAGAGCGGAGGTAGCGGCAGTAATACGCAACGCTCAGGAACCTTCTCGACATTTGCAGACGCCCCTTCTACATTATGGTCGATTATTTTACCGGCATCCAAGTGACTTTCGTGACATACTACCCAATAGGCGGGGTTTTAACATAGAGATACAGAAGCGGCGTTTATTTAATTTAGATATAACGTTCAGTGTCGCGTTATTGGAGTTCATGTTATTGTGACTTGTGAATTGTTGCGTACGGACACATGTTACTGATGACTTGTATTTTTTACAGCGACCCACCATAAATAAGTGACACTATAAATACGTTTATCGTGTGTTGGACAATCGTAAGCTTGAATAATTGTGTACACGAATGTTTATTGGTATTTTATTTATTTAAACTGCCAAACATTCTGTTTCCACTGCTCAAACACTACGATCTGTACGACTGTTTCCACAATATGCTCCTAGGAGTAATTATTATTTCAAAATTTATTTCTTTACTAATTAGCAAGGAATTGCTGATTTTCTTGTATCTATTGCTGGATACGTCAATATCCTCTTTCTGCCCGCATCCTTAGTGACCTCACTACGTAAGTAAGTGAACTCTCCAGATTACGTCTTTCTTAATTAGGTAATATTTTATATTACCTTGGCATCCCTTGGTAACGGTTATCCCTTTGTTTTTCTAAAGCTTATCTCCAAATTATATTTTCCACTTATAACTTCTTTCATTATATACAAGTATTAGTTGAATTCACGTCATTATGTTAGTGGCAAGATTATACTCTAAAAAACGTAAAATATTAGTTATATTATAACCTCTGCAAATATTATATAGCTTTTGTTTATCTTATTAAAAACATCCAGAAAATACAGATTAAATAGTGCAAATAAAACTATACCTCTGCCTAACGTCTTTTGTATATATCCTTCTCCGCCTGTTCCTCCAAACTTAACAATGCGCTTCATTTTCAAATGCGGTACAGCTTTAAATTTGTTTATGTGTCAACAATGTTAACTGCAGCTTTATAAAAGAGTTCATAAGTAACAACTTTAATATATTACTTCCTGAATAAACTTTAAATGAATTCTTTCCCGTGTATTTTTTTAAATCTGTGCTTACAAAACAGATCTCAGTTTAAACAAATGAGTGAAATTTGAAAAATGGTGAAGCATCGTTGAACAAAAGAAGAACAAAAAACTGTTGGCGCTAAAAGATTGCAGACGGACAACTTCTTTTGTTAAGCCTCTAAAATGTAATGCACAGTATGTGACAAAACGTGTAAAACTCCTTTGTTTAAAGAAAACACCGACTTTATAGTCGTAAATTGTTCTTAGGCATCAGGTAGGATCTAATATAAAGTTACAACACTGGTTCCTCCTTAAGGTTTCCTTGCAGTGTATTTCGTAAACAAAATCTAATGTCACACAGTGGGGAGCACATAAAAAAGTGTAAAAATTCCATGATACAAATTCCGCAGCACAAAATGGTTCAGTGGTTTGAAGGCTACAAGTTATTTAATATTCTGCGCGGAGTTCGTATTTTTCTGCGTGGCTTTGATTCGCTTTTACAAAAGTTAGTAAAGAATATTATCATGTTTTCCTCTAACATTGTCCTCAGGCTTTCACGGCCGGTGTCAGTTGTGAGATTAAATATATCCGGGCTGTTTGGCCGTGGATCATGGTTTGGAAATAAACCATGGACCACGGCCAAACAGCCTGGATATCTTTAATCTCACAAATGTTTTCTTCTATTTTCTATTTTATAATGTAACACTACCAAACAAATTACATATAGAATTCAGCATATGTTCATGATAAGCTTTTAAGGAAGTTTATCTCTTATTCCTATAGAATTTAACTAACTCTATTGTAACACATAATATTAGTTTAGTCCTTCCTAGTCGAGTACATTCTGAGTTATATCTCAGTATTTCACCTATAGTTTCTGCCCTGAATTCTCCATCGACAATAATTAACCCATAGCTTTAGTTGTGTAGCAATTTATAGTTCTACGCATGAGGTGGGTATTACACATCCTTATGTGGTTACGAATGAAAGGATGAGGAAACGGAATGTGACGATTTAATTGAATATAGAATTTTAAATAAATAAAAAATTAATTTACTAGCAATTAAGTATTTTTAAATCGCACTATTAAACGTAAAGCCCCTGTCCTAACTCAGAATAAGTATGAGATGTAAATGGAAAATCTACTAAAGCATTAATAAAAAATTCGAATTGTAAAAAGTTATTAATATCACAATTAACCCTTTGCTAGTTATGCGGTGACCTGTTAATTCCGGACACAACGTGCATAGCGAGTCGTCTGTAACTTAGGAAGATATAAAAATCATAATCTTTGTAATTAGTAATTTGAAGGCACAAGAGTAGTTAAAATAATTCACTTAAATGATATATGTAGAATTAATGTATTGTTTTTTTTTTGTAATAAGAATGTCAATTTAAATAAAAATAGGAACTATATTATCGCGGAGTACTTGCCCCTCTCCGTTGTAATGTGCCAGTCGAATCGAGTAGAGAGTCACAATGCTGCCGTCAGAGCGTATAGAACTACGAGCGAGAGCTCCACCAAAATGCACTGTTTAAATTTATTTTAAATGTTAGCTACCACTGCTAAACGTGGCGAGCGAGTGTAATGTGTGAATTGTAGAAAGTTGTGTTAAAAAGAAAAATGTAATAAGTTAAAACAAAAAAAACTAACAAGTAGTAAGCAAGATGACGTCTCCCCTCAAGAGGTAAATTCAAGTACAACTTTACACATGAAGATGTGACCTGCATAAACTTCAATGTGGACGTATACGAGGCATAAGACGCTGACGAGGACCTACGTGGATCTACACCAACTTAAACTAGAGAAACTTCAATCTCTGCAGTGACCCACCTATCTAGTACTTGCCGAAGACAGGACTCAGATGACGACGCCGCTTCAAGAATTCCCAAGAGAGACACCCCAGGACGAGGTTACCACGACCTATTGTAAAGGTGACTCGATAGCTTGCCTATCGAGAGTTAATTATATTTGAGACATAACTTACAGAGAAAAGAGACTTTTCAAAGACTATAATTTTATTTAAAATTTAAATGAGACCAACTAAGAGTTTACTGTAATATTCAATATCATACGTTGTAACGCATTATATGTAAATGTAAATTATAATCACTTTAGTTAATAATACCATTCTTCAAATGGTAAAAGAAATCTTGCAAGCATCTAGATGAACACAAAATACTCAGAAGTCTTTGCTATAGATATACTTAAAGTAAACTCGGATCCGAGGTAAAAGAATACATAATTAGTTTGATCCCCAGTTTTTCTGAAAACCATTCAAATATTTTACTCTAATTAATTATGTCATGGGATCTTTTCATATCAGTTGTTAATAAAGAGAAGTCATCTTATTACACATGAAAATGAGTGCATAAATCAGTGAAATACCTTCCCTTGTTTCCTAATAATTAGCTTAAGTAATTTTTTCAATTATTTTGAGTTTAATAACAGTTCGTTACAATGTAGGCAGCCCATGTAATTGGCAGGTGTCAATTAAGATGGGTTCCCTGGATTTGTAACGTGGTAAAAAACGTTACAGGAAGAAACATGCATTGGTTGATGCGTTTATCCAGAAGGTTTTAACGTTCATTACATAGAAGTGATAATGGAGTTATATAAGTGATAATGATAGAACAATGATTAAAAAATTATTTTTAAATTCGTGTTTACTGTGTCTAAGCCACACATTGATTTAATTAATTAATTTTGTGATGCTAATTCTTTACTTTTTTATATTACCTTCACTTTTACTAAGTGAATTAATATATTACCTTTCTTACAAAAGTATGTAAACATCCCATGAAACAAATCCTGCATCATAATTGTTCAGTGGTTTTAGGGTCGCAAGTTATTTAATATTCAGCGCAAAAATCGTATTTTTATGCGTGGTTTTCCTTTGCTTGGTAGGAAAGTTAGTAAACAATATTTTCATATTTTCCTCTATTTTCCATTTTATAGTGTAACATTACCCAAAAAAGTAAAGCGAAGATTCACCGTATGTTTGTGTTAAGTTTTTAATGAACTCTATTAAAACATAGGCCTAATTTTAGTTAATCCTTCCTAGTCAAGTACAAACTGTGTTCATTAATTCACGCTAACTTATCATATTTTTTTTTCATATTCAGGGTGTTTGAAAGGCGTTCTACTGTTGAGTGTTTCCTTTCTGTTATATATCAATAGTTCATCTACAGTGGCTAGCCCTGTTGTGTAGCAAATTACAGTGTTACGTATGAAGTGGGTGTTATAAACCCTTATATCGTTACGAAAAAAAGGATGAGGAAACGGAAGAAACATGATTGTTTGATGAATGTCTCTAAAAGGTTTTAACGTAATAATGAACGAAGTAATGATGATAAAACCATGATTAAAGGACAGGCAATTACTTTTAAAATACGTGTTTCTAGTATCCAAGTGACACAATGACTCAATTAATTAAATTAATTAAATAATAATTTTTGTGATATTAATTCGCTTATGCAATATTTATCTTTCTTCAAGTCCATCTGGTGACTTTTATAGTAATTTTGTTACGCGTTTTGAGAACGATTCTTCTATGTTCAGACATATGTATCACACATAAGAGGTAGCTACACATTACAATTATATTAAAATACAACCAATTGTAACATTTAAAACCCGTGTTTAGGTATACGCTACTCCAATGGGGTAACAAAGTTATTAGATGTCACAAGACGGAGTTGAAGAAAGGTAATATATTGCTAAGCTGAGGGAATAGATGGTACCGCATCACTGAATGACTACGCGACGGCTTGCACGTATATTAGCGTGGCAGAATTTTGTAAAGTTCTGGATTGTTTTAGGTTATGGGAGATGCCCCTTCCAGACGTTACTTGACTACCCATCGCATGCGGTCGACACGTTTCGTTCAAGATCGGGTATTTACCTAATCTCCAAATTGTTCTAGTTCTTGTAACTCTGAAAATTATGTCGGCACACCGCTTAGATAACGGAAGATTATTCTAAAACGTCAGAGGTGTACAAGCATCCAGTGGCCGGCTGGGTCAGTTACACCTGCCGATTTTACAATGAAGTTCGGAGTGTTAGTTGTTGCGGATTATTGGGAAGTGATCATTGTGTTAACTAGTGCGAAACTGTAACAAGGTGACACTTATTGTACTTGTTGGACAAATTTAAATTGAGTTATTCTGTAAGAGTGCTTTGTTGATTTATAACTAAAGTTTGTAATTAGTGAGTTCATTCGTGTCAGTTATTCAGTTTCTAATGAACAACATGGCGATTTGTGGGACCGTCGTAACAATATTATTTAAGAGAATTAGTATCACAAATATACAGACGATAGATAGGCAATTATAGTAAAGAGCAAAAAAGCGATTTAGAGAAAATAATAGATAAAATAGTTCTGAAAGGTGAGGCGTTTTGTAAAATGTTGCAAAAATAAAGTAATTCAAACCGCTGAAGTAAAAAGAAAAACAAAAGGAAAAACAAAATAAATGTAATCATATAGTTTGAAAACTGAAAAAATGTGAGTCTTTAATTTCCATGTATAATTATATAGAATTCTAGACGTTTAGAGGATATAAAATTATATTTAAATGTGGAAGAACAGCGTTCAGGGCACTAACAAATATTCTGACTAGCGAAGGAACTCAGCACACTGACTGAGTTAAAATAAAGTTTATACGGAGGTTTATTTATTCTGAGAAAGTGATGCATGTGGAATGTATTACAGTGTGTTACAAGTAGCACTGTAATGTACGGCTTAGGAAGAAGTTTCATTAAGAAATAAAAGAGCAAACATATGGATTGGTTCAGAATGTGGTTGTGATGAAGAATGTGAAAGACTAACTGGAGAGTGACAATAAATAAACAGGAATGTTAAGGATAATAAATGATGAGTAGAAATTTGTTGAAGCTATTAGAAGAAGGAAAACAAACTTGATCGGTAACACGTTGAGAAAGAAATGCTTTACGAGGACTGTTTGGGCCATACGGCTACTGGATATATGGCTGCATTGCTGCCATAATATAACGCTGGTGTTGCGAGTAAATATTATTACATGAAGATAGTATGTGAATCGCGAGTTAACAAATAATGTCTTTTCTAAAATAAAAAAAATATTTAAAGAAACCTAAGACCTAAAGCAAATGTTGTATTTTACCGTTTATTCGAAACGGATTCACAATGCCATTACGTCCATACATTAAACTTTACATTATCTATATTTCCTCTGGCAGAGACGCTTCAATCAGATAACGTACTGCCGTAAAGCGATCCTGTGCAGCAGTTTTATACTAAATTATTGATTTTAAAACCTTTCCTAGAGCTGTGTCGAAATTCATTTAAAAGTAATCACTCTTTTTGCAAAAATATTTAATCAAATTAATTACTTTCAAAGGATTTGTTACATAAATGTTCTTTTAACTTCGGTTTGTTATCTTTCTTGATTGTTATGTGTTCTGGTCGAGAGACTCTATACGATTCTTTAGGATATGTTTTATTGCCTTCTGTTTGTAGCCACTTCAAGTTAGAATTACGCTATACACTGTTATACTAATAACTAGTTAGTTTTCTTTTCATTAAGCTCCTACGAGACGATACGAAGAAATATTGTTTGTTTTTCTGACCTATGTTTTCGAGACTCATACAAAGGGTTACATCTTTTTTACTTTTTCTGTTTTATAAAACGAACAATTAATTTAACAGATATATTTTACTAGTTTACATTCCGCAAGTACAAAATTATAAATACAGTTACTTTGTTTTCAAAATATATATATGAGAATTTAAACATGAAATAAATATAAGCAGCAGATAATACAACAGACAGAGAAGTAATAAAGTCCCAGACGGATATAGAGTTTACTCGTCCTTCAGTTCTGAGTTTGAGAATATTTTGAGACAGTCCTCATCTGCCTTTTATACGTTGTATGTCACGCTCCATTTAGCCGCATACAAAAAGTTACATTGTAATCCCTCCTCGCTTTTATAAATTATTTGATATCGATACTACAAAACGACGTTTACTGTCGTAGAGAATCTACTCAAAGCAGCTTTTACACTTTACGATGAAATAAGTTTCTGCTTTTGTAAATGTGTTTCACTGATATGAATATATGCATCAAATAAATTGACTATTCGTTCCAAAGTGAATATCAAGGACAAATATAGTTGTAGCTAGCAATGAATAAGTAAACAAATAACTGTAACTTTAAGTGTTCTCTTAGAAATAACTATTTTACACCAGTCGAAGTGTGGTGTTTATCTCGCTGCTGCTGCTGCTGCTGCTGCTGCTGCTGAGTGTGTGTGTGTGTTTATAAAGCCTTGAAAATGCCCTGCGATTTGTGAGTCGTAACTTTTTCGGCCATTTGAGTGCGATCTATTTTGAAATTGAAGTCAGAAATTTTATTAGTATGCAAGACAGGACCTTGAATCAGAGCAGTGCTCTAGAATGTTACATTTTATTACAGTGCAAGGCAACCTTTGGAAATGAACTTAATATGTTACAGAAATCAACATTTGTAGTACATTTGGTATATCAACTAACATCTTTTACATTTGCATTTATGGATGATGCAAATAACATAGTTAAAAGTGTCCAAACAAAAGCTCATGGTAATGACAAATTATATTTTAATTTGGATTGACATTTCAAAGGAAATTAAGTATAAACCATTAAACTTTTGAATGTATTATAGGAATTTAACCGTTATTAGCTTTTGCAAGCAGCAGGAGATTTGCTTGTAAATAAGAGATTTAAAACAGCGTAATATTTTCAAGTAATATTTAATATACTTTGTAGTATTTCTTTTAAAAATTAAAAATGGTTCGTATATGTTTACATACTTTCAAATGTAATTTTAGGCAAATGAAAGTTGAGTAAATATTTGCAAATAATATTTTAAACATATCTTTCTCACACAGTGAAACAGGTTCTGATGACAAGTGACATTCCACTTCATTCTAAATGTCAAAGGGCGTATATTTTCAGATTTCATTACTTCACTCATCCCCAGACTGTAACCCTTTTGTATTACATTATTAGTACTTTAACCAATTTAAATGTTGTGCATACGTTTTACAGATATTATACAAGAATAGAAAACTTAACTCAGTTCTAAGTGATGTGACTAGTTTGACTTGATTTAATTGAAGTTTTCTAATTTTGGACAAAAACACACGTAGGACAATGTCTGAATTACTAATATATTATATCTAACATATCGTACGTTATCGGTTAAAAATTTTATTTTTCATCAGTAAATGAAACTTTGTAAAAGTTCTTTCCATTTCAAAGAAGACTACCGTCTGCCATGATACCGATTAACGGTGAGTGTAGTCGCATATCATCGTTGTGAAAGTAAGTTTTTGTGTGTATATCTTGTTGTTGTATGTGAAGTACAAAATTGTTGTTGTTGTACAAACAAAATTACTTCACATACAACAAGATATACACACAAACAGACGGCCTCCCTATGGGATCCACCATATGAGGAATACTGGCTGAAATATTCATACACAACATGGAACAAAACCATATAATAAACAACAACAAATACACCAACAAAATCATTTATTGGCACAGGTACGTGGATGATATATTACTTTTATTCAATGGCAGTAGAAGACAGGTCGAAAACTTCCACAAATACATAAACACACTACACCACAAACTAAAATTTGCACTGGAAATAGAACAAAACAATAGTATAAATTTTCTGGACCTAACAATTAACAAAACGAACAATACACACACGTATAAAATATACAGAAAACTAACTACAACTGACTTGGTCATACACAACACATCAAACCATCCAATGCAACACAAACATGCGGCATTCAACCATATGCTCCATAGACTAACAAAAATACCATTAAGTAAATATGATTATAACGAAGAATTCAACACAATCAATTATATAGCAATAAAAAACGGCTACAACCCTAATTTAATAAACAAACTACACAAACACATCATAAACAAAAACAACAAAACAATAAATACCAACAACACGCAACAAAATAAATACATCACACTCACATACCTTAACTCCAACACACACAAAATCGCCAACACATTCAGGAAACACAAGTACAAAATAGCATACAGAACAAACAATACCATAAAAAAACACATCAATGATACAAACACGGACATAGACAAATACAGCAAAACAGGTGTTTACAAATTAAACTGTAATGATTGTAATAGTTTCTATATAGGCCAGACGGGAAGACCTTTTCCATCCCGTTACTCTAAAAGCTCTGTCCAGCAACAACATACATTCCGCGTTTGCCACACACATACACGCAACAAACCACAGCTACACCAACATAGATACTAATCTTGAGATATTACACTACCTACCTAAAAGTCGAAAACTTAACACAGCAGAACAATATGAAATATACAAACACTACACAACACAACCAAACAGCATACTTAACGACCAATTACACTATAAATCGCACACACTCTTTGACACAATTATACATAAAACAAACAATAATTCGGATTCCAGCGCCAATTCCCTTCCACCACACACCACCCCTACTCAACCTACCAACCAAAACCGTTACATGTTACTGACAGTCTATCTCACACCGCTGACGAAGGCGCACATCACGCCGAACCGCGTACGGGAGGAAACAAAGTAAGTTTTACAAGTGAAAGTTTAATATTCTATATTAAGTAAAACTTTTAGTCACCATAATAGGATCCCTAGGCCTAAGGGGTTGTGAGTTTTTCTCACCGAAACCAAAGAATCCTGTTTCTTTGCCAAGAACCATAGAAAATCTACCGCGGAATTTAATTTTCACGATACTTCGAGGTGATGCCAGTTATGGTTTTGCTTTCCTGGGCACTCACCTGGGTTACTAAGTTCAGTGGGTCTACGTCATCTGCTTTTTGCTATTGTATCACAGCCTGTGCCAGAAACCCTAGCAACATCATTTTCTACTTTCTTCTTTTGCCTTAGACTTTTCTCTACACAATTTTCTACATGAGACAAGTGGATTTTACTATTCAATATAACTTGATGATCCTCCAGAGTTTGTCTCTCATCTTTCACCTCTGTCACACCAAAAAGTTGTGTAAAATTTTATGCATTCTGGTTGTTTACTTTTCCAAACTTAGAAAGGTAAGCCCGAAATAAGCCACCAGTTTGGGACGGCAGGTAATTGGTATGATCTTGATTAGTGCTGTAGGCACAGTTGTGACCTTATCAGCCGCTTGTTTTTGTTACTAGCCTGTGAGCTTTGTATGCAGCTTCCTCTTTTGGGTATTTACTGTTAACTTCAGTTTCCTTCACACCCAGCATTGGCACAATAAATGAACAACCCCGAATATTATTATTATTCCTAACGCTTTTTTTCATGATTGTCTGTGCGATTAAAATTTTTGCAAGTTTGCATTTGAATGTTATTATCTTGATCATTTTTTATATTCCTAAGTGGAAAACAAACGTCGCAGACATGAAAAAGTTATTGTTATTAGCAAACATTCTAAATGTAACAATGTGAATCAAGTGCGTGACATAAAAAAGTTTTGTGCCATTGCAATCAAACACGTTTAAATTCAATATAACAATGCTGGACAATTAGGACACATTGTTTTATAATGGAACAGTAATTTCAGCTGTACCGGCGGCTGTAATTAGAAGATAAACGTGCAACGTTTGTTCTCTCATCACAAGTTTTTGTTACTAAAGTCTAAACAATTTTTGTTTTTAGTTTCGCCCTCTAACACGGAGCAAATTAACGAGCCGCGCTTGTTAAACGTTTCCTTACTGAAATTAAAACAAACTTTGGCTGCCAAAGTTAGAAAGTACGATCAGACGCTTAAGAATTCTAGGGCCGTTGCTGTTTAAATTATTTTAAGGCGGAAACGCAATTTGTATGCTCATTTTATAGCAAAAAGCAAGTCTTAAATTGTACTCTAGAATTTGTTGAAATATATTATATTCTTAGTAATGTTTATTAACTCAGAATACGTTTCATTGAGTAGTAAAAGACCACAACAAGTAGTTTATGCAGATGGTAATAATACATTAGGAAGACAAATACTAGCTCTTATAAAAATATAAACTGGTTTGAGAAATAGTGGTAAATATGTGGGACTTACAATAAATTAAAACAGAATAAAAGTGACAGAGGCACGTTCAAGGAAAAATATTTCAAATGGAAAACCAGAAAAGAGTGAATGACGTTACATACTTGAGCTGAATCTATCTTATTTAAAAGATGGATGCAATGGACTGTATAAAATTGAATTTAAAACTAATGGACCAAGTTTTTCCATTATAGGAAAATTATAAATGGAAAGTGTTGGCCTCCCAAACAGTCGGCAGCCGCCTTCAGGCTAATTATAAACTAATTATAAAGCCTCTGAAGAAGCTTTTTAAAAGCGAAAATCGGTTCAGGCTATAAGGTAAAATTTTACGTTTTTACCTGCAAAAAACGTTGTGTTCCGAGTCGGTAGTAAAATAATTATATTTAGGCCTAAATAAATAATACTACATTACCGGGTATAGGTGTCAACTGGATCTAGCAGATAGTGCTGATAAAAAAGAAGAATCAGCAAACAACCGTAACAGTAAAATCAGGACTTATATAAGTAGAAGGAAATAATTTACAGAATTTACTTCCAGAAGTATATGAATGTGAAATTCAGATTTTATCTCATAAGATAGATAATTACATAATTGATTTTGAAAGAAAACTTAGCCCATACTTGAATTTTAAGAAGAACGTTTAGCCCAAAAAACGGTTTATAAGGGCCTAGTATTTTTTAAATAAATAATGAATTATTTGAACGATACTAAGAGCTGTATCGATTTTGTTACATTAGGAAGACTCCACTGGACGAATCGTGCTGTCAGAATGAAAAATCAGAGACTACCAAACAGCGTGCTAGATAAAAATGAGAATGTCATAGACCGGTTTGAAGAGCTCGGAAGAGATAGCAGGAGAAATTACTCAGGAAGCAAATATCTTATACATCTTTGTAAAATAAAGAGAGCAGATGTGCGTAGAGACGGATGAGGACGTAGACTGAAGTAAACCCATACTCGCAGCTAGTTTAGCACTATAAGAAGGAAACGATACTTTATCCTTGACGCTGTTTTAGAGACGCTGGTAAATATCTCTTAACTCATTGCACCCAAGGTAAAGCTCCAATACTATATTCTAATATAAGCATTAGGATAAAAATATAAGTCTAATTTAAGGTTTTGATGGTCAATTCTTTTCGATATTTGAGTCGTTTCTAGGCATGAAGATTATTAATTAAACATCTGAAACACTTAACAATTTTAATATTTTAATTTTTATAACTTAAGTTTATTTAATAATATCACCAAATAAACATCTATTACGTACACGAAGTAACAAAGTAAGTCAATGTTAACGTAGTGCTATTTATTTAATAAAAGTACAGAGTGCCATGCAAGCTTGTGTCAGAAGGGAAAATTGCTGTAAGAAACACGGTATACTTAACAGTTATGTTTACAAAAAAACACCAAACATAATCTCAATTTACACTGAAGCTTTCACGGCTGGTGACATCACGTAGAGCTATTACGTATATAGCATACGGTCTGGACTACAGTTGATTTAGAAGAGGATTATCATGAAGTATGACCCCGTAGTTGGAGTTGAAAGATAAACAACTCCTGGCATTTTTAATTAGTAAACTTCAAATGTTTAATGTAGATACGATATTAATTGAATTCCGCCAATTTCTTGCAAATATGTAGCAGCGATTATCTGGAACATCGAGAAGAGGGCCAAGTCAGTAATTCCTCACTAGAAAAAGGGAATGGGAAATATATAGCACAAAGAACTATATCCCGAAGTTGACGCCAAAGAACTCAAAGATTGGACGTTTACCCGCTTTGCACAATTTTATAACATACATGAAACGCAAATTATACATGAGAAGCGAAACGGACGTTATTACTTTCCATTTAATTCGTCCTTTTTTTAGAGTCGACCGTGGTTTGCGGATTGTGTAGTCCTCGTTCACATTGCTCTGCGGAGACGATCTTTGTTTTTAAAATGTGGTTGATCACGATCAGTCTGTCGTCACTGTGGAATCGTTCTTTTTGTACGGAATCGTTGTTGTGGGAGGCTTTCTAGTCTGCAGGCCGATATCAGTGATTTCGGCGCTCGTCTTACTGATGTATTTTTAAGCTGCCCAGGCTCGGTCCTTCAGAGAATCATAATAACATCAAAGATTCTTTATTTTCGTTATATTCATTGTAATTTTTTTTTATCTTCAGTCTCTGGATCCGTTTCATGTCACTAGCGTTTTAATGGACAACCCACACTACTATATCCCTTAGGCTAATAGTGACACAACGTTCTTCGTATGCAGGTTACATGTATTTAATCAGGTATTCTTCCCAGTATGCCTTATATCTCTGCACTTCCTTTTATTTGCTCCTCATTCAACTCTTTTCGTAAGGCTGCGTTTCTAATCCATTCCTCTTTTATAGATCCTTTAATTTTTCTGAGGAATTTCATCGCCGATATATTCTTTGCCTTTGTTTTGCCCACAGTGGGAATACAAGAAAATCTAAAATTTTATGCAAATAGACTAGCGTTTCCAATCTACCTATATTTCTAAGCGCATTTGCCAGTACTAGTCATGGGGTTTGATATCTATTTACATTTTTTTAATTATTGATTTTTAGGTCGCTGCAACAGCATTGGTTATTAGCGACCACAAAAAATTATAATAACTAATTCACTTATCGTGTACAATAATGCTTATATGGATACAATAATGTTACATATTAAACTCTAAGTTGTTAAACAATGATAAAAAATGAAACAAATACTTAGAAACCAGTAGGACTTAAACACTAAATTATATATTAGATAAAAATAAAAATGAATGTAGGAGACAATATTTCCCTATACAACACAAATAATATAAACATATAAAAAAGAAGTATATAATTAATAAATAATAATATAAGTAAGAAAAAAGTAATAATGATCTTCGCAATATATATTAAGTTGAACAGTATAGAAATTACATAAGCTTTGTTCTAAAATGTATTTACAAATAGGATGTGGTAGTTGTATTTTTTAAGACAACTCTATCTGCTTTTGACGTTTCTTAATTTGTCTGATACGACCCAAATCATATTCATGTCATAACACAGCCCAGATACTGAAAGTGAGACACTTAGTCCGGGGTTTAATCTTCTACAGCTAAATTCCTTCGAACCGCCTCTTTTTCTAAGTGAGCCGTTGGCTTTCTCTTCTTTTGTAATATTCTTCCACCATATGATGCTACTATTTGTCTAAATAGATCATCCCTTTCTGTAGTACGTCTTCATTTGGTGTAATCAGTACTACATCATCTGCAAATAAAAGTTTGATCAAGAAACAGCCTTCATTAATTCTAATCCTTTGCCGGACCACGAGCTTCCACTCTTTTGTGGTTTGATTAACAAATGTGGCTGATAAGGAGCATACTTGTGTTACATCTCGTATTATGGGTTTAACCACCTTCCTGTCAAATCATTCTAATAACAACACTTATTTCGGTAATTCTGTATAACTGTTTTCGGCTCTATCAGTCTGTCTGTCTGTCTCTGTCTGTCTGTCTGTCTCTCTCTCTCTCTCTCTCTCTCTCTCTCTCTCTCTCTCTCTCTCTCTCTCTCTCTCTCTCTCTCTCTCTCTCTCTCTCTCTCTCTCTATCTCTCTCTCTCTCACTCTCTTTCTCCCACACATACATGTACATAAAAAATTATTACACATTTAAGTAAATAATATTAAACTCATTATTTCAGTTACAATGTTACTGTACGTAAAAACACTTAGTCTCTTTGCATACGTGAATTACTGAGCTTCCGGTACACTATGAAGTAATATTTTTGTGTATTCTAAATCTATATTTAGTCCTACAAATTTTTAATTGCAATCTTATTTTTTATTGAAGTGACGTTTTAAGTTGCTGAGCAGTAGGCCTATATTTACGCTGGCACTGGAAAACAGGTATTTCTAATTTACTTTGGGGAGAGTATGTAAATAATTTATATAGTGCAATTGAAACTGAACGTCTAATCCCATTTAAAGTCCGTGCTTGTTGGATTAAATAATTTAAGTTGTCATTAGAGCGAGGCGTTGACGAAGTGGACAGTAAATCTTTCTGCTAGTGCGGCAGGACTGAGCTTAGTGTTCATGTTTACTTTGTGTGCATTAGCAGTGTACTAATCTCCAGACGAGTAAACTTGGCTCAACAGTAAACATACACCGCGCAGACGTTCGTGTAATAGCACGAATTTCTTTTCATTTAACCGTCTACTAAACGAAGGGTCAACATAATCGGCGACCTGCATCACTAGTGCCAAGAGTATAAAAATCATGAATGATTGCAGCTGTATACACCATTAATGTTAGAAAAACATAGTTACACAATGTTTTAAATGGAAAATAAAAATATGCATTCTTCAAGCATCAGGTTTACACATATATTAAAATGTTACAACGTTAAATAATAAATGTTCTCGCAAAAGCGGCTCAAGTTTTTAAAACAACTGATACTAACGAGGGACGAAGACCTGTCACGTGATCTAAGGGAGTATCTTCACTTTAACAGTTCCTAAAAAGTATTCAGTTTATCTAAAACTTGAAAAAAAATCTCACAAGGGCACTACCAGTATTGGTTTTAGTTTAGTTTTATAAACGCTCTGTAATACGTTATGTTGTACAAATGCGATAAGTGTTAACGTTTAAGGTAATTTTTGTATATGAAAGCATTTTGCTGTAACTATATTGACAATTAGTAAGCTGTTGTTAGTAACACTAGCATATGAAGAGGTGTGAAGCCAAACATAGAACTCCGATGGCAGTGAAACTGCGGTGTCAGTGGAATCATCGATGACGCCGCACTGTACATTGACCAAAACATTTGGTGTTAAGAAACGTAAATAGTGTTCGAGACGCGATACAACAAAAGCACCTAACAACAGAGCTATTGGAAGTGTAGCTATTGTTATGGCGATCAAAAGGGTTGTCGCCTTTAATAGTAGAATAAATATTTTGACATCAGAAAATTCTTTAATCACAAATTTAATAACGGTTTAAATTAACAAAACGCTTGTACACAACAGTTTTTCAAATTGCAATTGACCAATACACAAATAGCAGCAAGTAATACGAGTTACCAACTACAATTCATGTTCGTACAGAGTAATAAACGGTTAACACTTTACGGTAAGCTACTGTCAAATAACTCGTACCGATTGCAAGTCGCAACTCGCAACTGACATTATTCCATAACAAAAACGCTGATGTTAGATCGATCTTTTTGGCGTAGTACGTTACAAGGTTGTCCTAGATTCTGGTAGAATAATCGACCAGCCTCTGTAAAGTGTAGAATAGTCTAGAGCGTTCGGAATTGCTTCGCTAACCTATCTTATAAACATCGCTGCCAGACTTACTACGCTCAAGCTACGCAAGTTGCCTATATCACAGGCGGAAGAGGGTTAACGAAAATACGACATGGTGAAGACCATACTATAAAGAGACAGAAGCGGGTAATTAAAGTAGACAACATTGGAAGCTAGATAGTAAGAAAAATATTGATAAAATGGAGAAGGACAGTATAATTAAAATTTACAAGAATAATAAACAGGAAGGCAAGAGAAAATTTGTTCTAACCAGGAAAAGATGGAAAGAAAGCTGTCATGTGATTGAATGAACAAGATATAGACTTGTATCCGGCAAATTAGATGAAGACAAGAACTGAAATAACCTAAAAAACAAAAATATGATTAATTATATCAGTATTTTGTTTTAAAAGTTGATATATTTGTCAGGAAAAGATAACTATTTACGATTACGAAGTTAAGTATTTACTTAAAAAACTACTTTCATTAAAATAATATACGGTTCTAAAACGGGTTTTTTGCAACGTAAACACGTTTAAAGTTTTACTGCACTTTATTACTATAACAACAAACTATAAAAAGGGAAGATATAAACATTTGGAAAATAATGTTTGCTAATCTTAGTAAAAAATGAAGGGAAAATATACGTTAAACACGGTCCATTATAAATAACTACCAACCGTACGGGCTTTGATACTGGCAGATTTGTTTTATGATATTTTTACAGCGCTTGTTAGGGTACCGCTCTGTTCTGTTAGGTTTTGTTAATAATACGGTTGTAGTCATAATGTCGTCAGCGAAACGAGGGTTGTAATTCTATAGTGACCTAGTACGAGGTAAATTTTAAAACATTTTGCAGATGACAGCGTTTCTTGGAAACCAGCATTTTATAATTATTATTTTGAAGGTAATTTTGAAAATTATAATTTTTAAAATCGCTCACCCTGTTCTACAATTTTATTACTTTAATTATTTTCTTGTTTTAAATAGAATTAAGTCTACCAATGCAGTAACCTATGCCTTTCTATTCACACATATGTTAGAAGACTATTTAATGTTATTATCTCAGTATATAAAATTTCAACTCCTAAAGTATAGGTGTAATTATTGTCTGCTTGATTCATCATAGGCTAGGTTTCTTAAAGCACTTCTAGACGTCGTTATTCCTAATTCCATTAAGGTAATTCTAACCAATAACACCTACCTAAGCTTTGTATTTTTAAACATTTTTCTAAGTACAAAATAAAAATTCTGTAGCCTAATTCGAAACAAACAACTTTTTAGAAAATTAATTGATATTATGAAAATGTTCCAAGAGTCACATGAATCTAGAAAAGTATTTAACAAAAAAATAGAATTTATAGACTAACTATATTTTTTTCTCATTAACAGACCGAAGACTAGAGGAACTGAGAACAAAGTAATTAATATCTTGTACTTGTGTGTGTGCATGTGTATTTTTTTAAATAACGTAATAGTAGAAAAAGTAACCAAAACTCACACAATGGATTAACTAAGCATTTTCTTAACATTAAAATTTCCTGTGAAGCTGTAGTAAGGTTGTTTCAAAGGAAAAATGGAACAAGTAAAGTTATTTTTCTAAACAATGGTGTATATAAACTGAGCATTTAAGTGATGAAAAGAAGTCTCATAGACGGCCTGGAAGACATGTTATCGCTGTCTGTAAAATTTATCACATAATAGGTCGTAAACAATTGTTTGGCCATGGTGGACACAGTTACCGTAATTGTGAATGTGATCAGTAGTAAGAGGGTTGTGCGTTAGATCCCATGTTGGTGCAATTTAGGAAAGGCGATTTAATTGTTATTATATTATATTCCTGTAATTTATTTACAGTGGTCTGAATTATATGGAATAAAACTAGTTTACTTTAAAGTTTATTACTATTCGGCTACTTTAATTTTCTGAAGTCGATATTTTTTAGTAATGAATTTTATAATAATAATTAGTACCGCCACTAATTACGTTTTCTCCTGAAGTTATTACTAAAATAATCAAAATGAATACTTATTTAAGTGAGATAAAATTTTTTTCACTTTCCATCTTATTGTCTAAAATAAGTATTGTTCAATCTGATTATATTTATGGGTAGAACAACTATTGCTCCATGGATAACTATCTTCATTATGTTGAAAGTAGATACAGGTTCACTCACAACAGAAGAAGATAAAGAATCTCCTGTGGCAACAAACACTTTAAAAAATAAAATTTAATTTAGCATTTGTAAACTCAGAAATTATATTACGCATTATTATAAGCCTAGTAACTAAAGACCAACACAAATGTAATATCGCTTTCCACAAATCAGAAATGAAAAGTAATAAAATGATACAATTGCTGCAGTAAAACAATTCTATAACCAACTTACTTGTCATCCCCGTATTTATTTACCGTAATACTGGTAACAACCGGGCCCATTTGTGACGAAGCCTAACGTCACAAGACTTTCTTGTATGTTTGATGTTTGCGAGTTTTTTTAAACGTCTTGTTTGAAGCTCTTTACCAAACGCATTGATATTTCATGTTTATCACGTTCTATTACGTAATCAACGGTAGGCTCAACATTACTATTTGTTTTTATTATTTTACCGCATCGTCATGACTCTTGTGTTAGTCTGTAATTTGTAGGGTATGTAAGAGAGATTTATTCACAATATCTGTTGACTATCGTGAAATTTACTCTTATTTGTTTGGGGTGTAAAGTATTATGTCTCGCTTTGCTAACATTTTCCTTGCTGGAGTCCCTCCCTGTCTGACTGTTATGTGGGTGTTGATATTTTAGGCGAGGACAAGATTCTATGAAAAGATATTGCGTCCAGCAGACTCAGGAATTGTATTTTTACGACTTAATGAATCGGTTTAACTTTGTGTCTCATTGTATAACCTACCTAAGACAAAAAAAGTGTTTTAATTACAATTGAGTGGAAATTTTATTTTATAGTTATTTACTAAGAGTATAAATTATTTTAGTTATGAACATCTGAACGACTGTTACTGAACTTTTATAGAGATTTCGTTATATTTTGGTAGCTACTTTCTGAGATAGGGTATGTTTATAATTTACAAAAGTTATAAGATGCAATATAAAGGCATGAAATAAAAAAAAATAAAAAAAAGTGAAGATAAAATAATGCAAATATCAAAGATAAAACTAGAGTAGCCAGTTACTGATACTTAGGGAGCACGCTGAGTAAATAGTAGTCCACTGAACAAAAGACTGAAAAAGCAAAGGAAGCATCCAATAGAAAATACAATTTTGTATGGATTTAAGAATGAAATTGTTGTTACATACAGAGAAACTAACTTCATGGATCCAAAACGTAGGCGACAAGGAAGTGAATATAGAAGCGATCGGGGCGCTGGTAATATGGATTTGGTAGAGGGTGGAAGGGACAAGGTAGGTGAATATAGAAGCAATAAAGAGTTGTTTAAAAAAGACCAAGGAGCGTAGAACACTTCTGCGGGCTATGAAGAGGAGGATGGAAAACTGGTTTCGATGGATACTAAAGGTAAAAGGAACAATAAACTCTGTTTTTTGATGGAACGGAGGAAAGAGAGAAAAGCAGACGGAGGAGAAGGTTGAAGCCTAAATAAAACTGGAGACAGGTATAGTGCAGAATACTAGATGATGATGAAGCCTGCAGATTTTATACCACTTACACTTGTTAAACTCACACCCAGAGTGTCGTATGCCCTTTAATTGACTAAATAACATCCGTAATTGTCCTCCAAAATACTTGAGAGGGTAAGTAATGCCTTGTGGTCTTATTGCTCGATGACGGAAACTGTTCAGGCGGACCTACAAGTGTGGGGGGGGACGGGAACACCTAGAGGTGGCTAACGTGGTTCTGGACACCGAGTTACAGTCGGTATAAGGGAACCCTCTTGCCCTTATGGTAAGAAATTTCCCCTGAAAGCGGATGACTCTTTGTTGGTCTAAGGCGTAAGATGTGGGAGGCAAGGAGAAACCACCACATTAAAGATCCTTATCGATATCTCTAAGAAAAAAAATTGGTTCCTTGAGCCCGGTAAGAGAGCCAGTTTCTTTTAGACAACTCAGACAAAACGTTGGACTAGACGTTGAGCTAGATAGCAACCCCGCCATCATCTTACCTTGCGAGATACTAGTAACATATCCAGGTGATACATAAATTACTAAACTCTTACAAGCGAGATGTAACCGGACGGAAACCCACTCTTCTCTATGAGTCTGAGAATTTAATTTTAACGAAATCTCAGGCAGTCGTATTCAAGCCGCAGACATGAGATATCTCAGACAAAGAAGCAGTACATACTGTTCAAGATCGCAGAAGAAATGCAGATATATGATTAAAGCTGAATATTATGAGTATTCTCGATATGATTACGCAATATAGGCTAAAATGGTTGGAACAACTTAACCGAATGGACGACTATCGCAAATAAGGCGTCAAACGAGAACTGAAGTGACCAGCTCTAGTCTGTCTGCTTGGGACCAGAACAAGCCATTTTTTTGTTTAATCGTTGTTGAAGATGATAAACATGTTCAATTTTAACTTGCAATGAAAATTATTTTGTAATTTTAACTTTCAATCGAACAATGCTATTTCAGGTAACTCGACTCTAGGTTCGTGTGATCATACATTATATTCAAAATTAATGATTAACACTGTTAACGTACATTATTAAATGTTCAAATTATTTAGTGTTGACATATATACATATAAACTGATATCACAGAATACGCGTTTAAAATCCGCAGGTGCCAGTTTAAGATTCCGAATGCGCAAAAGTTAAAAAATGTTTCTCTTTTGGGAAACTGCAGAAATTATGCGAACCGCCTAACGGTGCTTTGTGGCTGTGTCAACTAAAGTTTGGAATTAATATCAGAGCATAACACTTAACAACACCGTCTTGTTACTATAGTAATTTTGAGAGAAATTAGGAAGGAATAATTTTGAAAAGAAACTTGCCTAATGAAAGGGAACAGATGACGTTTCACTTTTCCATGACTTCGTTCTTCATGAAAAAACATCTCTATACTTACGCTTAATTGTAAAACTAGATTATTACATTCTCCTTAAAACACACAGAAAGGAAACTCCAGCTTGTCATAGCATCGTTATATTGCTTTCTAAATTAGTGCGATTGGTATAGATATATACATAAATGTCTCAGAATCACGTTTTTTAATATACTGACTTCAATAATTTGTTCAATAGTTCTTAATGTATTAAGAACGTATAGTCATTTGGTTAAGTGCTCAGATTTCATGTAGTGTTAAGATGTTTACAACATAAACTGAATTGCAGTGTTAGTGAAATAAAGTGAATAAATATAATGGGTGCGTGTATCGCTGGAAACACGTGTTCAAGAAAAATGACATTTCGTTCATTTGTGGCCACACTATCAAATAATATTAATGTGCTAGAAGCGCTATGAATTATTTTAATGTAATACAATATTAATGTCCATAACAATGGATTACAATGGATAGAAATTAAGCAACGTAGTTTCGTAGGAATTCGAAATCGGAAGTTGCACATTTTGAGCACGTAGTCGGCGTATTTTGCAAAAATAGGGTTTAGAGGTTAAAGGCGCATAATACATTTTTGTAGATTATTATTATTATTATTATTATTGATGTTGTTGTTGTGTTGTTATTACTATATAGTTGAAACAAGTACATGATATATATGAAACACTTTCCATGCTTTTTGGTTTACATGTAATTTTGTTGCTATTGTTAGTATGGGAGCACCCTACTATGCTTTTAATATAAAATTTTCGTAGAGTATTAAAGTTTATAGTCACAAAAATACGGCACACGTTGTGGTGAGAAGAATAAAAAATTGCGCCTCGTTTAATCGAGCCAATAATTTGAACTTTATGTGTTTGTCACATGTACGCGTATGTTGTTTGTTCATGCAGAAATATAATATTAATACGTATACATTACATTTTTGATAGTGACGGTAGACAGAAAAATATATGATGTAGTGATGTTTGGTGTCGTCTACACTGTTCATTTACGGATGCCACGTTTCGCGTTCATAAAATCTGGATAAATCTCAGGGTGTAAAGGAAGTTTCACCTATGCTCATTAGTAACAATGTAAATTAAAGGAAGGACAAGTAGGTACTTCCCCGGGGTGACCATATCGTTAAGTGAATATCAAAATATCATGCATACGACTGGATCAAGTTAGTTTCTGTCCATATTTAGAAAGTACGTTACTTGGAATGCCAAGGAAAGACATGGGGAAGATTTCACATACAGAGGAATACAAGTACGTAGGGGTGAAAATTACGGCCAGTGGAAAGCAAGACAAAGGAATACAACCCAGAATTAATTTGGGAAAGATCGCTATGTTACATTAAGTGGAATCCTGCGGGATAAGAAAATTACAGCATAAACAAACCAAAATATTTAAAACCATTGTTAAAAGTATCATGACTTACGGCTCAGAAGTTTGGACTACTAACAAACACAAAGAACAACATTAATGACAGCAGAGATGGACTTTTAGAGACGTTCTGCAAGAGTATCCAGACGTGAGAAGATTAGAAATGAAGTCATTGAGGATAGAATGAATGTAAAAAATTCAAGTGTTGATTTTGTCCAAACAAAAATTTACAATGGTATGGAGACACAAAAAGAATGGCATAGGAAAGATTGCCAAGGAGATGGAACCCACCAGGAAGCAGGAAAAGAGGAAGACCGCCGATCACCTGGATTGAAGAAATTCAGACTATATTGAAAAAACAAGAAATTGAAAATTTTTGGATGGATAAGCAACAGTGGAAGGTCAGAATGCAATTACTTCTGTAATCTTTGGTTCAGAAAAATGTGTAAACATTGTACAGCCGGAATAAAAAGAAAAAAATGTTTGTACAAGCTGAAGCTTTTATGCCACATTACCGCGCTAGACATTTTTATACATTGTAACACATTTATTTGGTTTAAACGAGAGGGGGAAAGAGAGATGGCTTTCAGCCTTATGTACTAAATTTTTGTCTCTGTTTTCTGATTTACGTTCAACCCCTATTGTAATGCGCTCGCTATGTAATTATCATTTTTATATTTGGAGAACTTTCCTTTCTAACTATGTGACGGATCTGCCACTGTTCTGCTAGATTGCTTTTCTTGGGACACTGAATTTAATGCCTACGGTTCAATATCGTCATCTAACCCCAACGCAGATCGCTATATTAAGGTGTATATAATATGAGAGATATAAACAGTTTTGGCAAGTCCTAAGGTATTTTCCATGCCTTAGGTTATAATTGCAATCGTATATGACCATCTTATTTTAGTCGGGAAGTATCACCATATAATGTCAAAGACGATACACAGCTTTATACAATTAAATCATCATCCTTTTGGCTGATTACTCTAAAATCGTGTAAGCGTATACATTTAATTTTTTATTATGCATTATTATAAAATTTCGGAATATTTGTAACTCGAAAGCTGTTACTGGATATGCAACTAGGTATGCTACGTTCTTCTATAATAAGTTCTTTAATAACAATCTTTAGTAATAACACTTTACTAGTTACTTACCGTAAGTGCTGTGTTTCCAATTTAAATCATTGCTCTGTCTGTCTGTCTCTCTCACACACATACATACATACATATATATATATATATATATTGTAAAAAGTCAATGGTGTGGTGTGTATTAAAATATTTAATGTTTGTGTAATTGGAAGTTTTATCGAACGTAAATTGTGTCGTTCGGAAGCGTCTGGTAGCCTGCGTGCCTTACCTGTCCCTTCTCGCACTTTTAGTAATTCCGGATAGGCGCCAAATTGTTTTTCTTGAAAACAATTAAAAGTTTTTGTTTTTATAGTATGGTGATTTGTTATCGAAAATTCGAATAGTTCGCCGTCTGGCTTGTAACTGATTCTCGTGTGAGTGGGGGAACACGTGTTGCCAACTTAAATTAATGTTGGGTATGTCGACCCACTGTTAGTAAACAAAACATACATAATATTTTCTACAAATAAATACAGGACAGTTTATCAGCACGCACTTTTTTCTTAGGCTTTTGCTTGTTAATTATCGTTAACGCTTCATAAAAATAATAACTGTTATAAAAAAATTTTAGCCTCGGCAATATAATCTCTCGCTCCGCGGATCGCTAGGTTGGCAGTGCAAAGTATACAATTGACGCTGGTTATTATTTTACAAAATAAATCTGCCAATTGAGTTCTTTTAAGTACGAAACAGAGGTTTATATAACAAGATAACAAAATTAGAACATATCATTTAAAGTTTGTGATCATTAAAATTACACAAGGTTTGCTATAATTTAAATATTGTGGTGTTGAAGTGTGACAGTGTCGTTGTGTAACATAGGTTATCATGTGTTCATTAAATGTTCACAAAGTTATTTCTTTATTTTATCAATCCTTGACAATATATTCAGTGATAGTGAGAGTTTTATTATATAGTTAGAATTTTTGAAAGAGAATTTGTTTTATAATAATCAAATAAATTCAGCAATACTCAACGTTAGTAGATATGATGGGTATTGCCAGTCGTCCATGTAAAGTAATGGGTCGGTGTTGATTCTTCCTACTTCAGTCTTGGGCTCAAATTGGTTGTCATCTTCTTCAAGTCGAATTACAGGTATTTTCCGGTCATCTGGATTAATTCCGAGCTGGTCCTTGGTGTAGATTAGATGTAGTGGCCTCTCATCTGTTGTCCTGGTACTCCTTCTCAAAATTGTGGGCACTTATACTGTTTTTCTGTTGAAAATTTGGGCCCTTCACGGCGTGGCGTCTCTCCAGTTTAGCGTCACTCCCTTTTTAGTAGTAAATATTATCACCACTGTTCGTATTTTGGCTCAAGGATTAATTTGACATCCAATATTATAGTGTTCACTTAGGTATCAACATTTTGACAGTCTTGTGAATTTTATTTAATTATACTGTTTTCTTAATTTACATTATTATCATAATATTTCTGTCTATTTGTATTTCATAGTTTATGTGGTTTAGTCTTCCTAATGTCAGTGTTTAATTCTATAAATTGAAGTTTTTTGTAGTTGACAGTTGGGATTTTGCCTAGGCTTAAACAGCAATTGTCTATTTTTCTTTAATTGCTAATATTACATTTTATTCTCCTTGTAATGGGTCCTGATTGTTTTAATACAAGATTCTGTTCATTTGTTCAATGTTTAAGTTGGTTCTTGTAATTGTGTGTAATTTTATTGTTTCCCTATATTAATTTGTCTACTGTCATAACTCACTTTTAGTGTCATTGTATCTGAATGTATTCTTTGTTTCTTGTTTACTGGTTTCTGTTGGTTTTAAAATCTGATTTCTTACAACATATAACATAACATCTAATGGTTTTAACAATTCCCATAGCTATAATTCTTATCATTTTAACATAATTATTTGGAACATAAACCTTAGTCATTAAAACATAATTCTTATTCATTTAACACATACTTATTTGAAATATATTATCCACTTATACTCTTCAGTGAGTAATAATGATTTTATAGTATCATCAAAGGAAAACAAACATATAAACATTGATTAATCCTTTAGATTGTAATAGGAAATCCTTACCACTAAACTTATTTGACCTTGTGTCATTAATCATGTAACCTTATCCTATTTCACTATCTCTTAATAAATCGTATAATGATTATTAATTGTTTTTATAATTTAATCTTATAGAAACTCTCTATATGGTGATTTAACACACTAACAGTCTATGTTTCTTAACTTTCCTAAAACTATGAATTCTCCCTTAGGCCTACAATATTAATTAACACACATTTAAAAACCATAGTAATTAGTGATTACAAATACTAACTTAAGTTTAATAATATTAGTTTGTGTAGTTACATTTTGGGTGTCCACTCATATTGGCATTTCCACTATCACAGTCCTTCCTGTGTTTGGCCAATATTAGATCTCACTCACACATAACTTATCACTTATAATTTAGTTTATTCACTTATAAACTTTGGACACTGCTTTATCAGTGTTTTTATCACTTTTTAATGGGGTTTTATTTTCACTTTGGGGTATTAACACTAACACCTTACACTCAATCTTCTTTTAGTGTTACTGGTGGGTTACTATTATTGTATTGCTTACTAAAAAAATTCTCTTTCTTACATCTATTTAGAAAATGTTCACCATCATTACAATTTACTACTCTCATTCTATTGTGTTTTATTGTACCAGTGATATGTTAGTATTGTGCTAATGTGATTTGTCCTAGTTTACTCTATCTGTTTGGGTTATTGTGCCCTTCTATATCTTAAGTACTTAATAATTAGTAATTCTAACTTGTCTGTCCTTACAATTATTAATATTATATACAATTTTCATTAGTGAGTCTATTTCTTTGGTTTAATACAAGTTTTGTATTCCTTCTTGGTTCACTTTATTTTGTCATACTTTATACGTCACTTCCTTAGTGTTGTGGCTGATTGTATCATTACACTTCCATGTTAATTGTTTGTTGGTCACTATTCTTCTTATTTACACACTTATGTTGGTGCGGTGGCTAGTTCTAGTCCATTTTCAGTTGTCATTATTTATGTTATTCTTGGTCCTTTGGGGCTAGTTCTACTCTCTCATTTACCATCTATTGGGCTATTCAGGTTAAATCGCCTTATTTCTGTATTTACCATTTTGGTTTGTTTGTTTGTTACTACTTTATTAATATAAGTTACTGTTCTGACTACCTTGATATGTCTGATCGTTTTGTTATTCTGATTCACCAATTCTTCAATTCTAATTCATCCCTTTTTATTCTAGTGTTAATGATTAAATAATTTATCTTGTCATGTTTTCTTCATTATGGTTAGGTGAAGATATGTACCATTGCATATTGCCCTGCCACTAAAATTGATTATTTCAACAAATATCGTTCAGTTTTTTGATTGGAATTATCAATCATTATTTCATTTTATTTTCTTAATCACTGGTTATTTTTGAGCAATAGACTCTTATTATTTTTGAGTGTCAGTATTCTTCTTGATTTTTGTATCGGAATTTAGTTTAATGTGATATTTAATTCCCTTTGATATTTAATTCCCTAACATTTTTTTCCTAACATTATATTGAATCGGATCGGAGGGGTACTTTTGACTCCATTGCTCCGCCGTAAAATACACATTTGATTGCTGGACTTATCTACAGTCAATCATTATAAAATTATACAAGTAGTCTTAGTGCGACTATTAAATAAATATCATTTGTAGGATTCTTCACATTATTATTCTTTAGTTTATACAATACATTATTTCAAATTATATTCTTTTTCTTTTATTCACACTCTCTAGCTCTTCGTGATTCGATATTATTAGTGGGTATGGTATACATGATCTTTTTATTATTATTTGTTTTGTTTATTTTTCTTACTGTTTAACACTAGTTATTTATTAAATTAATTGGTTTCGGGATTTTTTTTTTTTTAGAGGTTTGGTTAAATGTCCCCTTTCTTCTTTGTGTCTACGATCTCATATGTATTATTTTGGTTCTCTTTGCTTACTATGTAGGGTCCTGTGTACAGTAACAATAGCTTCTTGGCTATCCCTTCCATGGTGCTTGGTAATCCTCTGTTTTTGAGTAATATTTGCTCTCCTATCCCTCTATTTGAGCAAAATAAGTTTGTATTTGCTCAGGTCAATTATGGCTAAGTACTGGCGCAGCATATCGCAACCAATTAGCATCCGGAATGGCTATCCACTGGCTACTAAAAACGTCATTGTCACGGTTTGTCCATTGCTTGTCAGTTCGAGTTGCACTTGTTTTCGGACGGTTCTGTTTTGTCGTCCGGTCGCTCCTACAAGGACAGTGTTGCTGATGGGTAGCTTAAGTATGACTGTTTTACTTGCTTCTTGAATTTTCTGAAGCTCAGTACTGTCGATTAATGAGATATTGGATCCAGTGTCTATCATAATTTGTGCTGGTACTCCGTTGACTTGCGTTGAAATATAAGCAATCTCGTTATGTTTACTATCAGATTGGTTGCTACCTTCTTCGAGGAGTTCCTCTATAATATTCTTCAGATAATTATTGCGCACGATTTTAATTGTGCGTTCGCCGTTGGTTTGAGTAACGATGCGATTTAACCCAATAGAATGGTTCAGTGAGGGTACAAGTAGTTTTTTCACTGCCGCTCCTAGTTTAACGTCATCTCGGACTGATCGTTCAGATCACTCTGTTGTGCAGAATTATTTCCGTTCTCGTGATATGGGTCTCTTCTTTTTCGTACAGCGATTTTTTTGATATCATATGTCCATTAGTATCCATGACTGCTTCCATCATGGTATTATGTTGTTCATGAATCGACGAAGTTAATCTTACTACCATCATTGATGTTCTCACTGATTTTAGTTTATTCAGCATTTTTGTTCCTGGTACACTCAAGTGTTTTAAAGGCCTTCTTAATTTGTGATTCACCGTTTTGTTGTGGGTCACCTCAAATTTGGGTATTTTCCATTTAAAGGTAGGTTCGCTGAAGTTTCTGCTCACTGGTTTATTGTGAGTCCCTTCTATAATCTCTATTAAAGTCCTCCTATAATCCCTATGATTCATCATTTCAGTCTGGTCAGCAATTGGTGGATTAAACACATTAATTAGCCCGTTCTTCATCATCTCCAATTCTTCTTTTGTATTTATTATTCTCTTTTGGTGTAATTTTCCTATTTGCTTGCTTTTCTGAATTACCTGGTTCTTTATCCCTTTGGTGTTGACTTCTATCTGCTTACTATCCCTTTTGTTTCTGTTATTGTTATTCTCAGGTAGCGTTGTATTGGTGTCCTCTTTATTTTCTGTTTCCTTGTCGCTCCATTTTCTGTTTATTTCGGTTATTGTTCTTCCATGGCCTTACTGCACTCGTCTATTTTTCCTTTAATTTCCTCTCTGAAGTCGTCAGTTTTCTTACTCAATGAATCTATATTTTTATTGGCTTCTTCTGTTTTTTTATTCACGATTTCATCCATTTTCTTCCGGTAACCTTCTATCAGAATTTTCATCATTTCCATGAAATTTACATCTCCTGGCTGTGTGGGTTTCTCTGGTTGACTTTCTGGCTGCACAGGTTTGACTGGTTCCATTGGAGGTAACATTTGTTCGGCGTCTTCTACCGAAGTCACTTCCTTCTCTTCCGCTCGAACTTCCTTTTCGGCCTCCTTCGTCTGCCTTAATGATAATGCTCTCTTCATCTTGTTGACCTTCTGTCGTACCTGCCGCTAGATATTCTATCGTAATTCTAGCCTCAATAGTTGGTGCGCCACTTTGTAAAAAGCCAAAGTCAATGGTGTGTGTGTATTAAAACATTTAATGTTTGTGTAATTGGATGTTTTATCGAACGTAAATTGTGTCGTTCGGAAGCGTCTGGTAGCCTGCGTGCCTTATCTGCCCCTTCTCGCACTTTTAGTAATTCCGGATAGGCGCCAAATTGTTTTTCTTGAAAACAATTAAAAGTTTTTTATTTTTATAGTATGGTGATTTATTATCGAAAATTCGAATAGTTCACCGTCTGGCTTGTAACTGATTCTCGTGTGAGTAGGGGAACACGTGTTGCCAACTTGAATTAATGTTGGTTATGTCGACCCACTGCTAGTAAACAAAACATACATAATATTTTCTACAAATAAATACAGGACAGTTTGTTATCAGCACGCACTTTTTTCTTAGGCTTTTGCTTGTTAATTATCGTTAACGCTTCATAAAAATAATAACTGTTATAATAAAATTTTAGCCTCGGCAATATAATCTCTCGCTCCGCGGATCGCTAGGTTGGCAGTGCAAAGTTTACAATTGACGCTGGTTATTATTTTACAAAATAAATCTGCCAATTGAGTTCTTTTAAGTACGAAACAGAGGTTTATATAACAAGATAACAAAATTAGAACGTATCATTTAAAGTTTGTGATCATTAAAATTACACAAGGTTTGCTATAAATTAAATATTGTGGTGTTGAAGTGTGACAGTGTCGTTGTGTAACATAGATTATCATGTATTCATTCAATGTTTACAAAGTTATTTCTTTATTTTATCAATGCTTGACAATATATTCAGTGATAGTGAGAGTTTTATTATATAGTTAGAATTTTTGAAAGAGAATTTATATTATAATAATCAAATAAATTCAGCAATTATCAACGTTAGTAGATATGATGGGTATTGTCAGTCGTCCATGTAAAGTAATGGGTCGTTGTTGATTCTTCCTACTTCAGTCTTGGGCTCAAATTGGTTGTCATCTTCTTCAAGTCGAATTACAGGTATTTTCCGGTCATCTGGATTTATTCCGAGCTGGTCCTTGGTGTAGATTAGTTGTAATGGCCTCTCATCTGTTGTTCTAGTACTCCTTCTCAAAATTGTGGGCACTTATACTGTTTTTCTGTTGAAAATTTGAGCCCTTCACGGCGTAGCGTCTCTCCAGTTTAGCGTCACTACATAAAGTATTGTTCCTAACTGAAATTAGTCAATATTCGGTTGATGTCATGGTTACTCAAAGTTTTTGATTGGCTGAAATTGGCTAAAGAGTATTGTTAGGGTATTTGAATTTTTATTTAAACTGGTTACAGATCTTCTAAATGTAATTAATCTTCAGTACTCCCATTTTAGTAGTAAATATTATCACCACTGTTCATAATTTGGCTCAAGGATTAATTTGACATCCAATATTATAGTGTTCACTTAGGTATCAACATTTTGACAGTTTTGTGAATTTTATTTAATTATACTGTTTTCTTAATTTACATTATTATCATAATATTTCTGCCTTAACATGATTGTCTATTTGTATTTCATAGTTTATGTTGTTTAGTCTTCCTAATGTCAGTGTTTAATTCTATAAATTGAAGTTTTTTGTAGTTGACAGTTGGGATTTTGCCTAGGCTTAAACAGCAATTGTCTATTTTTCTTTAATTGCTAATTTTACATTTTATTCTCCTTGCAATGGGTCCTGATTGTTTTAATACAAGATTCTGTTCATTTGTTCAATGTTTAAGTCGGTTCTTGTAATTGTGTCTAATTTTATTGTTTCCCTATATTAATTTGTCTACTGTCATAACTCACTTTTAGTGTCATTGTATCTGAATGTATTCTTTGTTTCTTGTTTACTGGTTTCTGTTGGTTTTAAAATCTGATTTCTTACAACATATAACACAACATCTAATGGTTTTAACAATTCCCATAGCTATAATTCTTATCATTTTAACATAATTATTTGGAACATAAACCTTAGTCATTAAAACATAATTCTTATTCATTTAACACATACTTATTTGAAATATATTATCCACTTATACTCTTCAGTGAGTAATAATGATTTTATAGTATCATCAAAGGAAAACAAACATATAAACATTGATTAATCCTTTAGATTGTAATAGAAAATCCTTACCACTAAACTTATTTGACCTTGTGTCATTAATCATGTAACCTTATCCTATTTCACTATCTCTTACTAAATCATATAATGATTATTAATTGTTTTTATAATTTAATCTTATAGAAACTCTCTATATGGTGATTTAAAACACTAACAGTCTATGTTTCTTAACTTTCCTAAAACTATGAATTGTCCCTTAGGCCTACAATATTAATTAACACACATTTAAAAACCATAGTAATTAGTGATTACAAATACTAACTTAAGTTTAATAATATTAGTTTGTGTAGTTACATTTTGGGTGTCCACTCATATTGGCATTTCCACTATCACAGTCCTTCCTGTGTTTGGCCAATATTAGATCTCACTCACACATAACTTATCACTTATAATTTAGTTTATTCACTTATAAACTTTGGACACTGCTTTATGAGTGTTTTTATCACTTTTTAATGGGGTTTTATTCTCATTTTGGGGTATTAACACTAACACCTTACACTCAATCTTCTTTTAGTGTTACTGGTGGGTTACTATTATTGTATTGCTTACTAAAAAAATTCTCTTTCTTACATCTATTTAGAAAATGTTCACCATCATTACAATTTACTACTCTCATTCTATTGTGTTTTATTGTACCAGTGATATGTTAGTATTGTGCTAATGTGATTTGTCCTAGTTTACTCTATCTGTTTGGGTTATTGTGCCCTTCTATATCTTAAGTACTTAATATTTAGTAATTCTAACTTGTCTGTCCTTACAATTATTAATATTATATACAATTTTCATTAGTGAGTCTATTTCTTTGGTTTAATACAAGTTTTGTATTCCTTCTTGGTTCACTTTATTTTGTCATACTTTATACGTCACTTCCTTAGTGTTGTGGCTGATTGTATCATTACACTTCCATGTTAATTGTTTGTTGGTCACTATTCTTCTTATTTACACACTTATGTTGGTGCGGTGGCTAGTTCTAGTCCATTTTCAGTTGTCATTATTTATGTTATTCTTGGTCCTTTGGGGCTAGTTCTACTCTCTCATTTACCATCTATTGGGCTATTCAGGTTAAATCGCCTTATTTCTGTATTTACCATTTTGGTTTGTTTGTTTGTTACTACTTTATTAATATAAGTTACTGTTCTGACTACCTTGATATGTCTGATAGTTTTGTTATTCTGATTCACCAATTCTTCAATTCTAATTCATCCCTTTTTATTCTAGTGTTAATGATTAAATAATTTAACTTGTCATGTTTTCTTCATTATGGTTAGGTGAAGATATGTATAATTACAATATAAATTGCAACAGAATAAATAGATGGCATTAATAGTATTAATAATATTAATAACTAAGTATTATAGTAACATAATATTAATAACAAAATAATATCAGAGTCTTTTATCTGGAGTTAGGTATTTATGTTAAACAAATTTAATATGGTCTCTGATTGAACATAAATTATTTATTTTAATTTAAATAGTATCTGTAAATGATTTGAATGTTTCTCTTTCTTAATAGTCTATTTTACTTGATCGTTGAATTCCCTTGACGAAACCGCTGACTCGCTTCACTGTTACTTCTCGCCACCTGCTGAATCTGCTGCACTGATGACACACACGCACGCAAGCCGATTCACCAATAGAGTTTATCTCTTTTCTCAGGGCTCGATAATGGGTGTAATTTCAATTAATGCAGTTTCGGTGTATTGTACGTACACCTTCCTATATATTGATGTCTCCTCGCGTTTACGCAGATGTATTTCTGTAAACACACCTGACTCTATGAGGAAAATCTTGACTAGCGCAAGATAGCACTATTTAATTTATAATTTAATTTATTTGAGTTCTAATACCCAATAGATTTTAGCAAACGGGCAACTCGTTGCTAAGATCCCGTACTCGTAACCCTTATGTAGAACGTATACTGTTACGACAAACTCGCACAGAGACAACGTCTGTTAAGGCCGAGGTGGTAGGTAGAACTGCCCGAAGCTTCCTTCGCGATGAACCAATCTGAATGAAAATTGAAGCCTCTGATTGGTTGAATCCTCTAGCACGTGATTGATGGGTTAGATAGATAGACAATATCCTGATCAATTTTGCTGAAGACTGCAAAAGCATGTATAGATTTTATTTAAAATTATATGACTTTCAGATGATAAGGATTCTTTAGAAAAGTTAATTCTGTTAAAAACTACATATTAAGATAATATGTTTTGAGTCTTTGACATAAGAAAAATGTAACGCTAATTTAGAAGTATGAGCTGTCCAAGTCTCAATTCAATAAGTTAATTTACACCAGAATTATTCATGTAAATACGAATAACACGCGCACACGCGTACTCGCGCACTAATTCGCGCTTGACATAATAGAAAATAAATTTATGGGTATTTTGACATAAACAGTCAATTACCCATTTCTTATTTCAAAATTTATAGCTATTTTACAAGATTTTAACAAAATCAATTTTCAACATGTCTATAACGACATAAATTGGTATAAAAGCATGTAGGCATCGCTACAAATACCCTTTCTGCGATATTCCATTGCAATAAATAAATATATATATGTATAGCAATAGGTGGTATTTGCATATAAAGTAGTAATTTAACTCTAAGCGTATGATAGCATGTTGCAATGAAAATTTGTCGAAGTAAAAACTGCATGTTCAGACATTGTATCATAAACAATAAGATACATGTTAAATTTGTTAGTTTAAGTTAATTTTTGACAGTAAAAAAGAAAATAATTAGTGTTGTGAAGTAGTGTGTACATATGCATAGGCATATGGCAAGTACGCGTGTGCGGGTATGTATAACTGTGTTACAGAATAAATAATAATAAAACACACTAATTAAATAACTTTTTGTGAAAATAATAATTTCGACATGAGACTTACATCAGAATACGCATAAATAAAAGACCTATCAAGTGGTAATATTTGCAGCGATAAAACTAAACTGGTTTTATTTGCAATATTAACTTTGTCCGTTGACAGTCTTTTGCAGGAAGAATGTTATCTTCACTGAAGATGCAGAGAAAGGGAATTTTCCCGCCAATGAACGTTTAAAATTTGGCTAAAATCTCATTTTATTCTTCGTAGGGTATAATTCAGTCTTGCTCTGAACTCACTAAAGCGTGGTCGTCGCTATTCGTTTAGACGATTGTTCTACGATAGCGCACGAGCACAAGCCAGAAAGTTCGTGAGTAGATTTAATATCAAGTCCTAATTCGGTATAGTATACGATTGTCAACATAGGTATATATGAAAACACTCCAAGTTTACTGGAATATTGTGTACTTTTAGTACACTGAATAAATCATTATTACAAATTAATTCACTGAAAATTGTAGAAGTACGCAACCCGAGAATGACAATGACCATGAACGAGGCGAAAGCAACAATATCCTGAATTTTGCCCAAATCAATAATGCTTTTACAGCAATACAGAAATCTAAAGAAACGGTTACATGATTATGAGTAGAAAATAATTACGTCAAGTAATTTAGAATATAGTTACTAGTTTTCGGTGCTGCAGTTGCTGCGGGAAGGACTAAATTATGAGTAGGAAGGAACATGAGTGGAATTATAATACACTGCATTAGGTTTGCAGATAACGTTGTAACATTAAGTGATCGCAAAAGTGCAACAGGTTGAGAATCAAATCCGTGTCTTTAAAGTAATCAGACTTCTAAATGTAGATGATAACACATTAAGGAAAAAGGTAGTTTGCGAAATTTACACCAAGAACTAAAGCAAGGATGCACGTTTTCTATCCAAGCAGAATGACTGCATATGACAATAAGTGTATGTCAAATTAAAAAGAAGAGTAACACTTACTAAACAGGTTTTCAGAATTAAAGGGATCGTTTCTCAAAAAGTAAAATGAATTTAGAGGATGTTAATAGAAATTTAGTTTGTAGGCCTAATAAACTGGGCCTTGGGAAAGAAGGAGAAGACGCAGCTGAAAGCAACATCAATTTGGATATGAAGATAAAAAGGAACATGAAAGTGAAAAATAAAAAGAAATGGTAAAATCATAAAAAGAAGCAAAAGGAAAAAGAATATTATACAAATAATGGAAAAGACTACAAAATTTCTAGGCGATGAGATTGGATTATTACATTTATTAACTGATATTGAAGAGCTCTGAAAGAGAAAAGATGGGTATTAATATAATTGAGAAAAATGAATAGACAAACTATTATACGAAATTATATTTTGACAGTGCAATAGAAAATGATAAGTAATATATAAGTAATTCCAGTGGAAAAGGTCAAGATAAGTTAACTATAGAAGAACTCCAAAAACAATGAATGGAATGAAAAATAAAAAGGCACCAGGACATAACAGAATAAATGCTGAGGTAATAAAATATGGTGGCACATTATTGCATTTACGAATTCTCCTTTTTCTAAATAACATTTGGATGGAAAACAAAATGACGAAAGAATGGAGGTGGGCAAAACTGGTTTTGTTATATACGTAAAAAAGGAGACAGAACAGATGCAAATAATTATAGAGGAATAAGCTTGCTGGACTCAACGTACAAAATATATACAAGAATTCTCAATCAGAGATTAGGTGTAATTACAGATGGATTACTTCTTGAAGAGCAGATGGGTTTTAGAAAGGGTAGGTCGACTGTTGATGCATTGTTTGTATTACGACAGATAATAGAGAAGGAGTATAACCAGGAAACGAACATCCCTTTTGTCAATCTGAAAAAGCATTTGACAATGTAGACCGTCGAAAGTTATTAAATATTATGGATAGGAGAGGATACCCACAACATTTAATAAATTTAGTTAAGATCCTTTACAAAAGTGCATCAGTATTCCTGGATCTGAATGGTAGACTATCAGATGACATTCCAATAAATAAGGGAGTTAGGCAGGGACGCTGTGTTTACTCAACTTGGTTTAATATATACATTGACGACATGTTGAAAGCATGGAAATCCAGAGTGACTTCGGGAATACAGCTTAGTAAATACGTTTGCATGGGTTCCCTGATATATGCGGATGACATAGTCCTTATTCAAGAAAATGTAGATGATTTACAAAGAGCTATGTTTCAATAACAAGAAGTACCAAGAGAGTACTCACTGACAATTTCAGTAAGAAAGACCAAAACCATGGACTTTAATGGTAAATATCCAGTGAGGACTACGATAGTTATAAACAACAGCACTTTAGAACAAGTGAGCCGTTTCAAATATGTCGGCTGTGCAGTAAGTTATTAATCTGAATATAATATAAAAGTGAAAAATAAATTTAGGAGTATTTGTGGTACGACTCATAGAAATCTTAGAAAAAAAAGTAAGACACAACAGAAGAATTAAATTTTATAAGACATTCGCAATACTCACATTGACATATGCGAGTGAGGTGTGGGTCATGACAAAAAAAGAATACGGCAAGATTCAGAGTGCTGAAATACAGATTCTCCGAAATACTTTAAATTATACATTGAAAGATAGAATAAGGAATCAGGATATCAGAGCAGAACACTAAGGAAAGGACATAAATGAAATTATTTCAATTTACAAAAGACAATGGTGGGATCATCTGCAAAGTATGACAGAGGATCGATTGCCGAAAGCGCTACAAGAATGAGATGGGTGCCGGAACAGGTTTACATAACATAATACTTGAAGAGAAAAAGAAGAAGGAAAAGCAGAAGATTCACTGATATTGTACACGAGTCTGTTCGTGAAAGAATGATACAGTTCTACCAAGGGAGGTTATTTGGATGAGGGCCGATGATGATAGGAGCCGGAACGTATTGGCAAAGAGCAGAAATTCCTGGTTGCAAGTTCATGTAATCCCTGGCATTTAGATAATGACGAAGTGTTCTTCGGATGTGTACGTTAGATCGGATGTGTAGAATTGAAGAACGAGAATTTGACTGATAAACTGATACAGACGGTGTTCCATTAAGTTTTATAAGTAAATGCTCTGATTACTAAAGACGAGACTACACCAGTGTGGACATTTTGCGTTACTTGCGTAAAATTATTTGTTGAAAACGGTCCCGTTTATGCAAGGATAATTTATGGAAAAAACACCACTATAATAGAGTACCAATTGTTTGTTCAACACTCCAGACAGAAAACATTGTAACGTTATCGTAAACGCCATATTTGTCACATATGTTACCAAGCATTTTTTCATCCTCTTAAGAATAAAAAACCCTGAAAGGATGATTTTTTGTATCTGTTGGAAGCGTGACACCAAACATCGTTTATTCGAATAAAACGCTATACCAAATAGTGCAATGTAAAGTTTTAAAGATTGAAAAAATTACATAAATGTGTCACGTCCAGTGGAGATTACTTGAAGAGGCAATATAAATATTATTCTAAAATCAATATTTGTATAAACGTTTTAAACAATTTTGTAATATTTACTCCATGTGTACTACCAAATATTTGCTCTATATGAACTACCAAACTAAAGCTAGTGATCTCATCTTTGTGGGTAAAGCATTCGGACATCCGCTGTAGAAGAATTAAGGAGGTGAGAGTACTCAACAATTAACAACAGCCTTGACAAGCTGGAGCAAAAGAAAATATGTCAGTTACTATAAACTAGTAAATATGTATTATTTGTTTTAAATCTTTAGGCTTTACTAGGACAGAGTAACTAATATTGTGTAGTAATAGAGTTAATTAAACTGCCTAGAACTAAGAACCTCCCTCCGTTAACAACATAACATAAACATTAATAAACTCTCTTGGTACTTTGCTGGATAATGCTATACTATAAAGTGGAAAATAGAGGAAAATCTGAAAATATTGTTTACTAACTTTCATAAGAACCGAAGCAAAGCCACGCACAAAAATACGATCCTTGTACAGAATATTAAATAACTTGCGACCCTACAACTACTAAACCTTACGCTGCGGGATTTGTTTCATGATATTTTTACATATTTTCTTGTGCGTTTCTCTCTGCCTGCCATTAGATTTTGTTTACAAAATGTACTGAGTAGAAATGCCTTAGGTGAAACTAGTGTAGTAATTTTATGTATGTCTTTTGTGTAGAACATTTCTCGTCTATGAACTCTGTGTTTTAATTCAAATAAACCAGTTTAAATCAATTTGTTAAATATGAAATATATGAAATATGAAATATATTTTATAATTTTATTATAAGGATTACCCAGTCTGTTGTCAGTTTAGTTTGCAAAGTTAGGCAACATATGCAGTTGTTGTCAAGCAAAATCGAAATTCAATACATTCAGAAAGAGAAAACCTCACTATGCCTTCGTCATGAATTTAGGCTACAGATAATGAAGCAAGAATGTACACAATAAAAGCATTAAATGATAAAATAATAAATAGAAAATAGTAAAAAACGCAACAAAAAACCGTTTTTTGAACAGACATTGCAGCAAAATATATGAACATTGATAACACAGACAATGGGATTACAAGTGAAGTTCATGAATGAAAGGAATGTTACACGCCTGTTTTCACTCAGACTTTCAAGTTGCCTTTAATTTCTAGTTAATTATTTATGCCTTCTATTTTTTGTTTCATTTTTATTAATTAGGTGCATGAGTGTTTAGTAACTTTCATTTCAAAACACCAGCAAAGAATATACCTATTTCGGTACAGTGGAGACAAAATACAGACACCAATGAAATCACTAATTACCAGCAATTTGTAATCAACAAGATAGTCTCGTACAATAATTCAAGTTAAATTTGTCCACATTCAATTATAACGTTAAGCAATAACACAGTAATCACTTTCCACTCGATCCGCACTAAAGAAATCACTCGCTGTAACTACTGACAAAGCCAGTCACTGTACCTTATATAGATAGCGCAGGTGTTCCAAAAAACTTTCTATCCTTACTACGGCGTGGCAGCATAATTGCAAAATTGCGTATATACAAGCGATCTCCATAATTTTTAAGTTACTCGAGTGCGGACTTGTCTGAGATGCTATATACAATTTACAAAAATGGCTGTTCCGGCACCCATCTCATGCTCAGACGACCCAAGTCTCATCTACGCTTTATAGTTCAGTGCCGCTTTCGGCAATCGATCCTCTGTCATACTTTGCGGATGATCCCACTATTTGTTTTGTAAATTGAATACAAACGGGTGGAAAGACGCTCTCGACTCTTCAAGAGACTTCCGTCGTTACAATATATTAAACTTACGTTAGACCAAACACGAAGGCTCTACATCATCATCAATTCCTTTTCCAGAAGTCGCTTCAGTCTAGGTACCAGCTAAAGTTTTGTCGAAAAATGTTCCTGTGTCATAGTTTTATTTAAATCACTTATATTAAAAATTTTGTTTTGTTGTTTTTACTTAAATTTACTGAACCATCGCCATCGTTGATTGTTTAACCAAATCATTTGTTTTATATGGTGCTTTAGAAATCCGCTTCTTTAACTACCCGTTCATTATAATAGGCCTACATTCCTCGCTCTTAAGAATTATGTAGAAAGTTATGTTTACAAGATCAAATGAGGTAACTTTGTTACAGTATTATGCTTATATTTTCAGTATAGATCTGAAATAGATCTATTAAAATCTATGTATTTTTTACTTTTCCTAGAAAGTCAAGTGAAAAATTATTTTTAAAGATAAATTTTACCATTTACATTGTAAAAGTACAAAACTATAAATACAGTGACTTAGTTTTTACAATATTTATGAGAATTTAAACAAGAAAACATTTTAAGCGGCAGAAAATACAACAAACAGAGACGTAATAAAAACCCAAACGGATATATGGATCAATCGTCCTTCAGTACTGAGCATGAGAATAGTTCAAGACAGTTCTCATCTGCCTTTGGTAAGTTGTACACCACGCTCCATTTAGCCACAGACACATAGAGTTTGATTGTAACCCACCATTTCCTTTAGAAATTATTTGATATCGATACTACAAAACAAATTTTACTGTCATACAGAATCAAAGCAGCGTACACTTTAAAATCAAATAGCTTTCTAGTTTTATACGCGTTTTACTTTTATGATTATATGCATGAAATATATTGACTATTTTACAGAGGTTAAAGTATAAGATAAAGGTTTCTGTTGTGTGTGTGTGTGTGTGTGTGTGTGTGTGTGTGTGTGTGTGTGTGTGTGTGTGTGTGTGTGTGTGTGTGTGTGTGTGTGTGTGTAAATACAAAGCTTTGAATGTAAATTAGTCATTGTTAAGTATTGACATTTGTTGTTATGGAGCGGTATTCAACTCATGATCGTATTTTAGTTGTTAAAATCTATTTTTGAATTGGAGAAAATGTAACTAAAACGATTCGCGCACTGCGAAATGATTTAGGTAACCATAACCGTCCATCTCGTACCGCGGTTAAAAAATTAATCAAAAAATTCATTGGAACCGGTTAGTGTTGGATGTGCAAATACCAGTACGTCCTCGTAGTGGCCGGTCACTCACAAATATCGCCACAGTGAGCGCCAGTGTCCATGACAATCCGTCGACCTCCATTCGTCATCGTTCCCAGCAGTTGGACTCTCCTACAGCACCACACAGCGCATTTTAACTAAAGATCTGCATTTGCATGCCTACAAGAACCAATTGACCTAGGAATTAAAGTCAACAGATCATAGACAGCATCGTGACTTCGTTGACTGGGTGTTAGAGAACCATAAAGTTTCACTTAACACTTAACTACTTAACTAATAAATCACCACTTAATCACTTAACACTTAACTACATCAACCATAAAGTTGATGCGAAGAAAATCATATTCAGCGATGAAGCTTACTTTCAACTGAATGGGTATGTTAAACTAGCAAAATTTCCGCATTTGGGAACTTGAAAATCCACGAGCCATTTTCGAACAACCAATGCATCCACAAAAAGACACTGTTTGGTGCGGATTTGGGGTCGGCGGAGTGATTGACTCGTACTTTTTGAAAATGCCCGTGGTGATGCAGTAACAGTCAATGGTGAACGTTATCGGGAGAGGATAACAAATTATATTTGGCACCAATTTAATGATATTGATGTTGAAGACATGTGGTTCCAAAAAGACGGTGCCACTTTCCACACAACGCGAGAAACAATACAGTTGTTGCACACAAAGTTCCCCGGCTGCGTCATCTCTCGTTTCGGCGATCAACATTGGCCACCAAGATCGTGTGATAACACGCCGTTGGGTTATTTTCTTGGGGTTATTTGAAGCAGAAGGTGTATGCTAATGACCCCAAAACGATTCCAGAACTAAAGGACGAGATCCGCCATGTTATTTATGAACTGGCGCAGGAGTTATGCCGGAAAGTGATGGAAAATTTCATCAAAAGGAAGGAAGTCTGCAGGGCCGCTCATGGCAGTCATTTGGCCGATATCATTTATCATGTTTAATGTCAATGTCTAAACAACATATCGAAATAAATACATTAAGCGTTTATCAAAAACCAATGCGTTTTATTTCAAATTAAAATTGTAACCTCTAATTGAATCACCCTTTATATTCGGATTTGTGTCGTAGTTTTGTGGCATGGTAGAAGCCTTCTATTGACTGTAGTCAGCTGAAATTATAAATTAAATGACTAAATCATATTGCAGAAAGTAATATTGATTTTATTACAGCTCAAAACAGCATTTGAAATGTTTCTGTAAATGTTGTAGAAATCTAATTTTCTTGTGTATCAACTAATAATTTCATAAAATGCAAAAAATTATCAGTTATACTAATAAGAAAAGAAAATTTATAGAATTAAACAAAAACTCATAGAAATGGAAAGTCATATTTTAATTCGTATTGATGCTCCAAAGAAAATTAAACATGAAACATTAGATTTAATGGAACATTCCAAAGGAAAGTAACCTTTGTCAGTTGTTTATAAGTAGCGCAGGAGCGTAAACAATGTGTGTGCCGAGAAATTGATTATGAAATATTAAACACAGTCGCTAGTGGAGTCAAAACAAATTATGTACCAAGACAGATTAGAGAAACACTTTTACCACAGCGTGATTAAATAATATCTGCACAATCCAGCGTGACATTGGATGTTGTATATAATAGTAGGTTTGAAAAATTCCTACCACTTTTACTAAAGCTGACTTAAAAAATGGTAATAGTCGGTAGTCACAATCTGAGCTCTGGCAGCTACAAAACTTGTAAAACTTGCTTTTTTGTGTAAAGTACAGGTTAAATCTAGGTGTTGAGGCAAAAAATTTGCACTTTTTATTTGCAAGTTACTAAAAAATGCATAATTACTTATATCAACACATCATTGAAACACAATAATGCTTTCAGCTGATTGCTTTTCCAGTGAAAAAACCAAGTATCAGTGGAAAACAAGTTCTGCTACAAAAAAGGAAACATGTATAGTAAAAGGCAAGGGCCACCTCGCCTTACTTCTTGTTGGTTCTTTTTTCGTGGATTCCCCAAGAAGCGAGGGCCTTTAAACCTTATTATTTTAAAGGCATATTGGTTTTCATGTGCCTAACAACGTCAATTATACCTTACGTCAAAAAACTACCTTATTTACCGTGTAAGCATCTATATTAGACGTAGATTCCATGTAGAAAATGAAAACTGCGTTTTTACATTATTTGGATCCCATAATTAGTTTTTACAAATATTTAACAAAAAAAATTTTCTTGTGAATTTTTTGCGTCGGCACCTAGTTTTGGCCTGTGGTTAAGGTAGGAACACAAGAATCGCCGTTTCTGCACGATTTTTGGTTGTCAGAGCTGAGGTTCTGACTGCCGACTGTTACCTTAAAAACTGCTATTGCAGTGATAAAAAATAAGAGCATTTAGAATAAAAGAACTTTAAAGTGTTTGATAATAGATACAAGCCTCCTGTTCTAGAACATCTGTTTTCAATTCAAAAGGACAAAATATGAGTCACTTTTCTCAGATCCCAGTCCGCGTAGGCTCTTCAACTGTATTTGCCAAACGTCTATATAGGTGATAGGCGTCAAGCTTGACACACCAAATTAACCTGGCAAAACCACATCTAAGCAACTTTTGCTCAAGCGCACAAAAAATTCCTAGATCTCAGAATCGTTGCCTGGACATGACCACTGCTCCAGCCTAGCATTAAACAGGATCTACATGACGTGTAGGATGTAAGCGCACTCGATTCTTCTAACTGCCGTCTCCGGCCGAATGGAGCCATACTAAATCTCATGACGGCGAGCTCTTCTTCTAATATACCGCCTTCCTACCCAAACAAAATTCAGGAATACAACCCTCTATTTCAGAAACCTACTTTTTCCTTCAAAATCTAATCCGCCTGTAGGTCCGGAATGAAAGACTCCGTCGTTCCACTTGTTGATAGGGTGATATTCGGCATTCTTTTAAGAAAACCGGAGAAGACTAGTTTTGAATCTGACTAACTTTTAGTACACCAGAATCCATTAATAGACCAATAAGAAACTCGTTAAAACCCATCTTTCTCATAAATCGCATGTGCCCTCCCCCCTTACAACAGGTAGGCAACACAAAAATCCAACATTGTAAACCATATACTTCTGGTCAACACTATTCCAATCTACTCCAAACCAATAAACTAATCCTTCCTTGCACCCTTTACGCAACGTTTGACGTTTTTTCCATCTTGTGCGTCCCAAGCTGCTCGACTATACCGCTTCTACAATATCGTTGTCACACAATTCTTCATAATCACCCCTCAACGTTTAGGCAGTCTAACTGCACAACACAGATATATAAACACATTTCTTGGTGCCTGGACTGGCGTTCGTTGTCTCCGCAAACTTTCTTCCTCACAGGCTGAAGGAAGCTTTTCCCCAAAATAACCAGAGACTAGTCTAACTGGACAAGTCTCAAATAGCAGGAAAAAACCACATCTGCTTTGCTGACTGACACGAAGTATGTTAAAACATCATTAACATTGAAGGGAAGAAAAAAAGAGGATTCTGTTCTTAGTAAGAACTTAGACTCCGATTAAGTTAAGTTCTCATAGGAGCGTATAGGTCTATGGCTACCGTTCTAGATTTTACACTATGTTAGCTAATATTACCCTTGAACGCTATCCATTTTCATCTTTTTATCATCCAATGAATAAGTAAAAGGCAGATGGGGGGCAAACCAAAAAGTAAGGGAAAGAGTTTATAAACAGAAGAATTATATGATAATTCAAATTTGAAGTAAGAAGATGCACATAAGTTTCGGAGTCCCACAACAAAGTGTAAGAATGGCAAAGTGAATTGTTTAAATAAAATAATAAAGTCAGTAATTCTCGTGTGGAAGAAACGATATGATAACTGTAAAGTAGTGCCATATGGTTAAATTATATTAAATAATGCAAACGTCTAATTTATATTAAGAAATTTTAAAATTTTGAATATTATTACATTATAAATTTTCGAACTATTACATTTTTTAAATTATTAACTCACTTTTTATCTCATTCTATTCTCCTACATTATGTTCTTCTCATATCTTGAATTTAACTACGAGGAGTATAGGTTACCCAAATTTATCATTAATCTGAGACTATCATTAAAAGGCTAACTAACTATAGAAATCCTCTTGCAAGGTAAGAATTAATGAATTTTCAATCCACAAAGGCGCCACCAGTGTACAATGCATTGAAGTGCAGTGTAAAGTATTAGTATACGAGCTATATCAAATACCTAATTTAACTTAATTTGTTAAAAAGTCTTGAGATAATTAAAGGCACTATTTCAAAGTAAATAAGAGTCACTTACTATGTTGTACAGTAGCACAATCACGTGTAACTAAAAAAAACAAAGTAGAAACAGGTTTCGTACAGACACGAAAAAGAGTTAATTTTTAAAAATTAAATATTTACAGTAAATTTGATATACGAAGTATGATTTTCATACTAAACCTGAAGGAATCAGTAAGTAAAATTTAAGGAAACGTCATCTGTGGTCTAAATTCATTTAAGATGAAATAAAGAATAGTCTGTATAAATTGTGTGTTAGAAAGCGAAAGAGGTAGAAGTTGTAAACAGGTTTATGGGCCGTTATACGCACAGCAGTGGGGACGAGCGCAGTTGAAAGATACATTAGAGCGCTACATAATCGCCAGTTCCCCTCTCAGGGGTCGCTTCAAACTGTTTACCAGCTGACGCTTACCCAACAACGATCCGCTGCCATATTTTTATTTTTTTTTCACTTTATTTTAAATCGTTTTTCTGGAAACCTTTTCGGTTACCACTGTGGTTCTATTTACTAAGAAGAAAAATATGCATACCATACACATATTTTCTAAAAACGTACAATCTCAAATTTTATGACAGCTTCAGTAAATTGTAAGAAATACCGAACGAGAATGACATCAGTGGATGGTCACTTACTGATGGTGAATATCTGCTATTAACGTTTTAATTTAATGAAAACAGATACAATTGCGTAATAACTACACATTTTTGAAGCAACACTAAGCATAACATTTGTTAGCGTAGTAGATCATTGTCACAACGACGCGAAACACAAATGGAAAACAAAGAAACAGTATATTATAGTAATAAAACAAATTTGTAAAATTCTTTTTTCGCCTTTTGTAATTTACATAAATAAATTTTTACAAAAGCCTATGATAAAATTGAAAATGTATTTCTATTCCAAAAAATATGTGTAAGTTTCCTAAAAAGATTGGGTATTTGAAGGCGGTTGATGATCGTGATAGCCAGATAAATTGTCGCGTGGTCTAGAGAAGTGCCTTAAGCGGTGAAAAAATTAAAGAAGGTATTGCGGAGGGTGTGTGTTATAAAGAGTTTATACGTTATTGGCTGCGAGTCGGTGAATTTATTGTTACTACTTCCTTTTTCAGGGTATACTGGGTATACTGTGAACTGTGATTAGTATTTATTTGCTTACAGTACTTGTGAAGAACAGTATTGTGTTTGTGTGTTCTTCTGGGGTATGTGTGTTCCATAAAGTGCACCTTCCATATTGAATCGTAAAGATTATCATAATTATAAGGTCGTGCAGTGACAAGCATTGTTAAAGATGATACATTATCCTCACCTCTAAACTGACGAACTTGAACATTTTCTTTTTTGCCATGTCATCGACGACACTTACGTTGCTAATCGAACATACGATTATGTTCGATATTATGTTCGTAGATTCTCACTACAAGATTTCAACATTTGTTAATAATTTTTATTAAAATATTAACGGCAGTGAATCGGCTTCCTGCAAGGCAATCTTTATTTATCAGCTGCCTTTTCCAATATCTACACTAACATGTTCTACCTAATCATCTGGTCTCGTCCTCTTATCCTGCTTAATAGCCGCCAGCCATTCCATTACTTCTTCGGCTGTTGACGGTAGTCTCCCTTTTTTTATCATGCCCGTGCACTATAGGCCACCATGCCCCAGCTTGTTCTGTAAATTTCCTCTGGACTTATATTATCCTTATTTCATTGACAGCTCCTCCCTTAGAAATTCCTTTTGAGAGCTTTTATAGTTTATCTCTCCCTTTTACGTTGTTTATAAACTTTCTGAGTTGTTCCAACTTTGTCGTGTTTACTTGCTGAACTGCTACTTGTCATGTTCCGGACGAGCCCTTTCAGTGTTTCCACCATTTTCAAGTCCTAAACTACGACCTTGAAAATGGTAGAAACACTGAAAAGGCTGGTCCGGAACAAGTAGTAGGCAAGTAGCAGTTCTGCAAATAAACACGATAAAGTTGGAATTACAGAGACTGATAATTCAAATAACAAGATGAATTTCTGAGTTGTAAAATGTATGCTCTGAATATAATTGCCTAAGATTCGGTGCTTAGAGTTTTTGTCTAATTGTTGATTCTAGTATAGTGCTTATTTATTTGTGAGTATTTTTTCTGGTGTATTATGTTTGCTATTTTTCTTTTTATTCTATCTTTCTTTGCTATCATTACTCCCAAATATTTGTAATCATTGCATACTTTAATGTCCCTCCGCTTATTTCCAAGTTAGTCATGTCGTCACTAATTACAATGTAATTACTTTAACTAACCTAAAAGAATTTTAATACATAAATTTTTCATTCTTCACATACATAAAACAACACACACTCACACATTCTTTGGAAAATTACTTCTGTGCATGATATAGGTATTTGAGATCAATCTGTAGTTTTCCGAAAACAGGATTCATTGACTTTTACATCATACTCCCACATCCTACGAAACGACGAAACCAAATTTATTAATTACAAAGTTGCCCAGAATTACCGTATTTAGTTATTAGAGTACTGCTAGCATAGACTTCCTACAAGAGATTTTTAATGCGTGTTGATTTTGTGATGGTTGTAAACAATTGTGATTTCCTTGATATTATATATTGACAAATAAGTGATGTACTGAGCATTGAATATAAAAATTTAAATATACCTAATAAACTGTAAATAATTAATAATATATTAGAAAGAAGCATGTCAGGGATTGCAAGCTTGGCTCAGACAAAAATATGAACAGGTGTTTCGACCTGAATCGACGTGCACACACACACAAATGTAACTGAAAGTGTGTACACCAGTATTTTGCTAGTGTGTGTGAACGCAGGTCTATGCAGGCGAGTTTACCACCCCAAGATGAATAATTGCATAATTACTGTTTTTCCGTAATTATTCATAAACTATAATTAAAGAGTAAAATCCAAAAACACAATAAAATGTAAGAAAATTTACTAAATACTGTGTACGAAAACCATGTGAAAGTGCCACACCGTACGAGTGTAATAGTGAAATAACTGTGTACAAATCGAAAGGGTTAAGTTGCAATGTCCAAAATTACAGTGAACATGTGTTGTAAAAATAGTTATAAGATAAGTATAAGAGTATACTTACAGGACTCTGCAATTCGCAGAAATATAAGAAATAGCGAAATTGACAAAGAGTGGGGGAACTGAATCCAGAGACAGTTTCTGACATGTCGATTTCGTACCACTGCAGGTGCCGACCAAGACATGGGTATACATAGGACACACAAGCTACAGTGGTTCTCTTTCTTAAATCATCCACGGTGCAGCGGGAGCTTCTGCCCGTCCACACAGAATATTTAAATTTTTGTAAATAATTTCATCCTTCCAGTTACATACAGTTATGTAACACGATTGTCAAACCAACTGTTTTTAAATAATAACAAAATTACATAAGAAGATCCACATAAGAAGATCCATTGACGTCAGAAACAGCATGAGGAGAAGTTCCAGAGAGCGAGTCGACGCTGGACAAGAGGCGAGTCGACGCTGGACAAGAGGCGAGTCGACGCTGTACAAGAGGCGAGTCGACGCTGGACAAGAGGCGAGTCGACGCTGGACAAGAGGCGAGTCGACGCTGTACAAGAGGCGAGTCGACGCTGGACAAGAAGAGAGTCGACGCTGGACAAGAGGCGAGTCGACGCTGGACAAGAAGAGAGTCAACGCTGGACAAGAGGAGCGAGTCGACGCTGGACAAGAGGACGCTGGAGTGCGAGACGAGGACGACTACAGATGGATCAAATGACCGAGTATGATTGACGACAATAAGGGGATAAACAACTTATTTATCTCTTAATCGAACAATGAACTCAAAGACAATTAAAGACATTCTTGTTTTATTTAAAAGTAAGAGCCAGTGTTTATTTTAAAGTAGAATTAAAATCATAGATGTTTTAGAAATACGATTAACGTAACAAGAGCTTAAATTAGTTTTGAAATAAAACGAATACAAAGAACTTAAATGAAAACAATTAGTGTTTGATATAAATCAGTACTGAGAAACAAAAGACAAATTCAATAACTATTAATATTTTGAGTACATTACAATATATAAAAAGATATTTAAATATTGATATTTTTAAACACATTAATTGACTGAGTAGTCTGAAAATGAGATTTTTCTTTAATACAATAATTAGTAGAATAGAATATTTAGTCAGTAAGGATGTATATAGCATAAGCCTTACGGCATAATAATAAATAATAACGAATGTTTTAAGTCGAAGTAAGTGCTAAGTGCACAATTTTATTAATATAAAATAAATTTGAAATACCGTTACAAGTTACATAGAGTTCTTATTGCAGATACACCTGAAACCCAATTTAAATGCTATTTTGTTACATAATTTGTCAATCTTGAACGTGAGACCAGTCACGCCTATTTCATGTATATCGTATTGTTGCATATTAATTATCGCTTCCAACGTGGAGCATCACAAATGTAAATTATATTATATTTACGTTATATCGTTGCATAAAATGGCGTCCCAGATTGTGGGGCTCCGCAAACACAAATAAATTTATATTTGCAACGTTGTATCGTTGTATAATATATATATATATATATATATATATATATATATAAAATTGTTTAATATTGTAAAAGAGGTAGTACCTTACTTTGCTGTGCCTGCTAATTCTCTGTCGTATTTGCAGTAAATTATGTGCCCTACAATTTTTTCATATCTAGTGATATGCCCATTTAAGTATGCCTACTATATATATTTTTATATCCATAACATCATTTTGCCTCGCAAATTCTCGAATTATTCTCGTAGTGTTACACCTTTCTAAACATCTTGGTTTTTATGCCGAGCATTAGTGTTTCTAAACACCTCTGTACAATGACGTTCGACTGCATCGGTTAGGTAGAAGTTCAATAATTATCAAAGCATAGTTAAATGACCAAAGTCAGTTGTTTAGGTGTACAATGAATTGGATTCAGATTTGCTTGAATACTAACGGGTAAGATTTTTTAAATTCGCCTGTAATCGGTGGAGAAGGTTATGTAGACATACTCCAAAAATATGTGTATGTTTCCGAAGATCGATCAAGAAGCCACTAGTAGTTGCTTTGTGCGTCAATCACACTACTCAAATTACTCGAATATTTACTTCTGACTAATTAGTCTGAATTTGTGAGTATTAATTATTCGTTCGCCATCATGGCGAATTATATGTGTGTGTGTGTGTGTGTGTGTGTAATTCGGTATATTTAATTACAATATGGACGTAATTAGAATCTAAATGTAATAAAGTCTGTACGTTGTCATAAATAACTATTGTGGAAGCGAATCAACTTTTTTTACGCAGTTTGTCTCAAATCCGTAACAACGAATCGTGTATGTTAAACCTTTTCTCGCTGAATTTAGATCAAATTTTACAATAGACATTATAATGTAAAATTAACAGTTTGCGGATAATCATAGAGATAGTGTTTAAATACCTTTCCTATTTATACCTATTTTGTTTAAATAGACTTTTAACTTATGTAATCCTAGATATTATTTAATTGAAAGCAGCAATTTTTTTTTTTTAGAGATTGTGGTAGTATGTAACATGGGGCATATACATTTTTCCAATAATTACACTTTTGTTCACCAGTGGCGTTACCAGTAATCACCAGTTTAATTACACTTGGGGTCGTCACATTTAATTTCACTTTTGTAATCACCAGTGATTACAAAATCTTTTGTAATACCAGTGACGAATTTTTCATGTAAGCATTTCGTATAAGCATATAATTCTGATAAGTGCATACAGTTGAAAGTAGCTAAAACTAAAGTTGCTACCGTTATTAAAATACGAGAATACAACACTGGTATTTGGCCTAAACATTTACTCAAGATTAATTCAGTCTCTTTGCACAGTGCTAAAGAATATAGAATCTACAGGACAATAGTAGTATCGGTCACATTACAAAGGCTATCACAAGGTTGGTGCTAAGAAAAATAGAGAGAAGAATTGAAGACAATACGAGGAAAGACAAACTTCATTTTAGATAATATAAAGGCACAACAGATGCGACTGGATACCTGAAAATGTTAAGAGAAAGAGTTCTACAAGTGAATAAGGAAATATATGTATTGCAAGGTAACAGGTTCGAGCCCATACCAGACTTGCAGAAAAGAATGCACAATTAGTGAAAATTTAATACATTTATTGTTCTTTCTTGTACACTTAGCATTAAAATGTTCTTTAAACGTTTTATATACAATTAACTTGTTGTTGTTAAAATTTTTACTTGAAATGTCCTTTAACAAATGCTGTCTTGCTTCACACAGTTTTATTAATGTATTTAAATGTTCAAAAGTCTTCTTTTATTAAACAAAATTATTTAAAATTTAATGTTCTTTAAGTGCTCTTTAAAGTTTTACAATTTGAGAATGATTTAATTATTTTTGCTTCCCTGTTTGGTCGTCCTCTCAGTCGTCCCGGTCGACGATCTCGATCCGGCCTCCAGCGATCCGTCGTCTCGGTCCACGTTCCAGCAGTCGCCTCCAGGTGGTGCCTTGCTTAAGGTCTCCGTATTCCAGTCGCTACGATCAGCAAACGATGCCCAGGAAAGGTAGTTGAATATCTCAGAGTCCGTGCTAGTTTCCTGTTGACAATCGCCGCTCACTCGACTCTACGGACCCAAGGACGTCTGGAATTAGCGTTGTCTGGAATCGCTTCCTACTGCGACCACCTTCGCTGACGAATTTTCAGAGAGACTGGTTTCAGAGAGTTATCAGAGGGAGTTCAGAGAGAGTTTCGATAAGACTGCCTCCTCCTTTTATAATGCAGCCGAATGTAAAGCGCTGCGTTGCTCAGTGACGTCACCGCCGCTATGCGCGTAGGCGTCGTTTAAATTACTTTAATGTAATTATTATCGGCCACGTGTTTCAACTTCCTCTTCTTGAATGTTCTAGAACACACCTTATAGCATATGAATATATTCCCTAACATTCTATTCGTTATTCACATTACACAACACTTCACTCATATGTAAAATTATATTTTCATGGTTCTACATTGTCTTATTTTCTAATTTTCTTCTATTCATTCTAATTATTTTACTGGTACTATTTATTTTCAAGCATTCGTTTATTCATTAAGACACTTATAATAGCTGATACTCATTATTCTTTATATTCACCTATATTGGGACCATTTGTCACGTTGCATAAGCCTCCAGGTTAAATAAAAAAAATAATGTATTTTCTTCGAAAATTAATTTTTTTTTCTCTTTTTTAAACTTAAAACATTCTTCTAATATAACCTCCTAAACAATAATATAATCCAAAACATAATAAGAAATCTTCAAGAACTAAAACGTAATTAACTCTTCATTTAATGTCTTTCTTAACACTATGCAATGTGGCAACAATGTCTATAGTTTTTTTTCTTAATCTTTCAGCTAATACACTGTCCATTCATTCACACATAGTAGTTTTTTTTATGAGCGATTTGCATGAACGTAAGTACATTCCATCTTATCATTACTATTATTCTTAATATTATTATTATTATTATTTTACTCAGGGCTTTTTTTCTTTTATGGATTCGGTAGTTCATGACATTAATATTTTTCCCATGCTGCTTTATAACATTTTCTAATAAATTGGCTTGTTGCGGTTTTAAATAATTATCAGTGTTCACTGTCTGGTCAAATTTAATCGATATGCTAGGCCGCTGTATCACATTCAAAGCATATGTAGGTCGTTCGCCGTTATTTACATTGTTATCTTTCCACACCTGACTTTTACGATCATTTATACCCCTATGCCTGAGACTGTTATCCAACTCGATCTGAGCCTTACATTTCGTTAGAACATCGATTCCCAGTACAATAATACACATGAGTTTTATTATTATCACCGCCGGACTATTTACTTTCTGTTCATCGTATTTTAATTTAATATTTACTTGTTCAGTGGCTAGCGTTTTATTTTTATCCGCCGTCCGAATCTGTAATTTATTTGTGGGTATCGCTGTAGAGTTTTTAACGTAATTATTATTTGTTTGAATACAATTTTCACTGCCAGCTGATATTTCTGGTTCTGTGTCAATTGAACTGTGTGCTTTAACGTTCTTATTCATTTGAATACAATCTTCACTACCAGCGGATATTCCTGGTTCTGTGTTACTTAAACTGTGTGCTTTAACGTTCTTTGTGTGTGCATCGAGTGTAGGACATGCAGTATTGTGTTCAACTTTTTCCGAGTGATCCCTGTCACTTTTTAATAATATTTCACGCATATCACATGGATGGATACCACTATCTTTGTAACAAGCATCCTCACATTCAACTATGTTATTACTACATTTAGCGCTATGACTTATAGTGATCTTAATATCTTTATTCAAATCTGTACTAGTGCTAAAATGGTGTTTATGGATAATTGCTTTCGGTTCAGTCTCCACAACTTCTAATACTGTAGGTGAGTACCTATTATTATTTTCTATTGGTTCTAATTTCGTTTTTGTTGGCTTTGTAGCGGTGTACTATTTTGTATGTGACCTCGACAGTTTATAACGGTGTTCTGCTGTTGTGCTGTATCCGGTTCATCTGAAGGCTTATGCGTGTTGTCTGTGTATTGATTTTTGCTACGGGCGTCACTTCCTCCCATTGTTTTTTATCTAGCTCTAACTGCTCTGTTAACGATTTATTGATCTTGTTAACTCTGTTTGTATTTCCTCTTTAACTTCACGCAATTCATTTTTATTTTCTCGGCATCGCGTTCGTTACTTTCGTCATCACATTTGTTATTTCCAGCATCACGTTGCTGCATTTCCGTTATAAATTCGGCATCGCGTTTACGCATGTCTGCTATAAATTCAGCATTGTGTTTTCGTATGTCCGCTATAAGTTCGTTACGATTTTTTTTCTTTCGGCCTCATTTTTTTGTAATTCCGCTTTACGTTCTTCACGACGTTTTTTAATTTCGGCATTCTGTTTTCGCATGTCCGCTGTGATCTCTTGTATCAAACGCTTAATTTCAGCCCATTCCGCCATCTTCTTATTTTTCTTTACTTATAAAATTGTTTAGTTCTTATTTAGTTCCTGTAAAAATAGTTATTTTTATTTAGCACTAGCAGTTCGAATAATTGCTTAATCCTAAGATTCACAGTCCTACACTAACACATATAAAATTAATTAAATGTCAAAATCGTCCTAACTGCACACACATAAAATTAACGAAAATCTTCTGACTTGTCCTCAAATCTTTTACACATAAAATATATAGTTCCCATTCTAACATCTACATTGCAATAATTGTACCTTTTACTAATTTGCATTCAAATTTTTATTTTTAGTTTATTGGGCTACAGTTCAATGCCTTAAAGTTGCAAGCACTTTTTTTTTGGTTATATTTAATTTATTCAACTTGCACTTTTACTGCCCCATCGTTGCGAGCGCCATTTTCTGCAAGGTAGCAGGTTCGAGCCCATACCAGACTTGCAGAAAAGAATGCACAATTAGTGAACGTTTAATACATTTATTGTTCTTTCTTGTACACATAGTATTAAAATGTTCTTTAAACGTTTTATATACAATTAACTTGTTATTGTTAAAATGTTTACTTGAAATGTCCTTTAACAAATGCTGTCTTGCTTTACACAGTTTTATGAATTTATTTAAATGTTCAAAAGTCTTCTTTTATTAAACAAAATTATTTAAAATTTAATGTTCTTTAAGTGCTCTTTAAAGTTTTACAATTTGAGAATGATTTAATTTTTGCTTCCCTGTTTGGTCGTCCTCTCAGTCGTCCCGGTCGACGATCTCGATCCGGCCTCCAGCGATCCGTCGTCTCGGTCCACGTTCCAGCAGTCGCCTCCAGGTGGTGCCTTGCTTAAGGTCTCCGTATTCCAGTCGCTACGATCAGCAAACGATGCCCAGGAAAGGTAGTTGAATATCTCAGAGTCCGTGCTAGTTTCCTGTTGACAATCGCCGCTCACTCGACTCTACGGACCCAAGGACGTCTGGAATTAGCGTTGTCTGGAATCGCTTCCTACTGCGACCACCTTCGCTGACGAATTTTCAGAGAGACTGGTTTCAGAGAGTTATCAGAGGGAGTTCAGAGAGAGTTTCGATAAGACTGCCTCCTCCTTTTATAATGCAGCCGAATGTAAAGCGCTGCGTTGCTCAGTGACGTCACCGCCGCTATGCGCGTAGGCGTCGTTTAAATTACTTTAATGTAATTATTATCGGCCACGTGTTCCAACTTCCTCTTCTTGAATGTTCTAGAACACACCTTTTAGCATATGAATATATTTCCCTAACATTCTATTCGTTATTCACATTACACAACACTTCACTCATATGTAAAATTATATTTTCATGGTTCTACATTGTCTTGTTTTCTAATTTTCTTCTATTCATTCCAATTATTTTATTCTTACTATTTATTTATTTATTCAAGCATTCATTTATTCATTGGGACACTTATAATAGCTGATACTCATTATTCTTTATATTCACCTATATTGGGACCATTTGTCACGTTGGAATATATTTGTGTTAATGTTCGGGAGATGCTTACTACAGATTTGATTAGAATATTGTACTAAAGGTGTTTAATGGTATAGGTGTAGACTGGAATGGTAGAAGACTAAGAAGGAAGCTGTCACAAAACAGAAAGTAGGCTAGTTGTGAAAGTAGTTTAGGATGGCTATTGAAAGAGGCGTTATTCAAGGTTGCTGTTTGTCACTTGCATAACTCAAATATAGACTGAATTCTATTTTAGGGAAAAAATTAAAACCACTAACATGGGGACGATCAAGCATTGCAAGCAGATTCAGAAAAAGAGCTAAACTTTATGGTAGAGTTTATTGAAAAGATGAACAAATAGGTTGGAATGATGATAATATCGGAAAAACTGAAATGATGAGAATTAACTGTAATGAAGTCTTCGTTTGCATATTCTTGGAAAGAAAACTGTAGAGCAAGTGATCTCATTTTGGGGTGTATTTGGGAGTACGGTAACATGGAATGGAAGATGTACCGAGGAAATAAGCACTAGTATACATATGAATAAGAGAACTATTCGAAACTTTAAAGAATTAATCAACTAAACGCTATGTAACTCACCGTCTGTGGCTTAAGTAAATGTCTTTATACAATTGACATGTTTCGGGACACTTGTCCCATCCTCAGAATATTTAAAAAAGCTTCTTCATACCATCATACGATGGCACAGTCGTCAATATATTAAAAATATTAAAATCCACATAACACAAAACAATTACACAACACAAAGTACGCACACAACAATTTTCGGTGTACACCACACGGTAACCGACAGCGCACTGGTTCATTGAGTCGTGTCGTGACAATATCGCAACGCAGTATCGTACAGGACATTAGATTTAAAGTTCAGCTGATCATTTAAAACATGTGGCCTGGTAACAGGATTATTATACGCTCTATATATCTCAAACTCCTCAAGGGCGTTCATGTAACGTCCTTTATTACAAAAGTGAAGGGGTATCAAGTTGGTATGAAAATTAGTATAGTTGTGATTTTCATCAATAAGATGTTTAGCGAATTTAGATTTTACATTTTCTGTGTTATGAAAATGAGTGGGTGGCTTATGTTCAACAAACATCTTGAAAAAACCACGGCCCGTTTGGCCCACATAAAAAGCATCACAACTATTACATATTAATTTATAGATCCCTGTTTTCTTTTCAAGGACGGTTGGTTCCCGAGTACGAAGGCTACTTAAAATGTTATTTGTAGTTATATATGTGGCAACAACGTTTGACTTGTTTAAAACAGAAGACAGAATTCTAGGTAGAAAGCTCATGTATGGTATAGAAATGTATTTATAGACACTGTCCCCAGGTGCCCTTAGCGTGTTTGCGTTTTTTCGTCTCATATGTTTTTTAAGGATATTATTTACTACCGCTTTTTTGTAGCCATTGGTGACCGCAATATGTTTAATTGTATTTAGTTCGTCTTGATAATCCTTGTCGCTGATGCCAATGATAAGAGGCGGTTAACCATGCTGTGGAAAGCAGCCATTTTCTCCGATACCGTATGATAAGATGTGGCGTGTATTATAGTGTCAGTTGTAGTGGGTTTCCTATAAATATTAAACTCCAATTTATTAATATTTCTGGTGACCGTCAAATCAAGAAAATTTAATTTTCCACTGTCCTCGTGCTCCAGTGTAAACTGTATATTGTTATTAATACTGTTTAAATATGTGTGTAGCCTATCTATTTGTCTATGTGTGCCTTTATAGATCAAAAAGGTGTCGTCAACATACCGGCCATAAAATATTATGTTATCATTGTACACACTATTGGAAAAAATAAAGGAGTTTTCGAAATCGTTTAAGTACACTTCAGCAAGGAGGCCAGAGAGTGGAGAACCCATTGCCACACCATCCTGTTGGCTAAAGAATTGCTTGTCATGCGTGAAATAATTTTGGTTAAGAATCACCTCCAAAAGATCCATCAATTCATTAATACTTTCAACATTCAATTTATTAGTATTGACGAGGTTATTTCTCAAAATTTGTAAAGTATCAGCAACCGGTATATTCGTATATAAATTAACAATATCAAACGAAACCAGCTTATGATGAGGTTCGATCTTTAGATCCTTTACTTTATTGACAAAATCGTGTTGTATTATCATCCGGTATCACAGAAAATGGCTGCTTTCCACAGCATGGTTAACCGCCTCTTATCATTGCCCCTCAGCGACAAGGATTATCAAGACGAACTAAATACAATTAAACATATTGCGGTCACCAATGGCTACAAAAAAGCGGTAGTAAATAATATCCTTAAATAACATATGAGACGAAAAAACATCGCAAACACGCTAAGGGCACCTGGGGACAGTGTCTATAAATACATTTCTATACCATACATGAGCTTTCTACCTAGAATTCTGTCTTCTGTTTTAAACAAGTCAAACGTTGTTGTCACATATAAGACTACAAATAACATTTTAAATAGCCTTCGTACTCGGGAACCAACCGTCCTTGAAAAGAAAACAGGGATCTATAAATTAATATGTAATAGTTGTGATGCTTTTTATGTGGGCCAAACGGGCCGTGGTTTTTTCAAGAGGTCTGTTGAACATAAGCCACCCACTCATTTTCATAACACAGAAAATGTAAAATCTAAATTCGCTAAACATCTTATTGATGAAAATCACAACTATACTAATTTTCATACCAACTTGATACCCCTTCACTTTTGTAATAAAGGACGTTACATGAACGCCCTTGAGGAGTTTGAGATATATAGAGCGTATAATAATCCTGTTACCAGGCCACATGTTTTAAATGATCAGCTGAACTTTAAATCTAATGTCCTGTACGATACTGCGTTGCGATATTGTCGCGACACGACTCAATGAACCAGTGCGCTGTCGGTTACCGTGTGGTGTACACCGAAAATTGTTGTGTGCGCACTTTGTGTTGTGTAATTGTTTTGTGTTATGTAAATTTTAATATTTTTAATATATTGACGACTGTGCCATCGTATGATGGTATGAAGAAACTTTTTTAAATATTCTGAGGATGGGACAAGTGTCCCGAAACATGTCAATTGTATAAAGACATTTACTTAAGCCACAGACGGTGAGTTACATAGCGTTTAGTTGATTATAAAATACGTGGCTTGGACTATAAGCGGATTTATTCCATTAACAATATGAATATTGCAAGTCGAGCAAATATAGTACGTAATTTTCAGAATATTAAGATCCAGCTTCATAAGACCCTTTTACATATCAGATTTAATAAAACCTGTCTCAAGTATAATATTACACCTAATTACGCTCGTATAAAATTTAAATGCTCATCCGTTGCTGATATAAAAACTAAAAGGCACGCAGAATTGTACAGAATTAAAGAAGAATTAAAATCGTTATACAAGAAAAAATCCCATCTCAATTCAAGATTATACAGAGTACATTTGCAATTACTTAATGACGTACACCCGGCCTTGCTTGATAACTATCTTGATTTCATACAGCGAAATATTTATCAAATGCGTAGCAAGCAATCAAGCAAATTCCAAAGGTTATTAGAGAGACAACAGCAGGAAGCCAACAACATTGCCTGTAAACATAAATTTAATACACGATTGCAGAACTTAACATCAATAGACCTAACTAAAGAAGAATCTAATTTGTTGAAAAAGGGCTTAAATTATAATTTACCTCGTTCAAAATCTAACTTCAGCCATAAACATATTGCTGCTGAAATTATAAATGCTGAAGCTGTGGTCAAAGCAATAGAAGACCAGAAGGTCCAAGATGAGGCGCGGATTTTAATCAATAATAAGCTCAGTAATATCATAAGAGACCAGAATACTAATACTTATTCTTCGGTTCCGTGTACTTTTAATAATTATAATAAAGAACGCAATATCTTAACGGGTTTAAAGCGCAAACTGTCAGACAACTGTGCTCTCGTAACCAAGGCTGACAAAGGCAACACTGTTGTCATTATGGACAATAGTGATTATACTGATAAGATACGGAACTTTATCGCTAACAACAACATTGAGAAATTAAACTCGGACCCTACTGCACAATACGTCAAGTGTCTAAATCGGGGCATAAATAAGAGTGTGCATTTGTTTGATGAGCGAACTAGACGATCGTTAAAGCCCATCAATTCAAGGGCACCCACATTGACAGGGTTACCAAAATTACATAAGACTGGTGTTCCGATAAGACAGTTAATTAACTTCACTACCGCACCTGGTTATAAAACAGCTAAGAAATTGGTAAACGTCATTAAACGCAACATAAACATAGTTAATAATCACAGTATAACCAATAATATCGATTTTGTCAATAAAGTGAAGGATCTAAAGATCGAACCTCATCATAAGCTGGTTTCGTTTGATATTGTTAATTTATATACGAATATACCGGTTGCTGATACTTTACAAATTTTGAGAAATAACCTCGTCAATACTAATAAATTGAATGTTGAAAGTATTAATGAATTGATGGATCTTTTGGAGGTGATTCTTAACCAGAATTATTTCACGCATGACAAGCAATTCTTTAGCCAACAGGATGGTGTGGCAATGGGTTCTCCACTCTCTGGCCTCCTTGCTGAAGTGTACTTAAACGATTTCGAAAACTCCTTTATTTTTTCCAATAGTGTGTACAATGATAACATAATATTTTATGGCCGGTATGTTGACGACACCTTTTTGATCTATAAAGGCACACATAGACAAATAGATAGGCTACACACATATTTAAACAGTATTAATAACAATATACAGTTTACACTGGAGCACGAGGACAGTGGAAAATTAAATTTTCTTGATTTGACGGTCACCAGAAATATTAATAAATTGGAGTTTAATATTTATAGGAAACCCACTACAACTGACACTATAATACACGCCACATCGGACATACGGTATCGGAGAAAATGGCTGCTTTCCACAGCATGGTTAACCGCCTCTTATCATTGCCATCAGCGACAAGGATTATCAAGACGAACTAAATACAATTAAACATAGTGCGGTCACCAATGGCTACAAAAAAGCGGTAGTAAATAATATCCTTAAAAAACATATGAGACGAAAAAACGCAAACACGCTAAGGGCACCTGGGGACAGTGTCTATAAATACATTTCTATACCATACATGAGCTTTCTACCTAGAATTCTGTCTTCTGTTTTAAACAAGTCAAACGTTGTTGCCACATATAAGACTACAAATAACATTTTAAGTAGCCTTCGTACTCGGGAACCAACCGTCCTTGAAAAGAAAACAGGGATCTATAAATTAATATGTAATAGTTGTGATGCTTTTTATGTGGGCCAAACGGGCCGTGGTTTTTTCAAGAGGTTTGTTGAACATAAGCCACCCACTCATTTTCATAACACAGAAAATGTAAAATCTAAATTCGCTAAACATCTTATTGATGAAAATCACAACTATACTAATTTTCATACCAACTTGATACCCCTTCACTTTTGTAATAAAGGACGTTACATGAACGCCCTTGAGGAGTTTGAGATATATAGAGCGTATAATAATCCTGTTACCAGGCCACATGTTTTAAATGATCAGCTGTGAACTTTAAATCTAATGTCCTGTACGATACTACGTTGCGAAATGTGCGCGACACGACTCAATGAACCAGTGCGCTGTCGGTTACCGTGTGGTGTACACCGAAAATTGTTGTGTGCGTACTTTGTGTGTGTAATTGTTTTGTGTTATGTGGATTTTAATATTTTTAATATATTGACGACTGTGCCATCGTATGATGGTATGAAGAAGCTTTTTTAAATATTCTGAGGATGGGACAAGTGTCCCGAAACATGTCAATTGTATAAAGACATTTACTTAAGCCACAGACGGTGAGTTACATAGCGTTTAGTTGATTATAAAATACGTGGCTTGGACTATAAGCGGATTTATTCCATTAACAATACTTAAAGAATTGCTGACAGCAAAAAGTTAATGTTTCCTGAATATTTAAATTTGCTAAATGGTTTATTTGGAGCCTAGTTTTCCCATTTTTTAAGATTAAAGTTCGAAAACTGTTAATTTACATATGCAAAGACGATGGTTTAAAGCATAGAAGTATTGACTAAAAAAGTAATGTCATAAGCAGCAATGTAAGGAGAAGGTATATGTGCAAAAAAAATGAAAGTAATTTAACAAGCTGTGCCTTTGTTTTCTGGGGGGCGCATATTATTTTTAAGGTTGCAGATATCTACACAATTTGCCAAACGTTGAACAAGTGTCATCATTAAGAAAACGTTTATCTTATTACATTACTAATATTGTATTACTTTAATTAATACAATTATTTATGAACCGTAAGTATGTGCACACGCAACTGGGTAGAAATGGACCTACATTAAGTGAAAATATAAGTTTGCTGAAATTTTTAACAGCTCTTGGGGGATTGATGCCTTCGTAATTACGCCAGTGTCTCGAGCTTCCGTTGGTTGGGTAATGAGAGATCATATGAAAAATCCCCTATACAGGCAACCCAGCACGTTACTCAGCACGTTATTGTTTGTAAATCTTTATGTAGACCACGTAGAGAATATTATGTTACCCGAACAATAATAGTAACTGTTACACGTATATTATTATTCTTAAGCTATATTATGAAAAATAACTCCAATATATCGGTAAATATTATTCTCATTTTATGGGTATTATTTACCTCCAGGTTGACCGTATACAGATCCCTATGATGACAACAACTTCCATGATGAGGACCAAGACAATAAATGTAGAAACTTCAACACAAATGTTTTAAAATCATGTCTACTTACTGATCAAATATAATAAAATCTTATGTCAATAAAAATAACCAGGAAAATACATTTTTGTCAATCAACGTACAGCCCACCTGTATTTTACAATATGCTCAACACGTTCAAAAGGGTTCATCCCCTCAAGACTTGTATGATTATGTTATTTGATAATCAAACTAATAACGTTTCTCCCAGCGGATAAAGGTGGTTCTCCCCCCTTTACTGCATACACCATTACACTTTTATCTATTCACACGTATACACCTAAGAAAATTCTATATTTGGTTCGCTGTATTGTTCTTGGACCTATACATGTCAGTTAAACATTTGACAAGACTTGTGGTAAGGAAAGTGATGAAGTACATACTTTGGTGCGATATTGGTGCTAGGAATTAATACTTTCTAACTTACTTTGCAGCGTGAGCGTCAGTAAATTACTTAGTGTAGTGCAATCCAAACTAAAACGATTAAACGTTAGTGTTGATGAGTGAAATAATTAAAGTTGGATTTGATGTGAGGCGTTGACGGAGTGGCCAGTAAATCCTTGTGCAATGGCGGTCGCTCCCTCAGGTAAACACTGAGCTAAGTCTTCGTGTTTGATTTACCGTGCTGTTCTACCTCACTTTGCTTGCATAAACTGGTTCCTTTGTTCACACATCAAACACACGGGCGAATGCGAATTCCTCTGTATTTCAACGAACACGTTCCTCTGTATTTCCTAAATCACACCAACGAACACGTGTGATTTAGGAAACGCTGAAATGCGTACGAATACTGAAATAGTTTAACTTTATTCGATTAATAATTATAGTTGAATATAATTATATTTCGATTATAACTTGCAAATTTTTATAGTTACTTAGAGGCAATGAATTTCATTTATAAAAAAGAAAAAACACTGCTCAAAGATAAATGCCTTAAGGGCAGTCCGAACCGGAAAATTTCTTTATTTTCAATTTTGGGGTTTTAATTGATTATTATTCTCTGAAATCTACTCTTTACAACCATATATAACACTAAGAATAAAAAAAAATTATTTGCCTTTGAAAAAATGATTCTGTAACATATGTTCCGACCTTTTTCCGACAAAATTGAGTGACTTTTGAAATATTACTTTTCCTACGTAGTAATTTTATCTAAGTTAACAGGGAAAATTCATTGTGTGCAATTTTTAGGTTGGCTACTCTGCTATAGTGTTTTATAGTCAGCTGTTTGTGTGTTCTGTTTACTTGGTTATGTTTTGAAGTAAGTTGTACAACAGTTGTAGGTACTATTATTTTGTTTAGTTTTAAGTGAAGTGAAGTCAGTGTGTGTTTTTATACAGTAAAATATTGATTGAAGTGATCATCATGGGAAATAAAAAGAAGATTGGGTCAAGAAATTCTTGTTACAAAGTAAGAAAAGGTGGTGGAAAATTTAAGGCTAGAGAACATAGCACACCATCTCCTCTCTCTACTACCTCTCAGACTTCTTCAAGATCCAAAGAAAAGCTTGGTAAGAAATTTTCTTACTATGAGAGCAAAAAGAAAAACTTGGAATACCAAATACTTGATCTAGGCCAATTTGAAACCACACTAAGAGAGGTAGCAGTTTGTAGGTTATGTCATAGTTGTCAACCAAAACCTTGGTGGGTTTTGCGACGGAAATTACTATTTCTTGCACAGTATGTGACCAATCTAATAAAAGTTTTTAAACTGTGATAACGTATGCATGCCAGAAATCAATAATGAAATAGGCCTAAAGCAAGACCAAACTTTTTATGATTTAAAACTAAGGTTAGTATATGGTTTACGGACCATTGGCAAAGGCGAAACTCCAGCGTAGTCACTTTGTGGAATATTGAACCTACCTGCTCCTCCGTCGAAGTTCAAAAGCATGAGGCTTTCTTGGGCCGTATTTATGAAGACCTGTGTAAACAACAGATGAAAATAGCAGTGGAAGAAGCTGTCAATGAGACTGAGGATCCATGTAGTAGAAAACTTTGTGTTGCAGTAGACGGCTCATGGCAAAGAAGAGGCCATGTTTCACTGAATGGCATAGTTTCGGTGACTTCTGTCGATACACGCAAAGTTTTAGATGTACATGTTTTGAGTAAATATTGCCTGTGTCCTGATAAGAACAATAAAGTTCATTTGGATTCCTGCAAATCTAACTATGTAGGAACTAGTGGAGGGATGGAAGTCGATGGTGCCCTAAACATTTTTCACAGGTCGACTTTGCTGTATAACGTGAAATATACAGAGTATTTGTGAGACAGTGACACCAGTGCTTTTTTAACAGTTAGTAATTCTATGCCATATGGCCCAGATGAAGTCATAAAAATGCTGGAATGTGTAGGACACATCCAGAAAAGAGTGGGAACAAAGCTTCGTAAATTGAAAGAGAAAAAAAGAGGGGTTGAGTTAGCGGACGGTAAAAAGCTGGGTGGAAAAAATCGTTTGACAGATGCTGCAATTCAAAAATTGCAGAAATTTTATTGCTTGGCCATTCGAAGAAACACTAAGAGTGTACAAGATATGAGGACAGCTGTGTTTGCCATTTACTTTCCTGTACAATCAAACAATGCCAAACCTACTCGCAACCTGTACCCAAAGATGAAGACACTTGGTGCAAGTTCAACCAGTCTCTCCGAACAAAAGTACACTATGACCACCAAAAACATTTCCACCTGCCAGAAGCTGTGATGTTAGAGATGATACCCATTTTCAGAGACCTTTCTGAAACTAACCTCTTAGAAAAATGCCTCTCAGGTAAACCTCAAAATCCAAATGAGACACTGAATAATGTGATTTGGGCACGTATCTCGAAAAGAACATTTGTTTCTATAGAAACCTTGAAGTTTGGAACATTTGAGGCAGTTTCAACCTAAAATGAGGGTTATGTCACTAAAATTAAAATTATGGAATATTTAGGGTTGCCAGCTGGCTCTTACATGGTGAAAGCTATGAAAAGACTTGATATAGCTCGTGTTCGCAAGGCGGAAAAGGCTGCGTTGGACCTTGAAAAAAAACCGAAAGGCCAGAAGTTTGGGAAAAAGGAAATTAGAAGACTTATATGAGGATGAGGAGGACCAGGACAAACTATCCTACAGTTCTGGGCATTGCTAGTATAACTATTCTTGTAAGTGTGCCTACTTTTTGTTCAGCCCTCACTGTTTTCTGCGTTTTCTGAAAATATGCTTTTTCACAAATTTGATGTAAGCTGAAGCAAATACTAGTAGAGATATCATTACCAATTTTTTGTTGTATCTTTTTGACAACAATTACTAGTTCCGTACGGAAGCGTTTTACAAAATTTACATCCCAGGCTGAGAAAAAAATTTTTAATTAATTGTTTTTCATTAAAATTGTAAGTACTTTTAAAATAATTTAAAAAATATATTATTTTTATTTTATTTTGAAAACCCTCCGTACGGAACTAGGTAAGGAGCCAAGCTTCAAAAAAAAAAAAAAAAAATTAAGTTGTTACCTCTTATAGTTTTTGAGCATAAAGTTAACATTAAGTTTATATGCGGGTCGGACTGCCCAAGGGTGCGGATTTCATTACAAAAATTTAATGAAAAAAATTATTAATAAATTGTTTTTCATTAAAATTGTAAATACATTTTAAACAAATTTAAAAAATATATTATTTTTATTTTATTTTGAAAACCCTCCGTACGGAATTAGATAAGGAGCCAACCTTTAGAAAAAAAAATTAAGTTGTTACCTCTTACAGTTTTTGAGATATCATGCATAAAGTTAACATTGAGTTTATATGCAGGTCGGAATGCCCAAGGGCAGTCCGAACCGGAAAATTTTTATTATTTACAATTTTGGGGTTTTAATTGATTATTATTCTCTGAAATCTCCTCCTTACAACCATATATAACACTAAGAATAAAAAAAATTTTTGCCTTTAAAAAAAATATATTTGTAACACATGTTCCGAACTTTTTCCGACAAAATTGAGTGACTTTTGAAATATTACTGTTCACACATAGTAATTTTATCTAGGTTACGAGGGAAATTTCATTCTGTGCAATTTTTAGGTTGGCTACTCTGCCGTAGTGTTTTATAGTCAGCTGTTTGTGTGTTCTGTTTCTTGGTTATGTTTTGAAGTAAGTTGTACAACAGTTGTAGTTACTATTATTTTGTTTAGTTTGAAGTGAAGTGAAGTCAGTGTGTGTTTTTATACAGTAAAATATTGATTGAAGTGATCATCATGGGAAATAAAAAGAAGATTGGGTCACGAAATTCTTGTTACAAAGTAAGAAAAGGTGGAGGAAAATTTAAGGCTAGAGAACATAGCACACCATCTCCTGTGTCTACTAACTCTGAGACTTCTTCAAGATCCAAAGAAAAGCTTGCTAAGAACTTATCTTACTATGATAGCAAAAAGGAAAACTTGGAATACCAAATACTTGATCTAGGCCAATTTGAAACCACACTAAGAGAGGTAGCAGTTTGTAGGTTATGTCACAGTTACCTAAAGTTGTCAACCAAAACCTTAGTGGGTCTTACGACGGAAATTAATATTCCTTGCACAGTATGTGACCAATCTAATAAAAGTTTTATAAACTGTGATAACGTATGCATGCCAGAAATCAATAATGAAATAGGCCTAAAGCAAGACCAAAATTTTATGATTTAAACCTAAGGTTAGTATGGTTTACGGACCATTGGCAAAGGAGAACCCCCAGCGCAGTCACTTTGTGGAATATTGAACCTACCTGCTGCTCCGTCGAAGTTCAAAAAGCATGAGGCTTTCTTGGTCCGTATTTGTGAAGACCTGTGTAAACAACAGATGAAAATAGCAGTGGAAGAAGCTGTCAATGAGACTAAGGATCCAGGTAGTAGACAACATTGTGTTGCAGTAGACGGCTCATGGCAAAGAAGAGGCCATGTTTCACTGAATGGCATAGTTTCGGTTACTTCTGTCGATACAGGCAAAGTTTTAGATGTACATGTTTTGAGTAAATATTGCCTGTCTCCTGATAAGAACAATAAAGTGCATTTAGATTCCACCAAAACTAACAATGTAGGAACTAGTGGAGGGATGGAAGTCGATGGTGCCCTACACATTTTTCACAGGTCGACTTTGCTGTATAATGTGAAGTATAGAGTATTTGGGAGACGGTGAAACCAGTGCTTTTTTAACAGTTAGTAATTCTATGCCATATGGCCCAGATGAAGTCATAAAAATGCTGGAATGTGTAGGACACATCCAGAAAGGAATGGGAACAAAGCTCCGTAAATTGAAAGAGAAAAATAGAGGGGTTGAGTTAGCGGACGGTAAAAAGCTGGGTGGAAAAAATCATTTGACAGATGCTGCAATTCAAAAATTGCAGATATTTTATGGCTTGGCCATTCGAAGAAACACAAAAGGGTGTACAAGATATGAGGACACCTGTGTGGGCCATTTATTTTCATGTACAATCAACCAATGCCAAACCTACTCACAACCTGTGCCCAAAGGATGAAGACACTTGGTGCAAGTTCAACCAGTCTCTCCGAACAAAGAACACTATGACCACCAAAAACATTTCCACTTGACTTGATATAGCTCGTGTTCACAAGGCGGAAAAGGCTACGTTGGACCTTGAAAAAAAAATCCGACAGGCCAGAAGTTTGGGAAAAAGGAAGTTAGAAGACTTATATGAGGTTGAGGAGGACCAGGACAACCCTTCCTTTAGTTCTGGGCATTACTAGTATAACTATTCTTGTAAGTATGCCTACTTTTTTTCACCATCACTGTTTTCTGCGTTTTCTGAAAATATGGTTTTTGACAAATATGATGTAAGCTGTAGCAAATACTAATAGAGATATCATTACCAATTTTTTTTTGTACCTTTTCGACAACAATTACTAGTTTCGTACGGCAGGGTTTTACAAAATTTACATCCCAGGCTGAGAAAAAATTTTAAATAAATTGTTTTTCATTAAAATTATAAGTACTTTTTAAAAAAATTTTAAAAATATATTTTTTTATTTTATTTTGAAAACTCTTGGTACGGAACTAAATTGGGAACTACCCTTCAAAAAAAAAAAAAAATTAAGTTGTTACCTCTTATAGTTGTTGAGCATAAAGTTAACATTGAGTTTATATGCGGGTCGGAAAATTTTTTTTATTTTCAATTTTGAAGTTTTAATTGATTAATATTCTCTGAAATCTCCTCTTTACAACCATATATAACACTAAGAATAAAAAAAATTATTTGCCTTTGAAAAACATGTTTCTGTAAAATATGTTCCGACCTTTTTCCGACGAAATTGAGTGACTTTTGAAATATTACTGTTCACACATAGTAATTTTATCTAAGGTACGAGGGTAATTTCAATCTGTGCAATTTGTAGGTTGGCTACTCTGCTGTAGTGTTTTATAGTCAGCTGTTTGTGTGTTCTGTTTACTTGGTTATGTTTTGAAATAAGTTGTACAACAGTTGTAGTTACTATTATTTTGTTTAGTTTGAAGGGAAGTGAAGTCAGTGTGTGTTTTTATACAGTAAAATATTGATTGAAGTGATCATCATGGGAAATAAAAAGAAGATTGGGTCACGAAATTCTTGTTACAAAGTAAGAAAAGGTGGAGGAAAATTTAAGGCTAGAGAACATAGCACACCATCTCCTCTCTCTACTACCTCTGAGACTTCTTCAAGATCCAAAGAAAAGCTTGGTAAGAACTTTTCTTACTATGAGAACAAAAAGGAAAACTTGGAATACCAAATACTTGATCTAGGCCAATTTGAAACCACACTAAGAGAGGTAGCAGTTTGTAGGTTATGTCATAGTTACCTAAAGTTGTCAACCAAAACCTTGGTGGTTCTTGCGACGGAAATTACTATTTCTTGCACAGTATGTGACCAAACTAATAAAAGTTGTATAAACTGTGATAAAGTATGCATGCCAGAAATCAAAATACTTCAAAATCACATTTAAGGTGAATAGGAACTGTTTTAAAACACAGTTGTATTAAGGATACAAAAAGTCACTTTTCTAAATTAAACATAAATTTGTTTAAAAAATCCAAAATTGTAACTTATAAGATACTTAACAGGAACCCATCTTGTGAGGTGTCTAAATAATCAGTAAAAAAAGGGAATTCATTAATAACCATCTCATTATAATTAGATTTAGTATAAGGTGGAAGTTTCAAAATAATTATTTGATGGCATATTGGAACTAGAAATAACCGACGCCATCAAATGACAATGCCTAGGGCTTCGACCAATCGGAAGTTTGCAAGTTTTGGTCCAAGAAGTCAGAAAAATTAACCCACGCCAGGTAGTTGACTTTTACACCTCGAAGAGTAAAGAACACACTCGCTCTATTACTTGTGTCCAGGAAATTATTAACGGGTATCGAACACCAGACAGGTTAGGTAATCAAGATATAATTGTGAGTTATGAAATTCAGTGAATCACTTAATCCGTGATTTGTGAAGAGTGATTTACCAATATTTAATTTTGAAAACAACCTACCAGAGTTTAAAAAGTGTATAAGAATTGGTGAGATCAACCCAACTCAATATTTCTATATAACCTAAGTGTAACATTGATTATACACTATTTTTATTATTTGAACTATCACTGAATCACTGAACACTAACACTTTTGTAATTATTAATTGTATAATATTTATTTTTGTGCACTCATAAGTAAGGAGTGAATTCGTTATTAGCCTAGAAAGACACTGAACACTATTATTTCACACTACCGAAAACTGTTTATTAATTAATTATAAGTAATTATATAATCTATGTAATGGAGCGAAGATTTGTGATGTTTTGTACTTCACTAAGGGCATTTTTCAAGTAAACTATTGTAGTCAGATAAACCCAGTAACATATTTAAGTTGAATTAATAAACAAAAATTAACCTAGTCCCTGAGGATTTTTCGATACTGCCAACCTATGAGCGATTAATTGTAAAGTTCGGGTAATTAGGCTACTAGTGTTAATGTTAATTACTAGTGTGATTTAATAGTAATTAATAAATGTGTTATACGTGAGTGACCAGGAAAAAATTACGCAAACGATGATATCGCTCGTGCTACGAGTATGTTTACGAAATCCCGAAAATGAACATAAAAGTGATTTGTAATTAAAAGGACGCTTTGCACGAAGTGACAATATCTAACAGGTCGAAAACAGTCCTGGACCTGTCAGATCGCCGTCCAGTATAAATACCACAGGCCATTTTGGGGCGGTCTCAGAAATTTTACTCAAGAAATCTTCACACAACGTCACGCTGCCGGTCTACCGATCGATCAGAACCACACACACCAAGACGTATGGAGGAAATCTGGACCATCACAAACAACAACCCGTAGAGACAGAGAACACAGCATCAGCATAATCATCATCATCATCATCAAATTCTCAGGACACACACACACACACACACACACACACACACACACACACACACACACACACACACACACGCAACGGTAACGGCAGATGTACGCAGGTGATGAATAAACAATTATACTTTTTGTTGTGGAAAGGAAAAGAAAATTATACATGGACAATAAAGACTTAAAGTTTTAAATTTAAATAGTAGTTAAAGTAAATAATTTAATCGAATAAGATAATTAAAAAAAATACTAATCTTCTGGTATATGTTAAAATCTGGATGTGTCAGTAGAATTAAATAATAGGTTGAAAGTAAATGTTATTATTTTATTTTTGGTTTATGGCAACAAGTAATTTTATTCTTGAGTTTAATATTATTTTTGTTTGTATATGAGTTGCTATTATTATTTAAAAATTTGAGTAAAAGTCAGACACACAGAAATAAAAAGTCAGACACACAGATTTTCCGATCTGACGATGAGCTGTAAAGCTTGAAAGCGCTAATCGGAATAATTTTTCTGTAGTGGTGTGCAACAGTAATAATTCTGTTTGTAATTAGTATTTAATTATTCTGCAACTACATTTACTTGACGTAACGAGAATAAATAATCCTGCGACCTGGCCGGTGTAATACACTTCATAGTTGCGTTGAGTAACTATTGGTAATGTATTTGTGTAATTTTTGAAATACTTGTAACGTTGCAATATATTGAATTGAGATAGGAATAGCATAGCATATCTTCTATTCTACAAAACTAGTACTCCTGGTAATGACGGTTATATTTGATTTTTTTTCATAATACACTACCTTTGCATTAGGTAGTGGCTAGCGTTACTTAGAAGGATTACTTGCTTTTGGCACGTGACGTTTTTACTTCCATGTTCCATAGAAAAATGGAAGTATGGTGATGGCGAAAATAATCGTGTTCGAGATAAGGGCTGATTCTGATTGTACTATTTTTTTTAGTGTGGTCTACACAAGTCCATGTTCTAGTCTAGTCTAGTCTATGTGCTGTACCGTGTGTACTTTCTGTACCATATCACCTTAAGGTTATCGCCTTAGGCTAGACCTACACTGGACGCAGACGTCTTCCGATCCGATCAGGCACGGTTGTCTGGCCAGATTTCTCCCGGTAAGTGTGCCTACATTGATGGCGGACGTTTCCCGGCAGTTTGCTGCCACCACTTGTCAGTGAATCAACGAAGTTCTCTTTCGTACGTCATGAGTGACTCGGAGGAAGATTTGGAATTATTTCTCCTGCTAGACTCTAATTACTTCTTGAAGCAGTGAACACAAGAAAGTGGGTTCATGATTTTAACAAAGACAGAGGTGACAGTGAATTTTTCAAAACTAGTTGGCCAATGAGAAACTATCCAGATAAATATAAAGATTACCACAGGATGCGGACTGAAACTTTTGACTACATTCTCGTAGCCATAAAGTGTGATCTTACAAACCACTCTAATTTTAGTGATTGTATAAGTCCTGAAGAAAAGCTCACAATTATATTAAGGTAAGTTCAACTTATATTTTAATTACAGTGATCGCTCGGCACTTGGTAGAACATTTTATTGATACTTGAATGTAATAAATTAAATCGTTTACGTGCTAATTATGAATCGTGTACAATACACTTTTCTGTGACGAAAAAATTGTCACTAAAACTAATCTCAGTCTTAAAAGAACGGATCATAGACGAACGAGCTTGAGTGTAATATTTAAAAAAATTTAAATTACTATAATAGTTGCCAGGTTTTAGTTTTATTATCCTGACATATACTGGTTTTAAGAGAAGTACTCATTTTCAGTTGTATATTCTGGAAAGATAAAAGATTTTTGTTTGATAATTTTATCCTAAATAAAAGTGGACAATATATTAAGGATATTCATGGCCTAGGCGTAACTTGGGCCTAATTTTGGGGAAATAGGCACTCATCACTTTATTACTATTCTGACAGATATTACAAACAAACAGGACAGTGTTCTCTTCTAATCAACTAAAAATTAGTATTGAAGTTTATAGGACAAATATTATTAATGTAAATGTGTAACTATTCTTCATTGGAAACTACTCTTGCAAGATATATTTATTATAGTATTATTTACTGTGGCATAATAAACTGTCTCCTGTATTTAGTTATTTGTTTTTATTTAGTTATACCATATTTTTCTAGTAGTTATTCGCTATTTCTGTTCTGTTTTTAAATCACTAATTTTTGGAATTGACGTAACCGACATATTTTCATCTTTCTACGAACAAAAAGGCATCTTTTGCGTTGAAATTATTGATTAATGTCAATAAAAATTAATTTGATAATGTAATGTATCCAGCAATGTAGTTTTGGTATAGTTTAATGAAAGTCTTAATCAATATAATACATAATATTAACAATATATAATTAATAATATTACTATTGTTTCTAGAAAATACTATATATGTAAATACTAGAATCAACATGATCACATAGATTCACAAATTTTCAACCTAAAACTCAAAATCTTTACAAAGCAATTGTCGCTTAACTTTTAGAAAAGTGCCTTGATTTTTATTTAATTTGTTGTTTAATTTTTGTCACAGATCAGTAGGAAGACTGGAAGATACAATTTTAATAATTTGTATACAATATCTTACAATATCAGATATAACTGTCACAAATGCTGTATTCCAATGTTACACTGGTTATTTTTTTGGTATAGGCCTACCTTTTTCAAAATAATATGTTTTAAAATTTAATGTAAAAATATAGAACGTATTTTAAATATTTTCAATGAACAAACATAAAGAAACAAACAAAACTTACCAGTTATGTGTAATTTATTTCCAATGTCTTCCCACAGGACAGGCTTCAATTCTCTGTTATGGTAAGCCTTTGGTCGTTGATCCCAGAGACGTGGTTCATCACGAACAAGTTCAATTAGAAAGTCTCTGTTGACGATTGCACATTTGCTGGTATTTTCAAATGACATTTTTAGTTTACTCAGCGAGGCACGGAACGTGACGGAACAGGCTGCCGGATTGGAAACAAACCAAGTTGTTCTGACCCGGCGGCGGGCCGGCATCGGACGTCATGGGGAGCTGCCGTAACGGACCGACGTGCCCAGTGTAGGCACATTCTAAGAAACAAAGCAGTTTCTTTGTTGAAAGCACGCTCCGTCAACCGTGCCTTATCGGACATTGACGGTTCTGTGTTTAATGTAGGTGCAGCCTAACAAAGATAGGATCGAGCGTCCTTTTATGTTTATATCGCAATCACCGTTTATTTATTTATAATTTTACAGTTTCCTTGTATTTGGGAACACATACGTAGATAGTCGTTTCCATAAGCTGCACTTGTCTAAATGCTTAATAGTGATCCTCAAGAACGTGATACCGAACTCTGAAACAGCTCGTATGTCGAGCTAAAAGTGTGAATCAATTTTAAACCGCAGATATTAATATGTTACTAGTCTCTCTCTCTCTCGCTCTCTCTCTCTCTCTCTCTCTCTCTCTCTCTCTCTAACACACACACACACACACACACACACACACACCCCCGCACAGGAAAAATATTTCCATGATTAGTGATAATAGACAAAACAAACCAAGTCCGGTTCTACTTAAATTAATCTGTTTCGCTCAGACACTTAGTAGCTTACGTGATAACGTAGAAAAACGGAAACTGATTAGTGTGATTTTAATATTTAGAGTAAGAACCAAGTGAGCTGTGTTTAAAAAGGCATTTAAAATTGCTTTCCACATTGTCCTTCCCCCATCACTGCTATGATGTAGCCTAACGAGTCTGAGCTTTCATTAAAAGAATTGTACTTTTGGGTTTAGTTATTACTTTTTTTATGATTACAACAAGGAAATATATTTGGGTACGACAGTAATGAATAAAGTAAAGTAATCCGTGATAAATTTAGCAAATACCGAACCATTGGGTTGAACTTAAACAACCGAAAAGTAAAACCAATAGGATGTACAAAATTTACTTCTATAATAATGAGTATGCTAATAAATTTTTAAAATTAAATGTTGTACTATGCTTCTAAAACTAGAATATAATTGATTATTATTAATTAGTGTTTAATGTTGACAACTTAATTGATATAAATATATCGAATCTTTTGGTGGTAGCAGTAATTCAGTGAAAATCCCAGAACTATAAACCGTACGTAGATACATGTAAGTTTTTATTACAGAAAAATAGCTTGTTTAAAACGTAATATAACAATCCAATTTTTATACGCGTTTTGTTTTATATCAAGACAATCCAAGTCTTGTCTATATATCAAGACTCTATATCAACCCGTGTCACAGTGTATTTCAAGAGTATAGTTGTCGAAATATATTCTTTACTTGTATACATAAATGGTATTAGTATGTGATCAAATATGTACAGAAATAGAAAGTACTACAAACATGTATATCGATAAAAGGAAAATCCAGTTAATTTAAATAAAGAAACCTTCCGTTAAATTAAAAAGATAATGTTGGTTATAAACGATAACCCTAATGCTTGTGTGTCATGTTGATTCGGTTTTAATTCTTTATTGAAAAATGTTACTTATTGGTTATATAAATTAAAATCAACTTAAAAATAGTTTTCCGTTAAAACAGTGCGTCTTAGAAGACCTATACAACGATGTATTAATATTTACTTTGCAAGTGTATAGTTAAACATCAGCTTATTCAACTATGTATTCCGAAGACCTGTAAACAATTTGCATAATGTCACAAATGTTACTTTAGCAAGTCCTGACTACGAACCATTAAATTACGTTTTATATACAAAATTTCTCACACTTTTGCCTTATATGTTGTTTTTCTATGGAAATATGCAACCTTAACGTTACAAATGTAATATAGTACCATGCCAACCCAGAACAGTTAATAACGTCGAACGTGATGGTGATTGTATAGCATCACGTCTCTCAAATAACAATCTGATACGTAAACGATTGTAAGTGATATTGTACATCCTAGAACAGTGAAGAAACAACACGTTACTGTACAAAATTAGTGTATTACGTCACTATTACAAGCAACTTGTAAGACAAAGAGCAGAGAGCAGTTTTCCATCCAGTCTTCGAGTTTTTTTGACCGGGATTATAGTGTTGTGTTTTCTAATATCTCTCGAGTGATATTAAGTGTGTAACTGGGGTTTAGTGTACTTTTTGACTTTCTATACTGCTTTCTATAGTCGCTCAAAAATTTTAATTTTTATTTTGATACGTATTACAGGAAAAATGTTACGCTTCGTTTGGTCTGAATAAACAAGACTTTAATAAAACATAGAGCTGAACATAGAGACTTACCCTCCCTGGTGTTAGAACAATTCCACCATGCTGAAGATCTTTATTCACGCAACACTACTGTTAGTCTCTTGTCAAATTGACTTTAATAACAGATATGTAGTTGGCGCTGTGGAAAACGTTTAAGTTTAATTAAAATGTGTGTGTGTGTTTGGACAGAACAAAAGGTAACGAAAATGTTTTACTGTGACTCATGTCGTTTTACTTTTTTTAAGGAAACATTTTGCCCATACTAATATGACGCCTTCTCAGTAACTGGGCTGACTGAGGGTCAACTGAAGGTTTCAGATGAACCACTGATGATGTCTCACGTAGTATTGACGCAAAGTTTGGTTTAAAGAACAGAAATAAGACGGACGTCAAGCCAAAAACAGTGTTGTTATTAATGCTGAAAACGATAATGGCTTACAAGCGAAATAGAGGAAGAATTAATGTGAGATACCGTGATGAAGGAGAGTTTTGGTATTGAATGTGAGGGACGTAGTAAGAGATAGAAGACACATGGGACAACACGCATAGTGAAGAAGGATTCATTCAAAATGTTCATGTTAGTTGAATTGACGCTACAGAGAGTAGCGTTTATAAATTGCAAATTCACGCATAAGCAAATCCACGGTCTTTTAAACACTTTACAGAGCGTAGAATATTTATATATCTACAGTTAAATTATATTAAAATCCGATCAGATTCATCGAGTATGAAACAGACGTTGCACGTGACATTTAACAGTTTTTCGTGAAAGAATTTAATAATGTAAAAATTTTATTTTGTTAAACATAGGAAAAATTCGTAGACAAATATCCATACCGTCAAAGCTATTAATTTACGTTTTCCGTTAAAACGGTACGTCTTACAAATTTTAACTATGTAAATAATGTAAATATACATTTTTCATGCATTGGCGTGCATTCGTATTATGTAGTGCCGCAGATTCATAGTTCAAACTAAATTTAACGTATCACGAAAAATAGAATATTCACATTCGGCAATGTATTTGTTTAGTGGCACATTTAATAGCTGCTTAACTATTTTTTAAGCAAGAGTCTGTATATTTCTTATAAATTTGTAAAACGCAATTCATTTTTGAGATAGGCTATAAATGGTTCGTAACTTTAGCTTACCAAGCCTAACAGAGTGGTTTTCAAAATAAAATGTATGTGTTTTGGGAGACAGGGAATATGACCTACAACTATTGTATAGTTGGGCTAAGTTATCTTAATTTGATGAATCGTTCATCAACTAAGGGTTGTAGTGATGAAGACGTTTAAACATAGGATTCCAATAAGCAGAACAGCTATTCTCTAGTTGTAATATAACAAGGAGGTTTAAAAAGATAGAATTGGGTTCCAATAGGTTTCAGAATCCTAGTAATATTATACGATATAATGTTTTAAGCGAAATAGATTGCAAAGAAAGAGAAATACATTTGCCACAGGATGGTTTGTAACATGGAAAATGTAAAGCCTAACAGTAACTTTCTCAAACAAAATTTATGTGTTTTAAAGTCGTGTCATATGATCTCAAAGTGGAAGATGGGATATTGTGAAATAACGCAAGAGTTAAACTCAAAATGTGAATGCATCGACCAAGGGAAGTAGTGACAATAGCGTAAGACAGAGGCTTCCAAGCTGTAGAGCAGCCATTTGCATTGCACTGTATTATCTGGAGTTGGAACACTCCTAATCGCCCATTGCAAACCGAGTTACACTTATAACATGTCTTTATTTATTCGCGTTGACAAACTGCAAACTCGTTATATTTATAGTTGTATAAAACCACAGTCTGTTGACTCGGTGAATTATGTACGGTTTTAAGCTAATTTGAAATGGGAAGGAGTATTATTCCATGTGTTTCGCAAAATGGCCTCATCAGCTTTTAAGTAACCTTGTTTTACGAAAAATCTTACAACAATGGCATTACACTAAGAGAAACAAATAAGATACTAGCTGGAATAGAGAAAATTGGCTTCCAAAGAATAACATTAGTAGTTACCTCTTTATTATAATGTGATTATTGATCAGTCATGTGACTTCTGTGTAGCGTCTTTGAGTAGCCGCTCTCTTATATAATGTTTTCTCTAAATATTTCATTCTCCAAGTGTTTTTAACATCGAGTTTTGAAAGAATACTGAAAAACAATACGAAGAAAACTGAAGATATTAAGAGAGAGCAAAAATAGTTGTGAGGGCTATAGATATCAAATTCAAAGAATAAATGAGTTACTTATGTCAACCTAGAAAAACTCAAAGCCCAGTAGTAGAATTCAGGACCTAAACTACAGTTATGTAGTAAATATACCAAACACTTATGTGGTAACTACAGCAAAAATTACCGACATGCTTAGATGTCTAAATTTTATCACGACAAAATGATTCAGAAATAAACCACTCGAACAGCATAGTACCAGCTAAACACTTACAGGTTTATATGAAGGAGTAAACAGTCACTTATTTTATTTTCACTGTTCTCTGGTGGAATATCGTCTCTAAATATATATGCATGGTTACTGCATTAGGTTACAACATTAGCAGGTTATCTAAAATTCTGACATTTATATATAAAATAAAATTGAGTTACTTCTGTGAGGGGATTAGTTATTTCATTTATTGAAGTTAACAAAAAAGTAAGCCTACAGGCAAGACACATTTACTTTTCTGTTAGTCGCACTACATGAATGTTGCTTCTTATAAAGCTGTTTCTCTTAACCGTCTCGTCGTGTTTCAAGATAAACTGTTCAACTTTCTTGTGACGTGTTGTAGTTAGTAGCTAAATGCGTCAAGTTATGTTCACTGAATACATTTTACCGTTACGAAAGTTTAAGGAACTCAGATTCTAGTTTTTGCTCAATTGCGTAACAGATTAATGTGCTACTCCTGTTAAATTTTTTCTTCTTAAACCTTAAACAACGCGTTTTCTGAGAAAGTTTAAAGTGTAGTTATCGCCTTAGACTACCAGCATCTGTACTCTACAAAGTATATTAAACTGCAGTAGTCGTTTGTTTAATTCAAACTAAATTTGCTATATGTTAAAAAATGTTTGCTATAGCAAACATATGTCATATATATATATATACTGTTAATCTAAACTTTACACACACCTATACACGCTTGCCAATAATATAATTGTAGTAAGACTATATTTTAATATTGTAGGCATGATTATGAGAAGAATAAATCTCCAAACGTCGCAAAACTGAGTTTTCATGATTAATGACCGAACCTCGAAATCATTAACAGTATAATAATACGGTCGATAATTAACATTCCTATAATATTGCTGAGAGCTATGATATCTACTACAACATGAAATATGGGTTTTTACAAGAATATAAAGGACATACATGGTACTTCATCAGTCTCAACATTGAAATTACTTTCGAAATCATACAAGAAATTGACACATGCTAAGAATAACCTCATCTTCCTACTTCGGTGCCGGGCAGAAGACGTCATACCTTCACACATTAATAACTATTTTAAGAAATTACATCGCACTTGTTATATTCACCATAAATATTACAAAGACTTTGAGAATGCTATTAATAGATTTAAGAAAACATTGTTAAATTTATAAATTAAGAGCTCTAATTATAATATCATTGGAACAGAAAGAACCATAGTGGAATGTAGAGATTACTGAAAAACAATTTTACCGCCCACAGTAATGGTAGAATTTGAAGAAAAACAAAAAATACTGCATGAACAAAAACATGAAATAATTAAAACCCGTCAAATAAATAAATTCAATAAATTACACAAAGAAACATGTAATATCATAGGTAATGATAAATGGTTTGTGAACTTGACTAAAAAAGACATCCCCGTAGATATAAAACAATTCTTATCACTAGGACCCAAATATTCCATTCCATTTATAAATAACAAAATTCCGATAGAAAATTTAATTAGTGATGTAGAATACTTCATCCAACACAGTGTAATTGAAGAAGACAGGGAAGTAGTCAGAGGCCAATGTGTTAATGTGATTACAAATTATCAAAATCAAAATAAGAATAAAAATGGTATAAAACATAGGGATGAACTGATATTAAAAAGAACAAAACAATTCCTACGCTCCAACCCAGACATATACATAACTAAAACTGACAAAACAAATCAAACGGTAGCAATTGATAAAGATGAATATATAAAAAAAACTCAACAATTATTAAATGACCATAATATGTACAAAAAAGTTTCACGTAACCCCACACACAGGCTGATGAATGATACAAACAAGTACGTACGGCTCTTACAAAAAAACAAATACATAGATGAACATACTTGCAGAAAACTTGTGAATAACGCACCAACTTCCCCTAAGTTGTACTCTCTAGTAAAAAACCATAAGGATGGGAACCCAGTCACACCCATAGTTTCGTTTATAAATTCCCCAACATATGGATTAGCTAGACATCTTGCCACTATTCTTACACGTCTCTCCACCTACAAGTATAACGTGAAGGATTCATTTGACTTCCACGATAAGATATCCAATGTTCAATTACCCCCTGGGTATCAACTTATTTCACTGGATGTATCATCCCTTTTTACCAATATATCAGTACCAATAGTAACCAAAATTATTTCTGACAGGTTTGATGAACTCAGACCTCACACTGTGAAGATTTAATTGAAACTGTAATCTTAAATAAATAAAAATTAAATTTGTTGCGAGCGATTAAGTTTTTTTAAATCGCACTATTAAACCTAAAGCCCCTGTACTAATTCAGAATGAGAATGAGAAGTGAATGAAAATCAACAGAAGCACTAATAAAAAGTCGAATTGTAAAAAACTTATTAATATCACAATTAACCCTTTGCTAGTCATCATGCGGTGACCTGTTACTTCCGGACTCAACGTGTTTATCGAGTCGTCTGTAATTTAGGAAGATATAAAAATCATAATGTTTGTAATTAGAAATTTGAAGGCACGAGTAGTAGTTAAAATAATTCACTTAAATTATATATGTATAATTAATGTATTGTTTTTGGTAATAAGAATGTCAATTTAAATAAAAATAGGAACTATATTGTCGCGGAGTACTTGCCCCTCTCCGTTGTTATGTGCCAGTCGAATCTAGTAGAGAGTCACTATGCTGCCGTCAGACCGTACAGACGTATGAGCGAGAGCTCCACGAAAATGCATTTGTTTTTTAATTTAATTTTAAAATGTTAGCTACCACTGCTAAACGTGGCGAGCGTTGTGTAATGTGTGAATGATATAAAGATGTGTTAAGAAGAAAAATGTAATAAGTAAAACAAAAACTTAACTAGTAGTAAACAAGATGACGTCTGCCCTCAAGAGGTAAATACAAGTACAACCTTATACATGAAGATGTGATCTGCGTAAACTTCATAAATACACGTATACGATGCATAAGACGCTGACGAGGACCTCCGTGGATCTACACCTACTTTCACAAAAGAAACTTCAATCTCCGCAGTGAACATCCTATCTAGTACTTGCCGAAGACACGACACAGATGATGATGCCGACTTCAAGAATTCCAAAGAGAGACACCCCAGGACGAGGTTACTACGACCAATTGTAAAGGTGACTCGATAGCTTGCCTATCATATTTGATAGACAACTCACATTAAAAAGAGACTTTTCAAGGACTATAAATTTTGTTTAAAATTAAAATGAGACAAGCTAAGAGTTTACTGTAAGATTCAATATCGTACGTTGTAACGCCTTAAATGTAAATGTAATTTGTAAACACTTTAAGTAATAATACCATTCTTCAAATGGTAAAAGAAGTCTTGCAAGCGTCTAGATGAACTCAAAATACTTAGAAGTCTTTGCTATAAATATACTTAAAGTAAACTCGGATCCGAGGTAAAAGAATACATAATCAGTTTGATCTCTAAGTTTTTATGGAAAGCATTTAAATATTTTAATCTAATTAATGATGTCATGGGATCTTTGAGTAACAGTTGTTAATAAAGAGAAGTCATCTTGTTACACATGAAAATGAGTGCACAAATCAGTGAAATACCTTCCCTTGTTTCCTTGTAATTATCTTATGTAATTTGTTCAGTTAATTTGAGTTTAATAACAGTTCGTTACAACGTAGGCAGCCCATGTAATTGGCGAGTGTCAGTTAAGATGGGTTCCCTGGATTTGTAACGTGGCAATACGTTACAAAATTGCGCAGCTCTGCTTTACTCTGCTTAACTTTGCTTTGCTTTGCTTTGATTAGCTGTAAATAATAATTAATTGTGTATTGTGTTGTTGCCGTCTTCTAAAAGTAATTGTGTACAGAGTGTCTCAAAATTGCGCCACTCTGCTTTGTTTTTTTTTAAAAAAAAAGGTTGTAAGCATCGTGACATTAACAGAGATACGTCACCCTGCTAATTAAAGTAATTGGTAAGTAGTAAAATAGATAACTTTTGGCACTCAGTTGTCTGATCTATGCACTCAGGCAATGTATTTGATGTAACTTTAATTTTCATAAAATGAATTTGTTTTAAGATACGCAAATGATAGTCAGTATAAGTTGATATATCATTGTATGAAGCCAAATGCAAGTATGTACATGAATTGTACTGCTTGGTGATCTGCTCAGTCTTTAACAGGTTTATATTGTGACAATCCAAGACCTGTTTTTTCTTGAATATGCCTGCATAGTATATGTTAGTGTATGTCTGTCGTCACGGTAAAAGTAAAAAAAAAAAAAAGAAATAATAATAATAATAATGCTCCTGTGTAAAGTAGACCCGGTTAATTACGTGGAAAGAATTTCGTAACTTAAATTTGTTACCAAAATAAATAATTAATTTAATTGGGGAAAGTACGAGAATTAGTAAAGTCAGACTGTTATAACCGTAATACACGTGTAAGTTGAAGGCGTGCTTTGTTGAATGAGATTCACCCCATGCGTCCGAGCTGGGTTCTCCAGTTAAGACCTGTCAAGGAAGTTAGTCTGTGGCTTTGTGTAGAGAACAATACGTGAGCGTAAACCCCGCTTTCTCACTCACACACTTACCCTGCCTTTGTTTACTAAATAAAAGAGGGTGGCCTACATTCCAGCAAACAGCTGATCGGCTATTTAACTTTGAAATATGTGTGTGTGGAATTTCTGTCTCTCCCTTAGAAGAGAAATTGTTCTTTTCTGAATTTTGCAAATCATTTACCCAAGAATTCATCTTATCTATGTAATTAGTGTGTAGTATTGTAGAATCAGTTTTAAGTACGTTTTAATGTGTTAGAAATAAGAAAAAAAATGGCCCAATTTAATCCGGATTTGTTATTAAAGGACGAGCTGTCTTACGAAGCTCTTTTGCGTGGACTACCCCATGCGAATGTAACAGTCGCGGAATTGCGTAGATCGATACGCGAATGTGGATTTGATACACCTGCGGAATTAAGCAACCTAAGCGAATTCGATTATGAGAGCGAGAGAGAAATTTGTAATGCGAAGTATAGTGAGCTAACCTTATTGTCTCAAACCCTCCAAGACGAGAAATATCCGGCGATAATTTTGCGGACTACCCAGAGAATAGAGCATTTAACCCGGCGAATGAAAAATTTGTTGACCTGGCCTAATCTTACGGAAATACCACGTGAAGTGCAAAACCTAGCTGACGAAGCTTTACGTCGCTTACCCACTATTATTAATGACTTAAGAAGAAGATCCGACTCGTTCCGGATGGATGAAATAGAGAAGTCCTTGAAGAAATTACACATCTCCCCAGTACAATCCCCTACTACTGATCTACCTCCGCCTAACACTGATCGGAACTCACCCGGCGTATCGCAAATGCAAGCTAACCAAGAGCAAAATACAGATAGAGATTTAAATGCCCCTCCTCCCGATAGTTTCCAGATTCGCCCCGGAACTCACGAATTGACCACCCCGAATGCATTATATCGTTCTCCTAAACGCATGCCAACCTTGAACCATAACGCTGACCTATACGGAAAAATTACTCATCCTGTGGAGAAAATCTTAACTGAAATCCCTTACACCGATGGATTAAATGTCTCCAAACTACTAAATTTCATTAACTTTCTCCTGCAGATAAAAGATCTACAGCAGCTGAATGATTGGCAAATTTTGCAAGTTCTGCTACCGAAATGTAAACCCCCGTTAAAGAATCGTGTAATAGAAGCATTAAGCTCTACATTTCCAGTAGAAAACCTACATAGCTCGATAATAAAGTACTTTATTCCAACCGGAATTTATGAAGAAATTAAAAGAAAGACCGTACTCCGAGTACAAGGAAATCACGAGAGATTAGCTCATTACATCTCCGATATCAGAGAGTCATCTCGACTACTACGTGTAGATTGGAATGAGACACAGATGGTCGACACCATTTTAATAGGATTGTCACCAGAGGAAAGATCTCGTTTAGCTTTGATAAATAGACCAAACACAATAGCAGATCTAGAACGATGCAGTATCCATTCGTCAAATGTATGGTACTCCGATCAAAATAGACATACGATGAAATCCGCAGAAACAAATAGAAAAAAATTGCGAGCCCTAGAGCCCGGTGTAACAACCCTGCATGAAAGGCAAGTATTCAATAGACCACAATGTGCGCAAATCTGGTAAGTTAAGTGTAACACCATCTAAAGAGGAAAGAAGATACCCTCCTCGCAATAAACCCATCTGTTATAATTGCGGCAAATATGGACACATAAGAAAAGACTGCAAGAGCAAGCCATTGGAACGTAAACACTCAGATCCAAAAAACATGTAAGGCAGGTAGACCCTAAATCCTGTGTCTTCCGCAGCAACTCGAAATCTGGTGAACCTAAAGAAAATAATTAAAAAAAAAAAATTTTATAACCAAAGTGGAAGGAAAAGAAGTTTTAAGGAAATAGATCCCTACGTGAGAAAATTTCTTGAAAAATGTAACGCGATAAATAAATGTAACTGGACTAAAAGTCTATTACCCTTAATACGAGTTGACTTAGGCGTTACCTCCACTATCGCATTAATTGATTCGGGATCTAGCAGAACCTTAATCAGTCAAGAGTTAGCAGACAAATTAGCGAAACACCATCTAGTAAAACGGAGTCAACCGGTGAATATAAAGTGTGCTACCGCCAATAAACGAAATATAATAATAAAACTGAGCATTACCTTAAGGTTAAAATCAAGAACCTAACCTGGATTTTTACAATGTTAGTATGCAATGAATTAGGACCCGACTTAATATTAGGAGCAGACTTTATTAGTAAAATGGGTATGATTCTTGACATCTATGAGCAAAAATATTATTTTCGATTCGACCGTACGCTGAAATATAGATTTGATTGTAATAATGAGAAACAGAAAAAAAATTGTTCATCTACTGCACATATAATACACCAAGAGTCTGATTTATCTCATCTAGAGAGTAGAGATAGAATGAGAATACTGAAATTAATAAAAGAATTTTCCTCAGTTCTTACACCTAAACTAGGACTCACTAAACTAATAGAATATAAAATTAATCTGAGCGATCAGAAAGTAATACGCCTACCTCCGTACAAGTTGTCGCCTCCCAAGAAGGAAGTGATGAGAAACCATATCAACAAGTTGTTGGAGCAAGGAGTCATTGAACCCTCTATGTCCCCATATTCATCACCCTCCTTTTTAGTACCGAAAGGTCATGATAAACACAGACTAGTTGTGGACTACAGGCAATTAAACAAAAGAATAGAATTTGAATCTATTCCTCTTCCAGACATCCATAGTGCTTTCCATTACTTCACGAAAGCTATGGTCTTTACGGTAATGGACCTGAATCAAGCTTTTCACCAAATACCCCTTTCGGAAGAATCAAAACGTCTAACCGCGTTTGCCGTTCCTTTTAACTTGTACCAATTTACTAGAGTACCCTTTGGAATATCTCAAGGAAGTTCCGTATGTAGTAGATTATTAGAAAGGATATTTCACGATATTAAATTTAAATATGTGTATCACTATTTGGACGACATCGTTATCTATAGCGAATCAATGGAGCAACATCTTAGACACCTACGCGGAGTGTTATCTCGGTTACGAAGAGCAGGATTAACTGCTAACCCAAAGAAGGTAAATTTTGCCGTCCCACAGTTTTCATTCTTAGGTCACATCGTGAAAGCGAATGGAAAGGTAAGCATTGACCCCGAACGAACCCGCGCTATTAGAGAATTTTCACCCCCACGAGATGCAAGAGGTATAGCCCGATTTTTGGGAATGGTAAATTATTTCCACAAATATATTCCCTTTCTTGCCGAAATAGCAGCACCCCTAAATTCCTTAAGAAAGAAGGGAGAGAAGTTTGAATGGAGCTCACTACATCAAAATGCGTTTGAGCAACTTAAAGAAAGTATTATATCTCCCCCAGTTTTGCAACTAGCCGATTTTACGAAACCTTTCGTGGTGCAGACCGACAGTTCCAGTGTAGCGTTAGGTGCAGTCATATATCAAGCGATAGAAAACAGTAGACTACCTATTAGTTATGCATCGCGAACCTTGAGCGACCAAGAAAGAAAATATTCCGCATATGAATTGGAATGTTTAGCCATTGTTTTTGCATTCGAGAAGTTTAAACCCTTCCTAGAACATAAAGAATTCGTTTTGGAAACTGGTAATCAAGCGTTATCTTGGTTACTGAATCACCCTAAACAGTTAGGACGTATTGGAAGATGGGTATTGAAGTTAAACTGCTACAAATTCAGAGTGCAGCATATTAAAGGTACACAAAACGTAGTCGCTGATACCCTGTCCCGTATGTTCCAGTCGCCCACTAAAACTCCCGAAAGCAAGGAGAATCCGGAAATAGCACTTGCTAACGCCGTAATTACTGAGTTCCCCCTTGCCTTTACAAACATTGCCCTGTATCAACAACAAGACCCCTTACTGAAGCCTATTATAGAACAACTTGCGCAAGGTATTAAATCCGAGAAATACGTTTTGAGTAAAAATGTACTATGCCATAAAAAAAGAAGCGGAAAGGAACTAAGAATAATAGCCCCTGATGTGATTAAGCCCATGCTGATGGAGTACTTCCATTCATCTACCATAGGAGCCTATATGGGAATCAATAAGACAATACATCGTGTTCGAAAGGAACAATATGAACAGCGAAATAGCCAGTTTCGTAAAGAAATGTAAATTATGTGCTCTCAGTAAACCGGCCAGAAATAATCAGGTAACCAATTGATTTCGGAAATCCCTAAGTCCCCTTTTTCTAAACTTTATGTAGACTTTTCAGGTCCTTATCCACGATCCAAATCAGGTAATACTATGTTACTCATCTGTGTAGATTCATTCACCAAATTTGTTTGGATGTATCCCATGGGACGAGCATTAGCGTCAACGACTGTAAAAATATTACAGGAAAGATTATTTAAAGACTACGGTACACCTGTACGTATCGTATCAGATAATGGACCACAGTTTAAAGCGAAAGAATTTAAGAATATGTGTTTCAAGTTAGGAATAGACCATATAACCACTACGGAGTATCGACCGCAAGGCAATATTGCTGAAAGGTATCTACGAAACCTCAAATCTGCGTTAATCGCCTATCATGCGAACGATCATACGTCATGGGACCAAAACCTATCCTGCATTCAATACGCCTTTAATTCAGCTAATCACGAAGGTCACAAGTCGACCCCGTTTGAGTTACTGTACAAATACCAACCAAACCACCCCTTGTCCACTAAATGGAAAATACACGACCTGCTACCTCCGCAAATAACGGATAAGCAGATAAAGCAAATATGGAATAAAGCCCGCTCTAATTTAAGAGCGAACTTAGAGAAATCCAAAAAATACCACGAGAAAGGTATTCATAACAATTCAATTAGGTACCAAGTAGGTGACTTAGTAATGTATAAGACTCACCCGATTAGTAGTGCAATTGATAAGACCACCTCTAAACTATCATACCGATGGTGTGGCCCTTACCAAATCCAGAAGTACCTAACTCCAGTTACAGTAGCCCTGTACGAACCTGCGACTCGAAAATATGTGCGGCGAACACATATTTCGCAGATAAAATTGTATAAGAAGAAGAGAAGGAATAGTATAACCAAAAGTAGAAAAGGTAATACTAGGTAGTGGAGTATATCATACTTCTGAAACCGTGCTAAATGTTAATTGTAGAGTTTGGAAATGAGGCCTGATCAACCTGAGATCCAGTTCTGCGAAAGATAAGTAAATGAGTACTCAATGACAACTAAACTGAATTCTAAATAGCAAAAGATTTAGAAAATTACTCTACGGAGAGAGTAACAAAACCCCAAGAAAAAACCGGTAGTAGATTTAAGTGATAGAGATAAGAAAGAGTTTTGTGTTTTAAAATGTAGATATTAAGTGTGAATAGTATGTAAAAAAAAAGGTAGTTTATAAGAAAATATAAAAGTATATTGTGTTGTGGAGAAGAAACAAGTGGATATAACGCTTACCAATAACTATGTGAGAGAAATTCCACACACTGACACCAAACATACTCCAAGTCCCCAATTGTGCGTTAGACTCACAAAACACCCGTAACGTGAAATTTAAGCGATGGAGTATGTGACGATTTAATTGAAACTGTAATCTTAAATAAATAAAAATTAAATTTGTTGCGAGCGATTAAGTTTTTTTAAATCGCACTATTAAACCTAAAGCCCCTGTACTAATTCAGAATGAGAATGAGAAGTGAATGAAAATCAACAGAAGCACTAATAAAAAGTCGAATTGTAAAAAACTTATTAATATCACAATTAACCCTTTGCTAGTCATCATGCGGTGACCTGTTACTTCCGGACTCAACGTGTTTATCGAGTCGTCTGTAATTTAGGAAGATATAAAAATCATAATGTTTGTAATTAGAAATTTGAAGGCACGAGTAGTAGTTAAAATAATTCACTTAAATTATATATGTATAATTAATGTATTGTTTTTGGTAATAAGAATGTCAATTTAAATAAAAATAGGAACTATATTGTCGCGGAGTACTTGCCCCTCTCCGTTGTTATGTGCCAGTCGAATCTAGTAGAGAGTCACTATGCTGCCGTCAGACCGTACAGACGTATGAGCGAGAGCTCCACGAAAATGCATTTGTTTTTTAATTTAATTTTAAAATGTTAGCTACCACTGCTAAACGTGGCGAGCGTTGTGTAATGTGTGAATGATATAAAGATGTGTTAAGAAGAAAAATGTAATAAGTAAAACAAAAACTTAACTAGTAGTAAACAAGATGACGTCTGCCCTCAAGAGGTAAATACAAGTACAACCTTATACATGAAGATGTGATCTGCGTAAACTTCATAAATACACGTATACGATGCATAAGACGCTGACGAGGACCTCCGTGGATCTACACCTACTTTCACAAAAGAAACTTCAATCTCCGCAGTGAACATCCTATCTAGTACTTGCCGAAGACACGACACAGATGATGATGCCGACTTCAAGAATTCCAAAGAGAGACACCCCAGGACGAGGTTACTACGACCAATTGTAAAGGTGACTCGATAACTTGCCTATCATATTTGATACACAACTCACATTAAAAAGAGACTTTTCAAGGACTATAAATTTTGTTTAAAATTAAAATGAGACAAGCTAAGAGTTTACTGTAAGATTCAATATCGTACGTTGTAACGCCTTAAATGTAAATGTAATTTGTAAACACTTTAAGTAATAATACCATTCTTCAAATGGTAAAAGAAGTCTTGCAAGCGTCTAGATAAACTCAAAATACTTAGAAGTCTTTGCTATAAATATACTTAAAGTAAACTCGGATCCGAGGTAAAAGAATACATAATCAGTTTGATCCCTAAGTTTTTATAGAAAGCATTTAAATATTTTAATCTAATTAATGATGTCATGGGATCTTTGAGTAACAGTTGTTAATAAAGAGAAGTCATCTTGTTACACATGAAAATGAGTGCATAAATCAGTGAAATACCTTCCCTTGTTTCCTTGTAATTATCTTATGTAATTTGTTCAGTTAATTTGAGTTTAATAACAGTTCGTTACAACGTAGGCAGCCCATGTAATTGGCGAGTGTCAGTTAAGATGGGTTCCCTGGATTTGTAACGTGGCAATACGTTACAACACAAATATTCCTAAAAAACAATTCTTAGAAGCACTTAAGTTATGCCTAGAGAGGGGATATTTTCAATTCAACAATGAGTTTTATTAACAGTTATTTGAATGCCCAATGGGCTCACCAATAGCCCCTATCTTGGCTGATATATATCTTGAGTATATTCTTGATAAAAAACTTCCCACTGTACCATTTGATATACCATTTCTTTACAAATTTGTTGATGATATTATTACAGCAATACCGATTAATATGCAGAATATAATAATAGATACATTCAATGACTTTCATCCACGTATAGTTTTCACTGTAGAATTAGAAAAAACGGACAACACAATCTCATTTTTAGATGTTTTATTACTCCACCAAGCCAATGGTAAACTTGACACAAAATGGTGGCAAAAACCACAAACCTCAGGACGATACATTCATTACACGAGTCATTGTCCATACCACTACAAAATTAATGTTGCTAAAAATCTGATAAATCGTGCACACAGACTTACAACAGACATCTACAAAAAAGAAATTGATAATAGACTAGTAGACTTATTGCTAACAAATGGGTACCCCCACAAGATAATTTGCAAAATATTGCGAGAAAGTTACAGACATAATCATAACATGGTAGAAAACACTAAAACCCAAATAAATAACTTAGACGCGACTAATAACCAAATAAATGGTAATACACCTGTAGGACAGAATACAACATCCAGTAATCAAGATAACACTACTACAACTAAAAAATATTTTTCCCTTCCATATGTCAAATCATTATCAGAAAGACTTTCCAAGATCCTCACTAATGCTAATCACAATACAAAAATAGCTTTCAAAAACGTTAACACTATCAATAATAAATGTTTTACGCATACTAAAGACAGGGATGAAATAGAACTAAGATCCAACATAATATATGAAATACCGTGTGAAGAAAACTGTGGAAAAAAATATTACGGTTGTTCTGAACAGTATTTCAAAAGACGTATTTATCAACATAAATATAGCTGCCAGAAAGTAAATACTAACAGACCTGATCCCACGGCCCTAACACAACACGCCCTACACACGGTCACTCGCTTCAGTTTCATAAAGCTAAAGTAATTCATGCAGAAAGTAATCACTTTAAACGGCAATTCTTAGAAATGCTAACAATAGAGAAGAATAAACACCTTTCAGTTAACAAGAAAACGGACGTACAAAGTCTTAGCAAGTGTTATTCTAATCTTATTCACTCTTTTTAAAATGGAAAATGGTTTACAGGTTATAGGAATACTGAACAACTTACTAGTTAAGGTACTATTAAAATTTTATATCGCTGGCAGTCTGTCAGATAACTTCATAACGCTAACACTATACAAATGTAATGTGTTATATGTGTATAAGTATGGAACAGTGATAAGTGTTTAGTGTAATGTGGTTGCTGTAGCTCATCTCACAGTTAATGTAAGTAAATAGTTATAGTATGTATGACTTTACACACACCTATACACACTTGCAAATAATATAATTGTAGTAAGACTATATTTTAATGTTGTAGGCATGATTATGAGAAGAATAAATCTCGAAACGTCGCAAAACTGAGTTTTCATGATTAATGACCGAAACTCGAAATCATTAACAGTATAATAATACGGTCGATAATTAACATTCCTATATATATATATATATATATACTCGAATTACATCGTTAAAGAATTGGCTTCCATCGCGGGGCTTGAACAATAGCGACCACTCTCACATAAGGCATCGTTACAGAATATGTCACACGTAACATAACACCATAAAACAAAATGGGAAAATAATATTAATTTTTTTGCTTGTTAGTATGTAAGCTGTGCTGGTGAAATAGGTAACAATGCATCGGTGTGTGACCATGTGACGCTATGCATGTGTAGTGGGCGCAGCAGAATAACGTAACGCTCTAGATCATTGGAGATGCTCCTTGCAGACACTACTCTACCATTCTACCGGCATCCGGGTACGCTGTGCCTCTACAGTATAATGCCCCTGTAGGGAAAGCGGCAGATTATGCTTGAGTCTCAGAGCGGTAAAAATGTAAGCGCTAGCGGTCGGGTGAGTTCAATTAGGCGAGAGCAGTTCGAGTTAATGCTGCGGTTTAGTGGAAAGTGATTATTCTGTTAGTTAGTGCATAACTGTAATAAGATTACATTTATTGTGTTGGGCAAATTTAACTTGAGTTATTGTATATGTCTAACTTTATTGATTTCTAACTGCTGTTTGTATCTAATTAGGGTTTGTAATTAATTAGTGCTTTCAATGGTGTTAGTTATTCTGTTTTCGCCGTACAACTCAACGATCAGTGTGACTATGGTAACAATAGCTGCTTTTCAACAATTATACCCAATAAACATTATTGCAAATTTATAAACTGATGACCGTTTTAGAAAAGTTGCTTTAGCTAACCGGAACAGAAGAGAATTTTTAGCACATTAACTAAAATTTTAAAGGCGAATCATAAGATGCACATCAGAAATCCAATTAAAAACGTAGAGAGGAGAATTGGTAATAGTAGAAAAAGAAGAAGATAAAGAAGACAAGTCAGAAGAAGAAGAAGAAGAAGAAGAAGAAGAAGAAGAAGAAGAGTAAAACTTGAAACAAATTTAATTGACTTTCATTGTAAATTCAAACACAGACATTAATGTCTACATTATAATACAGTTGGCTTATCTTAAAAACCGTTTGCAGACGATTCTTGACATTGTCGCTAAAAGAAAGAACAAAACACGAGAATAAAGTTCTAATTTATACCTTTATACGTGTTACTGGACGACACATGCTTCTGGCAAGTACAATCTAAAGTCAAAGGTATTAGACCATTAGATCAAAATTCAAAGACTGTAACCACAAATGTGAAAGAGTTGGCGCCTCAGTTAACAAGATGTCTGCCAACCTACTAATGCATTAGGCCAATTGATAAGATAAGGAAACATGACTCATTTAAAGTAGCTGAAATGCCTAACTTTGAAAAACTTAGGTTTTTTAACAAACCACATGCAAGATACAATTTAGTTTTCTCTTCCTGAACACTTTCAAGGACTATTCACATTGTCTATTCCGACTTCAAACAGTATGTTTCCATTCTCGACCTTCTTCGCCATATGCTCATATTTCAGCGGTGCTTTTGTAATTGAACAAATGGCGATTCTTTCCAGCGTGACAACTGATTTTTCCAAAGTGTCTCGGTTTTGTTCATGACACTATCGCTTCACAGTTTCTATAGCATATCCATATTCCTCAATTGTCGAAGAGATTACAACTTTTAAATTTCTACAAAAAAGAAGTTTCTGCTGTTTCAATTAATCTTTCCTGCTTCCTTGTCAACGTCCAACTTTTACACGCGTACAATTGTACCCGTTCAATAACGTCTCACTGTCCAAAAGTAGGTAATATCGTTCCGAGGTAACTAGTAAGCTCTCTGAACTGAAAAACTTGTTCATATTTTGAACTAAGTAGGGGTACTTTTAATACTAGACTTTTCAGTTCTTAGAAAAATTACGAAAATCTTGATTACTATATTTTTTGTTTAGTAAAGTACCAATTTCAAAAGTATCATATACATTAAACTGAATCTAATTTGTGTTAAAATTTCTTGTAGTCTGGTACCCGGTTGGATTTTTACACTTTTTGATCAATTTTTGTCTGTGGGGTCAAAAATTTTGAAATTTGCAAAACTGTATACACTATAAGCCCTATTCATAGTTTGGTTTAAAGTCTTTTTAATTTGATACCCCACATACTATTTGCAATTCCATCAAACGTTTGCATCAATTTTTGGCCCCGGGTGTACAGAATTTTGAGATTAAAAAACTGAACATTAAAGTCATGTTTTATTAAAATTTTCTTTAAGGTGGTACAGAAATAGACTTAACCAATTTTTAATATTCTGACCACACATGTTTGTCTCTGCCTTCCCCGTATTTTTTTGGGATCAATCTAAAAAACAACAGGATACTGTGTGGACACGCGTAGCAAGTTTACGAAGAACGGTCGATGCATTCAAAAGTGATCGTGACAGACAGATAGAAAGACAAACGCCAAACGGTCAAATTCTTCTTCTTCTTCCTTCTTCTTCAGGGCGAGATCCTTACAATCCGTTGCGCAATCCTTGGTTCGACAATTTTTTTTGGTCCTCCAATATTCCGCCGTCCTTTCGGATTATAAACCACAATTTGTTTTGGTATCCAAAACGGTCGCTTTAAAATTGAGAATTCTCGTAGCTCTCTCAATTAAAATGATTAATCTGCTCTAATGTCTGTTATCGATGGCTACCTTAGATTGGATATGTTTGACTCCTCTAAACGCAAATAATTTAGTTTTCTATGTGGATTTGGACGTATTCTACTAAATAAATGACGTATGTAGCTTATATATTGCTATCTGTAATTTATCCGTCTCCCAGAAAATTGCATTAAAATAATTTGCTACTTACAATCAAAGAAATTAATGCGTTTAGAAAATTTAATTAAAAATCTGAAACCATAAGACGTGGGTATGGAAAACTAGGCAGTTTATATTTACAATCGTGTTGGGAAAGAAGAATTTCTAATTTACTTTGTGGCGCGTCAGTGAATTGCTTAGTGTAGTGCAATCCAAACAGAGCGCCAACGTTGTTGTTTGTTAGGTGACATAATTAAAGTTGGGATTGGCGCGAGGCGTTAACAGAGTGGACAGTAAATCTTTGTGCAAAGCGGCCGCTCCCTCAGGTAAACACTGAGCTGCGTCCTCTCAGTGTTTGTTTTATATCCGTTCCTCTCCTCTCTGGTTGTAAAAAGTATAAGCGTACCCCCCCCCACAAACACATACAACAAACAACTGTAGAACTCGCTCACTATTTTGAACTATGTACATTTATTATTATATAAATTTTAATATTATATAATTTTTCAATCAGTAAACAATTTACAAAATCTACAGCCGCAGCCGGACAACTCGCGCGCCTGCGCTGCTCACGTCCGCGATACTGGGGCGAGCTGGGTTAACGACTAGCTTCGTTGTATACCAGTCGCAAGCGGTGCTTTTCGCTAGTGGAAGCCCGCAAGGACCAGCCGCAGCAATTTTTTTTCACCGTCAGAGCAGAGGTGATGCGCGTCCGAGACGTCCCCTGGATTACAAGTACCGAACTTTGGTGAAATTTTTTCCGCCAGAGCTGTAGGGATGGGTGTCCGAGACCTTCCTATGGTTTTCCGTCCAGGTCGTGTACGCATCGAGTGCGCGCTGGAGTCGTATGATTGCTCTGTTAGCGTTTCTATTGGTGGTATAAACCGCCGTGTCGTCGGAAAACAGATCTGGGCTCCGGCTTTCTGGGTACGTCGTTCACGTAGATGGAGAACAGAAGAGGGTTTAGGACGCTAACTTGAAGTACCCAGGCTGTAATACGTCTCACGGAAGATAAGTGGTCATCTATTCTCACACATTCTCACGCAGAAAGTCCTCTCCGTCTGAATGTTAGCGATCAAACGAAGGTAGCAATTTGGGAACTGGCTATCTCGGAGCTTAAACAAGAGCCTGTCGTGGCAAACACTATCAAACGCCTTATCCACATCTTGGAAACAGGGGACATTCTGATATTTCCGACAGCCAGCGTCCGTGATGTATTCCACCAACCTCATTAGCTGATGAGTGGTGGAATGCACAACACGGAAACCAAACTGTTCGAGTACCAGTACATAGAAGTTTCCTAGGTGGTCTAGGACTCGCCGTTGTGCGAGACGTTCGAGGACCTTTAACGTGGGTGACAGTAGACTAGTGGGCCGGAGGTTGTTGGGACGGGAAGCGTCCTTTCCCGACCCGACTATTACTAATTCCTTCCTTCCTTCGGACTATTACTAGTCCTTTTCCTTCGGGATTACTATGACTGTCGCTTTTCGCCACTTCTTGGGAAATTAGTCCAGTGTGAGACATGCGTTGAACAGCCCGACCAAGAAAAGTATTCCTGGCTCCGGCAGACGAACTAGAGCAGCGTCCAAAACGCCGTCTGCGCCTAGAGCTTTTCTCGGTGCGAGTTCAACGAGTTGATCTGAGACCTCTTCCCTAGTAATGGATTCCGGTTCCGCAGTGATCGGGAGAGACAGAAAGTCTTCTACTTCGTTCTCGACTTTTTTGTCGAAGTCGCAGTCTATGACCGAGTTTGGAGCGAACTGTCGCTCGAAACACGCGCCCAAATAATCTATCTTCTCCTCCGGGCAACACAGGACTTGACCGAACGTTCTAGCAATGGCAGTAATGCGAGATCGGCGCCTCTCCCGGTCGAAGCCAGAGGTATCCGACTCTCGTCGGATCCGTCTCCGGCCTGGGCCACGGCAAGTTCCCAACAGCGTCTCCTGTAAGCTTGCATTTCAGGACGTAAAATGCCAGTCACCCGGTTGTACGCTGCCTGCGTTTCCGGAGGCGCAAGCGAGAGCATTCGTTTCCTCAGGAATCCGCTGATAGTGGGGCGCAGGACCAGGTTTCATTCTAGGAAACGCGTCAACCGCAGATACGCCCTCGGCCGCGCTCCTTTTTTTCCTCACAGGTTGGAGTCGCCGCGACCCTATCAGAATGCTGCCGACTCCTGGTTGGCTCACTGTGTGCTCTCTCAGTGTCTGCCATTTGTTTGCGGTGAACGTAATCCAAGCTGGCACGAGGAGTAAATGTCTGCTGCTGCCGTCGCACTATGAAAACAACAATTGGAGAAACGGATATATTTAATCGTTGTCTGTTAATAAAGAGAGAGCATATAGTAAAATTGGTGAAAGCTCAGAAACAGTGCCTGGTCACGTGAAGAGAAAGATGATATATTTATTCCTAAAAGGATTTTGACGGCCTACGTGTTTCATCTAAGAAGAGAGACCGCGTTTGCGAGGATGTACTGTATGTTGGAGTATTTGAAGACGAAGGAGTGATGGGATGGAGAGAGAAGGTTAACGATAGGAATGGGTGGAGGGGGATTATAAAGGAGGCTAAGGCACTCCCAGGTTTGTAGATTTGAGTGATAGGTGGTAGTAAATCTCATTTCGAGTAATATGCGTTTCCGGTATCAGTAAACAGCCAGAAAAATTAAAACAACTTTAACTTGAATTAATCACGTTTATCTCTCTTCTTCTTCTCTTTACGTCAGTGCCGTCTTCTAGCAGAGGTTAGAGCTATCTGAATTGATACAGCAGCCCTGAACAAATGTACTGAAGTGTAATGAAAGCATTCTTGCTAGTTTATTAGCAATGACATTTTTTTTCTTCCTCTGAAACGTTAGATAACAATCGTATTTACATAATCACCTTCGATTCGACTATTTTGACGCTGAAACAAAATAATCACTCAGAAACTACTCAGAACAAGCAATGAAAATTACTCAAGGCAGAAAACCCAGTTTTAAAGAAATCAAGACTAAAATATCGCAATAGAGACAATGCACAAAATAGTCACCAAAAACAAGGCAAGGTATGGTTGGGCGCACGTATGTAGCCGAAGTATTACTCATGTATGTCATTCACTACATTACTCAATAGCAAAACAAGTATAAGCAATAGCTACTGTAGCTTCAAGAATTCTAACAGTAGAGGTATGGCAGCATTTAAATTGCTCCCTGTAGTTAACCCACTTAACCTTGTCGGCTTTTAATGTTCTATGACGCTAACCCAAAACGACTTTGCTTTTTTGCAGCTCAAGATTCTCTTGCAAGTTTTTCGTGCACTTTTTGTACGAACTTTTCTCTGTGAGTATGGTCAATTAATGAGCGTTGCTTGTTAAATCTTTTGTCTTGGAATTATAACACAAATTTAACGTCAAAGTTTAGTTAAACTTCTCGAGTTCATTTTTACTGTAATTTTAATTTCTTGTGTAACTAAGTAATTATAAATGTTTTAAATTTCTTCTTCTTCTTCTTCTTCTTCTTTTTCTTCTTCTTCTGTTTCGGATCCAAATGCATCACATTCACATAACTTCCTGATGAGCAATTCGTTAGTCTTTATTTTCCGCAATGGGGTCTTCGAAATTAAAAGTCTTCGACTTTTTCATATGTATTAAATGTAAAGCCTATCTCTTTATGCAGTCTTTAACAGATCGTAAGAAGTTAATAGACGGCAATATATCATTCAGCATCCTATTTAGATAAGTAACCTGTTGTTTGTTTTCAGCAAGGCAATTTTCAATGTACCAGAGATTTATCAACTCTTTGCGAATGTCTTTGTTGTAAGTCTGTCCATTTACATGCAGCATATATTAAATTGTAATAATCTAACTTCCGATGTCTGTATTCTACTAAGGTTGCAAAATGTATTATCAAATCACGATGTACGTCACAAGTACGTTGACAACCAAGACAGCAGATGTTACACTTATCTAATGTTATTATTATATAGGCTACATGTTACGGTACCTAATTATTTAATAGATTATGTATAACACAAAAATTATTTCAAAGAACTATTGCAATTTTTGTTAACAATACAATTTGCTTGATTAGTACGTTAAAATGCTGTAAGGTAATGAGTACTACCTCTAATGCTCTAACGTAACGTAATCGTGTGTGTTAACCTGAAAGACGTCTAGGTAGTCAATTCTACGAAATAGAACTTTTACAGTTAGCAATGTCGCTTTCAAAAGTCAGTAAAAGAACACTTTGTATAAAGTAAACATTAGAACGAGAAAGAGCCGGACGGCTGTAAACAGGTTTATAGGCCGTTAACCGTGCAGTAGTTGGGGCGGACTGATGAAGGAGGCATTAAAGTAATGTACATTTACGTCAGGTTTCTCTCACAGCAATGGATACTTTTACCAACCACAGTTGTCTTGTCGAACAATATTTCTGACTCTTAAATTTTATAGTTAAGAACTTTTGGTCCTGTAATTGATACGAATCGTCGCTGTCGTTGTTCAGAATTCAATGATAGCTGCTCGTGCACTTAAGTGCGGATGGTTATACTTTGGTGAGATGATTACAAACTTTTAAACACTATAAATTGTTGTTACGTAGATAACGATTCCAATCGTGATGGTATTAAATTGCACCAGAGGAAATTACAACATAATTGAAAGCTTTGTTTGTCCTGTGGAATAGAAAAAAAAAAACACTATACCTTTTGTTTTTGATGGAAATCATGGAAAACCGGTGATAGTTGTCAGTTAATACTTAGTTAACAGACATATAAATGAATTACTATTAAAATCAATAGAATTGTTAGGCCGATGCTCATCATATACAACATAATATCTGCAAATCATTTTCTACGCCCAGTACGGTCATATTAGTGACTTTTCCGGCTGTAAGAGCTTACGTCCTTTGAAAAAATGCACGAATTTAATGACAAAGAATAAAAAATTATTATAGTGTTAAAATAAGGTCTTTTTTAAAGAAAAAGTGAAACGCATAAAGTGTAAAATTATATTGAACAGAATTAAAAGATATGATTAGAAACAAATACTGTTTCGTAATGCAACAATTAGATTATACTTTTACAAGATAAAAATTACGATTACCGTAATTCAAAAATTATGTCAGTGCAATAAATAAACGCCAGTGCAAAGAATTAAATACTGCTTTATTTTGAAAATATATTTTGTTATAAAAGAAATAACATGATACAAATAAATTTATATTAAACGAACATGTAGTCCTTACAAAATGTGTGGTAATCAAATGGACGACAGTTGTGTGCTAGAATAAAAAGTAACGGCATGAGAGTCAGAGTACGGGAAGCCACTGTAACAGCACAAAACCACTGTCAGCTAAGTGTTGCAAACAACATGGATCATGTTTTTTAATATTCTGTTTTTGTTGAACAAGTGATTTGGAAAAAATTTGTTGTTGATCCTGGAATTTGTTGAACAAGTGGTACTTTGCTTTTTCCCAAAACGATTTAATTGAAAATCATTTTTCACAATGCTTTCCATTGATGAACAAACATTTGTGCTGAAGCTATGTGTTTTATACACAAAAAGAGGTAAGAGCGGTAGTGAGAACATGTACAGCATTTACACTCAAGATTCCGTAGTTTTTTAAAAATTAAAAACAGAATAATATTTAGCTACAAAATTGTAAGATTTCTATGTATTTATCTATATCTGACGATGTCGTGATTTATGTCACTCTTACTCCCAACTACACAAACACTTCCACCTGGTCAAACTGTAAATTCCCCAGATGCATATTCAATTATAGTTTATTTGTAATACATACAATTTCAGTACATCAATTTTAATACATCAATTTACTTGATATTTACCTTTATATTTATCTTAAATTGCGTAATATTTATCAGTGGCGGTCACTGCCTAGGTTGCAAGGTTGCACAAACCCCAGGATTTTACGAAATATTATTTTCAGCCAACAATGCAATTTAGTAGCTTCGTAAGATAACTGTGAATCATAATTATACGCTACGGCATGTTTTATGTCCGTGCGTGCCATTTAAAATTGGCGCGACGCTTGGGGGTGCATAAACCACCTAAAAGCTGGTTCCTTTACAGTAGAATAGCATTCAGCTCGGAAAACAGAGGCTACGTTGATATCTCTCTATGCCAGCGCTATGCTAAGCCCGTGGTGTACTTTGTTCCTGCAAACCTCGTCTGGCTGCGCTAGTACAGCACACGTGAACACGTGGACAGTGAATAGTCGTTCTAAAGCGCTGTGTTTTAAAAACTAAATTTTGAGGTTATTTTTGTAGTGTTACTAGTTTTCGTAATTGTTTGTATATGTTTTGCGTTTTTTTTAGCTGTCATTACGTCTTTGAGACGACGATTATTATATGTTTTGTGAGTGTAGTGTTAAAGTGTTTAGTGTCTCGTATAGTAATATTTCAGTGAACTGAATGTAAACAATTCAGACTAACTGAAGCTGAGGAAGGAATCTGCTGGTCTCTTACTACTATAAGTATAAGCTTTAATATTTATTTATTTAGGTGTTTCATTAACACGTAAAAATAACATTTCTTTTATATTTTGGTGAAGAATTTTCGGCTTGAGCATAATAATTTACAGTGAATTCTGTAGAAAATTTAATAGAAACTCCTTTTATTTCAAGGCCTATTGCAGAAAAGATAGAAATTAAAGCATACCAACACCTTATCGTGCAAATTTAAACCAAATAGTGACATCGGGAAAGAGAACATTTAATAGGAAATTTAATAAATCTGTGTATTCTAAGTGTAGCTGGTTATGTGGGTGTGACACAAAACCTGCACTTTATTGTTTTCCTTGTTTGCCCTTTGGGGGTGAGGGCACTTGGACTAAAGCTGGTTTTAAAGACATAAATCATCTGTCAGATAGGATTAAAAAGCATGAAGCTTTAGCCACCCATATACAAAATAGTTTAAAGTTAGCCCCTTTATGTTCTTCAAATGTAGCTGTACATTAGATAGTGCCTACAGGCGGAACATTGCTGCTCACAATGAACAAGTAAAACAAAATAGGCACATTTTAAATATTATAATTAATTGTATACGGTTCTGTAGCGTTTTTGAAATTGCTTTAAGAGGCCATGATGAAACAGATGACTCCACAAACCCTGGAATTTTTAGGGGGATGATTAATTATACTGCGGAATTAGATTCTGCTTTAAAGTCCCATTTGGCGAAAGCAACCGTATTTAAAGGCACCTCTAAAAGAATTCAGAATGAACTTTTGCAAATTATGTTGGAAGTCTGCCAAGAAAAAATTTCTGAAGAAATTAAAAAGAGTATGTATTTATCAATAATTGCAGACGAAACTAGTGATGTTTCCAATATATTTCAAATGGCAATCGTTTTTGGATATATTGTACAGGATAGGACAGTGGAGAGATTTTGGGGCTTTTTGACTCCTCCTCAACATAATGCTAACACCTTGGCCTCCTGTATTCTTGAAGAACTAAAAAAACATAAAATACATGAAACGCCACAAAAACTTATTTCCCAGACATATGATGGTGCTTCTGTAATGGCTGGGTCTTCAAGAGGTGTTCAAGCTATAGTTAAAGAATCATATCCAGATGCTCAGTACGTACACTGCCATTCCCATCAACTGAACTTGGTAATGATGAAAGCTGCATCTATCAACAGAGATGTTCGAATATTTTTTGCTAATCTTCAAGGAGTTTGTACATTTTTTCTAACAGTCCACAGAGAACAGCAATACTTGATGAGATAGTTAAAAAACGCCTTCCCCGTTGTACTCCTACTAGATGGAATTTTCAGTCTAGAAGTGTCTCCATAGTTTATGACTATAGTAAAGATCTAAGTAAATGTATGCAACATATTTTAAAATCAGATAACATAACAAATGACTGTACAATTTCACAGGCTTCTGGGAACATAAAAGTTCTTACAAGTTTTAGTTTCACATTGTGGTTGTCTTTCTTCAGAAAAATCATGCCATTAATTGACATCTTGTTCAATCAATTACAAAAAATCGAAACTGACACAACTGTAGCACACAAGTGTCTTTCAAATTTTGAAGAAAATATAATACAAATTAGAAGTGACATAGACAGTGATGGAAATTTTGATCTGAACAAAGAAGCTCATTCACACACTAAAAAAAGAAAATTTGATAAATGTGACTGGAAGAGACAAGCGAAAGAAGTGTGTGATTTAATCATTTGTGAAGCAAAGTCTAGGTTTGCTTTTTCAGGCCATTTAATTGCTGCTTCCCTCTTTATGTCAGATAGATTTGTGAAGTACAGCTTAACATTTCCTGAAGAAACGTTAAAATCTGTTTGTGATATTTATCAGTTTCTAAACTTAAGAAAATTAATAATAGAACTAACAACAATTTATAATGCAGAAGAATTCAGAAACATCGCAAGTGCTGTGAGTTTATTTAAATTTATTAAAGACAATAATTTACAAGACACTTTCAGCGAAGTAACAAGGTTATTAGAAATATTAATAACAATACCGATGACCAGCAGTGAAGCTGAAAGTTGTTTTTCAACCCTAAAAAGGATAAAAACATTTTTAAAGAACAGCATGTCTCAAGGAAGACTAAATGCCTTAGCTATGTTGTCTATTGAACGGGACTTCATTAATGAAATTCGGGATTTTAACTACCAAGTTATTGACAAATTTGCCCACCAAAGAGAAGGGAGAATGGATTTTCTTTTCAAGTAACCTAATATTTGGTAAGTGTTTGCATATCTTTTTTATATAGCATTAATTTCATGTTATTTGTTAACGATATTATGGTATTTTTGTCATTTTCCTATTTACATAAATAATTCTCTCCTATTTACTGCGTACAATTACACAATTACAGTTTTGTATTCTTCATATTATTATTTATATGAACATTCTGTGTGTTATTTATTGCTATTTTTTATCTTATTAAACTGATGGCAAATACAGTAATTTTCATAATTGACGTGTGCAACCACCACTTTTGGAGGCACCGACCGCCACTGATATTTATATCGTGTTCTGTTTTGTTGTTACTATTGCTTTGTAAGATTACTTTGTAAGATTAGGTTCAACTACAAGGCCCCAAAATGTACCGTACAATTCCAGAGATCTAAGAAACTAAAACAACATTGTCGCCATCCACAGTTTTTACACGCAGCATGTGAGAACCGCTTCACTACCACTGTTGAAACGTCATGAAACCCTTAAAAACACCATTTTCCCAAAGGAAATCCTCAAACGCCCGTAAAGCGAACGCTTTGAACACAGATTAGGTTACATTAAGGTGACGTTTTAAATAACTCATGCTCACCCTTTAATATGTAAGTTTTATTATGACCGTCTATTTTATGAATTTCTCTTGTCACAATCACTATTATGTCGCACTAGAGTACGATTGTATTTCTGCATCTCATTGTTGCACCATAGTTACATCTAACTTTTTAAAATTATAGTTGTAAAACCATGTTTATTTAATGTTTTCAGTTGTATAGAAAAAGCCAAATTGTAAAAACCAGAAACATGATCGTATTGTATTCACTGAAACGTGTTGAGATAACCATCTATTAATATTCCGTGTTTACTATTTTCACTTTCGTGGTTTATTTTCACTAATAATGAATGTTCAGTTTAAACGTAATTTGAATTACTTACTACAATTGTAAAATGTAAAAAATATCTTATGCATTATTCTACGAGGTTATGTCGTACGATGCAATCAAGTTGTGTTTTTGGTCTTAGTTAATGTATCAACAGTAAACAACAATTCTTTGACGATTACACTTTCAAGTTTTTACACTTTTACACTGTTCTACATTTTTGCATATAAATTTAATTTGTTTTTACATTTATTATGCAAACATTAGTATAAATCATTACTTTATAAACTTACTTTACCTCCTCTCTCTCGCTCTCACACATTCACACCGCGCACGTGAATACGGTACCATATCTCATAAATTAATAATTTTATTTTGTTGTCCAGTCTTCACAATCAATGATAGTTTATTTTTAATATACTTTGATGTAGTAGTTTTTTATCTTGTTATTTGGATTAGCAGTCTGCGTAATTCCAAATTAGTCGTGCTTACTTGCTAAACTGCTACCTATCATCCTCCGGACGAGGCCTTCCAGCGTCTGCACTATTATTAAGTCGTAAAATTATCAGGTTGTGGTTTAGGCCTAAAACGTGGAGACACTGAAAGGCCTCGTCCGAAGCATGACAGGTAGCAGTTTAGCAAGTAAGCACGACAAAGTTGGAATGAACGTAGTTTGCTTATGAAGTCGTCGTTGATTTTGAATATGTCCTAAAGTACCAGGTTCGACTCTCGCACAACACGTTGTACGTAATTTTCGTTATTCCTCACAATTTCGTTTAATTCACTGTTTCTGTATTCCACACTTCTTAATACAAAGTTTTTATACATCGCATGTAAATATATCAGATAAAACTGCTACTAACAGACTTTAGAAATATGTCGATAATTGTTGACGAGGCACGTAGTTGTTTACTAACCTAAGCTTAAATGTTCACGGCCTTTTGCGTGCATTCTGTATGACGGTCGGAAAGCAACTGCCTTCTAATAATAATTAAATCTTACACGATTACCTTTCGACATCGAATTATTGGTGACAATATCTAACACTTTTCCGATTACATTTTTATATCGAGTCACCGACTTCTCCTTTGTTATGTTCTATTTGGCAGTCGGGAGCCTTTATGATTGCGTCGCGGACGTTAGCGTGCGTTCTGCCTGGTGGTCAAAAAGCAACTGCTTCCACCGCCTTTCAGCGTCCCATAACTTGTACCTCACACGACGCTGGCGTTTTTCGGTTACCCATTGAGAACTTCCCACACATCCGCGAGTCCTATTTGTCTGATACAATATCCTGGAGCGTGCTAATTTGCGCGTAGGGTACGGACGAACGTTAGAAAATACGCACTTTCCTAGGGTCAAGTCACGTACATAAATTCCGTGAGGTCAAATGTTACGTTTCACATGCTAAAGTAGCATTTCGAATTAAACTGGAGAAAAAGCTTTGTTCCACCTCTTTGACGTTGTTTTATTTTGTTTAGTTTCACCACGTTGAAGTTATTTGTTTAACGTAGGAAACTTTTCGTCTAATGAGGTTCAAAATAATTTTTTACCTTATCTGGGTTTTTAAAATGTTTTCGAAGTACCGAATATTCTTTAATAGGAAAGTTGCTCGAAGCCACTAAATGTGTGACTTAAATTTATTATCAATTAGTGATCCAATCAATAACTATTATATATTTATTTATAGTTATGTACTTGGTACGCTCGTGGTTATACGGCACGGTATAGACTATACGAATGTCAGCTGTCAGTTTACTTCGACTTATTTTACTTGGTCTACTTGAGTGATTCGCAGCTCTCTAATAGTCAGTTTTCTTCATTTTTTAGCATCCTGTATTTGAGGTAATTAAATATGAGTGGCTAATCCCGCGCAAATACGCGTGCACAGAATATTTATCAATGCGATTTAGTTTAATTTGGTATTGCAGTCTAACATCAACGCGTTATTTTGATTATTTATTACCACTTGTTAATGTTGAAATATTTATAAATTTATGTAAATAAAAATTTCCCTACAATTGAATTCAGAGTCAGTAGTATTCAATAGTAAACACAAGTACGCACATATATATATATATATATATATATATATATATAATAAACAATGTATATTTATTAGTCGCAAAGTATAAGAGGCCTTCTAAATAACAATCATTTTAAATTCTTGCAGCTATGATAACGCTAGTTATTTATAATTGTTGGTTTACATTAGATACCGTAGAAGACAGAAACCAGATTCGGGAAGAGAAAAGAGTGAAATTATAGAAACAAGTGAAATAAGATTTTTGAGTCTTACGATAAAAGAAAATAAGGACGACCAGATTTAAAATATGCCTATCAGAAATCAGTAAAGTGGGAATCAGTTATGGAGAAACTGTAGAACATAACACTATAGTCATTTGGAAATGTGATGAGGGCGAACGGAAACAAGACGAAGCTTATCACGAAAGCGCTTTTAGAAAAAGCGCGCTCTGAAATGTTTTGCAAAAAGTAAGTAGAAGTTTTTTAAGTCTTAACAGGAGTGAAACGCAATAGCAAAGTTATAACAGATTTTAGGAAGCGGCTGAAAAACTGACTGTTGACGCGAAGTTAGGATTAAAAAGAAGAAAAGGAAGAGGAATAATAAGACGAAGAAGAAGAAGAAGAAGAAGAAGAAGAAGAAGAAGAAGAAGATGATGATGATGATATGATGATGATAATGATGAAGAAAAAGAAAAAGTCTTATAGTAACTCATTTACATTCTCTTTTTGTAAGTCTTATGGGTTTTCCTTCCGTTCTTTCCCATTATTCTTCTTTGAAGTTTCAACATTGGAGGACTTCAAATTCCAGCATAGCGACAGAGGAAGATAAATCAATTTGGAAAAGTAAAGAAGAATCAAAAGGAAATGCAAGTCACATCTAGGAAAATAAATACACTGAAAATATATGGTTCTAACATGGAATATGTATTATAAGTCATAAAATCTGCTGATAAATAGAAATGTGTAGAGTTCTATGCACAGCGATTAATGATTCCTTAGTACCAGTGCGTGTACCTGAATATAAACATTTATTTTATATTCAAGTAGCCTGAACAGTGGATAAAAACAATTTTGTAATGTTATTTTAGATTGTTATGTAATTATGACACAAGACGAATATTTTGAATTAACTGGAAGCTTAGGAAGTAATTTCGGCATAGTAAGCCCTATTAAGTAACTATCTTTCTCTTATCCAGGCAATTTTTACCTACATTTAAACCAGAATATGTAGCAATGTACATCACTTAGTTTAATGAAAATTTTTTCCAAGCAACAAACATTAGTTGTATTACCGAAATATTCTGTTTATAGACTACAAAATAAATATTCCAAAACTTGGCTCGGCTCCATAGTATGGATGTTGGTAAACATTTTTTAAACCTTTGTACTAACATAACGATTCAAATAAGACGCAGCCACATTTAATACAAGAAAACAAAATCCGTGTCGCATTGATTCTTGTCACGTGCCACCTGTTGTACTTAAAATGGTGACTGATTGAATCGGCATTATTTTGGGTGTGTCTGTCATTCGATGATCATGGCTATTACTGAAATCGATGATTTAATAATCATGTCATATTGAACATATTTTAATTTTTGATAGAATTCACGTATAACTAGAAGAAATCATTGCAGCTAGAAATCTTTAAACACTCTAAATTACATCATAAAAGAATAATTGTAAATTATAAACGTATATATAATTTTATATTGTATATGTTTATGTGTGTATTTGTTTGTAATCCCTGCAATTTTATCAAAAGCAGAAAACCTAGTGAATCCAAGTGTAAATAAAAGGTTTGAAATTGTTTGTTAACGTATGTTCATTATATATTATTGTCACAGAGTTTTCCAATATAGATGGTCGAAATGTAACAGAGTGAGTGTCGCCATATATATACACGTATTGGTGTCATACAGAATAAGTAGTCGAGGTGTGTTACTGGAACGAAGTAGATATATTGTTGATGCTATTATTTTTCTGAGAATTTCTAAGCTTTTAGTACAGTTTATACAAAATAATTAATCTGTCTCTGTTGACCTTTGTAACACAATCTAAAATGTATTTTCTTTAAAATGAAATAAACAGTAAACCGATACTGTTACTGCTACGCTACAGGTGTACTGGACTTACACGGTTCCAGTAAACTTGAAGTGTCTATATGCCCTAACCGGAAAATCTCGCACTTCCACAGAATAGCGCAAATATAGTACATTTTCAATAACTCTTGGAATTTTCTAACTTGTGTTTACTGCGTTTGGCAGACTAATTGCCATGGTACCACGCGGCGTTTACACGTTATCGATTCCGAAGGGAGACTGATCTATCTGTTTACAGTAATCTCGTCTGAATCGTAATCTGATTGGTTCTTCGGTAACCCCTTTTATTTTTTTCTCACAGATAATAAGTTTCCTTTTCCAAAGAGCTTCCAAACATAACAATTTTTGTTAAAAAATCTGATTTTTTTAACGACTAATCTATAATCATAAAAATTTTACTTAAAATATGCGTTACGTTTGGTTACTAATTTTTATAATAACTACGTCTTTTAATATGAGTATTCTGATATAAGTCCCATTTTTAAAATTCCTGTATCACGAAAGTAATTTCAATTATCGTGTATTTTATGAGTGTCCTGTAAAATAATTATGTACCCACGCACACGCGCACTACAAACGGGGCTAAGTATCCTTACGCACAATTTCACTGCACTTAAAGTTGTTTTACAAGCCTAAAATGCAAAAAATTAAAATTTTTCCCAATGTTCCTTATCAATTAATTTATAATGTTCAAACAGTGTGTTCTGAATTTATAATTCTCTACTCATTCATACAGTGTCTTTATATGTTATCATATGCTTCACTCAGTGATACATTTCATATGCGATTATAATGTCTATTGCAATAAAAAACAATTATATAAATACATACGTATATGCGTGTGTACATGTGAATATCTATATATTGTAACAAGACATGGTTACAAATAATTAACTTCTGTTCGTGTACAAAAAATAAAAAAAATTTTTGGTTTTAAAATTTTCAAAAAAAAAATTGTATGCTTAGTTTATTGTTTAAATATTTAATAAATAATTCTTGTAATGTGATCGTGTTGAAATTTTAAATTCCTTGAAGTTATTTTTTGCAATTATTTCACTTCTGGTTTGCTGTAAGTAAATTCAGCGTTAATTGGATTGTCTCGTTCACTAATCGATTTGCGATTATTCTTCTTTCTCCAATATATTACTTTCACTGGAGTAATGGCTGCCTTTCTTACAGCTGATGTTGTTCACTAAACTCTATTTATAGTTTAGAAATAAATTTAATACCAAAAATGTTGAATTACTATGTTTTATTAACAATTATTTAAAAAGGATCGATTGAAAATCGATTAATTTATATTGTTCGACTCTTTCCCAGGGCGAATCGATTGTTGTTACATATGTTATTTGATATAAATATTTTCAGAGTTCTTTAAACGGTTATGTTATATAGTCAGAGAAGGGGCAAGGCTCGAAAGTATAACATTACAATAAAAAATCTTAATAGTTAATAATTACAAAGTTAGTTATGATATATAATGTTTATTAAGTAAAAAATCAGACCAATTGGCTACGGCGACGAATCTTATTCCTTGTAGGCGCTTTGCATGCTGGGAACCATCATGGCCGTTCGCTTCGTTGACGAAGTAAAAAAAGAATGATGTTGCTGGATTTTCTTTAAATAAAGATGCCTTCACAGCTGCTTCCTCGTATCCGCAATATTGAATAACGTTTCTGGTGTTGTTGGATTATCACTCGTTCACTGTTCTGTTGTTCACTCGAGAAAATGTGCGTTTTATATTTAAGATATGGTGTTATAAAAGTTCGTTTCAGTTGTCTGGAAATTATTAGTGTTAGTGGTTAAAATTGTTATTTCACTAGTTTGTGTGGTGTATTCACTTGTTTCAATGTTCGTTGTTGGTAATTTTCACTGTATTTATTGTTTAATAGTGTTCTGTCCAAAATCTCAAAATTTATAGTAGGCTGTGTTTTAACTGTTATCCGCCATTAATCGTTCCGGTATACTGTTATTAGCACGAGCTTAATTCACCCGTACTCTTCGAATGTTAATTAAGAACTATTTTACTTCCTTCGTTTCTGAAATCTCTTAGCCGATTTATTATTAGAAAAGTATTGTTTAAGTTTTATTCACTTCCAATGCATTCAATTAAAGTACATTATATCATAGAATATATTTTGGTTATTAATTAATTTCATGTAACAGCAAATACACAATCGGTTTCTTTAACTACTTCTGCTTAATTTGGTATACAATAATCCATCTTTATAAAGTTTTTTATCAAAATTGCAATATTTCTGTCATTTTGGAAAAGTAGGCTCAATATTCTGTTTCCTGTCCTTGTCCAAAATTTAGCCATCTTATGTGTTATAATTATGATGATAATAAATCTCAGATTTACACAAATGTTTATCTTTCATTAATCTCTTGTAAATTTATCAATTGATCATCCTTTTAAATATAATTAATGAATTTCTGATTCCCCCTCTGAAATTGTTAGGTATTACATTTGCAAATTTTTGAATAATTTTGTACATCTTTTTATATTATTCCTTTAAAGTATACCTTTAATTATAGTATTTGGTGATTGATTCACCTTACATAAATCTCATCAGTTTACTTGGTTTATTTTAACTTAATTATTCAAATATATTGTTACTGAAATTTCCTATCTGGCCTAGATTCTATGGTTTTACATATACTGTTTTTTGAATAATACTAAGTCTATACCCCTTCTGACTTTCTGAAGTTAATATAATATTGAATACAATCTCCTTAAATACCTATTGGAACATGTAGCATTGTATTCATGCTTATAATACAAACACAATATTTAAAATTAATTATTGGTCTTCAATGGTAGACATTTTAGTTTCAACTATTACTAATAACACATAACAAACATTTTATAAAAATAGTATGGTATTCATACTAATACATTTTAGTCTGTATAAACACTGTAAGACCTAATAAACATAAATATAATAATAATACTTCTTATTCTATACACCACCTTGAAATATGGTGTTCATATGCTTTAACACAAACATAATCAGCCATTTAATTTTATTTTCCCTAAATTTAATTTGTTTACAGTCCTTTCTGTTTATATTTTATTATTACATTTTAATCCCCTTGTCACTGTATTTATTCCCCACCTCCTCTCTTTATCATTCACTTTTTAAAGAATGTTCTTTTTGATAAAAAGTGGCATCTTCTTTGAAACATTAGTAATGTTTTCCAAGAATACTTCCTAACATTTTATATTTGTATTTATAGCAAACATTAAAGTTGTTTAATTGTACGTAGCTGAAGTATCAGTTACACTTATACTTGAAGTTTATTTACTATCTTGAAATAACTTGCACTGGTTCACTTATAACTTAGGGTCTTATTTACACTTGAGTTTTCAATACTCCAAGACCAAAATCTTAACTATAAGGGCTAATGAAGATTTGTTTATTTCATTACTCAATAACTTTAGTGGGTGCACTTCTATTTACTACCCTAAATACTTTTGTTTATAACTATTTTACATTTTTATATGAGGTTTTGGGTTGTTATACTTTCATGGGTGACATTTAATCTTTTTGGGGTTTGTTATTTTTTGTAATAGGTTTTCCTTGGGTATATCTTGTAGTTCTTCCCATTCTATATTTTTTTTCTTCACAATTCTTCCATCTTGGGTTCTCCAAGGTAATCTGATTTTATGGTTCGTTGGTTTGTTCGGGGTATCTTCTTTACCTGCTCCTGTCCTACCTGGGTATTATCCTGATTTTGTATTAGTTTTGTAGGATTTATTTCTCTTGATACACTTTTGTTGCATTATGATGATTAAATTTAATTTTTTCCTTTTATGGTGGTATTTTACTTCGACATTTAATTATTTTCATTTGAATTTTCTTTTTATTTAATGTAATTTATATTAAATTATGATCAGATTGGAATTATGATTTAGTGGATTATCTGTCATGCTACAATATATATATATATATATATATATATATATATATATATTGCAACGATACAGGCATATGCTGTATTAGGCATTGATTTGAATAAATATAAAATTTGTAGAATTAAAATTTGTAGATTGTAAAAATATTTCATTGTTAGGTTAGGGGAGAAATTAACCTGGTCCGACAGGCAAGGAACACCTGCTCAATTGTATGTGTGTTACTCGTGTATCTTGTGTGTGTTAGTGATGCATGTACAGACAGGAATCTCAGCTACCCGCCCCAAGTAATAAATAAAATAATTATTTAATTTCACGGTGTAAAACTATTTAGTTTATAAACAAACAAAAGGCACCAAAGTGTGTGTAAATTTTATAGTTATCACCAGTGAGAAAATTACGTTAATAGGACACGCTACGCGAAGTCAGTGCGAAATAAGTGTGCCAAAAAATACGCAAATTACCATAAGACGCTCAAATTAATATAGTGAGTGCTTAAACAAATTTGCTATGACTTGTGCTATCTCGATTCCGTGCAAAACATTGATATTTGCTAATAATTGCAAATATATGAAAAGGTTCGGGAGTGGGGGCTATCATGTAATCTGCAGGTACCGACAGGACGATTTCGGAGCCAACAGGCGCGGAAGCTCGAGAGGGTATAAATTAAGGGTTCTACTGAAAACCCTTCTCTTCATTTCAAGACAAAGTTGCAGTCGGACATGCTGTCCGTCGGCAGAACAGTTTTATTTTTTCAAGTCTCATTAACGAACTAATAAGACGTTCAACAATTAGGTTAACAATATTTCGAAAAGCGTAAAGTACCGGGACCGTTTAAGTCTACAAAGAGTATCTACGGAGAAGCTACCAGAGCGACGAGGGATGCTGGACGTTAGGCGATGTTTTTTGACGCCTAACCGACGTTTAAGGTTCACCTTGCAGCAGATAGCAATTCTCTGAGAAGGACCACATACTGCTGGAGAACGACGCTGGACTCTGGACATATCCAGGACCACGCCAAGCCAGGAGGAATGGAAAACCAACTCTGGACAACGCTGGACCGCGTCAATAAGTCGTAAGATCATCAAAACTCGAGGTGACATGCATAATGCATTTATAAATGATTTTTTTAAAAGCGCTCATAAAGACTATATCAAAAGACAATAAATTAAAACAAAGAAAAAAGTTATAATTAGAAATAATATTTTAGAAATGTAGATAAATGTTTAGTCGTAAGAATGAGCGATCGCGTATAAAGAAATAAGAAAAAAAAAGAATTGAAATTTGAGAGAGTAGATTTTGTTTATCAAAGTAAATAGTTAAATTAATTTGATATTTGCATTTTAGAAAAGAATAAATTAAACGTGAATATAAATCAAATGCCAGTCTAAAAGTAATTAATATAAATTTAAATTTAATTTTTAAACATTGGTATAGACTGAGCGAGCTGCGGTCAGATCTGAATTAAAAGAATTCAATTCAAATTACATTTAATTTTATTTGGAATAAATGTCTAGATTAAGATTATTAACATGTCTAGATGTAAGAGGGTCTTAAATGTGTGTAACACCGTATAGTATAAGAGATAAATATCTAATAATGAGTGATATCATTACCAAAGGTTATTAACGATGTTTATTATTTATAAGATTGTGTAAACAATAAATATGAATTTTTAAATACTCATAAATCTAATACTCTTATTATAATTACACCTGATATCGTTATACAACCTCCATAAATTACAGTATCTTAAACAGTCATCTGTAAAGTTGCATAACCTTGGCGTCCCAAAGAATGTGGGGCTCCTCATACACAAATACATTTATATTTGCAATTTGTGTCGTAATGTATATATATATTGCGATGTGATAAACATTCACACTATATGTGAATATTTAGGGACATATTTACAGTAAGCCTTAGTTGGTGTCCTGTGCAAAAGGGTGTAAATGTTATAATACAATAATTTTATTAGTATAAGTACCGGAATATAAAGTAGTTTAGGACGATAATAAACAATACAAAACAGCAGTGTTGTGCAGTGTGAAAGTGAGTTAGGATCGTGCGCCTAACGAATTATGTGAATAAAATTAACAGTAATCCAATTAACAGACAAACTCTGAGTCATTTATATTAGTGGAAATTGGAATAAATATTACTATCTAATTGTTTTAAGTTTATATACATTACAATAGGATTTATTCAGCTGATAAAGTAATTACTACTAAGCAAATCTAACAAAGAATGTGGAAACAATATGAACTACGGGAGTTTAGAGACAAACGCGCAAGCGCGTCTCACACTACCGAGCAGTCTACAGTCATACTCAAAAGTTTGTCATTTAAATATATGTTTCCCAGCTGTGAATATCGTGAGCGTCGATTTGTATTACAAGTGTAGGCTAATATTTGTGCGTGTTCGTGTTACAAAGTATAATATTTGAAATTACATAGAAATTCAAAAGGACAAAGTTTAAGTATTCTAATGTTCTTACTGTAATTTTTGGACGAGTAAATTTTCAAGTTGCGTATGAGTTTTACTTTCACTGTACAAACGTCAAACAGCGTAGGGGAACGTACTGTATCCCCACGCAACTCGCAGTACCAGTGCTGCTACGCTTCTCCTCTCCGAATCCAATGTTAACATAGCCGTGTAGTAGGTATACAAGCACATGCAGTTGAAAAAACTTGGTTTGGAAGGGTTTAGAAGCCGAAAATTCATGTCCAAGTGTTGGTGGACACGATTTTCTCGATTTACTCTTTCTCTAGTAAAATCTAGAGCATTTTAACATGTAAAAATGACGTCATGTGCATAGGTACTGCAACAGTACAAATGTATAGGGTACTGTGCATTGCACAATTAATTAAGATAATTAATATAATTTAAATAAATAATCCATATTGTTAATAATAATATTTCAGCTTTCAATCTGAACTGTAAAGTGAACAACAAATTTGCATGCTTGGACAGGTTGGTCACGCCACGCAGCTGCATCTGTGTGTACACGTGTATCTTACGTGTGTGTGTGAGGCCAGTTGATTCCTGTAAAGCGTCACCCCTAAATAAACTCTATTAATTATATTAATTTTAAATGGTGATAAGTGCATATGAAATATCACAAAACCAAATACGCCACAGTGTATAATATAAAGGCGCACGTGTGTATGAAAGATGGTGGGAAAATAATAAAAAGTGCGAATACAGTGAAAATAAACATAAATAAAACCCATAATAATTAAGATAACGAGAAACGGTTAAAACACAGTTATACACATAAAAATTACCGACCAGATGAATATCGGGTAATTTGCAAAATACTTCGCATGTTGCGAAGACAAGTGAAATAAGTATGTGAATAATCGTGTTTGTAAAAGGACGCCACGACAAACCTATTCCTGCAGAGAATTGTCGAAACATGAATTTTGCGCCCTAGACTATAAATACGCGAGGCACATCAGCCTTGTTCTCTTTCTCATTCAACCACGGAGGCAGCCGGAGGCCATGCCCGGCGACTTCAACTCTTTCTCGTGCAACTACAGAGGCAGACGGAGGCTCTGCCCAACAACAACAACTCTTTTTCTACTACAGTGGCAGCCGGACGCGATGCTTGACAACATCATCACTTTCGTGACACCACCGCTGCAGTCAAAGACCATTACGGAGGACGAGGGAGCAGCACACTACATGGCATAAACTCCAGACGTAGGGGACGAGTCATCGGACTTCCGAGAGGACCCAGAGGACGAGGAAAGGATCCAGGACTTCACGACTACGCAGGATTCACCAACAAAGGACTCAGGACCAGGAGAGGGTACGCTGAAGAACCGCTACAATTAAGGTGAAAGAAAGCCATGTATTCCTCATAACAAAAGACTTAATCAAAGACAGATAAACATTGTTAAAAAAAAGACAATAATTTCTAAAAGTGTAATTTATAACTTGTAAATGTAAATGTCTTGTATAGTAATTATAGCATAATTTTTGAATTGATAATTTATGGAAAATATTTAAATTTAAATTATTGAATTATGAAAGCATAATTTTTGAAATAATAATTATTTGAAAATATTTAAATATAATTTAGAAAGAATATAAAGTTACTAAAGTAATTAATATAAATGACAAACGCATATGCAATAACAATAAGATTTATTTGTTTAAAAGAAAGATTTCAGAATATAATAAATTACTCATAATATACTAAGCAAGTCGAGAGCCATATTATTAATAATCAAACGTATTTGTAATTATAAGAGTATTTTATGTTTGTATTGAATATGTGATATGTACGTGTATGTAAACAATAAGTATGGGTGCTACGATTACCCATACACATGCAATAATAATGAAGTTTTAATTCGAAATTTATTTTGAAATTTTAATAAATAAATGTTTTAATTATTTTAAACCATTTTACGTGTTGTTATTCTTACGATTACACCCATTGAAAATTTGTAATGTTATAAATATCTGTGCTACTCAATAGGGGGCTCATCAACGATATATACAACCGATACAAGTAACGTTATAATGCATAAAAGCACGGGTGTGCTGTGTATTAAGCAGTCCTTTCCTAATAGTCTCTAATAAGGAGTCCCTCGTAGTCTCTGGGAAGTCGGAGTGTATTGTGAGGGAGGGGTTGAATTAGACCATGAAGTCAGGCACGGCGTTCAAGGTCTTCAAAACCGATGACTGTCAATGGAGGTTGAATCAGGAGAGACTTGGACGGACACAACGCCTACGAGGAAACTCTTTAGATCGACCTTCCATCTTACGAGGACAACGGGCATTGTGAAAGCATAGGAGCAGCCCGCGAGTTGATCCGGACTGATCCAACTTAATCCAGCAAATACCAGGAAAGTGAAATTATAAAAACTCTATAAAAAATAAAGCAAAAACTCTATTGAATTTTATAATTGTCAATTATTTTTAAATTCATGCATGTTTTAATTCATAATTTTTATATATGAAATGTGTATGTTTTATATTAAAAAAACAATAAATGTATTAAGTCACCCAATCAAAATTTATTTCTGCAAGTGCAGTCATCTAAAACCCTGTTACCTTGCAGAAAAATGGCGTCTGTTACGTGTAGCTCAAGTAAGTGAGCCCGACAATAAAAATTAATAAATAATGAAAGACTGTGCATAAATCAAGGGTGATTAATACCATTATTGATTATAACATTTTATATACGTTGCGTTGAGAAATTTATACATGCAGGGACAGATAGTGTTATTATTATTGCCAGTCATAACTATTTATAGAAATACTAATGTTAATAATGATTATAATAATAATAGACTGTGTAGCATGCGAAAATAAAAAAGCTAATAATAAAAGTTTATTAAGCAAAATGGCTTCTGAACAATCTGAAGTCGTGCTCTTGTTGCAACAATTAATTAAGAGTCAAAACGAACTCAAAACGTAATTTAAACAAATTCTGCAATCAGAGAATGACAATCAGAATGATCACTGTTGCACACCACTATATAAAAATTATTCCGATTAGCGCTTTCAAGCTTCACAGCTCATCGTCAGATCGGGAATAGACAGAAAATATGTGAAACCCAAATATGTGAAGGGTTGGGTTTCACATATTTTCTGTCTATTCCCGATCTGACGATGAGCTGTGAAGCTTGAAAGCGCTAATCGGAATAATTTTTATATAGTGGTGTGCAACAGTGATCATTCTGATTGTGATTTCAACCACTAACACAAATTTCTTCATTAAATCAGAGAATGATTAATCAAAACTATAAATTATTAAAAGATCATATGGAGTAATGTAAAAACCAAATTGAACAGACAAAATCTGATTTATTAACGCGTATAGACCAACTGCATGACCAGGTTGATACATGATTTTTCGAACAAAATAGTACAATGGAAAATTGCCAAGAATATGTACAATCTAACACACAGCTCATAAGTGACACAAAAATGAATTAGAAAAACGAATAGACAATAAAACGAAACATGTTAAACAAGATGTATTAAGTCGTGTTAACCCCCAAGTATGTTGTATGATTTTATAAACACACCGATGACACATAATAAACGGTTTCAAATGAAACCTTTTGTATATTGAAAAAAATTATCACAAGACACGACCATCATTGCCTCAGAAAATAAGTTAATTGCCGGTATTTATTCTTTAAATACGCACAGATACACGCATATTGTTACGTTATATTATAACGTATATATTATTCAATACGCATATATTTGAACACCGAAGAAAAATTTACTGTTGTTCAAATATTTTGTATATTTTTTTAATCTTCAGTTTTAAAATAGTTTGCGAATTTGAAAGATAAGACGATGACGATGTGATGATGCCGCTGCTGGTAATGATGATGACGACGATGATGATGATGTTGGCAGTGATGAATTACCTCAGATCTTCTCTAATGTAACATTTCTGTTTTACGAGTAGGTTGTAGCTGGTAAGTTATAGTAGTTTAGTCGAACTCGAAACGGAATGGGAGTACAACTAAGCTATAACCAATCATAAGCTTTTTATCACGTTTATCCAATCACTTAACGCTCCTACTGTGGAAGAATTTAGCTACAGATCACAATTAACAAATATCATTAACTGAAGGTATTTCAATTTTGTAAGTCGCTGTTAGGAACAACTCTTTCTAAACACTTTTTCATTAACTTCATCACACAGTATTTCACTACAAAGGAACTTTCAGCACACCAAATATTGCTATCGGTAGGTTCTGTAATAAATAAATCTCAGTGGGTCAGGCTTGTCGCGATTGTTATAAGTTATGACAATGTTTTATTTACATTTCATTACGCATCACAATGTTACCTGATGATTCTTCATTGTCTACAGTCTAAATATTATTATGTTCCAGCTTAATCTATATATCGTTATTTTCTGTTTCCATCATTGATGCTGCATCAAATATGTGCCTTCACATGAATAAAGTATTTGAAGAAATGTTAGTCTCGTATCATCAGTAAGCATAAAATATATAAACTACTAGGTCTCTAATTATATACATGTAAACACACTGATATGCAGAGACACACTGCGGGGTACATTACATCAGAGAAACGGGAACGACATCCACACAGAGACAACTTTTTTGTAAATTGTATTAGCCGAGAGGTTTGAAACGAAACAGAATGTCATTTGTTGCTGTCGAAATCAATTGCCGAAACGTGTGGCAGGAGATGGAAGTACAATATTCTAAAGTATCGCATTTCGTTTACCAGCAATACCAATTCTTATTTCGTTATATTCGTTTTACTGACAGAACAGTCAAAGAGTATGTTCCATGTGATCACTCAGTAATTCAGTTTTAATTAATCATAATAAAGAGTATCTAATTTCGTCATCGATATAGGAATACTTACTACCTGTCTCGTAATTGTTCTTTTATGTGGTACAAAATTCTGTAAATTTTTGTATTAACGCTCTCGTGTTTAATTAGTTATGACCACCTTACAAAGGGATCATAATAAAGTTTGACACTATATATGATAATAATCATAATAAATTAAACTATTATTACCATGAAATATAATAAAAAATTATCGGTATGGAGAACCATACATTACTTCCATGTTCTAAGATTTATATTTAAAATCATTTTCGAAATGAAATATTTTCATAGAAACTACTTCTTTCTTCGCCTTAACCACAGTACTCTGGTCACTATCGTATACCAACTCACGTTAGCGCACTCGATTTTCACTGATGATGACAGTCGATGGTACTGCCGAAACGTTTGGTTTTGTAGAAAACATTGGACCACGCCAAACAGCCCGGGAAGGAATTTTAACAACAAACTACTTCTTTGTTGCCGATAACGTAGTACACATGACATATAAATAAAAATTATCCCCTCCCCCTCCAACAATCAATTTCAATTATAGAAAATTACCCCCACGTCTTCATTTATAGATATTTCATCTACGTTTCTACAGTGGATTATTATGATCTGCTTTTCAGGATACTTTATTTATCAAAATTAAGTACTTTACCCTTGTTAAAACTTAAAACGTTGCAGGTAAACTACCCCTTTCCTTTAACCGATCTTCACCAAAATCAACAGGCGTTGATATCTCTACAACACAGGGACGTATGCAAAATCCTATTTGATTATGTTTGAATTTACGGCAGTTATCGTTCGTCATATAAAACATTAACCTTGTTATCACATAAAACGTTGAAGGTAAACTACCCCTTTCTCTTAACTGATCTTCACCAAAATGAATAGGTCTTGAGCCCTCTATGATTCAGGGATGCATGCAAAACATTATTTGATTCTGTTTGAATGTGCGGCAGTTATCGTTCGTCACATAAACAATTACTCTTGTTAAAACGTTAAAGGTGGCTGGTAAACTACCCCTTTCCCTACACCGATCTTCACTAAAATCAACACGCCTTCAGTTCTTTACAATTCAGGAACGTATGCAAAATATTACTTGATTCTCTTTGAATATGCGGCAGATATCATTCGTCATAAAAATAAAATTACCCTTGTTAAAACATACAACGTTGCAGGTAAACTACCCCTTTCCTTTAACCCATCTTCACCAAAATCAACAAAGCTTGAGTACATAAAACGTCAGAAATGTACGCAAAATATTACTCTTTGAATATGCGCCAGTTATCATTCGTCATAAAAATAAAGTTACCCTTTTGAAACACAAAACGTTGCCGGTAAACTACCCTTTTCTCTTAACTGATCTTCACCAAAATCTACATACCTTGAGTACTCCATAATTTAGGAATGTATGCAAAAAAGTATTTGATTCTGTTTGAATTTCCGGCAGTTATCGTTCGTCATAGGAAAAATTACCCTTGTTAAAACATAAAACGTTGCAGGTAAACTACCCCTTTTCCTTAACCGATCTTCAACAAAAACAAAAGGTCTTGAGAACTCTACAATTCAGGGCAGTATGCGAAATATTATTTGATTCTCTTTGAATTTGCGGCTGTTATCGTTTGCCATAAAAAAAATCTACAGACAGACACATAGACGGACACTTTTAGAAAAATGACTTTTTTCATGTTTTGAGGGTAGTACAATCAGAATCTGCAACTATCTCGAACACGATTTTTTTTGCCATCACCATATAATAATAATAATCTGTCATCACCAATAATAATATATTGGTGTTAGCAATATAATATTATTGCTGTCACCAATAATATATTCCGGATTATGTAAGGCTTGTCTGTCGTTTGTGGGTATATTAATGTGGACTAAGTAAACATTTTTACTTTCTGTAAGGATAGTAAACGTTCAAAGGTAATGTAAAAATAAATATGTACCTAATAATTGTAAACGATCATCACACACACACACACACACACACACACACACACACACACACACACACACACACACACACACACACACACACACACACACACACACACACACACACACACACACACACACACACACACACCTTCTATGACCCCGAGTCCTAAGAGGTCGGTGTCTGAATACATATGTGACTTTCTACTTATCGTAGTAGTATGTTAAAAGAATGTAGAGAACAGACTGAATATAGGAATACAGCTGAGCAGTTTTTTCCCTCCAGCGATTTCTCAATCGCGTGTGTAATTCTATGAACTTTGCTGTACTGGGGAATGCTTGTTTCTGAAACCAAATTGATGGTGAGATATAAGGTTTATTTCTTCAATCAAAGATCTGATCCTCTTTAAAAACAGTTTTTCAAACAGTTTTGAGATCACTGGTAGCAGTGAAATTGGTCTGTAAGATTTTTTATCACTTGGTGCCTTGTCAGGTTTCAGGATCATGATCACCTCAGCTACTTTCCATTGGCTTGGAACGTGATTTAGCCTGAATGGAGCATTGAATAAATGTTGTAACTTTTCAGACAATTTTCTGGTAGTTCCTTTAGTATTTTCCTGTTATAAGGTCATCCCATGGAGTTTTTTCGCGTTCAGATTGTTTTTAATTTCATTACTTATTTCTTGCAACGTTACTCTTTTTATATCTTTCCTATCAATCTTGGTACAGAGATAGTATTTTCCTCTGCTGTTGGTCTGGGCAGTGGGCGAAAAGTTTCCTCGAGGTGCCCCGCGAAGAGATCTGCTTTCTTTTTAGGGCTCCTTGCCCTATTCACATCCTCCTGCCTGAGTGGAGACGATTGGATCTTTGGTCTTTTCAGTCCTTTCGTCGCTTTCCACAGTGAGTAGTCCGTGTCCTTCTGTGCCGTAAATCCACCATGAACACTCATTTTTTACTTTTTTTATTTAGCAGCTTTTTGAGCTCATTACAGAGAAAATTTACTTTTCTTTTATTTTCTTGGGTGCGAACCCCCTGCCAGGATTTCCGAGCTTTTCTCTTTTTCCTGATAAGCTCTTTTACCTCAGACGGATAGTTGGCTCGATTTTAGCTTTTTCCTTGAAACTGAGGTGTGCTTTCCCATGATTCTTTCTGTACGCATACATTTAACTTCTCAACTTCATCCAGTTGGGATATATTGTTTAACGGGATTCCGAGGTCTATGTATTCTTTCAGGAGCTGTCTAAATAGGGTCCAGTTTTTTTTGCTATTCGTCAGCCGGGGTCGTTTTTTGTGTGTTGCTGATTGTGCATTAACTGTCAAGATCACCGATAAGTGGTCTGATGAAAGATCCTCGCTGCTTTCAACATATATAGAATGTTTAGATATTCCTTTCACAGCAAAGAAATCTATCAAGTATGGAGCTTTATTGAAGTCTGATGGCCAGTATGTTGGTTTACCGCATACACTGATTGGCACTGTATGCTTGATTGGAACATCTTTTAATGTTCTCCCTGCTCTAAATAACTCTCTACCTTTCGTGGTTGTTAATCTTGACTTCCAGAAATTATTTTTTGCATTGAAATCGCCTCCAGCAATGAAATGGTTGCCTAGAGATCTAAAGAGTACAATGTAGTCCTTTTTTTCAGCTTATGCCTCGGTGAGCAATATATTGCAGATATTTTAAAGATTCCTCTGCTTAGCAGCTGTATATTGGACAGTTGCAACTTGCAACGAATCTTCCTCAATTGTTATGCCTTGAAAATGTTTTATGGAAGATTTGATCAGGACGGCAGAGCCTTCCCTGGCTCTATCCGCTAGATGGGCAGCATGATAGCAACTATAGCCGCGAATCTTGACGACCGAATTTTTTATTACGCGACTTTCTGAGATAAAGCAGATGTAAGTTTTCTTAATGTTCAGAAAAATCTCTAGTTCAGCTAAATGTTGTAAGAGTCCGTTTGCATTCCATGTAGCAATTCTTATAGTGCCATGCCTGATTTATGTTTTACTCATTGTGGTAAGTCTCCTCATTTGCACTTAAATCTGAATATGCTTTCAGAGAGTTTCGCGTTTGTTTGAAGTTGCTCAGCTAGGTTTTTTATGATATTCACAGCATCAATTATCTTTAAGCCATTCTGCTGCAGATCTGTCATAATATTTTGCCTTTCTCAGATTGGATGAAGTCCTCTAGCCATAACCTTAATGGGCCTTTGGCTTTTATTTCCCTATGTATTACACTGCTTTTTCTTAGCGTTTAATTTACTAACCAGTGCCATACATGAGTCGGAGTCTGCCACGAGTATTTTCTCCCCAATCTTTTTTGTTGTGGTTTTGCCTCTACCTCTGGTGAGGACTCGGCTTTACGCTTTTTGCTAGCCCTCAATTTTCTTTTCACAAACCAGTCAGTTTCCCTAACCAGCTCTCCTTCATCAGTACTACATTAAATGGGATGTTGACTGCTACCATTGTTTTCTGTATTACTTGCCGCTTTTTCTGTCATCAATGTTTTCAGCTGTTCATTCTCCTGCGTTAAGCTTGCTACTTTCTGTTACAGCTGGTTTATTTGTTCTTCCAATTCATTTAGCCTGCCTCTTAAGTCGGGGGTATTTCGCTCCATTTTTACGGTGTCGGCTTGTGCTGAGGTTTAAATTTTCAGCTCTCCCTTCTTTATAACCCCCGGGGTTGTTGGTTGTTTTACCGCTGTAAGCGGTGGTGGTGACCTATTTAGATTAGAGCTCTTTCTAAATGGATCACCTGAATGCGGTAGTTGCCCCCCCCACCCCAGAATCCGTGGGGCTGACCTCCATGGAGGAGGGTGGATTTTCCAAAGTATCTGGTCTGCTACCTAGGGTACTAGATCCAAATATTTTGTCAATCGCATGGTTCTTACGTAATTAAGAAATTCGAAAAAATAAAGAAAGACACCCTAGTCCTCGAGTACTCTAATAGCGTCGGGATCGGAAAGAACAAGAGTCAGTCAAGAGAGACTAGACAAGAAAGATTAAAAGAAGGTATCTTACCCAAGACAAGTTGTATTAATGTATCATGTAATATATTCCAAAAGTTTAATGCTGCCACGGCTTTGTGCTGTTCAGTTGCTTATTGAGTGCTATCTCTTATTAGACTAGTCTATTATTACAGTGGCTGATACGAGAAAAAAGCTAATTTTGTAAATTAACATACGTGGTTACGACAGCTTTCTAAAACGTGCATTAAAAAGAATGTAGGAGCTCAACAAAATGTTACGGGCAATTTGGAAGTTATATTTTATTTCTCTCACACCGTATTGTTCTGAAAGTTGAACAATGTTTTTCGCATATTGTAGAATTAATTAAATTTTGTTTATTTTTCAACTTTAGTATTATTTTGTAATACTCTGGCATTAAAGGTTGCTATGAACGTATCAGTGATCAGAATCTTACAAAAGTGTGTAAAAGTGTTTGTGTAAAGAAAACCTCATAAAGTTTATCCAGTATTGCATGGACTTTTACACAATTCTGAACTGTAACGACAATGACAACGAATCGTATCATTTACAAGACGAAACGTTTTGAAAATCAAACTTTAGAGCCTGTAACGTTATTCGACAAGACGACTGTTGTTAGCAAGAAGTATCCATTGCTGTGAGAGAGACCTGACGTAAATGTACATTACTTTAATGCCTCCTTCAGCCGTCCGCCCCAACTGCTGCACGGCTAACGGCCTATAAACCTGTTTACAGTCGTCTTCTCTTTCTCATCCTACTGTTTAGCTTATACAAAGTGTTCTGTTACTGACTTTTAAAAGTCACAGTAAACGTTCATGTTTTGTAGACTCTCAACTGACTGCTCTGCTTTCAAGTTGATGAACAAACAGTTAAACGCACACATCTTGCACAGTTCTGTTCGTCACTCACCGGGAACTGTGCAACTAAATTACCTGCTATGGGCAACATTAATTTTTAGCAATACTGTGAAGGTTCCAATCCATGTATAGAATAATTACATAAGATGAACGTGCACCAAACAAAACAACATTTTTTAAACGTACAAATGATTTATCAACATCAGAGGTCTTCTGTTCCCATATTTGGCATAATCAGTTTGGTTTTCTTCAGCTGGGCACTTATACTAAGATTGAACATTTTGGTATCCGGTGTGTTGATACGAAGAAGAAATGTTTTGTAAAGTTTTGTTCAAGGCACATTACTTGGAAGGTTACGAGATGTGGGTATGGAAGATGATATAAAATTTAACCCGGGCGGATAGGGTAAGAAATGAGATAACGATGAGAAAGATAAAAGAATAAAGGAAATTATTAAAATGCTTTAAGAGAAAGAAAGTAAATTGTTTAGAATATATATTAAAAGGAATTAAAATACAAAACACGATTGAGGAAAAGGGGAGAAAACGGATAACAATAATCGTATAATTTTAACGTTACACGAACGTTTGTTAAGTTAGCTATCAGTCTTTGGCAGTTTGTTGATATTACCAGCACTTTAATACTCATAAAGGTGTGCCAGCAAGTCATAATCAGTACGTATAGTTAGGTCTTTGGATTTCCATTAAAGAAAAATAACTCTAGTAATTTTTCCAGCTTGTATGCCACTTTCTAATAACTAGATACAAGTTAAATATAATAATGGAAGTATGTATTTGAAAATACATACTTCTTTCAAATATGTTTATTTTTTTAGCCTTATTACTATCAACACTTGATTTTAATTAATAGCTTGAGTCGTTATATTGTATAGACAATAGAGTGTCAGAGTGTCAGCTTAAACGTTTTTGCGTGATGTCTAAAAGTGGCAATTAATATTATTTAATGTGTTTCTATATTTAAATGTAGCCTACTTACCGCAGGTGATAACGTAGAAAAATTAATCCTGGGATACAACCCATAAGCTCTTCACGTAAAAACAAAAATTATTTAGCAGAGACAAACACAAACAGAGAGAGGTATAGAAACAGACGCGCGAGTGATCGCGCGCGAGCGAGCGCGCGCGCACACACACACACACACAGTTAGTTTCTATAGAAGAATTTTTGCAGTGGTAAATATTTATTTGCGTCTTTTTATTCTTCTACTGCAGTCATTCTTCGGTGAGCCTCCAGATACTTTCAAGGACAGTTGTGCAAAGCTACCTTTTTCTTGCTACTTTTTAGTTCAGTGTCGGCGTTAAGGTCAAGACAGGAAGCAAAGGAGGACTGACAAGTCTGTGTGAAAAGATGAAACAATGCGTTAAGGACTAATACACGAAAAAGCTAAAAAAAATCGGAGATTTCACTCCGGTCGTAGAAGAACTTAGTATAACAAATACTTTCAATCACAAACAAAAAAAATTTGGGTATTTTTGAGAACAGGCAGTAAAATCTGGTGACCTTGTTCACTGCTGAATTAAGTACAATGATAATTTTCGACGATAAAATTTAAAAATATTTCTATCATTGTCAGCCATTACACCACAAACGTTATTCTGATTTTGAAACAAAGTAAAAACCAAACTAGAGTTATTACCAAATTTGGTGTCTTGTAGCAAAGCACTTCACTTAATGAAAAATTTGTTACGTTAATAAACGAAAATGAGACTGGAATACAAATTTTGTTTACTCAGTGTATGAATGTTACGTAAAAGTTTGTTGACACTACAGATTGTGGTGTGAGGCAAATGTTTTATGCTAGGCCAATTTCAGTAACAAATAAGTTGCGTATAAATTCAAAATGTATTTATTATATAAGTACACTTGAAGGTTTTTTGTTTCTAATTTTGTATTGTGACATAACAGACAGCCAAAAACGAACTTGAATTGAAATCAAAACACCTCATTTCATATCTTGTATGAAGGATTAAAATGGAAGATTTAGACGTTTCTGTTTAATTTTTCATTTTGTTGTAAACAATCTTTGATTGTAAATCAAAGGGCTACGGAGGTCTATCTTGAAGCCGACACACCAACCTACGCCTTAGTTGATATTGTTACATAATGCGGAAAAAGTGTTAGGCAATTACGGAACGTTCTGGTACAGTGGAGAACGTTGTTCTACTCTTTTCTTGGCTGTTCCCGCAGCTGTAATACTTACGTGACGCTTGACGTGCAAGGCAGTATTACGTAATGCGGAACGTCTCGTGCGTTCGATGGTGTCGTTCTAGAAGCTTCTCAATTAGCTCAAAGGTGCGGGTTTCTGCGAAGATCGCGCTGAAGTGTCCTCTAGAATATTCGATGGTTTGTTAAAGACGCATATTAAGGAACCCTGCAGAATAAATAGCCCATACCTGCTAATTAGTTTTCAGTTATTGTCGGAGGATTACACAGTGCGTTTAAGTGGCGACTTAGACAGTGCGCTTCGAAATATTGTGGCGAAGTGTTGTGTGTTTTATAATTGTGCGGGACAATTATAATACAATTCTGTTTTATATTAGTTGACATTTTTATTGCGTGTGAACAATTTTTATTTGATTTGCTTTAAGAGACTATCTTGATGATTACAAACTGTTTAACTGTGATAATTAAAGCTGGCGATTAGTGACGTAGTTGGTGTCTTGTATTATGTTTTCCACTGTACCATACGACGATCAGTTAGACCGTCGTAACAATATGAATATCCTTTCAAACTTTCTAGCACAGTTAGCCTGCAGATTTTGTCTGCCTTATAACATTGTAGTAATACTTATAAAATTTAAAATATTTGCTTAAACAATACATGAATACACGTAAAAATACTTTTGAAACGTCAACAAAAATTTAAGACAAGAATTCAAGAAACACGGCGTAAGAGGTGGTCATCACTTACTCATTATTATTAAAAGCCCATATGGGGATTTAAACTATTAGCATGGGAATGAATATATTAAGCATGAGTCACTCTGCATATGACAAACATAAGAAAACTGAATACAATAATCTAGCAACATTCAGAAAAATGGTTGAAAAAAGCAGGAGTTGAAGTTGTGAAGGCTTCAGAATTGAAGCAGCCTCCGGATATAACTGTTAATTATGATGGATCTTGGCAATAAAGAGGTTTTACTTCTAAATGTGTAGTAGTAGGTTGAGGTATTGAAACTGTTAGTGGTATAGTTATTGACTATGAAGTATTACCTAAACACTGTAGAGTGTGTGATAATAGAAAAACTGGTTTGGATGGATGAAGAGTCTGAAGAGTTTGGAACACATTAACCATCATTGGCTTTGATTGATCGTCTGATTAGCAGTGATGGCTAAATCAGCGTGTAGAATGTGGAAACGCTGCAAAATTATTAGCTTCTGGTGTAGACTACGAAAATGGTTTCTAACAGCGATTCAAAAACAAATGGGCATTTATTATCTTTAGTTATATATGGCAAAGGTGTAGAAATTGAAATACAAGAGTGTGTTAAACATGTGGCAAGCGTTTTGGAACTGATGTGAGAAAAATAGTTAAACTTGTACTCAAGGTGAGCAGTTGGGAAATCGCGTACAAGTTTATGCTGCTACTATACAAAAACTAACCAAGTACAATAGGAATGAAGCTATTACTAACCTTAATGGCATATAGGCAATACAAAAGGAGATTTTCTCAGCACTTGATGACTGTAGGTCAAATGATGAAAATCCCCTGGACAACAAGTACCCAATCGGACTGGATCCTGCTGCTTTTTCCAGAAAGATCCAGATACAGGAATCCTCCCGAGAAATCATTCAAAATGGTAAAACACCACTCAGTAATAAAGTATTGAAACAAATATTGCCACTTTACATAACGTTTTTAAAAAATGATTTTCCTTGTAGATGGTCCACAGGTAAACACAGAACACAAACGAGTCCTTACGCAAACGGAGTTATCGGGAGTGAGTGTCCCAAAAATATATTCACTTCAAAAACAAGGGTTCAGTCTGCAGTAGATGAAGTCATTTGCCTGTACAATACTGGAATGCTGAGTACTTGACAACAATAACATAGGTTTAAACATTAGCTGAAATCTCTCAGGGAAGGAACACTGCCCAGCATGCTGAGAAAAAGATACAAAGGGGCTTCATTTGAAAAAGGAACGGTCAACAGCAACGTATAAAAAGTATAGAAAACTCTTAAAAGCGAATAAAATTAGAGAAGAAGGAATGAAGACAGCCAAGGAGGAAACTTCATATTTTGAAGGAGAGTTTTGTTGGAGTTTTACACACATGGAAGTTTTGTTAGACTTTAAGTGCAATTTGCCGGAAAAGGAAAAATCTGAATTTTTATGCACGTAAGTTTGAATAAAATGGAAACCAATAAACACTTAAAATTTTAAACACATAACCTTTCCAACCTTTCTAGGTATATATCAATTTTGTCTGTACAAAGTGACGTATATTAAAAACATTTGTATAAAAGTGCGCTTAGAAAAATTCATAATTATCTAATAAAGGTATGTAGTTTTTGTTTAATCATTGTTTACATACCCGAAAATCGTGGATAGTTTATTAGAAATACAGTATTATGCCATTTTTAAAACTTGAATGAAAAATTCGAAAGTTATTCAACAATTTTGAAAATGCTACAAAATTAAAAACACTCAAAAATCCGTATGTATTCTGAAAAAATTATTTGAAACCTTCTAATGTTATCCAGCAGACAAAATATAGATTATAAAATTGCAAATTTTATTGTAAGTAAAACAAATTTTAATAGTGGTGGATCTTCTTAAAACATACTATGCTCCTGAAATTACATACCTACTTTGTCTATTTCAAACTCTGTGTGTACATACAACTGTGGATATTTATATACTTTACTATCAGCCATCAGAAAGATACGTATTTTCATGCGGAATTAATTAAACCCAGTATTCATAAATTAATAGTTTCAACTATATTAACCTTTTCTAGGTGAAATATTTCTCTCTGGTCGAAATAATAAAAAAATTACATATTAAATTTTTGCACGAATAACTCGTGAATACAGCACACAGATTATGTTTTACGCTCGATGAATCTGTGCAGAATTTGATGTGTTTTATCGTGGAAATATTCTGCGCCACATAAAGTTTTTTTATAAAAGACGGGATTTTTATATTGCGTTTGAAATGTTAGACACGTAACTGTTTGTTGGGCCACTCTACTAACATGAAAATGTTTGAAAGAAAAGCTTACTTCTCTGAGACTGTGGTCTATCTGCCAGAAGAAGAAGGAAAGGACATCTTCAAAGTAAAATATAATTATGAATTCGTTAGTAAACAACAATCTTAATTACACTGGCTTTAACTGAAACGTTAAACGCCTCCATATACGCAAAATGAAAGATTCGGAGGAACAGAGTAGCATAAAATTCTGTAGAGGAATTTAACATTGTAAAGCTTTTAACTACTTCAATGATTTTAAAAGAAGATAATAAAGACAATGGTAAAATACTAAAGCGTTTTTAATAAATGTTAAGTTGTCTTTCGGTCCAACTCAGCTGAAATTTAAGTAAGATCTACAGTACTTACATTAAAAACATAAATATAGCGGTTGTGGAGCAATAATCGTATTGCGCGCACTAACAATTCTGTAGTATACGCATCCCGAGTGTATTTGTGTTGTGTATGACATGGATGCAAGGCGTGGACATTAATTAATACAGTTGAACAGCAGCTTAGAAAATTTAACGAAAAACTTACAAAAGATGTTTGGCGCTTGGTATACTGGAGATGGGTCTGTAGGATACGAACGAACTATCGACTGGATTAGTTGTCAGTGTAACATGATGCTGACAAAGTCCGGCTCATAAAAAGTAGAAGATTATAATAACTGGGTTACATAAGACGAATGGATGACGGCAGAAAAAATAGTCTCATATTAAAAATCAATGAGCAGAACACTTATTAGTGAAAGACCTAGACCTAGGAAAAGGTGGATAGACGATGTAGAAGGTGATTTGAGATGTATAAGCGAGGCTGGTTAAGTTTGTGTGGTAACAGGACGGAACGGAGGGAAATAGTTGAGCAGGCTAAGACCAATACTGGGTTATGACGACAGAAGAATAATAAGAAGTTTTATGTTTGTGATATTGAGCTTAATAGCTGTGATATAGTATCCTAATATCTTACCCAAGGTTATTTTTTATATCTGTAATATATTTTTACGACGGTCTCACTGATCGTCGTATAGTACAGTAGAAACAAATACAGATACCAATGAAGCCACTAATCACCAGCTTTAATTAATCACAAAAACAGTTTGTAATCAACAAGGTAGTCTCTTAGAACAAGATTATACTCGTATAATAATTAAAGTTCGATTTGTCCACACGCTTTAATAATATCAAAGAATAGAGTTTCACGCTAATTATAGCATAGTAAACACTTTCCACTAATCTTCAACCACCACTCGTCCCGCACTAAGGAAAATCGCACTGACTGACTAAGCCAGACACTCTTGATTTGATAGGTCACGCAGAGTTTTAGAATAACTTTCCATCTTTATTGCACGCCAGCTTAACTTAACTGATCTTGCACACTCTGGAACATACTTTAGCGTGGCCATGACTGAGGCTACACCTGCTCGATTAGAGGAAGAAAGGGTGGAGGACGCTCTGGGCTGTTGAATAGGGTTCTCGTTACAATATTAACTATAAAATATAAAATATTATGTATACAAAATACAAGCAGCTTTAGTGCAACGATATTGTAAAATTTCTGTAGTTTAATAGTTTATAACACTTAATAATTTGTTTTGATCTTTTCGTAACACAAAAAATAATATTAATCATTTTTATGTGTACCAGAAACATAGAATAAAATAGATTAGCTGTAGATCCAATAAAGTGAAAGTGTAGTACAGGTCACAGCAATAGATTTTTAATTTGTTTTTGAGTATATATATTAAAACGTGTGTTACTCTAAAGCAGTTTTGAGTCCGAGAGCAAGTATACCTTCTAAGTACTGATATAGCTATTAAATTTAGACATATTTAATTAAAATAAAATATTTAATTTTTATTTGTTAAAAACGTGTGTTCTTAATTGCACTACTCACTAAACTGAAGACATCATTCAAATTTCTATGCCATTTAAAATACAAAATGTTTACATACAAAGTATTAAAATAACTTTTTAAAATCTAATCTTCTTATATTATAAAACTAGAAGTAGATTAGGTACCTCATAATATTACTTTTTTATTTTCTCTTATGTTTAGAACATTTTCTTCTTGTTATTTTACGTTTTGTATTATTTCATTTTGTACAAAACACATAGAGGTATTTCCTTTATGTGATACTTATTCCCTCACATTTGTTTCAATTGCCGTTCCACTTGGCACTTAATATTTGTTCGGTTTCTTCTTACAGTTGTTTCTTTAAGACATAGGCATCCACTCCCTTCCGCGCGAACACACACACACAGATAGGCTGACGGTATCTCGCTCATAAATAATCTCCTTCTACCAGTAAATTTCGTTTGAGAAAAATTACTTTATGTAGGGTTAAGAGCGATACTTAGTTTGTTCGAATTAAGTTAACAGGGTAAAACAATGTGTCATTATTAATCACTTTTATCAAAATCATATTCACCCAAGAATCCATTACCCTCTGGGTTGTGTCAAACACACTGTCATCGTATACACTTTCAACATTGCCTAAGAACAAAATATAACTATTGGTTAGGTTAGTGATATAAAACAATTTATTATTTTAATCCATAGCATTTTAGGACATGGACCTTACCTGATTCACGAATATATGAAATTAATTTGTCCATTAGCCGTTAACATTGGACGGCTAATTTATATTGTTAAACAATATAAATGTTTAACAAATTGCCTGAATATCCGTAAACCTTTTTTGTCTATTTCCAATAGCAAATTTTTTATCTAAATTTTAGGGTAGGGAGTTTAAGAAGTTTGCTTTATGAGTTTACATGCTAGAGTAAAAATAGGTGCCAAAAAGGTGGATAGTTTCTGCAATACACCAACTGCAACACACCTAAAATAATATTGAAACTGTTTTGATTCTAATTACAAACTTATCGCCACAGGCGGAATATGTTAAATATCTCAGAATGCATCTGAACAGACGTCTTACATGTAGTATAACGCCAAATTAAAAAAAAAAATAATAAAAATTTTCATTTAGTTAAGGTGAGTGTCATTGAACGTGGTGACAAAAGAAGTATGGAGTTATTCGTAGGAGTGTGGCGAACAAAAAACGGGTGAAAGCCGTCCGCTGCCGTCTACGCAAGTCTGATTGACACGCCATAAATCTAGTGTAGCAAGTGGCCGCGTGTTAGAAAGACAAGGTTATTGTGCTGGGTGTATCTAGAAAGGACGCCAGTGAATAAAAGCTTACAATCCGGAGAAAAGTATACGAGGGTGTGAATAAACTCATCAAGTGAGAAATGTTTCGTTCTGACAAAGGATGAAAGGTTACACGAACATATAACAACTGCAGACAGAAAACAATGAAGGGTGTTCCTTGACTGAAACGCATCAACAGAGGATACACCGGAACAATACTATGATACAGGAAAGAAATCGTACTCGAGGTAAACGCACGAATAAAAGGATAAGTTTTGCTGGGATCCAGACAGAAAAAATACTTATGGAGAGAGTTGGCGAGGCATTTGTTCAAGAAAAGATAATACCATAGGCGCAAATAATTGGAGAGGCAGCTGTTGGAAGAGAAATCGAAAGGTTGTCTTTGTGAAGACTAAAAGATACGACAGCTAGATTTATTACCAGAGTATTCGGAAATGCCGTTGACCGAAGGGTAAAGGACCCAGGAGAAGAGTTTCGTGGGAATCAGAGGACCTATCAGAACTTACTTTGGAAAAAGTAGGTGGTCTTTGGAGTAGGTTGTACGAAAAAGAGCAAATTAGGAAACGGTACCGCCGAAATCAGAAGTCTAGTGGGGAAATTCTCATGTTCGATATAGGCAAGCAACAGAGACGCAAAAAGGGGAGTCTTTACTAAATTTTCGAAGGGAGCGGAAGTAAAAGTCGTGACAAAAGTGTTACGGGAGTTCGTAAAAATGACTTAGAAAATATCAATACGATATGAACTGTTTAACATTTTCTAGCGTTCGAGTTTGTGATCGTATTACAGTAACTGATGGTGAAACGCAATACAACGGCGGTATTAACAATTCGAACAATATTGTATAACAATTTGTCGTGAACGAATAACTGTAACTTACCGTCAAGTGTATCAGTTATCAGGAGTATCAAGTACAAACCAGAAAACCGAGTGTAACATACATCTTTAAACAATATCGCGAGTAAATTAAATTATATATTTACAGAATGTCAGTGAATAACCGAAGTAATAGCAACAATAATTTAGACTCGCAATAAATCCAATACGAACACGCGTTGTGTAATGTGCTGTATATGTGAAGGGCTACAGTGAGGTCCACGCAGACCACTCGAGATTATGGAGGTGACTTATCATCAAAACTCCAAATGCTGGTCAAGAAGCGTAGCTTACCACACCTGCAACCTCTACAAGATATGGATAATTCGTACCACAAGTAAATTTGTTATGTACTAATTAAATTTCACACGCACTTGTCTGTCACTAAAAGAACTCACTAAAGAAATTTATTTAAAGTATTAATTTAGAGACCTCATTATAAGTAAGGTCATGTTGAAACCCATTGAGAAAATCGTAGGAAGTCTAGTATTTCATAAAATATCTATATTACAATCGCTTTGATTTTAAATGAATCCGTTATGATACAATATGTTGTACTAAACTTAAGTTGATCAAATATTGAAGAATGAAATATAGTAAGAAGTAAAGTTTTAGAGGTTGAAGAATTATTAAATTTGTTAAATTTGTATAAGTTAATATTTATAGTAATAATTAAGTGTACAATGAAATATGATGATATATAATGATATTTAGTTAATAAATTAACTACTAGGAAGTAATGAAGTATTGATTTTATTGAATTGAACCCTGAGATAAACAAAGCAATATAAAAAATAGAGTTATATTTGTCGCCGCAACTAGTGTGGCATAAGAAAAAGAGTTATAGTAGTAAACACTACACGACAAAATATTAAGTAAGTAGCTGCGACACATGTACCAGTTATTCGGAAGGAGGTTACAGACACCTCCTCTAAACAAGACAATTCTGAAATAACTCTGGACTCGCGGCATTCAGCTATGTGGGACAACTAGTAATTCAAACATGAAGATCCTGCAGCGTTCCCAGAACACGTTACTCAGAACAGTGGTCAATGGTCTGGACTTTCCAAAGCACATCATGCAGAAGGATGTCAAGGTGCCCTCTGTTTTGAGAATGATTAAACATCATTACACGAGATACAGAAGCAGATGTAGAAGTTGCTACGGGTTGTTACGTTAAGAAACATACGACACACAAATGACGACTAAAACGCTTCAGACAGAGGGATGCACAAATGGCCATACCAAACAGACTTTTTTGACTCTGTTCTAGATTAGAAAAAGGGAGGAGTGCTCGGTGAACCATCTTCCTCATGATATGTATTTTGTTTCACTAACATATGTTTTACTTAATATTACCAAGTGTTATGATAACAAATTGCAAAATAAAATAAAGTTGAAAACATTACAGCCTTTTGTAACAGAATTAATTCCTTCATTGTGAATCCAATCTCTGCAAATTGGGAGAAGTTGTTTAATCAGAAGTATTTATTTGTGTACGCAATGAGGTTGACAGGCAAAGACGCAATAAGTATCCAATACTTGCTGATATATATGTTTGGTATGGAAAATAAAAAAATCTCCTTCAAGCACAAAATTATGTACCCACACAAAAGCTTTGTGTCCGACATCTATTCCTGTATCTCGTGTATTAATGTTTAATCATTCAAATAAAGGACATCTTGAGGTCATTCTGTATGACCTACTTTGGCACATACCACGGAGGAATGACATCCGTTATGATTAAAATGAAAACACTATGTTTTATAATTCCTAACAAATTTTACTTTTATCGTTACTCATGACATGCAACTATGGTGTCAAATTTAAATAACCGAGTTAAATATAACTACAGATTAATCACTGTTAAAGAAAGTTGTTTTTGGAATTTGCCTGTAAGTCCTTAAAAATCTATTTGTGCTAAATAATTAATTGGACTGTTAAAATTTGCGATTTTTGTTTTTATTTGTTGTTGTTTTTCTTCTTCTTAAACCAGAGCTCTGTACGTTTTATCTTTATTAAATAATAGCTACGAAAAACTACAGACATCATATTAAGCGGCACATAAATAACTCTGCCAGTTGATATGTACTAAAACAAATAGATTAATCAATTTAAAAAAGAATTTTAGCACGTCAGTTTTTCGAGGGTTATTGCTTTGGTTTTGGTAGGTATATAAATAACTGAAACTTTAAGAACTATTTTAATTGATTGATACATTGTGTTTTGTGGTGGACGTATGAAATAGATAAATATTGCAAACTGCCAATGGTGTGTGAGACTAATGTTAGTTGCAAAGGTTTGGGTATTCGAGTTTAGACGTGTACCAAAAATGAATGCATAAATGGAGAAAAGTGATACAATAGATGCGGTGTAAAATGACTGTGCGGTAAAGTACGGTCTTTCACACAGCAGCGCGAATATTTCGCTATCAAATAAAAATTGATTAAACTTCACACACCTGTGTACGTATTCAAAAACTCTTTGCATAAACTGTTTATAAAAACTGTAAATTCAGAAATAGTGAAAGTAATAACGATTCTAGATATAATTTTGTCAGAAGAAAAACATTTATGTGTAAAGGTATTTCCACCTCATTTTTTACAAAAATTAAAAATTGAAATTTACAACAATCAGGGCAATCACTGGGTTTGTTTGAGTAACAGAACAACGAGTTATTATTAGATATACTGTGTTTTCTGTCCAAGGGCAGTTATTAGAAGGAACGTTTCATACACGCTTTCTATCCAGGGATAATTGCTTCATCACTTGATATGGGATTGTAGATCGTCTATCATCTGGTCTGTACTCCGCCCTCTATTCTGCTTTCCATTTATCAGCCCCTTCAGTGCTTCCATCATCACATTACGCTGTGTTTGCCGTATACAGTGTCCTAACAATTTTCTCATCTTTTTTCTACTGATATCCAACACTCTCTTTGTCTCTCCTGTTCGTCCAAACACCTCATAATTATCAGTCGATCCTTCCAGGAAATCCTTCTCGTTTTCTTTAAGTCCACGTTTCGAACGTCCAGTGTAGATAAACGTTTGTGGTGATAAATGATTATGTGTAATTTGTTTACGTCTACTAAGAGTTTTTTGAGATAGAAACGCAAAATACTTAAAAAATAATTAATTCCAAAAAGGAATAAGTAATTAACCTACTAGACGCTAGTTTACTAGGATTACGTTTATTACAGTTGTTACACTTAAATTTAATATGTAAAATTTTACAAATTATCAATTAGTTAATTCGTATTAAGATATATAAAATTAGGTCTAAATATATTTTCGTGTTCCGACGTTACCAAAAATGGGTCTTTTGAGAAAAGTTTAACTAATCCAACTAACGCTGATACTTTTAGAGCATATTAAAATGTTTGTATGGTTTTGATGTTATATAACAAAATAAATAAATAATAAATATTATGTAGAAAAAGCATAAATGAACGTAGTTCACAGTGGCTCATACCAACCAAATTGTGTACAAGAATTTCGGTGTTATTAAAAGAAATCGTAATTATAATTGCTTAATTTTCGTTATTAGAAAGTTACTCTGACAAAAGTTTTTTGTTGATTTGTCCTTAACGACTCGACGATCAAAACAGTTTAAAAGATACATCCTTCCCTCAAAGTGCAACAAAATACTAAAATGGAATACACACACGCACGCGTGCACGTTATATTACAAACTACAAACTCCCTTGCAAAGGCTTGATAACGTGCTTACAGCCAACTCATTTTACCCTTTTCCAAAGTGTTTATAAAAAATATCTTGCATATTTGGTGAAGATAGTAATTTATGCATGTATAAAACTGTATGATTTGGGGCTGGCGAAGGCTGTGAGGTATTTTTACTTACTCTAATGAGAAAATATTAAAATTGTCATTCCGTTGTTGCAGATGAATTTATAGGCTACACAAGAAAATTTAATTAGACGAATGTGGATGAGGGTGTGTGTGAAAAACGTACGTTAATCAACATTTTTAAAACGATACCAATATTTGCGCGCTCGGTTACTTTAGTGAAGTAGAGTAACGATACGTAGAGTCAAACAAAGGAAATTATGCATTCCTTCCATTGTATAGTTATCCATACAAGAAGATACATAACAAACAAGTTATAGGTCACAAACGTTTTTAAATATTTCTCGCTTTTACTTTTATTTGATAAAAGTAAAATATAATATAGTACATTTCTATGAGTGATTCGTTTTGACAAAAATATTTTAAGCCGGATTGAAGTAATTTTAATCTTATTGAAACTAAATAAGGTTAGATTTGTACGGGCCTACAATATTAGAAGTATCAAGGACGATTTAGCTTATCACTCTTAAACTGATTTGTAATTTTTACAATCTATGTAAAACTTTATAAAGTCAGGCGAATTACCTTATAAAATAAAATAATTATTTTGAAGTCATCTTCCGGTGTGGACCTGAGGTCTTAGACCTGAGGATACTCGTTGTAATATGAGTGAAACGTTGTCATACAAGACATTTTTGACGCTGTCCATACCGGAAGAAGACTTCAAAAACATAACGGACACCGGCCGCGGAAGCCTACCTGACAATATAATGAGCATTGTTTACTTAACAACATTAATAATAATGAATGCTGATCACAGTAATCTTTTAAATTTAAATTTATACTTAATGTGTCTAATCTTAACTTATAGACAACACGCAAGTATGTAAAAGTTTTCTTCCATTGGTTGATGTTTTGTTTTGTAAGTCATTAGGTCGAGAACAATGTCGAGAAGAAAAAGAGAGATCATTGCAGAGAATGTAGCATTTAACGTGTGGCACGTCCTTGAGTAGCATTGAGCTTCAACAAAGTATAATCAGTCTCAGTGACTTCCGCCGGAAATTGTGTTAAATGCTAAATTCATTGAAATTTGCTTTTGCCTTGCAGAAAAATTTTCGCACAAGTTCTACAGTTTAAACACAGCTTGTAGAAAGCTGCTAATTATAATTTTAAACTGGTTTTGTTATTTCTCGGTTTCGTAATAATTCATTTTCACTAAAGGTATTGTAAAGCTTAACACATTAAATAAGTGTGTTTTAAAATCTTGTGGTTAGCAACACTATAGTCATTTAAAACATTGAAATCTATTATGCAACTGCTACTTTTCTAGTACTGTAAATAACGCCATCCGAATAATATCAATAACGATTAAGGTTACATTTCAATTGCTAATTAGTCTGGACTGGTTATGTAAAGTAATGATTAAATTTATTATCTACAAAGTGTGTAATAAATAGAAAAAACATACATCCAAGAAAAAACAGAAAATCGGAATAGAAAAAAAATATGTAACTAAATATCTTATGCGTAAAATTTACATTAAGGCATGAAAAACATACATTGCAACAAACGTGAGAAAGTCAAAATATTCGTTTAAAGTGGGTACGTCTTATACAAACTCTTTTCATGCTATGAAGATAGATTTTATGCTTGCGGAAAGCTATACTATGTAAGTGTGTAGCCCGGGGGAACCAATGTGCATTGGAAGCAAGCATATCAGCAACACATTAATAGCGTTCCATCGCTTCAAATTTGTAACGTTATATGCTTCTCGTTGCTTACTTGGAACAGAAACTAGTTTTTAAAACGGAATGTTATATAGGACTACTTATGAAAAAGTTTTTTCAAAATTGCAATGAATAGTAACGAAGTGATGACATTTGCCTTTCTACAACAATATTACTTCGAAAAGGCCCCTGTATTTGTGGGGGTTGTTACTTAATTTTAAAAACTAGATACTTGGCCTAAATGGAGAAACAATGCGCTGAGGCCAGAGTGACAGGACTCGCAATAAAACACTTATGTAACAGTAACAACATTTTTATTAGTGTTTCATTTTATCATCATAATATTTCTAATATAGTGTGCACACAATTGAATTCTTATATACTTCGTAACATGTTCTTAATTTTCATTTCATCGACACCTATCTTTCATGTTGTATTAATAACAAGTAGCAATAATATTAACAAACAAAGTACAGTGTGCACACGATTGAGTTCTTATATACTTCGTAACATGTTTCTAATTTTCATTTTATAGACATCTATCTTTCAAGTTGTACTAATAACAATTGGCAATACTATTAACAAATAAAATCATTGAAACAGTGCAACAAGTAGATCCCTTTTACACAGTTAATCACGTAATTCACAAATATGTCTCAATAGGACAGGTTACAACAAAATTTTAATCATTAGAAGTATGAATTTACTGTTTATAATTGTGTCTCTCATTTCATGCGTTAAAACCGGTGGAGTGTTGTGTTTGTGGTTTAATAAAAGGAATTCTCCCACCTGCACTTAGAAGAAGACATGCTATGTAAAACTCGAGATGACGATGACTGTGGAGATGTAACTGGTAAGCTCGAACTCCGGGTCGTTTACTTCTTCTGGGCAGTTGTTCCGCTTGGTGTTGTGTGGGATCTCTGTAGGTCTGACTGCGTTGGGGAGCTTGTAGATATTCTCTGCAGATGAAGACAGATGGCATGTCCCATCCTCGCAACCCCTTTCCTCCCGACTATGCGGGAACCCTGGAAAAACTTTATTTGTAGTTTGCCGTCAGAAGAATACCTTAACCCCAAATCTTTCTCGTCCCGTAAACCCAGAACACACATACACACTGTCATAATTTTATTCCGACGACTACCTGTTATTAGTAATAGTAAAGCTCACTTTTTCAAATTATTAAATTTTAAATTCAACTTATATTAAAATTCATTTGCCTTTACAAATTCCTTTACATTTACCTTTAAGTATTCTTTACATTAATATGTTACTTTACATTTGAATTTACATTCAATCGGCATTTTACATTTAATTTTCAAGCAATTTGGTGCAAGACGGCCACGTGTTCTCAGTTACACCAGAAGTAACATGGTGAGTTGAGTCACACACACACACACACACACACACAAATATAAACGTAATACACACACAACCCCTTATTAAATTAACATAAAACACAATGCTTTGGATTACCTGAAGCACTTTAGACAATTACGAATTCATTTAAAGATGGACCACAAATGTACCAAGCCGTCAGACCGAACGTCCCGTCGGAGTGCAAGAAATGAAATGAGAGAGAGCGGCGTTTTCTGCCTGCCCAGCATGAGTACAGAAAACTTGTTAAGAATTGCTAAGGGTTACAAAAACAGCTGATGCATAGCAGCCGGCTTGATTATCTTGCCCCGCGCTGTCGCGGCATATCGGTCAAGACCGCTCTTGCCAACCAACAGCACACAGACCGCGAGCTGAGGCGACGCGAAATCCGGCCGGGGAATTCAAATTTAAACTGTCCCCGGCACAACTTTATAAGAGTGGAAACTATTTTACCGCGCAGATAGAAAACAACTTAAAATAAGTGGAAAAATAAAATGTAACATTAGCTTAAAGAAGCTCAAAGAAGCTTAAAGAAGCAACTCCAAGTTCCTAAATATAAAAATAGATAAAGTTTCAACCGAGGAAAGAAAACATTATACGTATCTAAGAAAAAATCAACAAATTAATAACCAATATTCTATAGTTTTACCTGTTCTTGAATTTTACACCGTGTTTATATTTGCATTTTTGCGTATGTCTCTTGGTATTCTCTGTCTCTGCTATTGCCAATATGGTGTGTCTAGAACACATAATGCAGCAGTGTTTTTTATATTTTACACTTATGTATGTGGAAGTTAGGAGTGCTAGGACTTGATGACGATGTGGGTATGGGAAACACGATTCTTGTAAACTGATCAACTGTGGAAGGCAGTCCAAAACAGTTTCATAGTAGTAAAACACAAGTTTCCTCTATTCTTAGATATGGAGGAACCTTTTGATAAATTATGAAGACATATCCATGATTCACAAGTAACCTCCACATTAATCTAGAGCTTTCTCAGGGACAGAACTTTCAGCGTACGGATGGATCAATCACTATAGGCTCTACACGAGATGGAAAATGATATACGGCACGAATTAGGTGCTATGTTGATAATAGCAATCAACGGGATCGTTGAGGGAATACATCAGTTGGAAAATGCTTGTACGATGACGATCTTGCGCTATTCTACTTGGTTAAAGAAACTGCAAAGCGCTATACAAACGTTGAAATTTCAAGAGCATAAGTTTTTCTTTCTGGCAACAAACACGAGATGTACCCACTGTCTCGAAAGCGGAGAAGGAAACCAGATACTATATTCATCACGAACGGTTTCCGGGTGCACTACAAAAGTAAAATAAGGTATTTAGGTCTATTATTGTTGGTCTATGGTCCACCGTCCACGCTCAAAAAATATTTGCAGTTAACAATCTTCTTTTCCTTACTTAGTTACTTACTTAGCTGTCCTCCGATAGACTTTCTGAGCTCACTATAAAGAAAAGGGTAATATTCATTATTAAATAATAATAATAATAATAATAATAATAATAGTAATAATAATATAACAATAATTCCAACAACATCAACAATAATAATAATAATATATTTATTTCATCACGCAGTATTAATAAATTACTTCTATAAGTGTATTAAACCACGTTTTGTAACAACTTGGAATATCAGTGGTTTATAACTTATGTAGTTACAGAAAAAATGTATTATTATTATTATTTTGTACAATAGGCTATAATATTCTAAAATAACTTAAAATACAGAAAGAAAATGGTAGACTAAGTACGTCAACAAATTTAAGAATAATTGTATAACAATAGGCTATGGTATTATAAAAGCACTTAAAATACAAAAAGAAAATGTTAGACGAAGTACGTCAAAAAATATAAGAATAATTAAATACAAAAATAGAAAATAGCATAGATTGATTTTTCAATATGAAGACAACAAAAAAAAATACTGTTTTTCTGTAAGCTGTTTTTAACGTTGAGGTTTTACACCTGTTTTTGTAAGTTGTTAGGAGAAATTGTAAAGAGCACCGTACACTGAGCGTTAAAATTCAGTGTGCAAGTCGGTGTGAAAATACACAGTAATGGTATCCGTGGTAGCACAAAATTTTCCATTCCAGGAATGTAACATTGTAAAAAAACAGAGTAAGCGTTTAAAAGCAGCGGGATTGCAAATCATTTAATATTCTCTGTGAAGAGTGTATTTCTGCTGTTTGTGTTTTTAATGCTGCACTACAGAGATTCCTTGTGTGTTAGTTTTCCACCAACTGTGGGTATTATCTTCACAGCATTTACGTTAGATAGTTTACATTAGAGTAGGGAAGATTATAGTAGCACGATGAACTGTGTGAAATAACTTGTTGACTTAAATTGACCGTCTTCAAATAAAAATATCTGAATCGTTTGATTTGCATAATTTACATGTATAATGAATGTGTATGTCTTCTGGTTTAGTGGACAAGCTATAACCTTGAGTTTTCAGAAGCTGAAGAAGAGGAGGAATAAGAAGAAGAAAAAGATGATGAAGAAGAAGAAGAAGAAGAAGAAGAAGAAGAAGAAGAAGAAGAAGAAGAAGAAGAAGAAGAAGAAGAAGAAGAAGAAGAAGAAGAAGAAGAAGAAGAAGAACTAAATCTTTTAATGACAATAATTGTTCAATTTGTACTACTTGAAATTTGGTATTTAATTTTTGTAAGAATTTTATTTAATGCTATGACGATAAATAGAGTATTTAAAATTTTAAGCTATTTTTAACACCTACACGCAACTACTCTGACTCCGCCGCCTACACACGGAAAACATGCGTGTGTTTACAATGGTAAAAATTAGTTAATCCAACTTCACTTAATTAAACAATCCTACTTAATTAATATGATAACCTGATGTGTACTGTTCAGAATCTTTTGTTATTATAAGTTAATGATTAAAGCTACTAAACCACGGCACATGGCACTTATGTTTATTCACAGTTTAAGGTTATAGCGTCACAGATAATTAGAATTCGGTACAATACCGAAACGTTTCTTCATGTTACACATCCTTATCATTCCTTTATAAGTATCATATACCCAGTCATCTATCTATAACTGAGGAAGGACAGTCTCCTTTGTTGTCAAACAACGTAACTATCATTTTCTCCAGTGCACTCAGGAGGCTAGTTATGATAATAATAATAAAACTTACCCAGCGCTGCTTTTTACACCCTCTGGGTAAGTTTCCTTCTCTCAAGCATACATTATAAATATTTAACAACAATCAGATTTGAGTGGGCAGATTTGAGCTATTGCTTTCAGCACGTCTGCAGCACGAAATCAGGTCCAAGTGTTTTCTTATTCTACAGCAAGTTGCTTCTTGAATCACTTCTTTTCGGTGATCAAAGGGATTTCGTCATATATTACAATAAAAGAATACTGTTTCCTTACCGGACAAATAGGGAAGAGTCATCTCTCTCGCAGTCAGAACCGAGCAAGATGCCCATGCACCAAGCTTGCGCTAACCAGTCGCCAGAGAACATTGTTGATACCTCGTCAGGATTATTCCCATTCCTGCCCTTTGTTCCGATCCATGAATCTTTCGCAGCTTTATACTCCGCCAACGCGCTTCAGTTTCATTTACGACTCTACTTTTCCCTTGGAACCTGGCATCTATGACCGAGATATCTCCTTTAAAGCCACAATTTCATCAGTCTACTAATATGCTGGTTGCCTCCATTTACGAGAGGTATATATTTTTGAACAAACAAACAACAAACGGGGAAGCGGCAAAGATGAAATTGAAGAACGTGTTAACAAGGGGCGAACCGTTATAAGAACGCTGAATTCGCTTCTATGGGAAAGAAGTATAACCAGAAATACAAAGAAACAAATATATATATATATATATATATATATATAATAGCATGGTGCGAAGTGTAATCATTTATGGAGCATAAGTTTGGAACGTTTCAAACGTAAATAAGAAAAAACTGATGGCAGCGGGAATGGACTTCTTCAGGAGGAGTTGTAGGTTGTAGAAGATCAAAATTAGACAGGGTTAAAAATGAGACTATTAGAGCCGAGATGAATATTGACAGGACAATAATAGACGAAATAGAAAGGAGACAATTGACTTGGTTTGGGCATGTGAAGAGATTGGAAGATGACAGATGGCCTCGCAAAATATTGGAATGGATACCACCGGTTAGGAGGAAAAGAGGAAGTCCACGGAGGAGTTGGCGAGATGACGTAGCGGAAGCAATGGTTGCAAGAAATTTAGAAGAACTTACATGCTACGATAGGTTACAATGGAAGTTGGGGACGGAGAAACGGCGACAGCTGTAAAGATCCGTTATATATATATATATATATATATATATATATATTTTTTTTTTAAGGAACGAGGCATCACACGTCTGCCGGATGAGCCGCACCGTGGTGCTGGCGACGTCTCTTGATGATCTTGTCATCGTCAGGATGCGCCATACCTATTGTCTATTGACATTGTGAGAAATCTATGTTACTTAATTAATAGCTTGTTCCATCTATTTGCTCGTTTAAAAAAATCCATCAAACTCTCAACTGAACTCTATGAACGTCATAGACTATATATTGGTGGTAACTTCCTGCGAAATCCTATAAACCCTCCAATTCATCACGTCGGGTATTATCAAGGTATTCGACGGAAGGTGTAATTTGCGGAATTGTTTCCTGTACTCTAGCCGTCTGAAGGAAGATGCGTCCACCTGTATTCTAACACGAAACCCCCTTTTGTCCTCCGTTTATAGATTCCTCTTTTTTCTTCGATCTGTGGTGGTCATTGGTCCCTCGGGGAAATTGTCCTTAAAGTCGCTACCAAAACAGAACCATTAAGCTCCAGGATGTGATCTTTAAATGATTCAAGTTTCTTCTGAAAATCATATATACTTTTATTTAATGTGAAGTAGCAGTTTATTATCTTAAACCTGTCACAATTTCACCCAGACCAAACTACCAGCAAAACCATAGCTCTTACCCACAATGTCGTGTTGTTATAACGTTAAGTGGAATAATAATGGCAACAGAAGTATACATCAAGACATTTTATATGCGCTAAAACAATTACAGATATTTTTTAAAGCTGTATAGTCAACTGGAAATTTTTCTGCATGCTTAGTGATACAGCTTTTAGTATATACTCAAGCTAAATAAACTGTCCTTGGATTACTGTATAAAATTCCAGGTAACATGTTCTTTATTTTTTCCATTCCGGAATTAGATAGATCTAACATGTTTAGTCATGTATCAGTCTTTTTTATAGTGTTCTAATCAACAATTTTACTAAACATACGTACGGAGTGTTTCCGGCGAAGGTAACCTTCTCTTTAAAAGCCCTTCACACATCATAAAAAGGTAAAATTTCTCCTCATTAAACTTTTTTAAGTGGTGCAATGATTTAGCCGAAATAAAGATTCGGTACAGGCGGTTTTTTAGAAAGAATTTTTAAAGCGTTCCAGTTAAGATTTTCTCTTGGGCAATTTTTGTAATCCTGCAAAGTAGTTAGTACCTTCGGACATTTATCTATGCTGGGATCATCACGAATTAAATCAGTATCACATATATTAGGATTTAAATATTACTTTTTTACTTCTAATTACTTGCTTTTATGCAAATTAGTTATGAGTCATCTGAAAAGGATTTAAATTAGTGTAAAGCAACGAAGCGATACGAAGTTACGGGTTAATACAATGCTGAGACTCTATGAAACAAGCTTCTTGTTTACTTGTGGTGAACCAAATTAAATATTTAGGACCGAGGAAAGGAATAATTTATTCATTGGTCGACAACCCTTGTAACGCTGCCACTAGGGAACTATTCCCTTTGTCCGCAGATCAGATTTGAGTTAATAATAAACACGTCTGAAACTTAATATAACCTTAAGGTAGAAACATACCTTACAATACAAAATACATTTTCTGCACAATATGTACAACTGATTTGTTTAGAGGCTTTACGTAGGTTATAATATTATGAATACGTGACTAAAAACCATACAATTTGAAAATATTGTAGTAAATTAACTTGCAATTGTCTCCATGACATTTGTTTCCAGATGCAAATGGTTTACAAGATAAATAATTAATATGAATGTTGATGAGATACAAATGTAATTACTTAGAATGTTAATTACACACGTACTGAAATTAGTATATTTTGGAAATACACAGCTTCAATAGAAATACATACGATAAATATTTTTAACATAAATGTTTATTACGAAAGACTATATTAGTCCAGTAAGGAGAGCGGAAAAAAACGCCAAAACGTAACAAAATTTTGACTGTACATGTATCAACGTGATATTTTGTTTATACACTCCATTTGGGTCCTAGATCAAAGTAAAAAAAAAATAATTGTACGCTTTCACCCCTAAAGGGTGATAACCACCCCCAAAAATACAAAAATACGTGGGAGACTGAATAATTGGAATTAGAGGCTGCAAATTTGTTTGGGTTAGGTTTGAAGGGCGCTTAATGTAAATATAACATGATAATTAACATTAATTCTATATTTGGGGTGATATCGACAATTTGTCGGGGGTGGTTATAAGAACATTCGCATTTTTAATGCTTTAATGCCGCGTTTTGGTGTATAATTAGTTTTTAGAGCAATATTAAAGGCTACTATATAAGACCATGTCCAGGGTAGACACAAATATTCAAATATGCGTGGAGACGACGTAAGAAAGTGAAAACCACCCTGTAATTAAAAAATAAAAATAAATAATTAAAGAAAATGACTGAAAATTTGTATCTGGGCGTTTTTGAGGTCGACACATTTAAACATGATGCCAGAAATGTTTTTCATCCACTAGTTGAGGGTATAAGCCACCACTAAAATTAAATAAATTACTGTAAGAGTAAATAATCAAAAGGCGCGTTCAAAAAATGGTAACATGATGTTTTTGAGATCGGCAAATTATAAAATTTTGTATTAATAGATCACTTACAAACAATCACTTAATATGAAAATAGTGACTAATTAAAAATAAGGGTTTTAAAATTCACTGTGTTCGAATAATTGTAAGATGAAATAATAACACAAAATAGAATCAAATCGTCATGTATTTTTTATTACGCATAAAATTATTGTATTTTTACTCTTAAAATTATTAATCATATACATGCTTAAAAAATATATACTCATTTTAATATTGAATATTTTTAACCCATAAACGCATCAGTCTTCTTCTTCCTCTTCATCAATAATAAGTTCATCTTCGTCATCAGGAGGCAAACAATTTAAACAACTTGTACCACTACATTGGGTACATGCGGAAGTACAAAATAAACCCGTTTTTCTACAGCCACACGAAGAACCGCATCCTTTCTTGCACCCACAATATATCATTTTCAAGACATTATGAGGTGCTGGTGGCTGAGTCATATAGGTAGGATCTAGTATTTCTCCATTTTTTCCACCCCCAGTCTTCAGGAACTAGTGTATTTCTAAGCCATGATTGAACTTGGAAATATACACGCTTCGAATGCTCTTTTAGAGCATCAGCGGTTGGTACCAGTGTCTTAAGTTGGACTGAAATTTTTTTGTGGTGGCCTTAGAAAACATTTTAAATCTTAAAGAATTCAAATCGTCTTTATCATTACCTCCATACAAAGCAATAATGCACACCGTACTTGCTTGCATCAGTTTTATAGGATCTTGATTCTCTTCATAAAAAATTTTCGGAATAAATTGTAAATTTTCTTGCTTTTCTAATTTTTTAGCAAATTTATTTTTGCCTTGATTAAAAAACGTAGAAGTGGTGTCACACCCTGTATAAGCATGCAAAAATAATACAAATTTTTTGCACACAGGATGCACTTTTTCCAAACTTTTTGATGAGTAAACTTTGGATGGCACATTACCTCTTGGTAACTTTGGAAATATATTTCATTATCGTCGGGTGCCAGGGCAGTTAACAACACCAAAACATCAATGTCTTCAGCACCTATAACTGTATTATTGGAATTTATATTTATTGCAGTTTGGACGATGAGTCTATCGGCATCACTCTCATGTTGATATGAAGTTATGTTACTGTTATTCGATTTTAACCCAAAATTTTGTGTTTTTCTTAACAGTGTAGTATAAAGTAAAGTATGGTTGCATATTATAAAGGATTTTATAGATGTGTTTTTATCACAACTATTGATGGTATATAAGTAGATATATTCGTGTGATCTTCAATCACTTCTGCCCCGCGATGGAGCGCCAATCTATAAAGAAACTTTTATAGATGTGTTGATTTGGTGGTGTGGTAGTGTAATTGCAGATACGCACCGGTATTTACGATAATGTTGTTGATAAAATGTCCAGATTATAATTATTATTGTTATTAGTTTGATTGTATTGTCGAATAGGTGGGTATCGATGGTTCACTTCTTTAATTTTAAAATATTTCTCGCACTCCGTTAGTAACCTCCCCCACTTACCACACGTGGATATTGTAGTCCTGTTCGGTGACGGTTCAGCTGAAATACACACACTGCATATACAAATAGATATTCTGGTTGAATATCCAATGTGACTATCATACACAATATAAATGATATAATATCTAAATAAAGTTCTGAGTTATTAGAACTATTTGAATTCTTCCGCCACCTTTGGGTAGAACTGACTAATAATAAATGAGCTAATTTAAATTTGAAATAATACTCCTTTTCCACTGGTAATAAAATGTAGAGGTTTATTAACGGTTAATGATGTTATAAAATCTTTTAAAAATTGACAATCAGTTACTAATAACCTTTCGGATAATAATTACAATTAACAAAATTTAAAATAAGACTCTGCTTAGCCTCAAGACTGGTAACCCTGTTGGTCATACAATAGTTTTAATTTTAAGACGTTATGTCCTCTTATATCAGTTAATTACCATGTTCGTGTGGTTCTTTTAAGTAGCATGATACCAGGTACAAGATGTGGCATTAATAATGATATTAAATGAACAATAATTAAAAAACAAACAAACAAATATAAGAATAGAAAATTAGTACCATATAACTGATAGTTATGGTGTTATCGTACGCGGGAATCCGCATGCATTATACAGTATTTAATAGACAATCAACGAGTGCGTTAGCTTGCACTATTGAAATGTATTACTTTATTTTAATAATTCACTTTAGGAATTATTTACTTACGAGAGAAAAATTTATTAAAAAACTCTTGTTATTATTTCCATCTGGTTTGGATTTTACTTGAGAACAGACTTGTAACAGAGAAAGTGGCAAATTACAGTTACGACTTTAAGGTTATCTCATAACGTGAATTGTTATTATGGTTAATTATCTTTAATATTTATTTCTTCTTAATCTAAGTATAGACATATTATTCATAATAGTTTTGATGTGTCATTATCAGTATCATATAATACTCTTTCGCATGAAAGTTAAAATATTTATTTTCAAATATAGAAAATCAAGAAAACAACTTTAGTCAATTGAGCGACTATTGGTATTGCTCGTATTTTGTAATAAATACTTCAAATATGATTCTTTTAATTATGACAAATAATTAAAATATTTATTCAACATATTAATAATTGCGAATTAATACTTTCATTAATTCTGATAAATTCCATCATCATTTTTGATACTTCGCTTTTTACTGACTTGCGTAGTATATCAACATTACGTATTTACAGAAATTGTATTTCTGTTTCAATGTTAATTAAATAAAAAGAATTGTACTCCCTGTTTTTATCTTTTACACAACACTCGTAAGTACGATCGATATTGTACACTAATCGTACTTAAATATTACACACTCCGCACATTTCACTCGTTTATGCTAGTGTGGTTTGTAGGTTATATGTGTGTTGATTTACTGATGTATGCTTGTCGCGCACAATTCAAAAAATAAACTTCTTCATATCGGAGAGTGACATGACCTGTCTGTATGATGACTGATGGGTGACTGTGACGCTCCTTCGAAGCGTCTGTGGCTTGTCTGCCAATGTTCTTTCATTCGATTGGTTGGAAAAATTAAACTCTCTAACCCAAAGCACTTTATTTTCTTAAAATATTTAATTTTTTACCAATTTTGGCCTTTGCGTTTGAGGCTATATGACGTCAGCACTGGTACAAAAAATAATTGAAAAGTTTAAATTCGTAATAACTTTCTTAATATTTGACTTATCGTTAAACGGTTAATGTCAGTAAATTGCGGACATCCTGCGCTTTAATTAAAGTCCAAACAAGATTATATTCCGTCCATTACTTCAATCACTATAACGATTTTAATGATTTTTTATGGTGCATCTTATATTTAATAAGTTTATTACACCAAATTTAATTATATACACTAAAACACTTTTAATTAAACGCTCTGAGTCCATATCTCAACTGGTTTAATTCAAAACTTGGGAATTATTGTTACCCAAACAATATCTCGTTATGGCGTCTTTGGGCGTCCATATTTGATTTTTCACAAATGTACTTAAAACTAATTTTTCTTATCTAATAACACTAATACTGTAACCTAATAATAATAGAAACGTCTATTTACATAATTTTATACTTGATTATATGTACAGGGCTGCATTTCATATACTATTTACACTGTTTTAGTACCCTCCTATCTCTTTTCTTACAATTGTCACTTTACTTCTGGTTTTTTCTACACAAGTTAGATTATGTAATAAATGCAATTAGTGTACACTTATTGTACCTAATTCCCTACATATAATTGCTAGCTTTTAGCCATCTGAGAACCCTTCAATTTCTAGTAATGGGTCTGTTTACATTATGTCATAGCATGGTAGTCAGTTATTTTTGTTAAAACAATAATTAAATTGTTATTGTTACACTTGATTTAGATTTCCAAAGTAGTATCAGACGTTCTTCTGATTCTTGGTAATAATTTTATCTACTTTTAAACAAGTTTGTATGCTGTATTTTGCACAAATAACTTGCTCCTCATTGTTTGTTTACATTTGGCTTTCACTATCATGGTCATTTGGTTTCTAATAATTTACATATAAAATGACTATTCTCATGGTCATGGTCTGTTCTCAAAGTAGCATTAGGTGTTCCTCTTACTACTGGTAACACTCTTATCAATCTTTGTTCAAGCTTTAATACAGTATTTTGCTTAACTAGTTGGTTACATTGTTGCTGCTTACTTCTGGTTATGTGTTCTTAGTTAGCTAGTTTACAATATTTTGGTTACAAAACTATTGTCATTATATTTATAATCTGTTCTCACAGTAGTACCAGATGTTTATCTAACTACTGGTAATACTTTCATTAACATTGGTACTTGTTTTGATACTGTATTTTGTCTAACTAATTTGGCATACTAGGCTCCATTTTTCCTATATTTGTGCCATCATATTTGATCTGTTTTATTTGTATGGTATCTTAATATAATACACTGTCTATTAGGGTGTATCATTATTTATAACAAATTCTTGATTGATATTATAGTTGATTGTTATTTTGTTAAATTAACATGTATGATTTTTTGTTTCATAGGTGTCTTTCCTATGGGGTTATGTAACAATGTACAACATGTTCTAATGCAGCATTTTGCTGCTACTAACATGACTTCAGTATGGTATTTCACTACAATATTTTAATTGTTTTAATACACATGTTTACACTACTTCTTCTTAAACAATAATACAAATCTTTTTGTACTAATTACAATATCTTTCTTGTCATTGGTTGTATCTAATTCCTGTCACTTTTGTTTGATATATAATAAAGGTTTTTTTATTGTCAGTTCTCTATGAACAATAATATAATTGTTCGATTTTATTCTATTCTGGTGGCCTTATGATTATCTATGTGGATCACAATCTTTATTAAATTAGTCACACTAATTGTCTGTGTATATTTGACTATTTAATTCTTGCTGTTTTACTATGAAATTAACACATTTTCTTATACTATAAACCTTATCACTGGAATTGTTTGTGTGGTTTATTTGGTTAGAATTAGTTAACTGGTCACAGGTTTTCACATCTATATTAAGTACTCACTGTAATTGTTTGTGGTTCCTTAAATGTTAAACACTGTTTTTCTTTTCATATTTGATAATCACTATTCCTTTGGTTACTATTATAGTCTCTAGTACACTTGATAAATGATGAGTCCTTGCATGGTCTATCCATTTTCTTCTCTCTTCATGGTACGTTTCCTTGTCCTTCTTCTTTTCCTCTTCTTTAGGTTTGAATGTCTTCTTCAATATTTTCATTGTAGTCATTATCTTCATTTGTTCCCCTCCCTGTTGGAGTTTATTTGTATTGTCGTTATTTTGTTGGTAATGGTATTATTCTTGTGATTTCCCCTCACTGTTGGATTTTATTGGGTCTGGTTACTGATATTTTATTTTGGCTCATGGTCATTTTCTTTCTTCATTTCTTATTTGATGCTGCTATGTTAATACTTTCTTCCTCGTCGTTGGATTGTTTTACTAATATATCTGTAGATACACACTTTTATACACATAGGTTTATTTATCTAGACATACCTTCATGCTTTTCTGTTACTTGACGTTATATTAGTTTATTTTATGTAACTACCATATTTGGTAACGTTACAATATATATATTGAGACAACACAAATTACTAAACTATTGGCGCATAGGATATGGTAGTATGTGTATCTTAAATCAAAAGTCTATATTGGAGGGTCTAAGATTATTTATTGCACAAGACGTATGTAATTGTTTATATGGTATATTTGATAACTATAATAATGGTAGTGTTTGCTATAGAGTCTTTTAAAATGTTAAATACTGTTCATACACGTGATGTGATACATTACATAAGTGATGATGGTTCCCACGATGATGTTGCTGAAGAGAAGGGGGGGAGGCTTTGCTGCGTGTTGTTGAGTCGTCAGGCGTGGCTTATTGATGATAGACGGTTCACCCTGGAAACGCTTTCAGCTGGACTGGTGTCCTGTAGTTCTAACGATGACACCGACGCTTCGCATACCACAACGGTTCTATGGATATTATTGGTTAAATTTCATATAGAGTTATAACTTACAAGTATCTCAGGTAACAGTGAGTTTTATATAACAACGGTACATTAAACTTATACCACTCCGGACTCTTCAAGTGTTCACGCGAATCACAGGGTCTACCGCGATCGGCAGACCTCCCTATGCGGAAATCTTCCACTAACGCGGAAACTTCTTGATAAAATTTACTACTACGTAATTATTAAATTTTACTGGCACTGCAGAAAATCTCACACAGTGACACAGTTCAAGCTCACTTATTACACACGTAATTGCTTTAGTAATAATGCCGTGTGTAGAGAGGTAATATTCAACTGTTCTGAGTCTTCGCACGCTTTACTACCGCCGAATAGTCTTAACAAATTCTTGCAAGCGGAAAAATCTTGAACAAGAACTGCGCGACCCGATCGTGATAGCTGGTAGAGAAGAACTCTCGTAATTATGCACGCAATGCTGTAATAATAATACTGTGTGTAGATGTAAAACACGAATACCTCTGAGTCTTCACACGCGTTACTACCGCCGAATAGTCTTTACAGATTCTTGCAAGCGGAAAATCTTGAACAAGAATTGCACGTCCCGATCGCGATAGCTGGCTGAGAAGAACTGCCTGTGTAACAACAGGCTTAAGAAAATTTCCGACTACCTTCCAGCATTTAATTGGTGAAAGGAAGTCACATGGTTACATACAACATGACATGCAACTTTTCATGCTGTAAAGTGCATTAGCTTTGTAAGAGCATGCATAGCTGGTAATCACAGAATACCCTTATCTCATGCATAACTGCATACTTTAATAAGATCATATATGAATGTCAACTAATAGCCAGAAATATACAGGGATTGTAGCGAATACATTTATCTATGTTCAGTTCAGTGTCATAACACAACGATAATTTATTCACGCACAGCCGGGGAAACGTTTATCACTCGCGTACGCGCGCACATTTCCACAGACATAGTACATGAATAAACAACAAATAAATAATACACAGTTTTACTAAACCTAACTCCTTATCCTTACTAAAATACAACTCATATCACAACCAAATCTAACAAACTACCAACTTAAACATGAATGTTCATAGTCTGTGTATTATATAAGCTTGCCCTGCTTATCAGGATCCTGTGTTTCATTGCAGGATTAACCCCTTCCCGCATACAAAAAATTTTTTTTTTTTTCAGTAGACTAACAAAAAAATAAAAATTTTTTTTTCTTGATATACCAAAACAATTTCCTAATCCTAAGAATAATAGTACTAATACCCTCAAACATAAAATCAAATAAACATCCTCATATCAATACTAACATTTCATAACTGTCACCTCGACAGAAACAACTAACCAAAGACACGTGGTAACCTTTAAACCAAAAAAATACACATGTTCTTGACAAGCAGGTAGCAAATTACGCAGGGTCACAAGGTACAACACACTGCATTCCTTATCTTTACTAGATTATCGCTCATTCACAGAATTATCCTACATATAACATTTATACCTGAACTGACATATTTAAATAGCTATACATTCTTACACCCTATATCCTGACATTTATTTCTGAGTTTTTTTGTATAAATTTCTCTCAGTTTTGAAACGCACACGTTTACTTGGAAATATAGATTTGAATTTATCTAATATACGCCGTATTTGCTTTATCTCGCAACCCATTAAGTGAACCTTGGGGGTCAGTGAGTTATTCGTTATCTTATCTTTCGAGTGTCCCAGTCTGATAATGTGCGATCCACTATCAACTTTACCTTGCAATGTTTCGTTCGGAAATTCAATTGTAGCGTGCAGTTTATTCAATTTATCGACTTCCAAAGTAATATCATGTCCGAGTTTTGTAACTCCAAGTACAGTCACCTCTATTTCCGTTCCCTGTACGTATCTTGTTAAAAGTGCCTGTTTTTCAACTATCTGCGACTCACACGTTGCTGCTTTTATCCTTGTGTGACTTACCGGCAGAACCGGAGTTTGTATAAAGTGGTTTTTATGCCTCTTTAGTAACCGCTCGTCCATCAGCGATATTTCTGCGCCGCTGTCGCACAATATCTCGTCAACATAACCACTGATTTTTGCTTCGACAATAAGGTCGGTGCCATTTTCAATACCAATATTTCCCTCATATTTATTACTATTATCATTACTACACATTAAACTATCCCTAAGTTCTGCAGGATATAGGCCAGACACAACAATTTTATTCTTACAACTAACATTACTCACATTCGATCGATTGAACTGCTTTTTAACTGAATCACTTTCAGTAACCGTTGCTAATAAGTTGCTATTAAATTGCTGAGTTGTATTTTTATGTTGTTGTGATTTTGGCTGATTTTGTGGTGGTTGAACTTGAAACTGATTAAGCGGTGGTTCATTATTATTTACCATAATTGTTGTCACCTTATTATCATCAGTATCATTCACCTCTCCGTCCTCCATAAACACCTCAGTATCTGATATAGATTCATCTAGTACCTCATCATTACGACATGTGTCATAAATACCTGCACCGTTAGTATCCATGCTAGTTCCAGGCTCTACTACTGGTTCGGGATGTTTATGTGTTATGCATACACTGTCCGAATCCATAATAGCTTCAGATTCTATGATCCGTTCACGGCTCTCACATGCTATATCTGTTACATTATAAACTATCACCTCATCACTGAACTTACCTGAAGTATGTTCTGGACTAATAGTGTTGTTACTACTAATTTCACTTCCGTTATCTTCACTACAATTTGATGCAGAATCTAGATACTCGACTTTACCGAGATATGAACTACTAGGCCCTAAGTGGGTTGTTTCTGTATAATCACTTTCAATTTCATCTAATACGCTACTGTTCTCCGTTAATCCTTCAGATGTAACATCTTGGTCAACTTCCATATTTTTTTGAGAGTATGTTCTACAAGAATATTTGGTACTTCACATTTATCATCACAAGGTACAATATTCTCAACAGTTAAATCTACTTCAATATCAGCTGACATTTCCTGTAGTTTCGCCATCCTCTCCTCTCTATCGGCGTCCATTTCTTCCCAAAATTTCTGCCTAATGGCTATCATCTCCTCATCCCTGGCTCTACATTCCTCTGAAATTCTCTGCATATCCGCTTTATTTTCCTCCGATATTTTCTGTACATTCGCTTCCATGGATTTTAGACTAGTTAATATGGCCGCCAAAGTATTCTCTATCCTTGCTGACTCCGCCATAGTGATCAAAATTCAATTTAAAAATTTAATAAATTTAAATTTACTGATTTATACGCTAAGAAAATTATTATTACTACAAGATTATTAACGTAGTGTAACCAGTTTGTACGCACACAGAAAGCAGTTCAATATATCAAAATGTAAACAAACCTTATCTAACGCACAAAACAACTAATAATCTACCTCCAATATACTGATAAAATTTGTTCATATATGACACACAAGAGAATATGCACAATTGATATATTATATCCACAGATTTTCATATGAACCATACACATACAAATATAACATTAATTATAATTATACGTCAGATGTTACCAACAAATTTTATACTCTTAGACAAATATAGAATAGCTTACAATTACCGCTATTTTACGTGCCCCACGTTGGGCGCCAAATATCACTATGCGACAACACAAATTACTAAACTATTGGCGCATAGGATATGGTAGTATGTGTATCTTAAATCAAAAGTCTATATTGGAGGGTTTAAGATTATTTATTGCACAAGTCATATGTAATTGTTTATATGGTATATTTGATAAGTATAATAATGGTAGTGTTTGCTATAGAGTCTTTTAAAATGTTAAATACTGTTCATACACGTGATGTGATACATTACATAAGTGATGATGGTTCCCACGATGATGTTGCTGAAGAGAAGGGGGGGGCTTTGCTGCGTGTTGTTGAGTCGTCAGGCGTGGCTTATTGATGATAGACGGTTCACCCTGGAAACGCTTTCAGCTGGACTGGTGTCCTGTAGTTCTAACGATGACACCGACGCTTCGCATACCACGACGGTTCTATGGATATTATTGGTTAAATTTCATATAGAGTTATAACTTACAAGTATCTCAGATAATAGTGAGTTTTATATAACAACGGTATATTAAACTTATACCACTCCGGACTCTTCAAGTGTTCACGCGAATCACAGGGTCTACCGCGATCGGCAGACCTCCCTATGCGGAAATCTTCCACTAACGCGGAAACTTCTTGATAAAATTTACTACTACGTAATTATTAAATTTTACTGGCACTGCACAAAATCTCACACAGTGACACAGTTCAAGCTCACTTATTACACACGTAATTGCTTTAGTAATAATGCCGTGTGTAGAGGGGTAATATTCAACTGTTCTGAGTCTTCGCACGCATTACTACCGCCGAATAGTCGTTACAAATTCTTGCAAGCGGAAATATCTTGAACAAGAATTGCACGTCCCGATCGTGATAGCTGCCAGAGAAGAACTCCCGTATTTATGCACGCAATGCTTTAATAAAAATACTGTGTGTAGATGTAATACACGAATAATTCTGAGTCTTCACACGCGTTACTACCGCCGAATAGTCTTTACAGATTCTTGCAAGCGGAAAATCTTGAACAAGAACTGCGCGACCCGATCGTGATAGCTGGTAGAGAAGAACTCTCGTAATTATGCACGCAATGCTGTAATAATAATACTGTGTGTAGATGTAAAACACGAATACCTCTGAGTCTTCACACGCGTTACTACCGCCGAATAGTCTTTACAGATTCTTGCAAGCGGAAAATCTTGAACAAGAATTGCACGTCCCGATCGCGATAGCTGGCTGAGAAGAACTGCCTGTGTAACAACAGGCTTAAGAAAATTTCCGACTACCTTCCAGCATTTAATTGGTGGAAGGAAGTCACATGGTTACATACAACATGACATGCAACTTTTCATGCTGTAAAGTGCATTAACTTTGTAAGAGCATGCATAGCTGGTAATCACAGAATACCCTTATCTCATGCATAACTGCATACTTTAATAAGATCATATATGAATATCAACTAATAGCCAGAAATATACAGGGATTGTAGCGAATACATTTGTCTATGTTCAGTTCAGTGTCATAACACAACGATAATTTATTCACGCACAGCCGGGGAAACGTTTATCACTCGCGCACGCGCGCACATTTCCCCAGACATAGTACATGAATAAACAACAAATAAATAAATATCTTGTTGATTCATCCTCTTTGTTCACTTTTACTAATATTATTATATATAAAAAACTTTCACAAATGAACTTACTTTTGTTCTCACTATCACAAACGTTTCAAGGTGTTGTGCCTCTTCCTCAGTGTGAGTAAATACTGAAAGTCATTGTTGCAGAATAACGGTTATGGACTATAGGTGTGTGTGGTGGGAATTGATGATGGGAGGGAATTGGCTCTGAGGTTCAAATTTTGTGTTTGGATCAATGTATCAAATAGTGTATGTTATCTGTAATGTACTAGTTCATTTAATATGTTGTTTGGTTGTAATGTGTGATATCTGTATATTTCAAATTGTTCAGCTGTGTTTAATTTTCTACTTTTTGATAAGTAGTGTAATATTTCCATGTTGTGTTCTATGTTTGTGTAACTATGGTTTTCATTTTGTAAATGTGTGGCAAATGTGGAATGTATGTAATCTGTGGTGAGGGCTTTTATATGTTCTGAAAATCTGGAATAAAAATATCTTCCCGTCTGGCCGATGTAGAATTGGTTACAATCATTACAATTTAATTTATAAACTCCTGTTTTACTCTATGTGTCTGTGTCTTTGTTAAAATTTATATGTTTCTTAATGGTGTTGTTGGTTCTGTAGGCTATTTTATAATTGTGTTTTCTAAATGTGTTAGCAATTTTGTGTGTATTGGAGTTGTAGTATGTAAGTGTTATGTACTTACTGGGTTGTGTGTTGTTGGTCTGATGTGTTTTATTTTTTTTTTGTGTTTAGGATGCGTTTGTGTATTTTATTTACCAAATCGGTGTTGTATCCATTTTTAACTGCTATATGTTTGATTGTGTTAAGTTCTTCTTGGTAATCATGTGTGTTTAGGGGTATTGAATTGAGTCTATGGAGCATGTAGTTGAATGTTGCATGTTTGTGTTGAGTTGGGTGGTTGGATGAGTTATGTATGACCATGTCTGATGTGGTAGGTTTCCTGTATATTTTGTATGTGTGTGTGTTGTTTGTTTTGGTGATTGTGAGGTCTAAGAAGTTTAAACTATTATTTAGTTCTATTTCAAGTGTGAATTTAAATTTATGGTGTATAGTGTTAATATATTTGTGGAAATTTTCTATTTGTCTTTTGTTGCCGTTGTATAGGATTATAATGTCATCAACATACCTGTGCCAATATATTATTTTATCAGTATATTTGTTATTGTGTAATATGTGTTCTTGTTCTATGGTGTGTACAAATATTTCGGCTAGTATACCTGATATAGGTGAGCCCATGGGTAGTCTATCTGTTTGTGTGTTAAACATGTTATTGTGTGTGAAATAATTTTGATCTGTTATAATTTTAGTTAGATTTATGATCTCATTTATGTGTGTTTCAGGTGTGTTGTTTAATTCTAGTAATTGTTCTATTGTAATTAAAGTTTCTTTTATGGGAACATTGGTGTATAGATTTGTTATGTCAAATGAAGCTAGTGTGGAATTATGAGGTATATGGATATGTTGAGTATTATTCACTAGATCTAAATTATTTATGACAGTGGTGTTGTTAGTTAAATTTATGCTATTTCTGATTAATTTATCTAAGTGTCTAGCTATTTTGTGTGCAGGTGCTTGTGTGTTGTTTATAAGTGGTCTGATTGGAATATGGGGTTATGTAATTTTGGTAGTGCATTAAGTGTAGGGGCTTTTGGTTTAATTTGTTTAAAATATTTGATGTTGTCAGGTGATACTATGTGTTTTGTGTTATTTAAGGTTTTGTTTATTTGTTTGTGATAATTTGGGGTGGGATCTTTATTTAATTTAGTGATGTTATTTTCATTAAAAAATGTTTCGATTTTGTTGTTTAAAGTTTGTTTTTCTATTATGACATTAATATTGCCTTTGTCCGCTTTTAGTATGGTTAGGTTATGTTCTTGTAATTTACGTTTTATGTTTTTTAGTAATTGGAACTCATTACTGTGTTGTTTATGTTTATATTGTTGTTTGTGTTGTAATTTACGTTTGATATCGTGGCGTATGGTGTCTTGGTCTATTTTACGCGTGTGTTGTATGGCTGTTTCAGCATCAAGGACTATGTCACGTGTATGTTTTTTATTACTGTTGTTATTAGTTGGAATGATGTCTAAATTGTGTTTTAGACCTTTATCTAATAGGGTTATTTCAGCATTAGTGAAATGGGTCAATGTTGTGTTTACAGTACGTGCGTGAAACTTATGTGTCGGTGTAAGGATGTTTTCGTTTCTGCGTGTTAATAGGTTATTGATTTTTCTGTTATGTCTTTCTTGTGTTCTTAATTGGATTTTCTCTATGATATTTCGTGTATATTGTATTATGTGTTCTAATTCAATGTGGTGTAATATTTGTGTGAGTTTAACGTGTAGGTTGTATGCCGTTTTGTTTAGTGTATCTTTTTTGTGGTATAAATCTTTGACGATATTATCTAGGTGTAATATTTCTGCTTTATGTTTGGTTTGTATTGCGGCGTGTGTGTTATTTTTTATTATGATTTGTGCATGTGTGGGTATAATATTGTGTTTGCGGCATGTTTTGTTGTATGCGATGTTTAAGGATGTTTTCGTTATCTGAATTCTGACGTTTCTATATTTGTGGATGTAATACGCTGTGCTGGCGGTATTATAAATATCTTGTTGATTCATCCTCTTTGTTCACTTTTACTAATATTATTATATATAAAAAACTTTCACAAATGAACTTACTTTTGTTCTCACTATCACAAACGTGTCAAGGTGTTGTGCCTCTTCCTCAGTGTGAGTAAATACTGAAAGTCGTTGTTGCAGAATAACGGTTATGGACTATAGGTGTGTGTGGTGGGAATTGATGATGGGAGGGAATTGGCTCTGAGGTTCAAATTTTGTGTTTGGATCAATGTATCAAATAGTGTATGTGATCTGTAATGTACTTGTTCATTTAATATGTTGTTTGGTTGTAATGTGTGATATCTGTATATTTCAAATTGTTCAGCTGTGTTAATTTTCTACTTTTTGATAAGTAGTGTAATATTTCCATGTTGTGTTCTATGTTTGTGTAACTATGGTTTTCATTTTGTAAATGTGTGGCAAATGTGGAATGTATGTAATTTGTGGTGAGGGCTTTTATATGTTCTGAAAATCTGGAATAAAAAGATCTTCCCGTCTGGCCGATGTAGAATTGGTTACAATCATTACAATTTAATTTATAAACTCCTGTTTTGTTCATTTAAACACAGCTGAACAATTTGAAATATACAGATATCACACATTACAACCAAACAACATATTAAATGAACAAGTACATTACAGATCACATACACTATTTGATACATTGATCCAAACACAAAATTTGAACCTCAGAGCCAATTCCCTCCCATCATCAATTCCCACCACACACACCTATAGTCCATAACCGTTATTCTGCAACAATGACTTTCAGTATTTACTCACACTGAGGAAGAGGCACAACACCTTGAAACGTTTGTGATAGTGAGAACAAAAGTAAGTTCATTTGTGAAATTTTTTTATATATAATAACAAATAAATAATACACAGTTTTACTAAACTTAACTCCTTATCCTTACTAAAATACAACTGATATCACAACCAAATCTAACAAACTACCAATTTAAACATGAATGTTCATAGTCTGTGTATTATATAAGCTTGCCCTGCTTATCAGGATCCTGTGTTTCAATGCAATATATATATATATATATATACAATATGTAATTTTTTTTATTACCTTTTTCTATAATGCATATAAGACAAAAATACATAAATTTATTTCTGTTTTTACTCTATTTTTCAAGCTATTTTTTTCGATATTATTGGATCATGCTATAATACAACTTTAACATTTAAAAAATGTATTTAATATTTTAATTAAATACAATTTTATACTACATGGTGTTTTATATAAAACGCAACCCACTAATCAGCCTTCTGTAATATTTGAATTTACCGCCAAACTCCCCTACGTTTTACTGGAATAGACTCGTCCAACAATCGAACATTGCGCCGGCGCAGTAAACTGCCACTGATACCTATGACAAAGCGATCATAACGCTCAGTGCATTGTTAGAGAGAAAATAGTTTTTTCGCAAGACGAACGTGTTTTTATTCTTGAGTCGTACTTTAGCACGCGATCAGTGGTTGCAGTGCAAGAATCTTTTTGCCGTAAGTACCGTGATAAACCAGCACCTAACAAGACATCGGTTTTGAGGTTAGTGGCTAAATTTCGAGAGACAAATTCTGTTAATAACATGGAACACAAAAGATCTATGGCAGTGTTGAATGCAGACATAGTCGCTGAAATCAAAGACCGATTAATTGCCTCGCCAAAAAAATCAATTAGACGCTTGTCAGCTGAAATTAATTTACCAACAACAACCATATTTAAAGCGGTCCAGGTCACTGTATGATAATTATATATATGCTGCGATCGATTACAGATAATAATAGATAACAGGTTCCATTGACGCAGTTCAGGCATGCTACACGCGGTGCACCGTGTTCGTGTAATAGAACGCCTTTATATGTTTTAATATATTTTTGTATTTATTTATTATGTGTTTGTTTTATTGTGGATTTTTTATTTTTTAACGAGCTCCTCTTGGAGTGATGGTCTGAGGATGGGCCACATGGCCTGAAACGCGTAACCAAATACAAATTACGCTTGACGTCACTGGACGGAAATTAAGGTAAATTATATATAATCAACAACAACCGTTTATCGGGCGACAAAAAAAATTAAAGTTACGACCATATTGAATTCAAACAGTTCATCATCTTCTTGATCTAGACAAAGAAACACGGCTAACATATTGTCATTGGTTTCGTCGATTTGTGCGTGAGGGTATTCATGTTATGGACTAGATTTTTTTCACAGACGAGGCGTGGTTTCATCTGGACGGCTACGTAAACAGCCAGAACAGTAGGATTTGGAGTGCTGAAAATCCCTTCGCGTATCATGAAAAACAATTGCCCCCGCAGAAGATGGGCGTTTGGTGTGCGATATCACGAATAAAAATTATTGGTCCTATTTTCTTCGAGTACACCATTACTGCAGAACGATATCAGAATATTTTATTGCAATTCATTGCACTTTTGGAAGAGGAAGATCGATACTGCTGGTTCCAACATGACGGTGCAACATCACACTACCCACATTCAACTTCTGTTTTCGTTAACGAATTCTTTGGTGATCGCGTTGTTGGTCGTGGTTTATGGCCATCAAGATCTCCAGATTTGACTGCGCCAGATTTTTTTCTTTGGGGTTACCTCAAAGAAAGAGCCTACATCAACAAACCACGAACACTTGAACAACTGAATGTCAATATCGAACAAGCTGTTTTAAATATCAACCCAAAAAAAAAGTTGCTCTAAAAAAAAAGTTGCAAGAAACACAGTGAAAAGGGTGGAAGCGTGTATTCATGAAGATGGCGGCCACTTCCAGCATTTACTCTAGAATTTTAAGTATTGTAAAGTTTGGAAATAAAATATTTAATTAAATACTTTACATATGCCTTTTTTATTTAAATGTAATTACTGACATAGATGGGTTGCGTTTTATATGGAACACCCTTTACTTATTAGAGCATCTTTAATTTATTTGTACAAAATAATATCGCAATTTTCACGAAGTAGGATTAAAAATGTATTATTTTTACAATAAGCACTTTTGAGCACGCGCCGTATATATATATATATATATATATTGTAATAAAATAAATTTAAATAAATATTGATGTGTGTTGATAATATACTTATTATGGAGTATGTGACTCCGATGTAATCAAGCCCCTCTGTTTGGACTAGCCAATTTGTAATAAAATAAATAAGATTGATGTGTGAATCTGTAAGTTGTAAGGTGTTTAATTGGTGTGTAATTGGTGTGGCTCTCGACGTCTTACTGGCCTGAAACACTTCCTTAAGTTTCCCAGCTGGTCGAGTCCCAATGGTAGCAAGACCGGTCGAGTAGCGTAAAGTTGATGAAGAAATATATATGCTCAGCTTCACCGAAAGTTTCAAAACAAAAATTATTGTTTTGAAGAAAATTAAAAAAAATTATGTTTATAAAAAAAAATAATAATAAAAAAAAATTTTAATTTTATTAATTAATTAATTAGGATCAATTAATTAATATAGGGCTGTGAAGCTTTAAACAGTGTAATGCTCTTCTGAAAATTTTTATTAAAGTTTTAGTATAATTTAAATAATCTATCACCACTCATAAGACTGTCTGTAAACCAATCGATATTTGTTTACCTTTCTATTTTTTAGGTTATCTTCACTTACGGGTGGTAAAGTCCTTGTAGATTATCAATTAGAATTATATTATTGGTAATTAGTATTATTGAAGAAATAAAGAACTATTAAGTATTGAAAAGTATTAATGTTTTATTAAGTAACAGCAATATTGACTCTTATCGATTAGTATCGATTCTCAGGATATCGAAAAAAGTTACAAGTATATGTTATAAAAATTATATAGGGTTCTTTAAACAGCCAGTTATTACCAAAGTCAGAGAAATCGGGCTAATATTTAAAAAGTATAACGTTACAATCAAATTAATAGTTATTAATAAACACAGACATTGAATAATAATTTGTAAATATAATAATTGTTTTCACCAAACAGCTGTGATGAACCACGAAGAGGTACTGGAATTGTCAAAGAAAGATGGCTGCCGTCAAGTCGATGAAAATGTTGCTCGTTGCTGCTGCATTCCAAATAATGTATTTTGACGCAATATTTCTGTTCTCGTGTCCGCAAATCTCTTGTTATATGTTGTGTAGTGACTGGTGTAGTGATTCTGGGTTGTATTTAGTGTATCTGTATAATTATTAGTTCAAACACTTTCTCCGATTCCGTCACTAATTTGGTTTAATGTATTATACAGTTTTCTAGTGTTTTATGGTGTTTTTCGGAGTAGATTTATATTGTTCTGTGTTATGGAGTGTTACTTGATCGTTTCTGTTATAATATGATAGTTTCAGAAGTATTTTACAAGTCACTCGCGATTTCACAATAACTCACTATACACTCGCTTTGTATGACGATTATAGGTTAGGTTATTCACGTTTTCAAAGGTATGTCATGTTGTCCGTTCAACTACCAATAATTAACTAACTGTTTCCTTCAGTTTCAATTAAACTCTTAGCCCATATAATATTATCCTTAACATTGTTCAAAAATATTTTCACATCCTGTGTACATTTTACTATTTCACTATATGAATGCCTAAACTTTGGTTATTTGTCAATTTTATTCACTAGATTTGATTTAAATTAATCTTTCAGTTCATTCTGGTTATTTTCAGATTAAATAATGCCATTTTATAGTGTTTTCTGTCCAAAAAATAGTAATTTTACTTTCAGTTTGGGTATACTCTGAAGAGTCCAAAACATCAAAATTTACTTCCTGTCATTATATAAATTCAGCCATTTTATCAGTTATATTTAATATTAATAATCCTATATTGTATTAAAAGGTTCCTATTCCCTTATTTTCTGGTAATTAATCGAATTAGTTGTATTCTGAAACATTATTCTGAAATATATGACTCCCATGTCTAAATTTCTGAGTTTAGTCATTTTATTTTTATTTATAATTCTGAATATAATTTATTAAAATCTCTCTAAATGGTATGTGCAATTATATGGCATGATCTCAAGTTTATTTTGTCTAAACCCCTTTTGTTTATTTGCTTTTAAATGAGTAATTTCTCTGTTTTGATGAAGTTTGGTTTCCATTCTTTTGGCCTATGATTTTTTTTAACAATTTTTCTTACAAAATAATTTACAAACAATATATGATGTGTGATACCCTCTCTGACTTTTTACAAATAGTATTATAAATTAAACATGTTTTCAAATTACACAAAAACAATTAGTATTGGTTACAATACAAACAATAGTTAACACAAAATAAAGAACATTTTTTTTAAATAAATGGTTGTCTTCAAATCAGACATTTTGCAACAAAATTCCCATTTCCAACATGGAAATATGGTTTACAACAAAGGTTTCGTACTAACTAACATCTTAATTACTCTCTACTATTTACAAGTGGTAATTATTTTTATAGTTCTGATGTTAGTTGTTTCAGACCCAAACAAATGGCCTTATATCTAAAACATTTTTAAACATTCTTGTATTATATACATTAAAACCTTATATTTATATTCTTATTTCTAACTATTATTATAAGTAGGATTCTACAGTTTTTATACAGTCTTTTATACCTTGTCTTTGGGGAATTGTACCCTGTCATTAACAAATAAATAGTATGAACCGTTCACAAAGCACTATGAAATCTGTTTTTCTTTTTTCATGTAAAACAAAAATGTTATTTTAAACAGATTCATGTCTTATGAACAACATATTGTCACCGTACATATTTTAAGTCATTGAAAAATGCATATTTCATTGCATCCAATGTTTGTGATTGCCAAGAATGAAACACAAGGTTCATTTTTTATAATACCCAAAACTATCACTGGTTCACTTTGCACTTATATATTATGTTAATGCTAAATGGTCGTATAGTCTTATTAACATAATAAATTGGTTAGCGTTTTTTCAATGGAGATTTGTTCCATGGGTACTATATTATTGTTTCATCTTAGTTCACAGGAAACTTTTACTTTGTTCACTTCTCTCTCTTAAATTTATATACATGTGGTTTTTATTTCGTTATACTTTTGTTTTTAGATATATATTTTGGGGATATAGGGATTTGGGTGTCTTTTATAAGAGCATGACGTCTTCTTCAGGATGCTGCCCTCTTCTTCTTTCTTCAGTCTTCTTTTCTCCTGCCTTCTGGGACTGGTATCTTCTCCATCTGTTCTTGATGCCATCAGGTTTCTTGGGATCTTCTCCATCTTCTTCTTTAATTCAGAAATACACAACCTGTATTGGTTGATCTTGGCTTATTTTAGGGTTTCTCTTTTATTTATTCTCCCTCGTTGTGGGTTTGGTCATATTGTGTACTGCTTTGTTATTTACTATTTTACCTTCCTGGGTTATACCTTGAAAACCTTTGGTTATGAGACTGGTTTTGGATGACTCATCACTAGTAACTCCTTTTATTTTAACTTGTATTTTCATTATAATAATGATTTCTTTCCACAGTTGCTATGAATTAATCTATTTATATTAGACTTAATGCTTTCTTCCAAATTTAAACAGTATTATTCTAATGATCAATTGCCATTCAATATTATGCTTATATCTGTCACGCTACAGATTGCTCTCCTCCAGAAGTAATTATTTCAGACATGTTTATGGATGAAATAATTTCTTATGATAACTTCATCATTTCTTATAATTCATTTTCTTCTCCATTTTTATATCGACTTTTTTATATTAGAGTTTTATTAATTTTATATATATGGTTACTTGTCTTACTACTGATCCTTTTCGGATAGTTAGTGTCTTCTGAGATATATTATAATTGTAATACATTTTCTTTCTATATCAACTTCGTGTTGTATCCTTGGGATATTAATTCCCTAACATTCCCTATCACGTGGGCTGGGGCAGATCAGAGGGGCACTGTACGCTACTTCTCTGCTGGCCATACACCACTTCTATAAATTGAGTACAGGGGCATATCCATCCCTGCTCAAAAAACATAATGCTGCTGGAATTATCTTCAGTCAGTCATCGAATAAATAAATAAAAAGTAGTCTCATTTTCGACTAATAAAAATATCTTTGGATTCTCCACTTCGTAGTCTCTCAGATTATCTCACATTTTCTATCTTAATAAATCTTCATAATCATTATTATACTCATTACATATATATTTTTCCAAAACTCTTAACTTGTCTGATATATTTAATTTAATTATGGTTGAAAACCTTTCTTTTAATAATTCTGGTTACTGTTTACAGTGTAACTCTCTTTCTTCTTCATCTGAATTCTCTTTATACTTTCTTCTGGTTATTCATAGTATTAGCATGGTCTTTATAAATAGTCTTTCGTATTCATTATTTGAATGGTCTTAATATATTATATTTAATTTTTTAACATTGTATCTTTACATTAGATATACAGGTTGTTATATTGATCATTTTATTTAAACATTTTGGTTCTTTCCTTTCTCTTAGAAAGTTATTAATCCGTCTTCGCATTCATTAGCATTAATTCATTTATATTATATTTCATGTGGTATTTATTCTCTTTGCATTTCATATAGGTTTTATTATTATTATTAGTCCAAAATCATCTTCTCCATATGTTTGGTATGAGTTGTTCTACTTCGCTCTTAATTAACTGTTTTCATTTTCGTTTCATAGGTAATTAGTCTCTTTGCTTCCAAATTTTTTCCTTCTCTGGCATATTACACTCTTTTTTGTTAGTCTTCTCTACTCCTTCAAATGCTATTGTGAATGTCTAGCATTTATTCTGGATTAACGTTAATTCTCTTTTCTGAATTAATCACTTTATTTTCTTCTCAATTCAATCATAATTGACACATAATTATTTTTTGGAACTTGGTTAGTTTTAATGTAAAATTCAAACTATTCTTTTTATTTAATAGAAAAATATTTCTCATAAATCCTTGTAATATGTTGATCTTATCTTGTTTCAAAGTACTGACGTTCTATCAACATTCAAATTCTGTTTAATTCATTTATTCCCAGAATTGTTTCATTCAGAATTGTTTATAGTACTGTGATTTTACTATTATTTCTGAATGTTTTGGTATTTCTCCAAATTCAAATTCTTCTTAATTATTTACCATAAAGTTTTCTCATAAACTTAGTTATAGTAAGTTAGTCTTACTTTATTCTTAAATTTTTTGTATATTAACTTCAAAATTCTAAAACTCACAACTCATTCTTCATAATATTTCTTCATAGAAGCTTGATTGTACACTCCTTTGATTTTTCCTGAAATGATTTCCCTCAACTCATATGTATTGTTATGCTTATCATTTACCACAACATATGGGGTTATATTGTACTCTACACTGGCCCATATTATTTATACTTTTGTAAGTTGATCTCCACTTTTTCTTTTCTTATAAATTTTCTTTTCTTTTATATACCCAGGAAGATGGACGATTTTCTTTATGTCGTTCCATTGCTCATATTTTTATTTGTCATGTTCATTTTCTTACATAGTCTTCACTCATAAAACCCAGTTTTGTTTCTATGTTTATTCTCCATATCATTTCCTTTCAATGATATTTATTCCGTCTCCTTCACCGTTGTTTTTCGCCGTAGTCGGTTATCATGATCTCCGTCCCTTTTCTTGATGGTGTGTGGTATCTGTGTCAACCAGGGTCCATCATCTCAGTTGCTCTTATAAAATTTACCCTAGGGCGCGACACTCGGTTATTATTACTGTTATTGTTTTTATTACTAAAGTTATAATTATAGTAATTTCGGTTAGGTGGGTAAGGGCTGTCATCATTATTGTTGGGATATGGATTTCTCTGACTGTATGGAACATTATTATTTTGTTGATAAAAGTGGTTTCGATTATTTGGGTAGGGGTTGTTATTTCTCACGCCGTTAAAATTTCCGTTAAACTGGTTATTACGCGGCTGGTTGTTAGGGCCGTCGTAATTACTGGGCTGGTTCCGGTTATTTGTATGGTTATTGCCGTTATTGGGGTAAGTAGTCGGCCTTGCTTCTGGTCTCTCATTTCTCTTCCTGCTCTGCCGATAATACTCTTCATTCTCGTATCCCTCCAATAACTCAGTCATTCCCTGGATCGTCTTGATCTGACTACCTCTCCGGGCCCTGATAATGTCCTCATCATAGTGATAAGATATCTTATTCACTAAACATTCTTCTGGGATTGCTGGCTCAAGGTGCTTTGCCATACACACCTTCCCCAAGAAATATGCCGTCATACTGCTACCTAATTGTGACCTGTATCTTCCGTTACAAATATTGTCACGTATCAAGTTCTGGGTAGTCTCAGACCAGTATTTTGTTTTAAACATTTTCCGGAACTGTTGGTAGTCGGAAATTTCACTCCGGTTGGCCATCCACCAATTATCTGTTATGTCTCGGAAAGACTCGTCGAATATCTCCCTGCTATGGCTCCATTGGGTAATTTTATGCTTGGTCAAATATTCTTCTACCCTTGCCAGGAACTCCATCGGCTTGCGTTTGTACTGCCGGAAGTTGAGCCACTCTCGGCTTTCGTTGACAGGCAATCCGGTGAAATGAGTCGGTCTGTTTCTAATCGCTTCCATCTCCTCTCGGCTTTGTCGCACCTGACCGGTAATATTGGCCATGGTCTCTTGTATATCATTACATCGTTCTGTGACCTGGTTGCGTACTTTTCCGAATTCTTCTTGATTCTCCTTCCTCTGTTCTTCTACCTTCCTACGACTATGTTCTTCGATATTTGTGAACTTGATGTTCACCACTTCTTTAAACTCATTCACCTCCTTTTCGGTCTGGTTGCACTTTCCATCAATCTCTCGAATCTGTCGATTGACCATTATATTTTCTTCTTCCATCTTCTTATCCATCGCTTTTTTGTTAACCTTGATTTCCTTATTCATTTCTTCTCGCAACAATTCCATTCTTTCGTCCAGTTTGTCCAAGTTCTCCTGATTTACCTCCCTTAACTCTTCTCTTAGAATTTGATTGTCTTCTCTCAATTCCTCCAATTTCTCCCCCATCTTCTCTTCCAACTTCTTGTTATCTTCTTTCAACTCTTCCTTCAATTGTCGGTTGTTCTTCTCTATCTTCTTCCTGGTTTCATCGATTTTCTGATTGGTATTTTTAATTTTATTAATCAATTCTTCTTTAGTTGACTTGAATTCTTCCTTGAACGATTGGTTGTCTTCCTTCAATTCTTCTAACTTCTTCCCCATCTCTTCTTCCATCTTCTTGCTGTTTTCTTCCATCTTCTTCGTCAGGGACTGGTTGTCTTCCTTTAATTCTTCTAACTTCTTCCCCATCTCTTCTTCCATCTTCTTGCTGTTTTCTTCCATCTTCTTCGTCAGGGACTGGTTGTCTTCCTTCAATTCTTCTAACTTCTTATTTGTTTCTTCCTTGCTGGATTTGATATCTTCTTTCAAGGACTGGTTATCACTCCCCATTTTCTTACTCAAGGATTGATTGTCTTCCTTCAAAGATTTGAATTCCCGTTGGAACATTTCCATCATCATATCCATCCTAATCTCCTCCGTAGTTTTGGATTTTTCCACATGTCTTTCTTGGACATTTACTTCCCCTGTCTGAGTAGGCATCTCAGGTTGTTCCCCTGGTTGTTCATGTTGTTTGGACAACACTGGTGGCAACAAACTTTCCGCGTCTACTGGCGTCGCCTCCTTGTTGTCCATGTCAACTTCTATTTCTTTCTCGGCCTCCGCCGCCCGTTTCTTAGATGTTGCACGTCGTTGCATTTTCCCTTGAAATTCTCTGGCTTTGTAGCTGTTGCCTAGCTCCAACTAGTGATTGGGCAGAATGTATTGGCCTTCCAATCGCTAATTAAAGCCCCTAAAGTTGTGCGCCAATTTGTAATAAAATACAAATAAAATAAGTATAGATGTGTGTTGATAATATACTTATTATGGAGTATGTGACTCCGATGTAATCAAGCCCCTCTGTTTGGACTAGCCAATTTGTAATAAAATAAATAAGATTGATGTGTGAATCTGTAAGTTGTAAGGTGTTTAATTGGTGTGTAATTGGTGTGGCTCTCGACGTCTTACTGGCCTGAAACACTTCCTTAAGTTTCCCAGCTGGTCGAGTCCCAATGGTAGCAAGAACGGTCGAGTAGCGTAAAGTTGATGAAGAAATATATATGCTCAGCTTCACCGAAAGTTTCAAAACAAAAATTATTGTTTTGAAGAAAATTAAAAAAAATTATGTTTATAAAAAAAAATAATAATAAAAAAAATTTTTAATTTTATTAATTAATTAATTAGGATCAATTAATTAATATAGGGCTGTGAAGCTTTAAACAGTGTAATGCTCTTCTGAAAATTTTTATTAAAGTTTTAGTATAATTTAAATAATCTATCACCACTCATAAGACTGTCTGTAAACCAATCGATATTTGTTTACCTTTCTATTTTTTAGGTTATCTTCACTTACGGGTGGTAAAGTCCTTGTAGATTATCAATTAGAATTATATTATTGGTAATTAGTATTATTGAAGAAATAAAGAACTATTAAGTATTGAAAAGTATTAATGTTTTATTAAGTAACAGCAATATTGACTCTTATCGATTAGTATCGATTCTCAGGATATCGAAAAAAGTTACAAGTATATGTTATAAAAATTATATAGGGTTCTTTAAACAGCCAGTTATTACCAAAGTCAGAGAAATCGGGCTAATATTTAAAAAGTATAACGTTACAATCAAATTAATAGTTATTAATAAACACAGACATTGAATAATAATTTGTAAATATAATAATTGTTTTCACCAAACAGCTGTGATGAACCACGAAGAGGTACTGGAATTGTCAAAGAAAGATGGCTGCCGTCAAGTCGATGAAAATGTTGCTCGTTGCTGCTGCATTCCAAATAATGTATTTTGACGCAATATTTCTGTTCTCGTGTCCGCAAATCTCTTGTTATATGTTGTGTAGTGACTGGTGTAGTGATTCTGGGTTGTATTTAGTGTATCTGTATAATTATTAGTTCAAACACTTTCTCCGATTCCGTCACTAATTTGGTTTAATGTATTATACAGTTTTCTAGTGTTTTATGGTGTTTTTCGGAGTAGATTTATATTGTTCTGTGTTATGGAGTGTTACTTGATCGTTTCTGTTATAATATGATAGTTTCAGAAGTATTTTACAAGTCACTCGCGATTTCACAATAACTCACTATACACTCGCTTTGTATGACGATTATAGGTTAGGTTATTCACGTTTTCAAAGGTATGTCATGTTGTCCGTTCAACTACCAATAATTAACTAACTGTTTCCTTCAGTTTCAATTAAACTCTTAGCCCATATAATATTATCCTTAACATTGTTCAAAAATATTTTCACATCCTGTGTACATTTTACTATTTCACTATATGAATGCCTAAACTTTGGTTATTTGTCAATTTTATTCACTAGATTTGATTTAAATTAATCTTTCAGTTCATTCTGGTTATTTTCAGATTAAATAATGCCATTTTATAGTGTTTTCTGTCCAAAAAATAGTAATTTTACTTTCAGTTTGGGTATACTCTGAAGAGTCCAAAACATCAAAATTTACTTCCTGTCATTATATAAATTCAGCCATTTTATCAGTTATATTTAATATTAATAATCCTATATTGTATTAAAAGGTTCCTATTCCCTTATTTTCTGGTAATTAATCGAATTAGTTGTATTCTGAAACATTATTCTGAAATATATGACTCCCATGTCTAAATTTCTGAGTTTAGTCATTTTATTTTTATTTATAATTCTGAATATAATTTATTAAAATCTCTCTAAATGGTATGTGCAATTATATGGCATGATCTCAAGTTTATTTTGTCTAAACCCCTTTTGTTTATTTGCTTTTAAATGAGTAATTTCTCTGTTTTGATGAAGTTTGGTTTCCATTCTTTTGGCCTATGATTTTTTTTAACAATTTTTCTTACAAAATAATTTACAAACAATATATGATGTGTGATACCCTCTCTGACTTTTTACAAATAGTATTATAAATTAAACATGTTTTCAAATTACACAAAAACAATTAGTATTGGTTACAATACAAACAATAGTTAACACAAAATAAAGAACATTTTTTTTAAATAAATGGTTGTCTTCAAATCAGACATTTTGCAACAAAATTCCCATTTCCAACATGGAAATATGGTTTACAACAAAGGTTTTGTACTAACTAACATCTTAATTACTCTCTACTATTTACAAGTGGTAATTATTTTTATAGTTCTGATGTTAGTTGTTTCAGACCCAAACAAATGGCCTTATATCTAAAACATTTTTAAACATTCTTGTATTATATACATTAAAACCTTATATTTATATTCTTATTTCTAACTATTATTATAAGTAGGATTCTACAGTTTTTATACAGTCTTTTATACCTTGTCTTTGGGGAATTGTACCCTGTCATTAACAAATAAATAGTATGAACCGTTCACAAAGCACTATGAAATCTGTTTTTCTTTTTTCATGTAAAACAAAAATGTTATTTTAAACAGATTCATGTCTTATGAACAACATATTGTCACCGTACATATTTTAAGTCATTGAAAAATGCATATTTCATTGCATCCAATGTTTGTGATTGCCAAGAATGAAACACAAGGTTCATTTTTTATAATACCCAAAACTATCACTGGTTCACTTTGCACTTATATATTATGTTAATGCTAAATGGTCGTATAGTCTTATTAACATAATAAATTGGTTAGCGTTTTTTCAATGGAGATTTGTTCCATGGGTACTATATTATTGTTTCATCTTAGTTCACAGGAAACTTTTACTTTGTTCACTTCTCTCTCTTAAATTTATATACATGTGGTTTTTATTTCGTTATACTTTTGTTTTTAGATATATATTTTGGGGATATAGGGATTTGGGTGTCTTTTATAAGAGCATGACGTCTTCTTCAGGATGCTGCCCTCTTCTTCTTTCTTCAGTCTTCTTTTCTCCTGCCTTCTGGGACTGGTATCTTCTCCATCTGTTCTTGATGCCATCAGGTTTCTTGGGATCTTCTCCATCTTCTTCTTTAATTCAGAAATACACAACCTGTATTGGTTGATCTTGGCTTATTTTAGGGTTTCTCTTTTATTTATTCTCCCTCGTTGTGGGTTTGGTCATATTGTGTACTGCTTTGTTATTTACTATTTTACCTTCCTGGGTTATACCTTGAAAACCTTTGGTTATGAGACTGGTTTTGGATGACTCATCACTAGTAACTCCTTTATTTTAACTTGTATTTTCATTATAATAATGATTTCTTTCCACAGTTGCTATGAATTAATCTATTTATATTAGACTTAATGCTCTCTTCCAAATTTAAACAGTATTATTCTAATGATCAATTGCCATTCAATATTATGCTTATATCTGTCACGCTACAATATATATACATGTGTGTAGCTATAACTTTGTTCACTTTAACTCTACACAAATAATTCAAAAACAAATAGATAGATAATTTCAACTCTTACAAATAATGTCCTGAGGACCACCTGTCTAAATGTTGTACGGCAAAAAATATTCTAGGTCAAAGGAAAAACGTCACCCCTCAAATTCGGTACTTGACCACCTTTGACAGCTGCATCTTTGAAACGATGACAGGTAAAACATGGACCAAGAGGCATTTTGGTCATCTAATTGTGTACTTTGACTTTGATCTGTATGATGTTTTTGATAAAGTTAATCCTTATTCCGCTATTTCACCAAATGTATTGTGATTTGCAAATTTCCGAAAATGTGAAAAAATGAAAAATCGCCGCCATTTTTCTCGAGAGCACCGAAAAAAATCTAAATAATTTGTAGTTGGTCCTTATTGTATGTATAAGTTAACTCTAGAAATATTTTTAATTATGTCTATTTTTGGACATGTGGGAAACATCGCGCGGGCCGGAGTTGGGGAAAAATTCCAAAAAATGCGCAATTTTTATGATGTAACTTTTTTTATTTTGAAGACAGAAAATCCGGATAATGATTAATTTAAAGGATATTAATATACCATCAATATGCACTAGACATTTTATAGTCAATAGTATTTTTCTTGGTTAATAGGAAGGGTTAAACTTTGTTAGTGCAGGCAAAAAATTTACATGTTACAATTTCTCACGGCCATATCTTGAAAACAACTCGTGGATTAAAACCCGGCCAAAACGCATTTTGTTTGTTATTTCGTATAGAATAATTTTGGCGCTATTCATTTTTACTATAAACTCAAATGTTTTTTAGTTATTCGCTAAAAATTACGCTAAACTCCTGTTTTTTGGGGGTAAAAATCGAAAATGTTGATTTGGAATAACTCGAAAACAACGCATTTTTCAAAACAGTTGCATACTGACTTTTGCTTAGAATTTGATTCTCTATTGGATCCTGGGGTTAATTTTTTTTTGTCAATCACCCTTGAAAAAGGGGTGGTTCTCACCCCAAATAAAAAGCGTACAGTTTAACTTTTTTAACTTTGTTCTAGAGTGCATATAGAACATACATATCAAATTTCGTGAAATTCCATCGACAGTCAAAATTTGGTTACGTCAAAAGCTGCGCTTACTGGACTATATAAGGAATTGTGACTGTGAGTTTGTTATGTAAATCAGAACTTAATTATGATAAATAAACCTATTTTATTCAAATGTTCAACAAATTTGGGCAATAGGCCTTAAAGATAAGCACAGACAAGAATAACATCACATTTTATTATATATCTGTGCATATTAAATTCTTTTTTTATCAGAAACAGAAAGCGCGTATGTTTATCCTGTTGTATTAAAACATGAAAGCTGAACTGGAAATTAAAAGTGATAAAAATGTAACGACAGACACTTTTCCGTTTATAGAATTAACCCAGTAGGGTTTAAGGAGTCAGCAGGCTGAGCTGACAACATAATCAGTACTGCACAGCAATGTACGCAGAACATGGACTGATGCTGTTATAAACAAGATGTGTATGCTGTTTTGAACACCATATTAGGTTACGTTCTGAAAGTATTGTGGCAAAAATTCGTTTGTAGAACTTAAAGCAAAGTGCATTGTTTATACCAATAGAAATAAAAATATAAAATGAGGCTACGATGAAAAACAGAATAGCCTAAAGTGCGGTATAACTTAAAGGTTTTGCGTTAGGTTCTAAAGATATAAGATTCGCATTTTGAGGTGATAACTGATTGAGATTGCAACTCGTTTTCGTTTGTACACATTTGAACAAGACCATCAAAATGATAAGGTATCCTATAAAAAGAACATCGTTACCGTTAACACGTTATAAGTAATCATCATCAAAGCTAAAATTGTACAATTTGCATTCCACTTTGATTCGATTAGCGGCTACGACAGCAATTGGCTTCCTTGAATTGTCATGGCAGTAAGGGCTCTAAATGGCAGTTTCAATGCTGATAAGACGCCTGTGCCACTACGGTGTAACTGATGTCGCCAGTTTTTAACGCTCTCGTTCCGTTTTTTCTCAACAATTGCTGTAGAAACCGAGTTTCTACTTTTTCTCGGAAACAATCACTCCAAAAATTGAACTTGTAATACCAAAAAAATTACTCATCTTATATTGGTAATATGTTTAAAGCACCTGTAGCCATGATATTATCACTCATACAACATTAATAATAACTCATATGACAACTACATAGTAAACAAAATTACCATCGTAAACCAAAACACAATCGGACAGATAACTCATGCAATAATAATGTGCTCCTCTTGTCTCTCAGTAATCAGTCTTCTGATCGTCATGTAGCCTTGCTCCACTCCTATTCAGGACTACTCTCTTCACCTCACCATTTTCACAACACACTTCATCAGTAATCTTCCTGTATTTATCAGCTTTGATCTTTGTCTTTATTGTTTCTTATACACCGCTCCCTTTACTAGCGTATTCACTCACCACCGTCACCTCAGAATACGAGGGTTCATGTTGCCTATATGTCTCTTCCTTGTCCTGACAAAAGGCTTTCGTAAACGTTTCACTCTCCAACGTTCTCAAAAACCTTCCATTTGTCCATCTTGAATGCCTAAATGAACTGTAAACATCCTTCTGTAACAATTCGGAACCATTATTTCTCATCAATTTAGGTTTTCAGGCGGTGCAATCGTGACACCTATAGGGGACGAAACTTCACATATGTAGCTTCGAATAGTAATATCAACAAGTGTTCCCTCTTATTAGCTTGTACAATCCCCACTGTATATGTTTTACTAATGACCTATTAATGAACTACAAATAGAAAGGCGATTGGAAACTACTGAAAATTCTGGTAGAGAAGACTTGTGGAGTTTGCAAAACGTGGGTTATAGACGATATTGGCTGCGAGTTATTATAGCGGATACGACAGAATCAGTCAGTTAGTAAGTTGTTTGTTCAGAATAAACATATAAGAATAAACTACAAAAATGTAAAATAGCTGTCTCCTTTCATGCTCATACTACCCCGCCATCTTATCTGTACGAAAGAATACAACTGTCCAGCCGTTGTTAGGTCTTTCAACCGCTACTCACAGGTAAGAAAGGTTTATTTTATTTTACATTTTTTGTAGCGTGTTCTTATGTTGTTCCTAGAGTTTGAAAGAATTATAATGTTATGAATTATTTTAATCATAATTATTTATATATTGCCAATTTTTTTATTAAAAGTTATTTTGTTTTTAGCTTCTGATGACGTTTCCAGATTTGAGGGATCGAAACGTCAATTCAAAAAATATTACGATGGAGTCAAGCTGAGTAGATGTTTACGTAATAGAAATCACTCATACTGTAGGAGTTTTAAAGAACGGCTAGTATTAGCTGCTCTATTAATTTTTTAATTACTCCTTCCTAAAATAAAAATTATAGTATTAAGTATACATCGAGGAATTAATCATTATATTATTTTTAAGTAATATTTAATTTTAAAATAATTTTAAGTACTCTAATAAAAACATTGTAAAATAAAATGCACAGTTACGTTTTACTGGAACGAAACAATGTATGTAGACTTTTTAGTAACGGTTTGATCTGCATAATTCCAAATACATTAACGGATTAACTGAGATGCACTAAAATGTTGAAACAAATTAGTTGAATATGCCGTATTATTTAATTATGACTAAAAGCTTTTCATCGCGTGTATATTTGACCTCGCGCCCTTGTCTAGAATAATGACAAAATCAAATGATTTATTAAGTTATCATACAACTTTAGCTTTTGAAACAACACATTCAAACGGATTCTCTGATAACATAAAAAATGTATTCGCTTTTACACACTGACAGTACTTTAACGCGTACTTAACATTAATACATTTTACTCAGTTTTAATTCTGCTTACCTGTCACCTATAAGGTTCGTGAATATATAACAGTTGCTTAACAGTCTGATATTAATGTGATATTAAACACTAAAGAATCATGGAGATCACTGGTAACAACAATACATTTTGTCACATTGAGGAACAAGGAAATATGCGTGTCATACGTGACGCACGCATTGTGTGAGGAATGTGATGACGCAACGTTTTCGTAGGTTCACGACATTTACTTGCCTTCAAAGGGAGGTTCGATTATGCTACCGGTTGCTACGACCTTTTGGTAAAGTACTTCACCACACAGGCTGAGCATGGAAACAGTGTTTCGAAAGCGGTTTGCCAGTTGAGTTGCAGTGTTGCTGTCTATTGTGAAGCGAAGTGGTAAAGTTATTTCACTTGTGACAGCGGCAAAATTATCACTGTATATGTACATCCGTAACTGGTTACTTGTATTATTTAATGCGTCAATATTAAATACGTGATATTTATTAGTTGTTACAGTAGTCCGTGTTGGACGAAAAGCAATTCTTGTAGATGAGTTTAATTGTTTATTAAAGCTGTTAAAGTAAAAAAGTTTGATGAATTGTAACTAGATTGAAAATTTCTCATGTAATCTATTATTTATTTCAGTAACAAAGATGATGATTCGTGCAATAACCGTAACGATATGGATATAAAATTTACATCAGATTTTATTTCTCATATTCTGCATACGTGCAACACACCTTACGCTAACATTATGTAACTCACCTCTAATAAAATTCAAGAGAATAAAACCGGTTTCTAAGTCTAATTTAAAATAATATTTTAACCGTTTTCTATGGGTATCCGAATCCACTCGTGTTTCTTCTTAAGACGGTATGTGGAAACAGTAGCTGAAAAATGCCCGGAAGGGGGTTGTATGTTTCGGGTTTTGTAGCCGACCCAACTAAAAAAAACATATCCCTTTACTCTTGTATAAACTAACCTAAAATTTTGGACACTTTTTTCAATGTAGGTCTCTTGTTCTTCAGCCATAGAGCTTACCCGTGTCTTATTATTCTTGTTTTATGTTATGTTTTGTCAAAGTCTATTTTTTCGAAGCCTGCCACATATTTTCAGATGTCCTCCCCTCAAAGTATCACTTCGACATGTTTTCCGGGTAGATCTCCTGCCTCGTATACTCTTCCAACTATCTCCTGTGTTGCTCTGAACTGTCGCAGACGATGAAGGTATGACTTACATCGCCCTCTGCTTCCGGCCAGTATAGGCACCCTTGTGATTCGGTCTTTACAACATTCTTCATATAAGATCGAAAGTACCCGTGTCCAGTCAGAAACCGGATAAAGTAATAGTCAGTCTCCCCATGCTTCCTCTCCGCTCACGGCTTTACCTGCTTGATAAGCTTTCAACCACAACAACCTCGCTATTCTTGTTCCCAAGCTCCCTACCAGCTCTTCATCATGACGTCATGGATTTGTGCCTCTCTGCATGCAGCTTCACTACTTATTTTCTTCTCCCTCTAAAAACAGTCTTACGGTCCTTGTTGAGAAGGGTCAATCGGATTTACTCCAAGAACTACTAAGACAGACGGCTCGGAAACCGAGCTTTAGGCAGATGCTACCCGAACCGCACATGTATTTGGACCGGGGTTAGTTTCATTCTGTAGATCTTACGATTCATAGAGCCTGCCAACACTTCCGCTAAATACAGTAGAACTGACTAGACAGGTGCTATCAAAAGTCATTTCAGCAGACTAAGAGACATCCCTCTGTTCACCACCGTTCACCTATTCTGCTCAAAAAGAGATTAAATTTGAGTACTACGAAGTCCTTCACCAATGGATTTGTACCGGGATTACAGTCGGAATCTTCTTCTTAGTCAAGACCATGATTTCCGCCTGACGTTCCCAAAATCGGTTCCGCTTCAGTGCAGTTTCTCCAGTGCAGCGATCACTTCATCCAGCTGAGTGGATATTGCTTTCACTGCATCTGCTTTTGAGCTCCACCTGGTATCACAATGTCCTTTTAGTGTAATATTTACGAAGTCTTTAAGAACACTCCATCTATAAGTGGAAGAGGAAAAGAAGGTGAATAGACATTCTACTTGTCCAAAAAATGTCACTCCTGAACATTGACATGAGCTGCATGAACTCCAACCAACTTAAGTGAATGATTGTCACAGGGAACAAACAAACAGCTAGGTGATTCAAATATAATATTCTCTTCTGAACTGCAGAATCGATACCAGCCATTGTTGCTTGATTGGTCATACGACTGATCTCTGCAATCACTAAGATTCATCTCTCACAAGTTTACTTGTAATAGCTTCTGTGATCCCTCAGCTTTTTTTACTTCTAAAGGAAGAAAATCTATAAAGGCTTCCTTGATATCAACAGAATTGCGTTTAATTTCAATAAATTTTATAATCTGAGACATTTGTTCTACATGTGCAGCATCTGATGTTGTGTCAAATATAATACTAAAGTACTTCGCCTTCTTACATGCAGTAATAATATATTTGCGCACTCTGTCTCCTAACAGGCTTATTATTTCATTTTGAATAGTTGGCGAAACGTACGTTATACACCCAGATTTACGAGAGACTAAATCCAAATGAGATCTTATGACAGGATCAAATTTAGCCAAGTATTTTAACAACGCCAGAAAGTTTCCAGGATTTGGATTGTTAGTAATTGACTCTCGATGTCCTCTCAGTGCCATATTTTGTTGTGCAGCGTTTGTACCATTCAAGTATTTCTTTCCACGTCTTAGCTGCTTTATTCATTTTTTCCTAAAGTAGATCATCAATAAGTCGCCACCAGTTTAAAAACTTCCAATTCCTTCCATTCCAGAAAGGAAGACCAATGACTAGGACTATTTTCATGATCCTTAATACGGGGATTTAACTTTCGCCATGACGAAAACCCATTTTCACTATTAAACTGGCTTCTTAGATATTTATTTTGTGGAAATAAAGTCGAACAAATACATGATAGAGATTTTTTAGTTGTAGAAAAACACTTCCAAGTACGATTTACCTTTTCCCCATTTTGCAAGGTTTTATCACACCAGTACTTGTTTTGGATCGTCCATGTTCATCTTCAAGAAAATTGCTGTCTTTGTTCTCCAACTGACATGTTCCGCTATTCACCATTATATCTCGGAAGGTTTGAGATATCTCGCTTGGCCAAACTCCCATATCTTGTAAAGCAGCACCGAGAACATGGTCTACATTGTTGCTAGTAATGTTCTGTCCTTCATCTCTTGTAATTTCAAGACTCGACGATAGAACATCAACTATGGTACTAGAACCAACTGAATCTTGTAACTGTACTTTGACACTTTCACAGTTTGAAGTATTCATGTCGTTAACTTTACTGTATTTATCAACAGCCTCGTCGCTAAAAACATCCATGTTATGACGCAAGTTGATTCCTTGTTAACTGTAATATTTTGACACTCATGGTTCGATTTTCCTTGAACAAAAGACTTCATAAACTCTTTGAAACTTGTTGTAGCCCTTAATCCTCCTTTCCTCCTCTTCCGAAACTGGGCGCCAATGAGTTTACTTCGTTTCATACCAGTTTCAAATGAAACTCAAAAAATTGATTTTCAATAATAGTATTAGTATGATGACATACACGTGAATTATTATAGATACTCATAAACAACTGATAATCAACACGTTCGCTGCGTCGAACCGGTAAGAACTAAACATACGTAGCCCACGTAAGGTTTTTTAATACGTTTATAAATAATATATTCGTCTGTATACGAATAACATTTAAGAATATCTATGCAAAGCTAATACTCTATGATTATTAGATTTCCTTTGCGGCACAACAACTCACTACAAAGTCACAAAACATATTGCAGACAGCAAGTGAATACAAAGAGCACGAACACTGATAAAAAACTGTACTGACTAAACTTCTACTCATCACTCGCACACAAGGTAACAAAATCATTTAAAACAGCATGCACTATTTAAAAACACCGAGATAAGAAACCGCATAGACCAAACATCCGTCGCCAATTAAGGCATAATGAACTGAACACGGAGAATGAAATACTGTATTGTACAGAGAGGGGCAAAGAGCCCCTGTTACAGCGTTTTTGTTATCAAAATGAACAGTAATTACGATTCTTGAGTATAAATAGTCTAATGCTGTTTATCACGTAAGGTATGACAACAGACAGGCTGGCTGGTTATGCTTCTTTTTTGAAAGGATTAGTCGTATCAAAGAAACAAGTTGTTTGTACTTTTATATATTGAAAACCATTTTTTTAAGTCTATGCTCACTTTTCCGCCCTTCCTGTATATGCCGCCCGGGGCGGCTACCCCCTTGGCTACCCTAGCTACGCGTCTGCATACCCCATTCGATTGATCTCGTATGGAAGTCTCCATCGACCACATTGCTAAAAAGTCATCACAAGGAAAAAGAAAAAACAAAGACCTCTATCTCTCGAATATACTCTATAGCGTTGGGTTTGGAAAAAGAAGAGTTGGTCACAGAAGACCTACAGGACAGGTGAAAGAAAGGGTCCTCACCCAAGGGATTGCACGCCCTTACTCACAAGATGTGAGCCCGTGGGGGGGAGGGGCTTTAGTCATGTTATGGATAAAATACGGATACCCGCTCGGATATCCGTTAGATGTACGGACACAATACGAATGTCTGGTTGGTTACGGATGTAATAATAATCTGCTAACTCGTGTATTCATGAAGAAAAGCTCTTTATTTTGTACTAACTTGAATATGCCAATATAGTTAACAATTCTTTCTGGTAGGTGGCCATACTATATTTAAATTTTCCGTTTCCCTGACTGTGAGATCTATCCCTTCAAATGATGTAAATGCACATTGCTACTTTTACAAATTTACAAACACAGCAATCCTTTGTAACAGTACTTAAAACTAATAAGTCAATCACCACGAAATTATTAATATTGCTGCTTTCGGATATTATATATTTCTTTCTATACTTTTAAATATATTATCTACCTTATGCATGACAAAGCTAATCCACTCAAAAGAAAAACATAACAGAATCAACTATTTAGACATAACCATCACAAGATACAACAACCACATACAATATGCAATATATAGAAAACCAACTTCCACTAACATCATTATACCTAACCATTCTGACCACCCACCACAACATAAAATGGCAGCATTTTATTCGCTATTTAACAGAATGTACAAAATTCCCCTAAACAAACAAGAAACTGACAAAGAAAGAAATATAATATACCAAATTGGTTATGAAAATGGATAGAATAAAAATACTGTGATCAAAATAGAAAATAAAATCAAATATAAAATAAAAACTGAACAATTAAGAATTAAACAAACTGAACAACACATAAATAATAACAACAACAAAAAATGGGCCACATTCACATACATAAATAATAAAATGACAAAACTAACAAAACTATTTAAAAACACAGATATAAAAACAGCATACAAAATTAATAAAAATAAATTACAAAATCTAAATAGCTCACACAACAAAGATAATACAACAACTAACGGCATATACAAAATTGAATGCCAAGATTGCAATAAATGTTACATAGGACAAACAAAAAACAGTTGAAAAAACGTTATTTTGAACACCTAAATGCATACAAAAAACCAGAAATATATTAATCCAATTTAGCCACACATGCAATAAACACAGGACATGAATTCCCAGACATAACCAATGTAACACTACTAAAACATATACCACACAAAGGCACCATAATGAACATTTGGGAAAATTTATAAATATACAAACATAAAACAGAAAACAAACTAATACCTGAACAAATACAAATCAATACAAAACATGACACAATATTCAAAGCACTCAACATTGAAAATACACAAAAACTAACACAAACACCACAATCACACACAATAAAACCAATTTGAAATACCAGAAGCCAACAGGAAGCCACAAAAATAATAGTCAACCAACAACACATATGTTCTTCACCAGGCAAAAAAAAACGGAAGGCTGAGGATGGGTACAAGAAGGTACCCGAAACATGTTCCAAATAGAAAAATAACATCTTGAGGTAAATTTATGTATAAATATTAAATGTAATATATATAAAACAATATACTCATTCCTGAAAAAATGAAAATGTTATGTAATAAAAATAAAAATCATGATGTGAAAAACATGATAGGCTTATAGTTCACTTTGTTCTGAAATTTAGACAGTCAGAAGATAGAAACAATTGGAAAATATTTATTAATATCTTCCTGATGTTTATGTAAGTTTTTGTTTCGTAGATTTTTGGAGCTAACAATTAGTAATGTAATATTGCTTTTATGTATTCGTACGCGTATATTCAACAATCTTTTAAAGAGGATCCGAGTTAAAGCTTTTGGATGTGTAGAGAACCTGAATGCGTGGAATAATCTGGCAACGTCCTGCTTCATGTGGGAACAGCCAGAATTGGGGCAATGCAATGCTTGTATGAATGTAAATCATATATCCTTACCCATAAGTATCGACGGTGTGTGTGTGTGTGTGTGTGTGTGTGTGTGTGTGTGTGTGTGTGTGTGTGTGTGTGTGTGTGTGTGTGTGTGTGTGTGTGTGTGTGTGTGTGTGTGTGTGTGTGATATAAGTGTGAGTATGGTGAGATACTTAGTAGTCGTTAGTTGATAACGTTGCCCTGGTTATCAACTCACCAGAATACTCAAATATAAGTGTGAGTATGGTGAGACACTCAGTAGTCGTTAGTTGATAACTTTGCCCTGATTACTTTAGTTCTAGTTTGTCCAATGTTTACTTCATTGTTATGAATTACTAATAGTTCATAATAGATTATTGCATTTCCAAAGTAGGTTCAAAGAAATACGTATAGGCCTAAGCAAATTTAGAGCGTTCAAGAATTTAGTTGTTACTCAACTGTCTTATGTAACTTTGAAAGCCCAAAGAAAACATGCCAGCTTATTCATATCACGTAAGAATATTATTTTGTCATTTAGTGATGGCCTATAAGAATTAAAATGTTCTCTGCAGTATGATTCTGAAAAGGGACAAAATTGATAAAGTTTCGTACACAGTAAGTGTATGCGCTTGTTTTTATTCGAGCTGGGCTTCTTAGAAAAGTTTAATTGTGCGCGCGTGTGTGTCTGGGAAGACGTGTAGGTTAGTAGTTGTAGTGTGTGAATTCCCTTTGACGCTATCAGTTAGTTTTGCAGCATTGTAAGCACGTAGTGAGAATTCTTATCAACCCTCAGCAACCCCGTAATAACATAACTTTCTGCCGCCCTACTACACTATCATTAGGTTTTCCTATTATTACCAATTAGCTAGAGAGAGACAGAGAAATACGTGTTTTGTACCAAGCAAAATAAATGTTTAGTACAGTTCAATTGTATTTAGTGAATCATTTAAATGTCAAATGATTGACATAATCTTGGATTTAATGTTCATATTCAAGAATGTGTGCAAACTATGTAGGCCTATTCACTCATAGGTAATTAAAAAATTATAAATCAGAGATATTAGTAAATTATTCAACATATATATATATATATATATATATATATATATATATATATTGCAACAGAACACAGGATGATAAGATATGCTGTTTATATCAGAGTACATGAAAGACAAGCATTTTCTTGTTTAAATTTGTTTTGTGTAATATTTTGTTTTTTAGTCATAAGTTTTGTATTTAAAAAATGATAAGCATATATGTTACACCAAACTCTTCATAAAAAATTGTACTATATTGTCATGTATTTTTTGTATGAAATGGTGCGCTTGTGCGGGTGTGATAATCTGCAATCGATATAGCGGCAGTGGTAGTTAACCGATTTACATGAAAATTTGACAAGGAATTATTTAAATAAATAGCTTCGATTTGTGTATACACTGAGGTTTGTAATTATTTTAGAAATATGATTTTTTAAGTAAAGAAAAACTCAAGTGTAACTCTTATCAGTGATAGGGTAATAATAATTGTAGATAATTTCCATGCAGGACTAGGCAAAATTATACAAAGTTTTTCATGAATTTTGTGTATCTGGTTGTTCCATCAATCATGTGACTTGGGCTTGGCCTATCAAATTACACCAAATTCAGTGAGATTCATACGTTACAGAGCTAGGTTGAACACAGTCTGTCTGTCGACGTTGCTAGGGGAAGTTGTGCCCCGGGTAAGAGAGTTATTCTCTTACAAACGTAAAAAGATCTTATATAAAATAAACCATCAACCTTAAAATTCTTAACGAAGTTTTGCGGTAAGAACCAAGAAGGAATAGAGGAATATTTTATATAAAGTAAACTATAAACCTTGTAATTCTTAACGAAGTTTTGCGGTAAGAATCAAGAGGATAAATAATTAAGTAAAATTTAAAATAAAATTCAGTGCTGTGTCGTGTAAGTTAAGATATCCGCATAGGGAACTTAAAGACACTACAAGATATCGTGGAAGCAGTTAAACATAACTACGAGACTCTGAAATATCGCCGCTGGAGCTGCTTGCTGTACAAGGACGACGAGACGAAGAGGACACCAGGAAGGAGTGAAGCTGTAGAAGAGGACGACGAGACGGGACCGACGAGACGAGAGGAGGACGTTGCAGCAAACAAGTAAAAGCGATTTATATTAATCGAACAATACAAACAATTTAATATACTATCAATACATGACAATTTAAAAAACATTATACATCTTTATAAACAATATTTGTATGTAATCAATAATACTTCATCTCCTCCATAATAGACTTATATCGATTTCTACACACTCACAATATCCTTATTAGAATAATAAAGTTTGATCTGTTGCATAAGGATATTTGGCGCTTGCCAACGTTGGGCTCGATTAATGAATTAATTTAAAAAAAAAGAAATATTTATTTGAGTGTGTAGAGACTAAATTCATTGAACTATTTATAGGTGCTGTTCTATGTTGTCAGGGAGTGTAGATAAAAGTTGGAATACTCTCTCTTTTCAGATATTTGAACAATAGAGTTATTATCTGTATGGAGGTTGAATTATTATTGTTATCTGTGTTAGATTAAGTGTTTACATTTGATTGTGAGACTGGACTATAATAATAATAATATAAACGGACATTATTAGAAATAATACGTATAAAAAAATATTGCCGTTACTATAAATAAAACTATAATATTTTATTAAATTTATGAAAATAAATAATCAATATGGCCGAATCACTAGAATTACAAAATACATTAGCGGCTTTAATGGCAAATATGCAAAAGATGACCGAAGACAGTAAGGCCAATATGCAAAAGCTGTCGGACGAAAATAAAGCAAATATGCAAAAACTCTCAGAAGAAGTAGCATTAAAGCAAAATAAGTCATTACAATCACTTCATGATGAGAATAAAAAAATTTATACAGCCGTTCATGAACAGGCTAAACAAAATAAGCAACTTTTAGAGTTAACCGAAAAACGTATAGCTGATAAATTAGAATTAATTTGTAGTAGTAGTGAGACCGCCTTAGAAAGGAATAAATCTCACAGCAGGGAATGTGAAGCCAAAATTAAGTTGAATTATTCTCTTAGGCAGGAAAATGAATATAACAATGCGATTGACCGGTATAGTCCCGTCGACATACAGGAACCAGCCGGTAATCGCATAGATAAGATAGCAGCTAAGGGTCGTGCGCCTGATAAGGAGATAACGGATGGTCAACGAAAGCATTTCAATAATCTTTTAAATAAATATGAATCAATTTTCAACACACAGCACACAATTACCAACGTTTATGAACATAAAATTACAAATAATATTTTAAATAAATTTGAATTGAGAAATAGGGAAAACCTTATCAAAGTGTTGGTTCACATCTATCCAGATTGGTATGATCAAAGGGTAAACGGTGGAGTATTTAAAAACAATAAATGTTATTTGCTATACCGTGTCTGTAAGATGCAGATCCATTCTGGTAATGTTTTATCAGTCAATAATGAAATGCATAAACACTTGAGAAGTCCATACAGTTGTAAAAATGAATATGTAAATAAGATATTTGATGAATACTTGGGTAAACAAAGTAGTTTTGTTCCTGAAGCTGGTGCATTTGAGAAAAAGCACACAGGTAAGGTTAATTCTGACAGAAGATCAAAACTGTCTGAGTGATTTCAGCCACATATGAAACGAAATGCAGGTGTTATGTATACACTCAGAGATTCACTGTACAGCAATATGTGTTCGTCTTTTATGAATGCGTATGCTGACAAATCCGAGACATTACAAAATTTTAAAATGCACTTAGATACTGATCCCTGTAAAAACTTGATGAAAATAATGTTTGAGATGATACCAGAAAAATTTCAATCAAACAATGAGTTCATATTGTACAAAGGAGATTATATTATGTGTAGCCTGGGTAATACAACTGGCATTACATATAAACCTTTAAAAATTAAATCAAAGCAACGTATCGGAAATTACCGAAACAAATGCAAGCGTAGAGCAATCAAAAGACGAGAAAGATTGCGCGGCATGAGTCTGTGCGATAAATTAAAAATTAATAGAAGGATAATACAAATAATTAAACTAGAATGCCAGAATATAAGTAGAATGACTGGTAGGAAATTGTATAAAATTATGTGTAAAATAAGAATAATTGTAATCATGTTGAAAATTGTATGGTTGAACTGTAGATATAGCCGAATGACGTCAGACATTGACATCCTTATCAGTGTTCAGGAATGTTTGGTGATAAGCAGCCATGTGCTTTTGTTTGTATATAATTAGAGCTGTCAAAGTGACAGTTGGGGAAATGTTGTTTGATAAAAGCTATTCAGTTATTTTGATTTTTGTAGTTATTATTTCGATGATTATGATTATTGGGAAGAAATTATGTCAATTTAGGTTAAAAAAAAAAATTTGTATTCTATATAATAATTTTATTTTTTTTTACACGTAGAGGGGTTAATCCTGCAACAGAACACAGGATGATAAGATATGCTGTTTATATCAGAGTACATGAAAGACAAGCATTTTCTTGTTTAAATTTGTTTTGTGTAATATTTTGTTTTTTAGTCATAAGTTTTGTATTTAAAAAATGATAAGCATATATGTTACACCAAACTCTTCATAAAAAATTGTACTATATTGTCATGTATTTTTTGTATAAAATGGTGCGCGTGTGCGGGTGTGATAATCTGCGATCGATATAGCGGCAGTGGTAGTTAACCGATTTACATGAAAATTTGACAAGGAATTATTTAAATAAATAGCTTCGATTTGTGTATACTCTGAGGTTTATAATTATTTTAGAAATATGATTTTTTAAGTAAAGCAAAACTCAAGTGTAACTCTTATCAATGATAGGGTAATAATAATTGTAGATAATTTCCATGCAGGACTAGGTAAAATTATACAAAGTTTTTCATGACTTTTGTGTATCTGGTTGTTCCATCAATCATGTGACTTGGGCTTGGCCTATCAAATTACACCAAATTCAGTGAGATTCATACGTTGGAATATATATATATATGTGTGTGTGTGTGTGTGAGTGTGTGTGCATGTGTGTGTGTGTGTTTTAATCGACATAAGACAGACGCTAAGAAATATATCACGGGGATACTATGTCAGTTTGGTCATCTACATGAACTCATCATCATCATCATTATCTTGAACATATCACGATTGATGGAGGAGAGTAGGACCACCATCAACATCGGCTATAGAAAACTGAGGAATCATCGTCATCAAACTAATTGTCGTTGTCAATATTCAGTGACGTTCGCGCTCGCGCGTACACACGCACGGAATAACAGCTTCGCAACGGAATAAAATAAACTTATTTTAATAAAATATTAACAGTAAACATTCATTCTGATTTGATAAATTAGTATTATTTTTCTTGATTATTTGGTATGAGTTCAAATTTTAATAATGGTTCAAAGTCAGATAACCAAGCAAATTAAAAGGATTTTATAATTTGTTAATCTAATATATTTTAATATTTTATGACTATATGTTATTAATATATTTATTATTAATATACCTTTTCATAAGTGTGTCGCATATCAAATATATGTTATGTATTAGATGTGTAACTTTATAAAAGAAAATATTTTGAATTTTTAGTTTTCAGTTTTTAATAATCAATTTATTTTTTTTTAATATGCAATAAAGAGTTCATTAATTTTTATCCAACGTTTTAATTAATTATTTCATGTCATTGATGTCTTACTCTTCTATTTAAAAATATGATTATTGTGCAACCACATGTACATAATGCAACAAAGACACAAAAATCCTACCACCAGTTACACCAGGTGATTAACACTATACAGTTGCATTGAATACATGGACAGAAGTGTGTTCATTTCATAATACTTGTCACATTGGAATATACATATATATATATATATATATATATATATATATATATATATAAAGCAAATATAATAACTAACCATGAATATAACAATAATACAGAAAGTACACTAACCATAAGAAATAAGTAAGACAATTATTAGTAGATAAAGTATGTTGTTGAGAACATTATTATAATAAAAAAGTAAGACAAAAGAATTTTTTGTTGAAAGAATAATTATAAATGTGTGTTTAAAATATCATTGAAACCGAGAGTGAGGGATAGGTAGGGAGTGATAACCATAAATAGTAAAAGTGATGTGATAAGTGAGGAATAATAATAACTAATCAAACAGGCAGGACTGTGGAAATTAATGAGTTCAGTCAGTGCAAATATAAGTGGACTCAACCAAAAAGATTAAAAAACAATGTTGGAATAACAATAATAATAATTCCTAATTATGCTTTTCAATGAGTAAGAGGATTGCCAATTTTGGTATTAGTTACAAAAGATCCCTATTTCTTTGTAACAGTTAATTTTGATGCAAAGAGACATCAATAACAATAGATTCGTTACTTATTCAGCCAGAAATAAATTAATTAAATTGTGTTGAAGAAACTGAACTGAGGAAAATAAGATTAATGTATGGTAAACAGTTTTGTTAGTTTAAAGAAAATTAGTTTATTTGTTTAGTGTTCATAGGAGTGTAAACCAAGAAGGCATAACATTAAGGTAATATGTTTATATTTTTTATGTATGTAATGATATTATAAACAGATGATGAGTATGTTAAATTCAATAAATAAAATACAATATAACAATTGTAATTAATAAGGAGGAATATGGCTGAACAATAGACAGACCATTGAATTATTTCTATATTATGTTTTGTTAATAGATTTAAGTGTTAAATAGGTGTGTGAGAAATGGGAGTAAGAATAAACTAACAATGATATAAACTTAACAAGCAACAGATTAATCACTATTATTAAATAGAAAAGAAAAAATATTGGATAAGAAATAATTTTGTAAAAGTATAATAACACTAATAGATGGTAAAACAGTTTCAAAATAATTCAAAATCCATCAAGTGCGAAATGAAAATAAGCAGAACATATGTATTTAATAAATAGTGTTTAAATAGAGCAAAATAAGAAATTGTAAGATGTTACAGTTTAGCGCTATAAATGACATAGCTGTCTAACTTCAGAAAACCAATTGTAAAAATTGAATATTGTATTTGAATAATAAGACCAAGTAAATTATGTGATTACCATTATCTAACAATAATAATATGTCAGAATTGTAATTAACAGTATAAATAAGTGAAATATGTAGTAACATAGTATTAGCAATTTGTACAAAAATCATTAATACATGACCTAGACCAGCCTTGTGAGATGTCAATTTGAACTTTGAAAGAAAATAGGGACATCTATGTTAATATTTCATACCTTGGTAATATCACCAAGGAACAATAACCATTATAAAATATTTATTCATTTTGAACAGAAACCCAGGATTTATAACAATAGGTTCAAATGTGTTTAAGCAATGAGAGTATAAGCGGTTGCCATCAAAACCTTATTAAAATATTGACCGTTATCAAACAAGATTTCCATTATTATCTTCTATCCAGCGGTATTGACGCTATATTGACTGCGGCTCTATTAAAGGCTAGTAAAGAAGAAAATCAGATGTAAATAAAAGTAAAATGAACACAAGAAGCCGTAAAATGAATAGTTCCAGCAACTCAAAGAGGAACAATAAACAAAATTTTAAAATTAAAAAATAAATAAAAATTGAATAAAAAGAAACAGACTCTAGAAGGAGACGGGCAACCATACCATTGAAAATTAAAGAAAGTAATATCACAACCTTGAAGAAATCCTGACGACCCATAACCAAACAACGTGGTTTCGTTAAGTATAAATTAAATTATCAATAATTACGAACTAAAACTGACTAACTTTTTCACAATATGTAACTCTCACTCTGACCTTTGAACGCCAAATTCTTTCAAGGATTAATGGATCATATTTATTCACACTGTATGTAACTGTAAGATAACCTATGTCTGAAGCCTATAAATGTGACACACACTTTTAAACACCAAGAGTTGAATTTCATGCAAACCTTTTTAGTGTTTCAGTACCACAAATATAAGGTGGTGTACTTTATTTAACATCTTGTTTTAAATCTTTTCGTAACCCAAAGAACTCATTGGCAGAATAATATGTGTAAATAAGAACGCTAGCCATTGTGGCGTAAAACGACTGCTGCCACCGTTGCTCTCAGCTGAGTGAAAATTAATTTGTTGCCGGGGCGAAACTTTATTATAATACTCACTATTGTACAAAAGTTATAAAAAATTAGCGAACTTTAGACTCAAATAAACAAGTACGAATCATTACTAACTGTCCTTTCTTTATTGAAATTGTATTATATAGTTTGGGTTCTTTTGCGGAAAATAGAATTCTTTGCCAAAATTTATGTTGGCAACACGTGCAAAGATAAGCGAAACTCGAGTTCCCGCCAGTCTACGAGGTAATTAGAATTCATCATCACCGTACAGGAGACGAACTAAATTGAATCTTTTAATTGTTTTCTAAAAACAATTTGGCGCCGTTCGGGAAATAAATATATAAAATAAGGACAGGTAAGCATATTAGTACTGGTTATTCGTGCGTTCGCGACGAACGTAGTCTGCGTGAGATACGTTTAAAATTGACGACGACTTGGTAAGACCTTGAGAGTACTCAGAATACTTTTACACTTTTACAAATTAGGCGGACGACGTCTAGTTATAATATATATATATATATATATATATATATATATATATATATTGTAATGGTACATACCTTCACCTAACCATAATGAAGAAGACATGGCCAGATAATTTATTTAGTCATTAACACTAGAATAAAAAGGGATGGATGAGAATAGAAGAATGGGTGAATCAGAATAATAAAACGATCATACATATCAAGGTAGTCAGAACAGTAACTTATATTAATTCTTAGTAGTAACAAATAAACAAGTCAAAATGGTAAATACCGAAACAAGACGATTTAACCCGAATAGCCCAATAGATGGTAAGTGAGAGAGTAGAACTAGCCCCAAAGGACCAAGAACAACCTAATAATGACAACTACAAATAGAATAGAAATAGCCATCGCACCAACATAAGTGTAAATAAGAAGAATAGTGACGAAAAGACAATTAACATATAAGTGTAGTGATATAATCAGCCACAACACTAAGGAAGTGACGGATAATGTATGACAAAAGAAAATGAACTAAGAAAGAACACCAGACTTGTATTAAACCAAAGAAAATTGTATATCATATTAATAATTGTAAGGACAGACAAACTAGAGATACTAATTATTAAGTACTTAAAATATAGAAGGGCACAGTAACCCCAAACAGATAGAGTAAACTATGACAAATCACATTAGCACAATACTAACATATTTGAGATACAATAAAACCAACATGAACTTGTTAATATTATAATAAAACCTTGTAATGTGAGAGGTAGAGAGTTAGAGAAATAGTGAACATAGTAAAGTGAGAAAGAGAATTTAAAGTTAGGTAATACCCACTAGTAACACTTAAATTAAACATATAAAGTGCAAAGTGATAGTGTGAAAACCCCAAATTAAATAGAACCCTATTGATAGGGATTGACACCAAATAATCAGTGTTAAAACCATTAGTAAAGAGTTAAGAGTGATCGAAGACCATCAGTGAGTGGTAAAATAATAAGTGAAGGCTGATAATGGCTAGTCACGGAAAGGACTGTGACACTTAATAGCAATTATCAAGTGAACACAAGTCTATTAATAACAAAATGAAACAAAGTGTAACAGACTAGATAATAAATAGGTTTAAGATAATAGTAGTACTTACTACTTGTCATATTTTAGTTTGCAAGTCTTAATGTTAGGGAATAAGTTGTTAATTAGTATTGTTACTAATGTATTCAAGAACGAAGGGCTATCAGTGTGTTAATACACCAAAATATATGATTTTATTCACAGAAATAAGAATCCAATATCATTAACTTAAAATAATACATTCAAGAATATCTTTCATGACAAACTGATAATAATAAAAACAAGATATTAACATTAGATAATAAACAGTTGTTGAAATGTCAGTTATGGCTTAATGTCATTTAGAGTTAGTCATAACAATATACCATTGTATTAATAATTAATTCATGTTTATGTCTTTATTTTTTTTTATGTCAAGTAATAATTATAATTTATCAAAGAGTATGGGGAGATGAAGAGTATGGAGTGGATAATATGTTTCAAATAATTATGTTTAAATGGATAAGAATTGTGTTTTAATGACTAAGGTTTATGTTCCAACAATTATGTTTAAATGATAAGAATTACAGCAATGAGAATAGTTAGAACCATTAGATGTTATGCTATATGTTATAAGAAATAAGATTTAAAAACCATCAGACACCAGTATACAAGAAACAAACCATACAGTCAAACACAATGACACCAAAAATGAATTATCACAGTAGACAAGTTAATATAGGGTAACAATAAAATTATACACAATTACAAGAACCAACTTAAACATTGAATAAATGAACAAAAATCTTGTATTCAAACAATCATAACCCATTACAAGGAAAATAGTCAATTGCTGTTTAAGCCTATGCAAATTACCAACTGTCAACTACCAAAAAACTTCAATTTATAGAATTAAACACTGACATTAGGAAGACTAAACCACATAAACTATGAAATACAAATAAACAATCATTTTAATACAGAAATATTATGATAGTAATGTAAATTGAGAAAACAGTATAATTAAATAAGATTCACAAAACTGTCAAAATGTTGATACCTAAGTGAACACTATAATATTGGATGTCAAATTAATCCTTGAGCAAAAATATGAACAGTGGTGATAATATTTACTACTTAAAAGGGAATACTGAAGATTAATTACATTTAGAAGATCTGTAACCAGTTTAAATAAAAATTCAAATAATAATTAACCAATTTCAGCCAATCAAAAAACTTTGAGTAACCATGACAACAACCGAATATTGACAAAATTCAGTTAGGAACAATGACTTTATGTAGTGACCCCAAACTGAAGAGACGCCACGCGATGAAGGGCCCAAACTTTCATTAGAAAAACCGTATAAATGCCCATAATTTGGAGAAGGAATAGCAGTACATCAGATGAGAGGCCTGTACACCTAATATCTACCAAGGACCAGCCCGAAATTAATCCAGATGACCGGAAAATACTAGTAATCCAATCCGAAGAAGACGACAACCCAATTTGGAGCCCAAGATCAGAAGTAGGAAGAATCTACATTGACACATTACTTCATATGGACGAATGACTAGGCCCATCATAACTACTAACGTTGAGTATTGCTGAAGTTATTTGATTATTAATATAAAACAAATTCTCTTTCCAAAATTTTAACTATAAAATAAAATTCTCACTATAATTGAATATTTTCAAGGATTAATAAACCAAAAAAATAACTTTGTAAACATTGAATGAACACATGATAACCTATGTTACACAAAGACACTGTCACACTTCAACACCACAATATTCAATTTATAACAAAACTTGTATAATTTTAATGATCACAAACTTTTAATTATATGTTCTAATTGTGTTATCTTGTTGTGTAAACCTCTGTTTCGTACTTAAAAGAACCCATTTGGCAGATTTATTTTGTGAAATAATAACCAGAGTCAATTGTAAACATTGCACTGCCAACCCGGCGCTACGCTGAGCGAGAGATTATATTGCCGAGGCTAAAACGTTTATTATAACAGTCATTATTTTCATGAAGCTTTAACGATAATTAACAAGCAAGGTATAATAAAAAAGTTCATACTGATAACAAACTGTCCAGTATTTATTTGTAGAATATATTATGTATGTTTTGTTTGCTAGCAGTGGGTCGACTTAACCAACATTAATTCAAGTTGGCAACACGTATTCCACCACTCACACGAGAATCAGTTACAAGCCAGACGGCGAACTATTTGAATTTTCGATAACAAATCACCAAAACTACACAAATATTATAATACAAGTAACATCATATACACACGATAAGATATTGATATTTTTACAAAGTGACGCATCCAACGTGTGGCAGAATAACACGCATACCATTTTTAAACACCCACGTAAAAAACATTTTTACTATATATATATATATATATATATATATATGTGTGTGTGTAGGCTATATATATTACATATATATAGTCACCGGACAAAAGGCTTGCCGCATGACAAATGGCGCCAATCGTATACTCTTGTGTTTTTGGTGGCCCTAAAAGGACCTGGTGGCGAGAAGGCTGATTTTGGTTGTGCCGCGCTGAGATGTTCGGCGGCTGCGCCCGCTGTTCGTGGCGTACTGCAGTCCTCCTCTTCTTTCAGCACCGGGTGTAGAGTCGGTTGCCGGCCCAGCGACGTCCTATCGCTGGCGCGGAACTGGAGGGCGAAGACGAAAGAACGCCGGTTCTATTCTACAGGCTGACTCCGCGCCGATGTCGTCCGAGAGAGGTGAGTGTGAAGTGCGTCCGATGGCGTGGCGATGAAGTGTGTGTAAAATTTTCTGCCGGCTTGGGTTTTATGCACTAACCGGGATCGCTGATAGGCTCGCTGCGAACACGTAGTTGGTCATGTCTCGGCGGCTGCTGATCCCGGATTGGCTCGCCTCGTATTCTTCAGGTGTCACGCGCCGTGTCGCTGGTACCGGAGAGAAGACGAAATGAATCGCTGTTGCCACAATTCCTCCGGGTCTTGAATGCTCTCCGGTAGCCAGCCTACTGTTCTTCTCCGGATCTTGTAGAGGTGTCTGTTGGGCGCCATGTTGATTAGTGTGCCGGCTGGTAGCTCGCTGGCGTGGCTGGATCTTGCATCCGCAAGATGATCGTCGCCCAACGTTGGGCGCCACTTGTCACCGGACCAAAGGCTTGCCACATGACAAATGGCGCCACTCGTACACTCTAGTGTTTTTGGTGGCCCTAAAAAGGACCTGGTGGCGAGGAGGCTGATGTTGGTTGTGCCGCGCTGAGATGTTCGGCGGCTGCGCCCGCTGTTCGTGGCATATGCAGTCCTCCTCTTTATTCGGCATCGGGTGTAGAGTCGGTTGCCGGCCCAGCGACGTCCTATCGCTGGCGCGGAACTGGAGGGCGAAGGCGCAAGAACGCCGGTTCTATTCTTCGGCCGTTCCTTCAGGCTGACTCCGCGCCGATGTCGTCCGAAAGAGGTGAGGGTGAAGTGCGTCCGATGGCGTGGCGATGAAGTGTGTACAATTTTTTTTTTTTTTTTTTTTTTTTTTTTTTTTTTTTTTTTTTTTTGCTGCTTGAGACCGACCAGTATGGTCGGACTCGGGCTGTTTTGGAGACGAGCTCCCTTCAGCCGTGTGGATAAGGGGTTTTTGGGGGGACGTACGCCAGACGATCGGAGCGCAGAGAAGGTGGAGGCACTTAGTTGGGAGAGTACTGTTTGTTGGTGGTTATATTGTGTGAGGTGTAGTGTGTAGCCATACTCGAGAGGGAGAGGTAGATGGATGTGGCCGTTATAATGTTTCTGGGGCATCTTTATTTAAGCATTTTGTTGATTTAGTTTATTTCTTCTTCATATTGTTCTGCGACGTTCTTGCAGGGGGGGCGGCCAAGACTGGGACGTGAGACGCTGGTCGCCCAAGCTGTTGGGTGGCGACAGGGAGCCGTCAAGGGAGGCGGAAGGAACAGATTCGGGTTATGTTCGGGTACGTAAGTGTGGGGAACTAGAGTGTGTGTTTACTGTGAAGAGAAGAGAGTGTTTATCGCGTGTTGGGTATTGAGGCTGCTTTAGGAAGACAGGTCGCTACTGCCTGGGAGAGATAAGTCCGTGGCGGGGGAAAGGTATGTGTTACTGCTTAAACCGGTCTGTGTCGTTGACGCCGGCGTGGTTGGAGGCGAGGGGGAGGACCATTGGCTATTGCGAGGACGCGATTTAGTAAGTAGGAAGGTCGGCTTGTATTGCGGGTGTTTCTATTAATTGACGGGACTATTGTTTGAATGGAATTGCGGCGGGAGGCTGTGCGGGAATACTTCCAGTTGAGTTTAACAAGGAAGGAATCAAGGTCAGGGAAGCGGGTGTTAAGCGCATACAGGGCGGCATTGGAAGTCTTCGTCAAGCGTGGTCGGCGGTATATGAGTCTTAGGGCCCGTCGTTCTGTGAGACGGTGAAGATCGAGGTAGGCTGGAGAGGCAGTAAGGAGAACTGGGTGTGCATATGTGAGGATGGGTCGGATACAGGTAGTATAGATTCGGCCTAGTAAGTCGCTGGAGCAGTGGTTTAGTCGGCTGAGAGTTCTGAGAGAACGGAGGCGGGTACGGCGATGGTAGTTGTGCGTTTGATGTGTGGTCGCCAGGTAAGTTTGGAGTCAAGCGTGACGCCTAGATATTGGCAATCACGCTTCGGGCGTACTGATGATGGGCCAACGCGGACGGGCGTTGAATAGAAATGCGACATGTTGCGTCCAGTGGAGTTGAAAACACAGAGTTGGGTCTTATCCGCGTTTACAGTTATTCGCCAAGTATTGCAGTAGGCGAAGAAAGGTTCTAGGATTTGCTGTAATTTGATTGGGATCTGCCGGTGTGCGCCTGCTGAGACCCAGTAGGCTGTATCGTCGGCGTACTGGGCTAGGCCTGCAGATGGGTAGGGTAGAGTAGGCGAAGGAGGAGGGGTGTCTTTCGTAAAGATGATATAGAGTAGCGGGCTAATGGCGGAGCCTTGGGGGACACCGGCGTGAAGGCTGAAGGGTGCCGAGAGATGCTGACGGACTCGGACTTGTGCCGTGCGGCCATCCAGGAACTGGGAGAGCCATTTGACGATGGTAGGGAAAAAGTGACATCCGAGGATCTTAAAACGGAGGCCATTGTGCCAGACAGAGTCGAAGGCTTTGCGGATGTCGAGTAGGGCTAAGATGGTCGGGCGTTTGCGGGCCGAGTTGTCCTGGATGGCGCTGATGACCCGAACGAGTTGATCGTATATGTTGTAGCCAGGGCGGAATCCGCCCTGGGTACTGTGGAGGACGCTATGAGTTTGTAGGTGGGGATGTATCCTGGCGACGAGGATTTTCTCGAAAAGCCTGGAGATTGCAGGGGTGAGAGAAATCGGGCGATAGTTCGACGGGAGGCTGGCGCTTTTCTTAGGTTTGGGGAACATGAGGACATGGGCGTGTTTCCAGGCCCGCGGGACGTAGCCAAGGAGGAGACTAGCTGTGTACAGATGGGCTAGGGCTTCGATAGCAGTGTCGGGGAGCGCTTTTAGAATCCGGTTGGGGATTCCGTCAGGGCCAGGGGCTGTATTACGGCATTTACTAAGTCGGTCTTTGATGTCGTCTGGGTCTATGGGCCGCTCCAGCGGATGGTCGTGGTCTGCGGTCAGGACGTCGTGTGGAGTGAAGAGGTCTCAGTGAGTGGTTAGAAAAGTGTCGATAGTATTTTCGGCGATGGCGTCAAAGTCCGGGCTAACGGGGTGGCTATGGATGGTCTGGAGAGAGTCCCGAAAGGCAGCGGCCTTCTCCTCATCGCTGACGAGAAGGCGGTCGCCTAACTGGAGAGGGGTACCGGCTTTGGGCGGGTTGTGTAGACGTTTGACCTGTTTCCAGAATCTGGGTGCGTCGTGTACAATTTTCTGCCGGCTTGGGTTTTATGCATTAATCGGGATCGCTGATTGGCTCGTTGCGAACACGTAGTTGGTCACGTCTCGGCGGCTGCTGATCCCGGATTGGCTCGCCTCGTATTCTTCAGGTGTCACGCGCCGTGTCGCTGGTACCGGAGAACAGACGTAATGAATCGCTGTTGCCACAATATATATATGTCTTGGTGGGAAGACAGCAGCATCATAAACGCTGCTACAGCAGTATCGTCATTTTGCACCGATGACGGTGGAAATATTGTACTGTAACACGAGTCTGAAATGTAATAAAAATTTCAACACAATATTTGGTCATAGTAAACAAAAGAAAAGCCACTTTACCAACAAATTATATCATACTTTCTTAAAAAAGGAGAAGAAGAAGTAAAAGGAGAAGAAGAAGAAGAAGAAGAAGAAGAAGAAGAAGAAGAAGAAGAAGAAGAAGAAGAAGAAGAAGAAGAAGAAGAAGAAGAAGAAGAAGAAGAAGAAGAAGAAGAAGAAGAAGAAGAAGAAGAAGAAGAAGGAAAAGTGTGAATAGTTACTTTATGAGATTGGAATATTGAATTAAAAGCTGGAAATGGTTGTCACGTAGACAAATAAAATACACAAAGAAAATACAAATTTTGAGATATAAAGTAATGTGTACAAGCATGCAGCATGAGTAAAATAGCTTCACAAGCATAAAGAGACGTATGTTAGTTAAGCACGGTAACAATATTTTAAAAATTATAAATAAGTACAGATTTAAGTTTATTGAAGCTGATCAGAATGCAGAAGGTTGGTTCCTTCGCTGACGTTTACCAACTAGAAAATATTCTGTGCCTCCGGGTACATTTAATAGTAAGCCTGGGCCCTCCCAGTGCTTTCAGTGTCAGCGATTCGGCCAGTCATCGGCCTTCTGTAAGATGCCGCCAAGTTGTGTGTGCTGCGGGGAGGCCCACAACGAGAATTGTCCCGTTGAGAAGCCTCAACCCGCGACGTGCTGCAACTGCGGAGGCAGTCATCCGGCTAAATTTAGGGGTTGTAACCATTTCAAGAAGGCCCTCAAGAAGCAGCAGCGGGAGCAAATCCGTCAGGTTGAACCTCCTCGCCTTGCTGTTAGGCCCTCTTAGCGGGCGGCAGCCCAACCACCCGCCTCGGCATCTACGGCTCTTCCTGCGGCACCTGCCGCTGGAGGAACCATAACTTACGCTGCAGCGGTCGCTACGCCGCCCCCTGTGGCCCCCAGGACCTTAGTACCTGCCGGAGTGCCATCTCCTCAAGTGGCATCGCCCGCAGTACCCCCCTCACAGACCCAGCCGCCTGAGAAACGGCGCTCTAAGCGTAAGGCTAGACACCCACTAGTGGCTAAACAACTATACCCGGAGGCTAACAACGCGCCTCCGGCTGCCCAGCATCTACCCGGCCAGGAGCCTGCTTCTGTTGCCAGTCGCCTGCGACTTTCTCGGAAGTCTCGGTAGCCCCCGAGCAGCCAGCTCCAACTGCCCAACCTCCCCTGGAGGCGGCATCTGCACCTTCCGCTGCCCCAGCGCCGGCTAGTCAGGCCCCTGCGGCCAGTGGTTCGCCACTGGTCACTGAGGCTTAGCTGATGGCCTGGGTCAGCGGCATTGTCCCACAAATTCTTGCTGCTCGGGATGTCCCGTCTATGCTGATGGTCATCCTAACATCTCTGATTGCCTTGTTTGTCCCGACATCTACCCATGGCTAGACAGTTTCGGTTCGTCGCGTGGAATGCCGATTGTGTTCCAGCGCGTCGGGTCGAACTGGCAGCTTTCCTTGTGGAGTACGATGCAGATGTCGTACTCCTCTCTGAAACTCATCTTGCTCCCAACCGTCGATTCTCCCTGCCAACCTATGCTTGCTACAGGAAAGACAGGAATGGTCCCGATCGCCTCTGCGTATCTGGCGGAGTGGCGATCTTAGTCCACAAGCGGAACTATCATCGAGAACTCCCTGCCCCTGCAACTAACCTCATCGAAGCATGTGCTGTGGCGCTCGATGTTGCCGGCCTGGAGGTGCGCTTTGTTTCTGTGTATCAGCCGCCCGGCCACCGAGCTCCGCCGCACGAGGAGTGGGACGCCCTCCTAGACAGCGATCTCCCAACCATCGTTGCCGGAGACCTTAACGCCAAGCATCCCTCGTGGAACAGCAGAACGTCAAACCCCTACGGTAATTCTCTCCGTAGGGCTTTCGAAGATGATCCCAGTGTCGTCGTCATCGGTCCGTCCGAACCGACATACTTTTCCCGTGCTGGTCATCCGCCGGACGTCCTTGATATTGTAATTGCCAAGGCCATCCCCTTTCATCTACAAGTCAGCGCGGTGTCGGACCTCTCGTCCGATCACGACCCCCTGCTTGTAACTGTCTTGCTGCCGTCGGTCTCACCCCGACTTCCCGATCGTTCTGTTAGGCGAGTCAATTGGCGATCCTACCACGACGATCTGGTATCTGTCCCTCCCTCCCACTCTTGTGACGACGAGGACCTCCGGGTTAATCAACTTCAGGATCTCGTCCAGTCTGCAATGGACAGGCACACGTACACTGTCCCGGTGAATAATAAACGCTCCGACCTTCCTGCGGAATTTCTCCAGGCCATCCGATTACGGCGCCAGCTCCGCCGCAGATAGCAGGATACCCGTGACCCTGTCGCTAGTCGGCGTTTTCGAGCCCAGTCAGAACACGTCTCGCAGCTTCTGCTTGACGTAAACGCGGATCGATGGGACTCTTATTTGGAGTCCTTGGAAGTCGACCACGCTTCCGTATGGAGAGCTGCTGGTAGACTGAAAGGCGAAAAGAGGACTTGCCATCCCTTGAATACCCCGGACGGCGCTGTATACTCTGCAGAAGGCAAGGCGGAAGTCTTCGCCGACTGTATTGAGGAACAGTTCACCGTCCATAGAGGCATCTCTGACCCGGCTCATACGGCCGTCGTCAGGGATTTGCTTTCTGAATACTTTTCTGCTACCCACAATGACCCTCCTAATTCGGTCGACGAGGAAGACCTTGCGTCTGTCCTTAGCCGACTGAAGAAGAGAAAGACCCCTGGCCCCGATCGCATCGGTGCCGCTGCGTTGCAGAATCTTCCCCCTTCGGCAGTTGATGTTCTTCTTGAGCTGTTCAACTCCTGTCTCCAGCTAAGGTACTTCCCCGCCTGTGGAAAACCGCCAACGTCATAATGATCCCGAAACCTAAAAAGCCGCCCAAGCTTTCTGGAAGCTACCGCCCGATATATCTATTGCCAGTAATCTCGAAGGTATTCGAGCGTCTCCCCCTGGCCCGTATTCGACCCCTGGTAGATGGTTTCATCCGCGAGGAGAAGTTTGGGTTTAGGCCGAGGCACTCGACTACTCTTCAGCTAGTACGGGTTGTCATCTGTCTAGCAGACGCCTCCAAAAATCATCAGGCAACAGGCGCCGTCCTGTTGGATGTGAGCAAAGCCTTCGATAAAGTCTGGCACTAAGGCCTGCTCTACAAACTGGCGCATTCGCCACTCCCGGCATCTATCGTCCACTTGCTCCGATCCTATCTGACGGATCGCACCTTCAGGATCAGCGTCGATGGGGCGTTCTCTCGGGTTCGCCCTGTCGCCGCAAGCGTCCCTCAAGGATCTGTCCCCGTTCTGTACGTCCTGTACACGAACGATCTGCCTGTCTGCCTGTTTATCCCGGGGTCACGTCATCTCTATTTGCTGACGACGCGATGTTTCATTTTAGCTCGCTTTCGCCTTGGCGGACGAGGGTAATGTTACAGCGCCAGTTGGCTATGCTTCCGGACTGGCTAAGGAAATGGCGGGTTGCGATCAATACGGAGAATTCCGAGGCGATCTGCTTTACTCATAAGTCCATTTCCCGATGCCAATCCCTCTCCTTAGAGGGGAAACCCATCAACTGGACCGCGTCGGTGAAGTACCTAGGCGTTCGGCTTGATCGGCGCCTAAACTTCAACGACCACGTGACCTCAACCCTCAACAAGGCTCGTGGGGTCAGAGCCAAACTATCACCAATGCTTTCGCGGAACAGCCGCCTGGCTGTCCGTACAAAACTGACCATCTATCTACTGTTCCTTCGGACAGAACTTACTTATGCGGCACCCGCTTGGTGGCCCCTCCTGTCGGCCACCAACAAGCATAGGCTGACGACATACCAGAACTGGACCCTATGCTCCCTCACGGGGTCCCCGTGGTTTGTGCGAAATTCCGCCATTCACCGGGGTCTCCGTGTTCCCACCTTAGAGGCCTTCGTCTGGTCCTTGGCAACGAATTTGTTCGCCAAGGCCGGCGAGTCCCCTTATCCGCACCTCCAAAGGCTAAACAGCATGGAAAACACACCGCCTCCTCGCCGCGTCAGGCGCCCTAGGGCGCTAGACGACCCCCCTTAGTTCATCACATGAACCCCAGCAACGAACCCCCCAACCTTCTGAAAATCTGAATCGATCACAAACATTGATCGATTGAAACTGCCGTCTCTGTAGTCAATCATGCTGCGGCAGATTGGATTGGATAGAACATTATTGCCAGCATCGGCTTTGCCGACTCGGCAGGGCTGTGAACCGGAACACGGGCTCCCGCGAGGTTGTGCAAAATGCCTTCCTTGCGAGAGCCGACTGCCCCGGTGATGAGTCCCTTCGACTCGGCCGCCGCCTTCGGGCGGTCGAGCCTCTTGTCCTCGCCAGCGCGCCTCTAAGTTTCCGTGTGCCATGCCCTCGGGGACCACGCAGCCGCGCCCAGTCGTGGCAATTGGCTGAAGCCAAGACAACTGCGGTCCCCGTCAGCACCTGCTTTGCTGATTCGGCAGGGTATGGCCTGAGACACGGGCTTCCGCGAGGTTGTGCAAGTGCCTTCCTTGCGGGTGCTGGCTGTCTTGGAGTCATTCCCCATCGTTTCGGCCGACGCCCTAGGGCGCTCGAGCCTCTTGTCTTCGCCAGTGCGTCACTACGTTCCCAACGGCGTATGCCTGATGGGACCATGGTGCCGCGCCTCGGCGTGACAATTGGCTGAGGCAAAAGCAAATGCTTGCTCCCGTGGTGGCCATGTCTTATCATGTATCCGCGGACTGCAATATAACACCCTTGTGCAGAGCAAACGACCGAGCTGACCTGTTGGCACCTGGCGTTCATCAGGCCTAGACCTGGACAACACACACAAATTAGGGCGCAAGACGCCCATGCATCCATCCATCCATCCATCCATTGAAGCTGATAACGAGAATCATTCCAGTGAACGGAATAGTATCTGTAAAAGATACTGAAGGTAGCCAGCGGCTACCAACTAAAGAAGTTCGGTATCTCTAGGGGAATAAAACCTAATGTGAGTGGTATGCGACAGTATTTAAACTCGCATATACATACAGACTAGCTGACAATAACAATGACTTTACTTAATTATCTTTTACGAAGTCAGAAAAAACGTAAACCACTGTAGAAAAGTAACGTTTAGGCAGAGATGACTACATATTGAACAGAGTTTTAACTATCGAAGTTTTGAGAGTGAAGAACAGGGTAAATAAATAAATTCTGATGCGCCGACATAGAAAAAACCTAAGGCCACCGAATAGAATAGACAGAAAATAACTTTTTCTATTAAATACTGGGATTCAATACTTCTACTTCTATTTATTGTGTTCCTTGTAACTTCCATGATTTCACAATATCTAAATTCCACTCTGTACTTCGTCTTCAAGCACACACACGCGCAAAATTTACGCAGACAAAGTTATTTCTCCGTTTCAGACAGCTGTTATTATTCGTTACTGAAGTTTGTTACTGAAGAACAACTAAAACTGAATGCAATAGCAAGCCGACTGTGGTTCTGTTGGTTTCATTGTCTCTTTCTTAATCACAGCGTTTTTATTGTCAGAAAGTAAACAATGTCAAGATAAAACATTCTATTCTCCGTTGTCCTTGCGTGGTTTGCTTGCTACTGAATCTCGATTTCCTTATCAGTTGCATTTCTTTTTGAAAAGTTGGAATATAAAGAGTGCATTTTATTTTAGAGTCTGTAGATCAAACATTATGTTATTTATACTGTTTCCTTTTTTAGTTTATTCCTGATGTAAACACACCCACGTGGCTCACCTGAAACGCTGTTGGTCAGGGGCGTTGACACTTTTCACACAGTAATGTGTTACGCACATGTGCAGAACGTCTGTACAGTCATGTGAGAGTTGTCTTTACAGCGACAAGTGGTTTTTAATTACGTTTAATCATCTTTATGAGTACATAGTAGAACGTTATCGCTGCTAGCAAAATAAACACAAATTAAAAAATTTTAATATATGATATTGCCGAAAAATCGGGGCACGCCGTTTTAAGACTTCCTCCTTATTACTGTGTTCTGATTTCCACTGAATTAATATGGAGCCAGTTGAAAGGATATGTTGCCCGTCACAACACAACATATAAGCTTCATGATGTAAAACAACTGATAGAGCAGGCGGTAAATGAATTAACGACGGACAAGTGGAGTCGTTTTGTCGAGCATGTATTCAAGGAAAAAGAGAAGCTATGGGAATTCGACCAAATTAACGACACGCCGTCGTGGACAATCTTATCATTAACACTGCTGACTCAAGTGCTGTTTCAAGTTCCGACACAGACATGGAAGGCATTGAATTACTCTCTGACAACAACTGATAACACACAGTACACTGGTAAGTAACTATCACAGCTTCTATTTTCGCTTTAAATATAGGCCTACTTTAATTTTTTTTGCGATATTCAAACAATAAATAAAAAATCCATTAACTGTTATAAAATATATCATGTCGCTCTGACAGTCACACAGATATTTACTTTGTAAGAAGTATTATAATTGACATGTGTGTATACAGTATCAATATTATATGTACCCTGTCTGTACTCCTTCTGTCAGTGTGACAAGCCTCTAAGTCAAGCAACAAATAGCGTTTCAGATGTGCCACGCTTGTTTGTTTACATCAGGATAAATCTAAGAACGGAAACAGTATAACACTTTATATTACTTATTGATGAGAATAGCACGGTTTTGAAGATTTTTCGAATTCATAATTTTTGTATCTAACGTTTCCAAAATGTATTAAAAATTGCGATAGTATATTGTGTTTGAACTGTAGAATTCTGAGCTTTAAAGAATAATTTTAGACATTAAAATACAGTTTCTATTTAAAAATATGGTACCCTTATTATTGAATATGGTTCCTTTTTATTCAAATATTTCACAAAAGTCAACCAAATAGGTAGATTTGTAATGTTGTTATCTAGTGTTCTTCCATTGCTTCTTAGAATACAACCTGTAGTAACATTTAGAGTATTTAATTATAAATAATAACTTACGGGACTCAAATGTAAGGCATGACAAAGAAGAATAGAAATAAATTGATGAGACAGAGATGGGCTTCTTAAGGCGTGGTTGTAGAATGTCATGACTGGAAAGAATAAGAAATATAGTGGGGATAATTAAGAAAAAACAATTGATCTAATCATACTAAATAAATGGACGACTATTTATGATCAAAGATAATGTTAGATTGGATGCAATCAGAAAAACAGTGACGGCGAAGATCCCGAAGAAGTTGGAGGGATCGAGTGGAGGAGGCAATAATATCTAGAGGCCTGGAAGAGAACACGTGCATGGACAGAGATTTGGAAATTAATGACGGAGAGGCGGCTAACGCAGTAGAAATCTTTTCTATTGTAATAATATAATAAAAAATGATTGTTGTTGATTGATGATATAAGAGATTGTGGAGTATGAGACTCCGATGTAATCAAGCCCCACTGTTTGGACTAGCCAATTTGTAATAAAATAAGTAAGATTGATGTGTGTGTTCTTAAATTGGTGTGTATTTGGTGTGGCTCTCGACGTCTTACTGGCCTGAAACACTTCCTTAAGTTTTCCAGCTGGTCGAGTCCCAATGGTAGCAAGATCGGTCGAGTAGCGTAAAGTTGATGAAGGAATATATATGTTCAGCTTCGCCGAAAGTTTCAAAACAAAATTTATTGTTTTGAAGGAAATTTAAAAAAAATTATGTTTATAAAAAAAAAATAATAAAAAAAAAATTTTAATTTTATTAATTAATTAATTAGGATCAATTAATTAATATAGTGCTGTGAAGTTTTAAACAGTGTAATGCTCTTCTGAAAATTTTTATTAAAGTTTTAGTATATTTTAAATAATCTATCACCACTCATAAGACTGTCTGTAAACCAATCGATACTTGTTTACCTTTTTATTTTTTAGGTTATCTTCACTTACGGGTGGTAAAGTCCTTGTAGATTATCAATTAGAATTATATTATTGGTAATTAGTATTATTGAAGAAATAAAGAACTATTAAGTATTGAAAAGTATTAATGTTTTTTATTAAGTAATAGCAATATTGACTCTTATCGATTAGTATCGATTCTCAGGATATCGAAAAAAGTTACAAGTATATGATATAAAAATTATATAGGGTTCTTTAAACAGCCAGTTATTACCAAAGTCAGAGAAATCGGGCTAATATTTAAAAAGTATAACGTTACAATCAAATTAATAGTTATTAATAAACACAGACATTGAATAATAATTTGTAAATATAATAATTGTTTTCACCAAACAGCTGAGTTGAACTAAGAAGAAGGCACTGGGATCGTCAAAGCAAATGGCCGCCGTCAAGTTGGTCAAAATGTTGCTCGTTCCTGCAGTGTTCCAAATAATGTATTTTCTGGCAATTTTCCTGTTCTTGTGTCTGCAAATCTCTTGTTAAATGTTGTGTAGTGACTGGTGTAGTGATTCTGGGTTGTATTTAGTATGTCTGTGTAATTATAAGTCAAAACACTTTTCCCAATTCCGACACTAATTTGGTTAATGTGTTATACAGTTTTCTGGTGTTTTGTGGTGTTTTTCAGAGTAGAAATGTATTGTTTAGTGTTAAATAGTGTTTCTTGATCGTTTTTGTCACAATGTATATGTTCTGGAAGGATTTTATAATTCACTCTCGACTTTACAGTAACGTACTGTTCGCCACTGATCGTTAACGTTGTAAGATAGGTTAGATCGTCACAAAACTCTCGTTTATGTTAACCGTTCAATCACCAATAATTAACTAACTGTTTCCTCCAGTTTCAATTAAACTCTTAGCCCATATAATATTATTCTTAACATTGTTCAAATATTTTTTCACATCCTGTGTACACTTTACTATTTCACTATATGAATGCCTAAACTTTGGTTATTTGTCAATTTTATTCACTAGATGTGATTTAAATTAATCTTTCAGTTCATTCTGGTTATTTTCAGATTAAATAATGCCATTTTATAGTGTTTTCTGTCCAAAAAATAGTAATTTCACTTTCAGTTTGGTATACTCTGAAAAGTCAAAACATCAAAATTTACTTCCTGTCATTATATAAATTCAGCCATTTTATCAGTTATATTTAATATTAATAATCCTATATTGTATTAAAAGGTTCATATTCCCTTATTTTCTGGTAATTAATGGAATTAGTTGTATTCTGAAACATTATTCTGGAATATATGACTCCCATGTCCAAATTTCTGAGTTTAGTCATTTTCATTTTTATTTATAATTCTGAATATAATTTATTAAAATCTCTCTAAATAGTATGTGCAATTATATGGCATGATCCCAAGTTTATTTTGTCTAAACCCCTTTTGTTTATTTGCTTTTAAATGAGTAATTTCTCTGTTTTGATGAAGTTTGGTTTCCATTCTTTTGGCCTATGATTTTTTAACAATTTTTCTTACAAAATATTTTACAAACAATATATGATGTGTGATACCCTCTCTGACTTTTACATATAGTATTATAAATTAAACATGTTTTCAAATTACACAATAACAATTAGTATTGGTTACAATACAAATAATAGTTAAACAAAATAAAGAATATTTTTTTAAATAAATGGTTGTCTTCAAGTCAGACATTTTGCAACAAAATCCCCATTTCCAACATGGAAACATGGTTTATAAAAAAGGTTTTGTACTAACTAACATCTTAATTACTCTCTACTATTTACAAGTGGTAACTATTTTTATAGTTCTGATGTTAGTTGTTTCAGACCCAAACAAATGGCCTTATATCTAAAACATTTTTAAACATTCTTATACTATATACATAAAAACCTTATATTTATATTCTTATTTCTAACTATTATTATAAGTAGGATTCTACAGTTTTTATACCGTCTTTTATACATTGTCTTTGGGGAATTGTACCCTGTCATTAACAAATAAATAGTATGAATTGTTCAAAAGTATAATGAAATCTGTTTTTCTTTTTTCATGTAAAACAAAATGTTATTTTAAACAGATTCATGTCTTATGAACAACATATTGTCACAGTACACATTTTAAGTCATTGAAAAATGCATATTTCATTGCATCCAATGTTTGTGATTGCCAAGAATGAAACATAAGGTTCATTTTTTATAATACCCAAAACTATCACTGGTTCACTTTGCACTTATATATTATGTTAATGCTAAATGGTCGTATAGTCTTATCAACATAATAAATTGGTTAGCGTTTTTTCAATGGAGATTTGTTCCATGGGTACTATATTATTGTTTCATCTTAGTTCACAGGAAACTTTTACTTTATACACTTCTCTCTCTTAAATTTATATACATGTAGTTTTTAATTCGTTATACTTTTATTTTTAAATATTTATTTTGGGGATATAGGGATTCGGGTGTCTTTTATAAGAGCATGACATCTTCTTCAGGATGCTGCCCTCTTCTTCTTTCTTCAGTCTTCTTTTCTCCTGCCTTCTGGGACTGGTATCTTCTCCATCTTCTTGTTGTTGCCATCAGGTTTCTTGGGATCTTCTCCATCTTCTTCTTTATTTCAGACATACACAACCTGTATTGGTTGATCTTGGCTTATTTTAGGGTTTCTATTCTATTTATTCTCCCTCGTTGTGGGTTTGGTCATATTCAGTACTGCTTTGTTATTTACTTTTTTACCTTCCTGGGTTATACCTTGAAAACCTTTGGTTATGGGACTGGTTTTGGATGACTCATCACTAGTAACTCCTTTTATTTGAACTTGTATTTTCTTTATAATAATGATTTCTTTCCACAGTTGCTATGAATTAATTTATTTATATTAAATTTAATGCTTTCTTTTAAATTTAAACATTATAACTTCATTATTCTAATGATCAATTGCCATTCAATATTATGCATACATCTGTCACGCTACAGATTGCTCCCCTCCAGAAGTAATTATTTCAGACATGTTTATGGATGAAATAATTTCTTATGATAATTTCATCATTTCTTATAATTCATTTTCTTCTCCATTTTTATATCGACTTTTTTATATTAGAGTTTTATTGATTTTATATATATGGTTACTTGTCTTACTACTGATCCTTTTCGGATAGTTAGTGTCTTCTGAGATATATTATAATTGTAATACATTTTCTTTCTATATCAACTTCGTGTTGTATCCTTGGGATATTAATTCCCTAACATTCCCTATCACGTGGGCTGGGGCAGATCAGAGGGGCACTGTACGCTACTTCTCTGCTGGCCATACACCACTTCTATAAATTGAGTACAGAGGCATATCCATCCCTGCTCAAAAACATAATGCTGCTGGAATTATCTTCAGTCAGTCATCGAATAAATAAATAAAAAGTAGTCTCATTTTCGACTAATAAAAATATCTTTGGATTCTCCACTTCGTAGTCTCTCAGATTATCTCACATTTTCTATCTTAATAAATCTTCATAATCATTATTATACTCATTACATATATATTTTTTCAAAACTCTTAACTTGTCTGATATATTTAATTTAATTATGGTTGAAAACCTTTCTTTTAATAATTCTGGTTACTGTTTACAGTGTAACTCTCTTTCTTCTCCATCTGAATTCTCTTTATACTTTCTTCTGGTTATTCATAGTATTAGCATTGTCTTTATAAATAGTCTTTCGTATTCATTATTTGAATGGTCTTAATATATTATATTTAATTTTTTAACATTGTATCTTTACATTAGATATACAGGTTGTTATATTGATCATTTTATTTAAACATTTTGGTTCTTTCCTTTCTCTTAGAAAGTTATTAATCCGCCTTCGCATTCATTAACATTAATTCATTTATATTATATTTCATGTGGTATTTCATCTCTTTGCATTTCATATAGGTCTTATTATAATCATTGGTTCAAAATCATCTTCTCCATATGTTTGGTATGAGTTGTTCTTCTTTGCTCTTAATTAACTGTTTTCATTATCGTTTCATAGGTAATTAGTCTCTTTGCTTCCAAATTTTTTCCTTCTCTGGCATATTACACTCTTTTTTGTTATTCTTCTCTACTCCTTCAAATGCTATTGTGAATGTCTAGCATTTATTCTGGATTAACGTTAATTCTCATTTCTGAATTAATCACTTTATTTTCTTCTCAATTCAATCATAATTGACACATAATTATTTTTTGGAACTTGGTTAGTTTTAATGTAAAATTCAAACTATTCTTTTTATTTAATTGAAAAATATTTCTCATAAATCCTTGTAATATGTTGAGCTCATCTTGTTTCAAAGTTCTGACGTTCTATCAACATTCAAATTCTGTTTAATTCATTTATTCCCAGAATTGTTTCATTCAGAATTGTTTATAGCACGGTGATCTTACTATTATTTCTGAATGTTTTGGTATTTCTCCAAATTCAAATTCTTCTTAATTATTTACCATAAAGTTTTCTCACAAACTTAGTTATTGTAAGTTGGTCTTACTTTATTTTTAAATTTTTTGTATTTTAAATTTAAAATTCCTTTCTTTTTACTTCTTCCAAAATGTTTTGCTCATAATTCAGTGGTAGTAAGCTGTGCTTGCTTAATTTTAAATTTTTTAAAATTAAGTTCAAAATTCTCTCTCTTTCTCTTTCTTCCATAAAGTTTTGTTCTAAATTATCAGGTTGTAGTAAGATGTACTTACTCAATTTTAAATTTTTATAATTATATTTCAATTCAAAAGTCTTTCTTTTTCTTTCTTCCATAAAGTTTGTTCCAAAATTATTAGGTTGTAGTAAGATGTACTTACTCAATTTTAAATTTTTATAATTATATTTCAATTCAAAAGTCTTTCTTTTTCTTTCTTCTATAAAGTTTGTTCCAAAATTATTAGGTTGTAGTAAGATGTACTTAATCAATTTTAAATTTTTATAATTAATAAGTTCAAAATTCTCTCTTTTTCTTTTTCTTCCATAAAGTTTTTTCTTCAAATTATTAGGTTGTAAGTTGTTCTTACATATTTTAGAATTTTATATTCAAAATTCTTTCTTTTTCTTTCTTTCATAAAGTTTGTTCCAAAATTATTAGGTTGTAGTAAGATGTACTTACTCAATTTTAAATTTTTATTTATTTATTTTTTTTTTTAAATTAAAAATTCTTTTTCTTTTAATTCTCCAGAATGTTCTTTTCAAAATATTAGGTTGTAAGATGTACTTACTTTATTTTCGAATTTTTATAAATATAAATTCTAAATTCCTTCTTCTTATAATTCTCCAAAATGTTCTTCTCAAAATATTAGGTTGTAAGATGTACTTACATTATTTTAGGATTTTTTTAAATAATTAAAAATTCTTTTTCTTTTAATTCTCCAGAATGTTCTCAAAATATTAGGTTGTAAGATGTACTTACATTATTTTTGAATTTTTAAAATTATTAAAAATTCTAAATCTCACAACTCATTCTTCATAATATTTCTTCATAGAAGCTTGATTGTACACTCCTTTGATTTTTCCTGAAACGATTTCCTTCAACTCATATGTATTGTTATGCTTATCATTTACCACAACATATGGGCCAGTGTATAGTAATAGTAGTTTTTTGGTTATGCCTTCTAAGGTGCTAGGCAGCTCTCTGTTTTTTAGGAGGACTTTTTCACCATCTTTATATGTTACAATTCGCCCTATTGCCTTCTGGTATTTGGCTTGCCGTTTTTCTTTATCTTCTGCTACCTTATTGTAAAACTTCAACTGGTTGAATTTCCTATTATTGTTCGTTGGAAATTCAATGATTTGTTCAATGTCTCGGGGAGTCGGCTTCTCATACATGGCTGAGTACGGTGGAATTCCTATAGCTGGATGGTGGGCGTAATTTAGGAATGTTTCTGTCGCTGCTAAGTACTCTTGCCACTTTTTCTGTTGGTTGTGACAGTACGTGCGCAATATCCTACCCACTTCTCTTAGTACTCTCTCAGCCGGATTGCTACTTGGGTGGTAGACTGATGTCTTATACGTTTTGATTCCAAGTGCTAATAAAGTGTCTCGCCATCTCCTCCCCTTAAACTGTGTACCATGGTCGGTAATAATAGAAGATGGTCTACCGATCTCTGGGATATACAAATCAATAATCACCGCCAAAACCTTTGCTGTTGTTGCCCGATTAACCGGATATAGCTTTATATACTTGGTGTAGTGATCCATTATGATTACCAAGTATTTATATCTGTGCCGACCACCGCTACGGGGAAATGGCCCGCAGATATCCAAAAACACTTTTTCCAGTTTTGCGTTGGAAGTTATCGGTATCATGATACCCTCTGTCTTTTCATTGTTTACTTTTGCACATTGGCAGATCTTACAGGACTTGATGTATGTCCTCACCTTGCGGTTGATATTCTTGATCTTACAATTTTCCCCTAGAGCTTGTATCACTTTTAACGCTCCCATGTGACCATACCTGACATGGTAATCGATGATGACCTCCTTTTCGATTTGGTGTGGGATTATCACCTTCCATGTCTCATCGTCCAAGGCGGTTTTTATGAATAAAATTCCCTTGTTAAGGTGGTAATATTTAGAAATGGTTTCATCATTGGCTTCCAAACGACTCACAATGTTTTTCAGCTTAGGATCAGACTGCTGATGGATTCGGATATTTATTAACAAAGCTTGTAAATCGGCTCTGGTCGTGAATATGTTATAAATTTTTACTAAGCTCTCCTTCTCTCCCTCGAAAGTCTGATCTTCCAGATTTATACGTGACAACACATCCGCTACCACGTTCTTCTTTCCTGGAATGTATTCCCATTTCAGGTCATATTCTTGTAGGGCGAGTACCCACCTAGCCAATCGGCCGTGACTCAATTTGCACCTACGAAGGAACGAGATGGATTTATGATCAGTTCGTACCGTGACTTGATATCCGAGAATGTACGTTCGGAACTTGCTGCATGCGAACACCACGCTCAACAATTCCTTTTCTGTCACACTGTAGTTCTTTTCGCACTGGTTTAGTGTGCGACTAGCGAAGCTTATTACCATATGTTGTCCCTCCTCATCTTCCTGGTATAATGTCGTTCCTAAGCTTAGATCGCTAGCGTCACAGTTTAGAAAGAACGGTTTCTTAAAATCTGGGTGACGAAGTATCACACTCTCCAGAAATTTCTCTTTTATTAATCGGAAAGTAATATCTTGATCTTCACCCCAAGTCCATTTGTTTTTGGCAGATAACTGTGGTTGAAACTTGGCGGTCAACTCGGAATATCGGCTCTGAAACTTCCTGTAATAGTTACAGAGTCCGAGGAAAGATTGCAATTGTTTCCTGTTTCTTGGTTGCGGGAACCTCTGAATTGCCTCCACTTTTTCTGCTGATGGGGTAATACCTCGGTCGTCTAGGTTGAAGCCTAAGAATTGTACCTCGCGCGCTATGAACTTGGATTTCTCCAACTTCAGTGTTATGTTGTTCTGCGCTAGTTTGTTTAGTACAAATTCTACTCTATAACAGTGTTCCTCCCAGGTTCCGGATGTAATTAGTAAATCGTCAACATAGACGGTGGTAAATTGGAGTGCTTCTGGTCCCAAAATCTGGTCCATACATGCCACAAATATGGCGACAGAATTGACAAGTCCGAAGGGCAGTCTCTTGAACTGGTAATTGCGCCCTTCGAAAATGAACGCTACATACTGGCGGCTTTGTGGATGCAGCTCTACCTGCCAATAACCCCAGACCGTATCCCAGGTGCTAATAAATCTAGTACCATGAAAACGCTTTAAGATTTCTTGTATTTCACCGGGAGAAGTTCTGTCATTCACAATTGTCTTATTTAGCTCACGCGCATCTAAACAGAGCCGGACTTGTCCGTCTTTTTTCGGAACAGCAATAATTGGACTAGTGTAAGGTGATTGACTAATCTCAATTATGTCGTTTTCTATCATCTTGTTTATCTCTGTTCTCACGGCTTCTTTGAGCGACTGCGCTATTGGATATGACCTCCGGTTAAACTCTACGTTTTCTTTAAAACGAAGTTGGCACTGGTAGTTTTTTACCTTCCCTGGTTCATCAGAAAACACCGCCTTGTATTTCTCATATATAGCGATTAGACGATCAGCCAGATGTGTTGGTATTTTCTCGTTATCGCTTCCGCACTGGAAATTCCGTATTTCTTGGATCTTAACTGACCATAAATCCTCTCCTCCATGATTGTATATTATGGGTTTAGAAAGAGGGCTGTTTCTAATAACATTTATTTTACGAAGTTGTTGATGTATTGGGCTGGGAAGTATAGTTGTGCTTCCTACCAGATCTGCGGTCCATGTTACTCCGTCTGGGAAAAGTGATACTTTATTTAAATTGAGATCGATTACTGCCGAATATCTACGAAGAATATCGCAACCGACTAAGATGTCAAATGGTAATCCGGTGGCGATTAAAAATTCCATGTCTAAAGCTATATCACGGCTAACGACACTTAAGGAAACTTGCTTCCTAATGGTTTTATTCTGGCGGCCAGTTGCACCTACCAACACAATGTTGTTGACTGGTAACATTGGCAAAGTTTTACCACATGTACTCTGTATTCTCTCCAACTCATTGGAGTTTATTATTGAAATATTAGCTCCTGTGTCTATCATTATTTTAGCGGGAACTCCTTCCACCTCCGCTGTTATATAAATTATCTCATTATTACTGTTGCTGAGACTCTTCTCGTTCTCTTCCAAAAGTTCAGTTCGTATGTCTTTCAGATAATGGTTACTTATGATAGTGATATTCTTATTATTGTTTGCTTGTTGCAAATCATCCTTTTCTAACCCAGGAAGTATAAGCAGTAACGGGTCATCGTTGTTGATTACTGCCTCCTCTCGTTTAAAGTATTTTGGTCATTGTTTAAGTTATTGTTGACCGAGACATCGTTCGGGAAACTCTGGTTTGTTTCCTGACGTTCTGTACCCTGGTTAATGTTTAACGCCCTGTTCGGTTGTCTGCCAAGATCTTCCAGGCTGGTACTTCGTCTTCCCTCTTCATGTCTTGGGCCGTCTCGTTCCGCACTCCTCCATCTTCGGTCGGCGCCGTGGAAGCTGCTCCTCCTCGGTTGATAATATCTCCTGGGTCCGCGATCTTCTGCTCTTATAAAATTTACCCTAGGGCGCGACACTCGGTTATTACTATTGCTATTATTGTTATTACTAAAATTATTATTATAGTAATTTCGGTTAGGTGGGTAAGGTCTGTCAACATTATTGTTGGGATATGGATTTCTCTGACTGTATGGGACATTATGATTTTGTTGATAAAAATTGTTTCTATTATTTGGGTAGGTGTTGTTATTCCTCACGCCGTTAAAATTACCGTTAAACTGGTTATTACGCGGCTGGTTGTTAGGGCCGTCGTAATTACTGGGCTGGTTCCGGTTACTTGCATGGTTATTGCCGTTATTGGGGTAGGTAGTCGGCCTTGTTTCTGGTCTCTCATTTCTCTTTCTGCTCTGCCGATAATACTCTTCGTTCTCGTATCCCTCCAATAACTCAGTCATTCCCTGGATCGTCTTGATCTGGCTACCTCCCGGGCCCTGATAATGTCCTCATCATAGTGATAAGATATCTTATTCACTAAACATTCTTCTGGGATTGCTGGCTCAAGGTGTTTTGCCATACACACCTTCCCCAAGAAATATGCCGTCATACTGCTACCTAATTGTGACCTGTATCTTCCATTACAAATATTGTCACGGATCAAGTTCTGGGTGGTCTCAGACCAGTATTTTGTCTTAAACATTTTCCGGAACTGTTGGTAGTCGGAAATTTCACTCCGGTTGGCCATCCACCAATTATCTGTTATGTCTCGGAAAGCCTCGTCGAATATCTCCCTGCTCTGGCTCCATTGAGTAATTTTATGCTTGGTCAAATATTCTTCTACCCTTGCCAGGAACTCCATCGGCTTGCGTTTGTATTGCCGGAAGTTGAGCCACTCTCGGCTTTCGTTGACGGGCAATCCGGTGAAATGAGTCGGTCTGTTTCTAATCGCTTCCATCTCCTCCCGGCTTTGTCGCACCTGACCGGTGATATTGGCCATGGTCTCTTGTATATCATTACATCGTTCTGTGACCTGGTTGCGTACTTTTCCGAATTCTTCTTGATTTTCCTTCCTCTGTTCTTCTACCTTCCTACGACTATGTTCTTCGATATTTGTGAACTTGATGTTCACCACTTCTTTAAACACATTCACCTCCTTTTCGGTCTGGTTGCACTTTCCATCAATCTCTCGAATCTGTCGATTGACCATTATATTTTCTTCTTCCATCTTCTTATTCATCGCTTTTTTGTTAACAGTGATTTCTTTATTCAGTTCTCCTCGCAACAATTCCATCCTTTCGTCCAGTTTGTCCAAATTCTCCTGATTTACCTCCCTTAACTCTTCTCTTAGAATTTGATTGTCCTCTCTCAATTCTTCCAATTTCTCCCCCATCTTCTCTTCCAACTTCCTGTTGTCTTCCTTCAATTCTTCCTTCAACTGTCGGTTGTTCTTCTCTATCTTCTTCCTGGTTTCATCGATTTTCTGATTAGTATTTTCAATTTTATTAATCAATTCTTCTTTGGTCGACTTGAATTCTTCCTTGAACGATTGATTGTCTTCCTTCAAATCTTCTATGTTCTTGTTCATCCCAGTCAACTCTTCTTTTGTGGATTGATTATCCTTCTTCAATCCTTCTAACTTTCCTCCCATCCTCTCTTCCATCTTCTTGCTGTTTTCTTCCATCTTCTCTTCCATCTTCTTGCTGTTTTCTTCCATCTTCTTCGTCAGGGACTGATTGTCTTCCTTCAATTCTTCTAACTTCTTCCCCATCTCTTCTTCCATCTTCTTGTTTGTTGTTTCTATTTTATTTCCTAAATCTTCTTTCAGAGACTGGCTATCTTCTTTCCTTTCCTTATTACTTTCGTCCATTTTCTTACTCATTCCTTTCATGCTCTTATTCATTTCCATCATCATCCTGAACATTTGTTGTGTTGTCATGTCCTCTGTTTCCTTCTCCGGCGCATTGATTTCCACTGTTTGTGTAGGCATTTCGGGTTGTTCGTCTGGTTGTTCAGTTTGTTTGGACAACACCGGCGGCAATGATTCTCCCACCTCTACTGGCGTCGCCTCTTTATTGTCCATTTCTATTTCTAATTCTTTTTCGGCCTCCGCCGCCCGTTTCTTAGATGTTGCACGTCGTTGCATCTCCCTTGAAATTCTCTGGCTTTGTAGCTGTTGCCTAGCTCCAACTAGTGATTGGGCAGAAAGTATTGGCCTTCCAATCGCTAATTAAAGCCCCTAAAGTTGTGCGCCAATTTGTAATAATATAATAAAAAATGATTGTTGTTGATTGATGATATAAGAGATTGTGGAGTATGAGACTCCGATGTAATCAAGCCCCACTGTTTGGACTAGCCAATTTGTAATAAAATAAGTAAGATTGATGTGTGTGTTCTTAAATTGGTGTGTATTTGGTGTGGCTCTCGACGTCTTACTGGCCTGAAACACTTCCTTAAGTTTTCCAGCTGGTCGAGTCCCAATGGTAGCAAGATCGGTCGAGTAGCGTAAAGTTGATGAAGGAATATATATGTTCAGCTTCGCCGAAAGTTTTAAAACAAAATTTATTGTTTTGAAGGAAATTTAAAAAAAATTATGTTTATAAAAAAAAATAATAAAAAAAAAATTTTAATTTTATTAATTAATTAATTAGGATCAATTAATTAATATAGTGCTGTGAAGTTTTAAACAGTGTAATGCTCTTCTGAAAATTTTTATTAAAGTTTTAGTATATTTTAAATAATCTATCACCACTCATAAGACTGTCTGTAAACCAATCGATACTTGTTTACCTTTTTATTTTTTAGGTTATCTTCACTTACGGGTGGTAAAGTCCTTGTAGATTATCAATTAGAATTATATTATTGGTAATTAGTATTATTGAAGAAATAAAGAACTATTAAGTATTGAAAAGTATTAATGTTTTTTATTAAGTAATAGCAATATTGACTCTTATCCATTAGTATCGATTCTCAGGATATCGAAAAAAGTTACAAGTATATGATATAAAAATTATATAGGGTTCTTTAAACAGCCAGTTATTACCAAAGTCAGAGAAATCGGGCTAATATTTAAAAAGTATAACGTTACAATCAAATTAATAGTTATTAATAAACACAGACATTGAATAATAATTTGTAAATATAATAATTGTTTTCACCAAACAGCTGAGTTGAACTAAGAAGAAGGCACTGGGATCGTCAAAGCAAATGGCCGCCGTCAAGTTGGTCAAAATGTTGCTCGTTCCTGCAGTGTTCCAAATAATGTATTTTCTGGCAATTTTCCTGTTCTTGTGTCTGCAAATCTCTTGTTAAATGTTGTGTAGTGACTGGTGTAGTGATTCTGGGTTGTATTTAGTATGTCTGTGTAATTATAAGTCAAAACACTTTTCCCAATTCCGACACTAATTTGGTTAATGTGTTATACAGTTTTCTGGTGTTTTGTGGTGTTTTTCAGAGTAGAAATGTATTGTTTAGTGTTAAATAGTGTTTCTTGATCGTTTTTGTCACAATGTATATGTTCTGGAAGGATTTTATAATTCACTCTCGACTTTACAGTAACGTACTGTTCGCCACTGATCGTTAACGTTGTAAGATAGGTTAGATCGTCACAAAACTCTCGTTTATGTTAACCGTTCAATCACCAATAATTAACTAACTGTTTCCTCCAGTTTCAATTAAACTCTTAGCCCATATAATATTATTCTTAACATTGTTCAAATATTTTTTCACATCCTGTGTACACTTTACTATTTCACTATATGAATGCCTAAACTTTGGTTATTTGTCAATTTTATTCACTAGATGTGATTTAAATTAATCTTTCAGTTCATTCTGGTTATTTTCAGATTAAATAATGCCATTTTATAGTGTTTTCTGTCCAAAAAATAGTAATTTCACTTTCAGTTTGGTATACTCTGAAAAGTCAAAACATCAAAATTTACTTCCTGTCATTATATAAATTCAGCCATTTTATCAGTTATATTTAATATTAATAATCCTATATTGTATTAAAAGGTTCATATTCCCTTATTTTCTGGTAATTAATGGAATTAGTTGTATTCTGAAACATTATTCTGGAATATATGACTCCCATGTCCAAATTTCTGAGTTTAGTCATTTTCATTTTTATTTATAATTCTGAATATAATTTATTAAAATCTCTCTAAATGGTATGTGCAATTATATGGCATGATCTCAAGTTTATTTTGTCTAAACCCCTTTTGTTTATTTGCTTTTAAATGAGTAATTTCTCTGTTTTGATGAAGTTTGGTTTCCATTCTTTTGGTCTATGATTTTTTAACAATTTTTCTTACAAAATATTTTACAAACAATATATGATGTGTGATACCCTCTCTGACTTTTACATATAGTATTATAAATTAAACATGTTTTCAAATTACACAATAACAATTAGTATTGGTTACAATACAAATAATAGTTAAACAAAATAAAGAATATTTTTTTAAATAAATGGTTGTCTTCAAGTCAGACATTTTGCAACAAAATCCCCATTTCCAACATGGAAACATGGTTTATAAAAAAGGTTTTGTACTAACTAACATCTTAATTACTCTCTACTATTTACAAGTGGTAACTATTTTTATAGTTCTGATGTTAGTTGTTTCAGACCCAAACAAATGGCCTTATATCTAAAACATTTTTAAACATTCTTATACTATATACATAAAAACCTTATATTTATATTCTTATTTCTAACTATTATTATAAGTAGGATTCTACAGTTTTTATACCGTCTTTTATACATTGTCTTTGGGGAATTGTACCCTGTCATTAACAAATAAATAGTATGAATTGTTCAAAAGTATAATGAAATCTGTTTTTCTTTTTTCATGTAAAACAAAATGTTATTTTAAACAGATTCATGTCTTATGAACAACATATTGTCACAGTACACATTTTAAGTCATTGAAAAATGCATATTTCATTGCATCCAATGTTTGTGATTGCCAAGAATGAAACACAAGGTTCATTTTTTATAATACCCAAAACTATCACTGGTTCACTTTGCACTTATATATTATGTTAATGCTAAATGGTCGTATAGTCTTATCAACATAATAAATTGGTTAGCGTTTTTTCAATGGAGATTTGTTCCATGGGTACTATATTATTGTTTCATCTTAGTTCACAGGAAACTTTTACTTTATACACTTCTCTCTCTTAAATTTATATACATGTAGTTTTTAATTCGTTATACTTTTATTTTTAAATATTTATTTTGGGGATATAGGGATTCGGGTGTCTTTTATAAGAGCATGACATCTTCTTCAGGATGCTGCCCTCTTCTTCTTTCTTCAGTCTTCTTTTCTCCTGCCTTCTGGGACTGGTATCTTCTCCATCTGTTCTTGATGCCATCAGGTTTCTTGGGATCTTCTCCATCTTCTTCTTTATTTCAGACATACACAACCTGTATTGGTTGATCTTGGCTTATTTTAGGGTTTCTATTCTATTTATTCTCCCTCGTTGTGGGTTTGGTCATATTCAGTACTGCTTTGTTATTTACTTTTTTACCTTCCTGGGTTATACCTTGAAAACCTTTGGTTATGAGACTGGTCTTGGATGACTCATCACTAGTAACTCCTTTTATTTGAACTTGTATTTTCTTTATAATAATGATTTCTTTCCACAGTTGCTATGAATTAATTTATTTATATTAAATTTAATGCTTTCTTCCAAATTTAAACATTATAACTTCATTATTCTAATGATCAATTGCCATTCAATATTATGCATACATCTGTCACGCTACACTATATATAATTATGAAAAGAACATTAAGTCACTTAAATACAGCGTTGTATTTTTTAACATAACTAAAAATAAGTATTTTTTTCTAAATTACTTGTCTGCATTCTCCTAATAAATACCACAATTGCTGACATATCTTACTTGACCAAGTTAACATGATGACAAAATACATTAGGCTTTTTGGTGACTAGAACACGGAACATTGATTATAAACTAGGATAACGTTAATTCCGCCACAAATAATGATTCATTAGCTAAGCATGAATGTATGATACAGTATCGGAGAATTTCTGAAATATTTAGTTAGATATGTAATTAGTTTCCCTGTTTAACTGCAAATTGTTATTAACGTACTCAAAAGTGACAAACATTAATTTTATGAACCATTACTAAGTAATTAAAACCAACATAATTGGTTGGCATTGTATCAGTACTGTGTTCAGAAAACTGAGTAGGCCCTAATATAAATTGTATTCACATTCTACTGTTTACGTGTCTTTTCTGTTTACGTATTTCTACGTACTCTTTTTCTTTGAGAGGAGATCTTATTCACAAATGAATTGTAAGATTATAAAGTAATAAATGGGAAGTAAGATTTTATTTACATAATTTTAAAATTATTAAACAACAACATTTTTATACGAGCTAAGCAAGATTTCAGTATAATTCGACCTGTCTTGCCTGTCTGTCTATATCTTTGGGGTATGCTCACGATAAATTTCCAATCCATCAATCTAATTTCGTAAAACTTATTCTTACCTTACAGAACCCTATTGCTTTTGAAATTAATTTCCCAAAAAGTAGGTTGACTGGAGACAATAATATGACGGGTTCAGCATTTTATAAAATGGCTGTGTCCATGTAACGTATCAACTTGAATAAAATTTTAATCAAAATATAAATTTAATGTTTCTTTTTAATGATTTCAAAATTTTGGGACAGCGGGGGCTTACAAGTGGCTGACATTTTTGATAAACTCGCAAAATATTAATGTGAAGTATCAAATTAAAAAGGACTTTTAATTAAGATTTAGTTAATGATAATGTGATGTATTATAATATACACACATTTATTGGTTACTAATGGTACCTATAATATCAGTATCCTAGTGTAGTGAATTCATTGTACATATCCTAAAGATATCATACTTATGATTTATAATAACGTTTTAGATTACCCACATTCTCAATTTCTATCGACTTTGGTCATATATTATCGTCAGGATATTTACACTATACACTTGCGGTCACGATATTGCCAAACAGTTACTATGTTCAGAAAAAAATCGAATTAATAACACTGATCAATGATAGTAAAACGTACGTTTATGTTAAAAGTTTCTCCAGAATTCATAGTTTTCGAGTCTAAAGAGTTCTTGAGAAAATTTGGACAGAAACGCATGTTTCACTATCATTAATCAGTGTTTTCAAATTCGTGTTTTCTGTAAATAGTAATTGTTTCGCGACATCGTGACCCAGAGTGTATAGTGTAAATATCCTGACAATGGTCTATGACCGAAATCAATAGAAATAAAGAATGTGAGTAATTTAAAACTTTATTATACGTTATACGAGTATGTATGGTATCTTCAGGCTGTGAAAATTAATATAGTACAATAGAAGATTAAAATTTAATGTATTGTGAAGTTTTGGAAATTTCAAAATTTTGGGACGCCATGGCCTAAGATGTAAAGAAAAGCTTGAGACAATTGCAAATTCCATGTGGAATATCAAATTAAAAAGAATTTAAACAAAATTGCATTGCATCGTAAGCAAAATAAATTTCAATTTATGTAGTCACTGATGTAAACATGTTGCTCAAAGTAACAACAAGGTGTTTATAAAATTTTGTACAATCAACAAATATTTTATACATAAAGAAAACAATACTTTCCGGGATTTAGAATTAAGTTATAACATTGTCAGCAACGTTTTGTTATTATTACAGTCAAATTTTTTAAAATGCATTTGTTTGTAATTGAGGATATCCAAATATATTTTATTATAATTAAGCTCTCTACAAATTATTTTGTACTGTCTTCTCGGTTACTAGCAATGTAGTTAATTTATTTCAAACTTAAGAAAATGTGTTTCCGGCTCCAAGCTTCTTACTTATCAGCATTTTCTTTGATAACTACTACAGAGGACTACTAGACGTGTGTGTCCATCGATCTATGTAGGCCTATATCACATTAAAAGTATAAAGAATTACCATTTACTTTCCATAATTTACATTACGCCCGTATTCAATTAATTAAGATTTGAACGGAGATTTAGGCGTATATTTATCTGGCTATAACTTGAAATCAGATGTTCCCAGATCGAAAATTTTGTTAATTTTACCTTTATAATCGCATACTGAAATAGTTGCATTAAATATTTGTAGGGTAGATTAAAGCGCTTCGAGGCCCAAGAAGGTTTTAAAATGTAAAGCCAATGGCTACATACAATGTAAGAAGATACCGTTAAAGAGAATGTTAAAGTAGAAACATGAATATTGTAACGTTACATAACCCTGTCCCAATAAACTAAATCATAATAACATCAATGTCAGAAATGGGTAACCTATGGCTCGCTCGAAATTAAATTATATCACTCAACATGATAAACAATTCGAGTGGTATACAGTGCAAGTGAGTTCTAGTGTACCCATTGAGGTAAAGAAATAAAAGTGAAGGTAACTGATTACAAAACTGTGCTATGTGTTTGGAAATTATAAAACTATGAGAGTAGGCTATGATACTACTAACTGATCTTGTATTTTATTTTGTTTATTGTAATATTTATATTGTATGAACAACTAATTGTTATACCCAAGTTAATATTATATTTTTTCAAATATTTGTGTTAGATTATAAGAAAACCCAGGGTTAGTTTAAAAAAAAAAATATATATAAAATTTAAATATCAAAGGATAATAAAAATTAAAATAATCCTATGAAGGAAATGGCAACAGAAAGTAGTGCCGTGTAGGAATACTATGAGAGACTAAATAAATAATATATAAATTTATTTAAAGATAATAAAATCATCAAATACTTGTATACAATGTCATAAGAAAATGAACCAAAACTTATTATGTAAACTAAATTGGTAAAGAAACCGGAATGGAAAGGAATTATTTTTCCATAAATAAAATATAAATTTATAATAATTACAAACTGCCTGTATAATAAAAATACTATGTGTTACTAAGAGTGATGAAAATAACAGGTATTGTTAAGAAAAAATTTTGAACAACAACGGTAGAGTTGAGAAATGATGCTACTACATTTATAATAAAAAATAACCTTTTCGGAACTTGAGAGGAGTGCAAATTGATACAAAATTAACTAGCCGCATGAACACTTCAAAATTATCCATGATTTATCCAAATTAAATGGTTATATTTATTAATAAACAGTGAAAGAAGACATTCTGATGAGCCAAAATGGTTTCGGCCTAGTTCTAATTGACGTTTGAGAATTCGCCAAACGGTAAGAAAAGAATAACGGAAGACGGACCTCACCACAGAAAAAGCTTCAATCCAGTAAGAACCATACGGAGCGAGGTAATATAAACGTTTTTTTGTAATAATTCAAGAAGAAAACACATTTCGAACGCTGAGATCGAAAATAAAATAGTCATCTAAACATATGTTTTTAAAATAAACAAACGCACGCTGCACTCTTACGGACATTCCAGGAACTACATACTGCACGGAAAAATAAACAAATTATTTAATAATTTTTTTCGGTATTTGTAAAGCGTAGTAATTATCCATTTCTGACACTCTCGTAACAAAAAGAACTTACCCTGAACCCTGGGGAATTATTAAGAATTATATATTAATTGATGTTTTTTTAATAGTGTAAAATTATGAAACAAAACCATATATGTTTTTCTCTTTAGACTATTCCATGTTTACTCTGTTAAGTCGAGATTATGTTTTATTGAAGGAAAGAGCAATTGTAATACTTGTGTTTTGGTGGCAGGAAACAAAAACCAATAATATAAATACATAATATTATTGAAAAATAATCTTGAATAATAAAGTGTTATAATTTTTTGTAGTGGGTAGGTGTAATCAATTTCCGCACAAAAAACAGAAGAAATCCGAAATCGGCTAAACTGAGGGTAAATAATTGGTACTTACTCTCTCTTCTTCATAAGGCTGAACAACTTCACTCCTTGACCCCAAATCACATACTCTCGATTTCTATTTAGATTGAGTAACACAAAATAACAAAAAATAGAAAAATCCTTTATTTATACTTTATAAAAACGTCAGTTATTATAATTCATAAGTGGCGACTGCGGAGAGGCGGAAACATTGACACCTCTCATCTCAAAAAGCAGTACATTACAGAATTGGAGAACCCAACATTTGGGGCTTGACTAAAGGTGTATGTTTCGCTAAAACCTTTCATTCAAAAAAGCGGTACGTTACAGAATTGGCGCTCAACGTAAAAGGGCGGTAATTAGAAAAGAATTTTGAAATTTAATAAAAATATATATAAACAAATCTAATTATCGTTGGCAGTTATGAGAAAACAAGAAATGCATAATACCCGAGGCAAATCGAAGAAAAGGGCAGAAGAAAAGGAGATTGAAGAAGGTGGACAGGAACAAGAAATAGAGTTAGTCACGGACAGTGAAATGGAACAACCAATGGGTGATAAAGAAGAAACCGAAGTAATCACAGATACGGAAACGGAGATAATTGAAGAGGATGCCCAAGGGGATCAACCAGATAAATCCAACCAAAAAGAAGATATAAGCATACAGGAGATGTTAAGAATTATAATGGAAGGGAATAACAAGATCCAGGAAGATAATAAGCGAACCAATGAGGAAAATAAAGAAAATTTTAGAAAACAGGAGGAAACTTCAAAGCAAACCAATAACAAAATAGATGAAAATTTTAGAAAACAGGAGGAAAACTTAAAACAAACCAATGAGGAAAATAAGGAGAATTTTAAGAAGCAGGAGGAACAAAATAGACAGACCAATGAGAAAATAGGTAGCATTCAGGAAAGTTTAGTCAAACAACTAAATGAAAAAATAGAAACCATTAGTGGAAATATCAGACGAACCATGAATGAACAACACCACAAATTGAAAGAAATTATTAACGGACAAAGGGAATATATGAACGCAAAATTTGAAGAAAGTAATAAAAATATAAAACAAATTCATGCAAAGATTGACATGATCAGTAACACGCGTATCCAAAAAGCAGATACATACAAGGAGGAGACAAATAAACAAATGGACCATAGTTCCAATAATTTGGATGAAACATTGGACAGCACTTTAGAAGGTATTAAAGTAAGTCGGAATACAGAAGAGAGGAAGAAGGAAATAGAAATTACAGAATACCAAGGTGTAATGCCATCTGAAAATAAAAATAGCCACAACAAAAAGGATGTTCAAACCGTGGAAAAGAAGACCAAGGAAATAATAAAAACAAGTAGAAAGAAAATAATAAATACCAAGGAAGAATGGGAGATGATTACAGGTGGATTAATTAATGTATTTAACCTTCCAATTAAGGAACAAAAAGGAGTTAATTAAGTTTAGATCTCAATTAAATGTGTCAAAGATGGAAGTGTATCAGACAATATCAGTCGTATCTTCAAGACGGAATACAACATTCAAATATTTGGTAAATAATCCAGAGGTAAAAGGGAATGAAATGAGATTAAATATGAGCAACTATGTTATGTTAGAGGAAGTACAATACTTGTTAGTTAAAAATGAACGAATTATGACGGAAGACCGGTACTTAAGTGAAAGTTTCATAGCAGCAAAGTGGGAGAGCCGGATGGTAAGAAGACTATCAAGGAGAGAATTAATTACGAACACCCCAGTAATCCGAGTAAAGGGAGTACCTGAATTAATGGACCACGGTTAAACAGACTCCAAACAAACCAGAAAAAAGGGACGGATTTTATAGATACAGGACCAAGCAACCCATTGTAAATAAAAACCCCAAAATTCTAAAAGCATGTAAGGACAACTTACTCCAGTTATTTTTAAACCATATAATTTAAAGTGAAGAGTATGTAAGAGCAGATTATATAATTTATTTATAAAGAACTGATTTAAAATGGACTAATAGGAAAAATAATATTTTGATGGTAACAAAAGAAGAATAAATAAATAAACAATTAATGGTAATGTGCTCAGATAAGAAGGTACAATAAGAAGAATAACGAATAATTTAATGACTCCAATGAAACTGAAGGAGGATGATAATTAATACAACAAAAAATTATAATGTCTCGGAATTAAAGATTAGATAAGAAGAAATGATACGGAGAAATATGTCACAAGAAGTAAAGTCAGAAGAATTTTAACATAAGGCCTATCAATGATGTTATATGCTATTAGTCAATGGAAAAGAAGAAGGAATCAAGGAGAAGAAGAAATATATAAATAAATGCAAACAGCTACAGTATGAAGAATCCCAAAAGTGTTTAGTACTAGTCGCTAATTGACTACTACTTGTAAGTTTTTTATTTTTATGTATTGACCGTAGAAATGTTCCGGCAATAATTTTTATGAGCAGGGATGATGTTCCCCTGGTCTCAGAAGGTGTAAGGATGGACAGCGGTGTATGGACCCAGAGTGGCCACCCGACTGGAACCACCGCACAGGATAGGGAAAAATGTTAGGGAAATTGAATATTTAAGGGATAATAATTATAAAATAGCTGAAAAGAGAGACATTGGATTCCAGAAGTATAGATAAAGAAAACAGAAGGAAGATAGCAGACAGAAGCTTAATTGATAAAGCGAGTATATAAAAGTAAATAGAAATGAGTGTTAAAACAAGTTTAATATGATTAGTGTGACCAGTCCTTATCAAATAAAATGTGGAAGTACCACTACCCAGAAATGAATAATTGATGAATTTGCCTCCAAGAGAGAGAGAGTATAGTAAGAAAACAGCAATTACCACCAGTCGGAATTACCAGTCAGTGTATAATTAGTCAGAAATAAAACACTATTATGAAGATAAAGAAGAGTTAAGAAAATGGAAATAATCAACAATTTATTTTTAATAAACAAGTTAAACTGAAATAAATTTGTTCTAGTGGGGGGGCTTTATGTAACGTTACATAACCCTGTCCCAATAAACTAAATCATAATAACATCAATGTCAGAAATGGGTAACCTATGGCTCGCTCAAAATTAAATTATATCACTCAACATGATAAACAATTCGAGTGGTATACAGTGCAAAGTGAGTTCTAGTGTACCCATTGAGGTAAAGAAATAAAAGTGAAGGTAACTGATTACAAAACTGTGCTATGTGTTTGGAAATTATAAAACTATGAGAGTAGGCTATGATACTACTAACTGATCTTGTATTTTATTTTGTTTATTGTAATATTTATATTGTATGAACAACTAATTGTTATACCCAAGTTAATATTATATTTTTTCAAATATTTGTGTTAGATTATAAGAAAACCCAGGGTTAGTTTAAAAAAAAAATATATATAAAATTTAAATATCAAAGGATAATAAAAATTAAAATAATCCTATGAAGGAAATGGCAACAGGAAGTAGTGCCGTGTAGGAATACTATGAGAGACTAAATAAATAATATATAAATTTATTTAAAGATAACAAAATCATCAAATACTTATATACAATGTCATAAGAAAATGAACCAAAACTTATTATGTAAACTAAATTGGTAAAGAAACCGGAATGGAAAGGAATTATTTTTCTATAAATAAAATATAAATTTATAATAATTACAAACTGCCTGTATAATAAAAATACTATGTGTTACTAAGAGTGATGAAAATAACAGGTATTGTTAAGAAAAAATTTTGAACAACAACGGTAGAGTTGAGAAATGGTGCTACTACATTTATAATAAAAAATAACCTTTTCGGAACTTGAGAGGAGTGCAAATTGATACAAAATTAACTAGCCGCATGAACACTTCAAAATCATCCATGATTTATCCAAATTAAATGGTTATATTCATTAATAAACAGTGAAAGAAGACATTCTGATGAGCCAAAATGGTTTCGGCCTAGTTCTAATTGACGTTTGAGAATTCGCCAAACGGTAAGAAAAGAATAACGCAAGACAGACCTCACCACAGAAAAAGCTTCAATCCAGTAAGAACCATACGGAGCGAGGTAATATAAACGTTTTTTTTGTAATAATTCAAGAAGAAAACACATTCCGAACGCTGAGATCGAAAATAAAATAGTCATCTAAACATAGGTTTTTAAAATAAACAAACGCACGCTGCACTCTTACGGACATTCCAGGAACTACATACTGCACGGAAAAATAAACAAATTATTTAATAATTTTTTTCGGTATTTGTAAAGCGTAGTAATTATCCATTTCTGACACTCTCGTAACAAAAAGAACTTACCCTGAACCCTGGGGAATTATTAAGAATTATATATTAATTGATGTTTTTTTAATAGTGTAAAATTATGAAACAAAACCATATATGTTTTTCTCTTTAGACTATTCCATGTTTACTTTGTTAAGTCGAGATTATGTTTTATTGAAGGAAAGAGCAATTGTAATACTTGTGTTTTGGTGGCAGGAAACAAAAACCAATAATATAAATACATAATATTATTGAAAAATAATCTTGAATAATAAAGTGTTATAATTTTTTGTAGTGGGTAGGTGTAATCAATTTCCGCACAAAAAACAGAAGAAATCCGAAATCGGCTAAACTGAGGGTAAATAATTGGTACTTACTCTCTCTTCTTCATAAGGCTGAACAACTTCACTCCTTGACCCCAAATCACATACTCTCGATTTCTATTTAGATTGAGTAACACAAAATAACAAAAAATAGAAAAATCCTTTATTTATACTTTATAAAAACGTCAGTTATTATAATTCATAAGTGGCGACTGCGGAGAGGCGGAAACATTGACACCTCTCATCTCAAAAAGCAGTACATTACAGAATTGGAGAACCCAACATTTGGGGCTTGACTAAAGGTGTATGTTTCGCTAAAACCTTTCATTCAAAAAAGCGGTACGTTACAGAATTGGCGCTCAACGTAAAAGGGCGGTAATTAGAAAAGAATTTTGAAATTTAATAAAAATATATATAAACAAATCTAATTATCGTTGGCAGTTATGAGAAAACAAGAAATGCATAATACCCGAGGCAAATCGAAGAAAAGGGCAGAAGAAAAGGAGATTGAAGAAGGTGGACAGGAACAAGAAATAGAGTTAGTCACGGACAGTGAAATGGAACAACCAATGGGTGATAAAGAAGAAACCGAAGTAATCACAGATACGGAAACGGAGATAATTGAAGAGGATGCCCAAGGGGATCAACCAGATAAATCCAACCAAAAAGAAGATATAAGCATACAGGAGATGTTAAGAATTATAATGGAAGGGAATAACAAGATCCAGGAAGATAATAAGCGAACCAATGAGGAAAATAAAGAAAATTTTAGAAAACAGGAGGAAACTTCAAAGCAAACCAATAACAAAATAGATGAAAATTTTAGAAAACAGGAGGAAAACTTAAAACAAACCAATGAGGAAAATAAGGAGAATTTTAAGAAGCAGGAGGAACAAAATAGACAGACCAATGAGAAAATAGGTAGCATTCAGGAAAGTTTAGTCAAACAACTAAATGAAAAAATAGAAACCATTAGTGGAAATATCAGACGAACCATGAATGAACAACACCACAAATTGAAAGAAATTATTAACGGACAAAGGGAATATATGAACGCAAAATTTGAAGAAAGTAATAAAAATATAAAACAAATTCATGCAAAGATTGACATGATCAGTAACACGCGTATCCAAAAAGCAGATACATACAAGGAGGAGACAAATAAACAAATGGACCATAGTTCCAATAATTTGGATGAAACATTGGACAGCACTTTAGAAGGTATTAAAGTAAGTCGGAATACAGAAGAGAGGAAGAAGGAAATAGAAATTACAGAATACCAAGGTGTAATGCCATCTGAAAATAAAAATAGCCACAACAAAAAGGATGTTCAAACCGTGGAAAAGAAGACCAAGGAAATAATAAAAACAAGTAGAAAGAAAATAATAAATACCAAGGAAGAATGGGAGATGATTACAGGTGGATTAATTAATGTATTTAACCTTCCAATTAAGGAACAAAAAGGAGTTAATTAAGTTTAGATCTCAATTAAATGTGTCAAAGATGGAAGTGTATCAGACAATATCAGTCGTATCTTCAAGACGGAATACAACATTCAAATATTTGGTAAATAATCCAGAGGTAAAAGGGAATGAAATGAGATTAAATATGAGCAACTATGTTATGTTAGAGGAAGTACAATACTTGTTAGTTAAAAATGAACGAATTATGACGGAAGACCGGTACTTAAGTGAAAGTTTCATAGCAGCAAAGTGGGAGAGCCGGATGGTAAGAAGACTATCAAGGAGAGAATTAATTACGAACACCCCAGTAATCCGAGTAAAGGGAGTACCTGAATTAATGGACCACGGTTAAACAGACTCCAAACAAACCAGAAAAAAGGGACGGATTTTATAGATACAGGACCAAGCAACCCATTGTAAATAAAAACCCCAAAATTCTAAAAGCATGTAAGGACAACTTACTCCAGTTATTTTTAAACCATATAATTTAAAGTGAAGAGTATGTAAGAGCAGATTATATAATTTATTTATAAAGAACTGATTTAAAATGGACTAATAGGAAAAATAATATTTTGATGGTAACAAAAGAAGAATAAATAAATAAACAATTAATGGTAATGTGCTCAGATAAGAAGGTACAATAAGAAGAATAACGAATAATTTAATGACTCCAATGAAACTGAAGGAGGATGATAATTAATACAACAAAAAATTATAATGTCTCGGAATTAAAGATTAGATAAGAAGAAATGATACGGAGAAATATGTCACAAGAAGTAAAGTCAGAAGAATTTTAACATAAGGCCTATCAATGATGTTATATGCTATTAGTCAATGGAAAAGAAGAAGGAATCAAGGAGAAGAAGAAATATATAAATAAATGCAAACAGCTACAGTATGAAGAATCCCAAAAGTGTTTAGTACTAGTCGCTAATTGACTACTACTTGTAAGTTTTTTATTTTTATGTATTGACCGTAGAAATGTTCCGGCAATAATTTTTATGAGCAGGGATGATGTTCCCCTGGTCTCAGAAGGTGTAAGGATGGACAGCGGTGTATGGACCCAGAGTGGCCACCCGACTGGAACCACCGCACAGGATAGGGAAAAATGTTAGGGAAATTGAATATTTAAGGGATAATAATTATAAAATAGCTGAAAAGAGAGACATTGGATTCCAGAAGTATAGATAAAGAAAACAGAAGGAAGATAGCAGACAGAAGCTTAATTGATAAAGCGAGTATATAAAAGTAAATAGAAATGAGTGTTAAAACAAGTTTAATATGATTAGTGTGACCAGTCCTTATCAAATAAAATGTGGAAGTACCACTACCCAGAAATGAATAATTGATGAATTTGCCTCCAAGAGAGAGAGAGTATAGTAAGAAAACAGCAATTACCACCAGTCGGAATTACCAGTCAGTGTATAATTAGTCAGAAATAAAACACTATTATGAAGATAAAGAAGAGTTAAGAAAATGGAAATAATCAACAATTTATTTTTAATAAACAAGTTAAACTGAAATAAATTTGTTCTAGTGGGGGGGCTTTATGTAACGTTACATAACCCTGTCCCAATAAACTAAATCATAATAACATCAATGTCAGAAATGGGTAACCTATGGCTCGCTCAAAATTAAATTATATCACTCAACATGATAAACAATTCGAGTGGTATACAGTGCAAAGTGAGTTCTAGTGTACCCATTGAGGTAAAGAAATAAAAGTGAAGGTAACTGATTACAAAACTGTGCTATGTGTTTGGAAATTATAAAACTATGAGAGTAGGCTATGATACTACTAACTGATCTTGTATTTTATTTTGTTTATTGTAATATTTATATTGTATGAACAACTAATTGTTATACCCAAGTTAATATTATATTTTTTCAAATATTTGTGTTAGATTATAAGAAAACCCAGGGTTAGTTTAAAAAAAAAATATATATAAAATTTAAATATCAAAGGATAATAAAAATTAAAATAATCCTATGAAGGAAATGGCAACAGGAAGTAGTGCCGTGTAGGAATACTATGAGAGACTAAATAAATAATATATAAATTTATTTAAAGATAACAAAATCATCAAATACTTATATACAATGTCATAAGAAAATGAACCAAAACTTATTATGTAAACTAAATTGGTAAAGAAACCGGAATGGAAAGGAATTATTTTTCTATAAATAAAATATAAATTTATAATAATTACAAACTGCCTGTATAATAAAAATACTATGTGTTACTAAGAGTGATGAAAATAACAGGTATTGTTAAGAAAAAATTTTGAACAACAACGGTAGAGTTGAGAAATGGTGCTACTACATTTATAATAAAAAATAACCTTTTCGGAACTTGAGAGGAGTGCAAATTGATACAAAATTAACTAGCCGCATGAACACTTCAAAATCATCCATGATTTATCCAAATTAAATGGTTATATTCATTAATAAACAGTGAAAGAAGACATTCTGATGAGCCAAAATGGTTTCGGCCTAGTTCTAATTGACGTTTGAGAATTCGCCAAACGGTAAGAAAAGAATAACGCAAGACAGACCTCACCACAGAAAAAGCTTCAATCCAGTAAGAACCATACGGAGCGAGGTAATATAAACGTTTTTTTTGTAATAATTCAAGAAGAAAACACATTCCGAACGCTGAGATCGAAAATAAAATAGTCATCTAAACATAGGTTTTTAAAATAAACAAACGCACGCTGCACTCTTACGGACATTCCAGGAACTACATACTGCACGGAAAAATAAACAAATTATTTAATAATTTTTTTCGGTATTTGTAAAGCGTAGTAATTATCCATTTCTGACACTCTCGTAACAAAAAGAACTTACCCTGAACCCTGGGGAATTATTAAGAATTATATATTAATTGATGTTTTTTTAATAGTGTAAAATTATGAAACAAAACCATATATGTTTTTCTCTTTAGACTATTCCATGTTTACTCTGTTAAGTCGAGATTATGTTTTATTGAAGGAAAGAGCAATTGTAATACTTGTGTTTTGGTGGCAGGAAACAAAAACCAATAATATAAATACATAATATTATTGAAAAATAATCTTGATTAATAAAGTGTTATAATTTTTTTGTAGTGGGTAGGTGTAATCAATTTCAGCACAAAAAACAGAAGAAATCCGAAATCGGCTAAACTGAGGGTAAATAATTGATACTTACTCTCTCTTCTTCATAAGGCTGAACAACTTCACTCCTTGACCCCAAATCACATACTCTCGATTTCTATTTAGATTGAGTAACACAAAATAACAAAAAATAGAAAAATCCTTTATTTATACTTTATAAAAACGTCAGTTATTATAATTCATAAGTGGCGACTGCGGAGAGGCGGAAACATTGACACCTCTCATCTCAAAAAGCAGTACATTACAGAATTGGAGAACCCAACATTTGGGGCTTGACTAAAGGTGTATGTTTCGCTAAAACCTCTCATTCAAAAAAGCGGTACGTTACAATATATGGTTTAGGAACAAGTAGAGAGAAGTAATAAAAAGACGACGATAACAAAGAAGAAAAAAGATATAGTTGTGTATTTTCAACGTTCGGCGAGACACTGAGACTATTCTAAAAGTGAAGAACTGGCAAGCGGCAGTACGAGATCAAGACTGTTGGAGCAGAAACTTAGAGAAGATCAAAGTGTAGTAGAGCCGTTGGCAAGGCAGCATTTGTCAACATATAAGTGTAAATTGGTTTGTAAAAGAAAAAAGAGAAAAGGTAAGGAATATTTGTATATGTCTTGAAATTGTATTTTTTGTGTGATTTGTTCAAGGTAGGTGAAACAGGGAAACAGAAGAAAACATGAAAATCAAACTGGTAAGAAAAATGCGACAGGATAAAAAAGCGAGAGTCTATTGAGAAGACGAAGCTGACGGTATTATCGAATCAAATACAGGATTACGTAACACTTTACACCTGTATGTTACGAAAATATAGTTGATGTTTTGCTAAGAGACAGATAGGTTCTTTTTCAAAAGAATTCTGTTTTTGTGAGGAAAATATTCCGATCTGTTTTCGAATAAACAACTCAAATTTTCTAAACGGCAAACTGTCCAGCATTTACTGGGGAGAACAATGGATAGTTTGTTATTGAATTATGAACCAAGTTTTATTTTATATTAAATCCTTAAATTTTTAGTGACCGTTAATCAATGAATGTTTTAGTGGATGGTTAGTGAGGATCGGTCAGTAATACAAATTTTAGCTATTTTGCGTCGACGTTTCGACAATATTTATTGTCATCTTCAGGACCTGAGCATGAAATACAATAGAAATATCAAACATAACGAAACAATTAAATATATGTGTGAACGTGTTGGTATATGTGATTGTGTGCGTGCGTATGTATGTATCATTTTATATGTGAAGACTTATGATAGTTTGTTTACATCTTAAAGATAATTTGAAGATGTAAACAAACTGTCATAAGTCTTCACATATAAAACGATACATACATACACACGCACACACTCACATTCACCAACACGTTCACCCAAATATTTAATTGTTTCCTAATGTCTGATATTTCTATTGTATTTCATACACAGGTCCTGAAGATGACAATAAATATTGTCGAAATGTCGACGCAAAATAGCTAAAATTTGTATTATTGACCGATCCTCACTAACCATCCACTAAAACATTTATTTTATATTGTTTTATTTTTTTATAATACTAACGTTGTGTCTTAGTTTTAAACAGCTTTTAAGCTTAAAAAATTAAATCTCTCGCTGTCTTGTAAATTGTAAGTAGCCTTAATATATATTTACAAAAATAATTTTAAAACATTTTTATACTTGTGCCTTTCTGAACTGTGCTCAAGGAATCTTCTATTTACCTAATCAACAAAACTTAAAAAACTGTAACTCTTACTGTTACTAAATTATATTAGTAATAACCACATGTCACATGGTAATAAATATCGTTTCTTGAACCTCCAAAACAAGAAGGCATATACTTATCCCTGTTTTGATTTAACAAATAGTGTGAAATTGTTTGTAATCGGGCACACGTGTGCTCAGGCGTGAGTAATGTTTGTTTAACATCGGGCACAGCGGAGACAAGAACAGTGGTGCGGTAAACTAAAGTAAACACAGAGACGCAGCTGACTGTTTACCTGAGAGAGCCAGACGTTATCGTAGAAAGATTTACTATCCTATGTGTCAACATGGAGAGGTAACATCTACGCTGAAGTATTTTACACTGAAAACAACAATGGTATTGACACATAGACCCCAAATTTAAAATAATTGTACACTGGAGAGACAGAGAAAGAGAGAGAGAGGGAGAATAAAATAATCACAAATTTCACTGAATTCCTTTATCCAAAATAAGTTCACGTAAACCTTTTTTACAAATACTTTAATTCTGTTAAAGCTTCAACATTAAAAACCAGACCGTAGTTCATACATTTCCAGTTGAGGTTATTATTTGTTTATATATCTAGATGGGATTTGCCTATAAGTAGCCTACAAAAGTAGGCGCTTAAGCACACCCACACACTTGGGTCTCTTAACTTGTTAACTCCAGATAACTGGAAACCAAACATTGCAACCAACAGTGAAAAAGTGGTATAACCTTTCTCAGGATAACAACCCTAAAAATATCATACAAGGGCAACAACCTGAAAAAAACGATTAGGTTCTAGCATTGGAAGGGTTTGATGTAAATTTTAAGTACAAACTATATTAAAAAAATATATTACATATTACAAGGATATACTAAAATATACTAAATATTCAGAACGCTCTGATAAGATTAAGCAAATGGTGGTTAGCGTGTTGACAATATAGTCAATACTGTGGATAGTAAAGTATGTACTACACGGCCTGGTGTGGTAGCGGGACTACATTTGGCAACCGTCCAGCATACCGTGTTACATTGTCTCGATAGTGTAACATTGATACATTCTTCTGTAGAGACGGTTGTTACAGAGATATTATAGTACCGTAGAACAGAAACAATTTTATTAACGAAAAAATTGAAAGTGAGGAGTTGAAATTCAAAGAACTTTCTTTGCTTTATCAAGTTTTTTTGCATTATTGCAAACAGTCTTAGGTCACATCTTCATTTTGTTGTAATGATTAGGCGAATCTACCTTGTTTACTTGTTTAGTTAGTTCTGTGTCTATCGTTTATGTAGTCTTCTAAACAAGTATTTTTGTTGGGTGACTTTTAACAAATTCTTTTTTAGTAGATTGTGTTTACCAGCTCTATCCACTCTACTTGGCCAAATGGAGGAAACATTATCTTTGACTGAAATATCCAGGGTATCTCTCATTAAAAACAATCTTCGCTTAGGAATTCAGAAGGAGACATCAAATCCACTGCCTAATTCCGCTTTGTAACCAATTTTTTTCACCCTAAAACTTTATATCTAAATGGTATCTCTTAATGAGTATGACGTATGTTCATATGTACGTATTAGTAGTGACCTTGCTTCCATTTAGATTAGTTACAAGTCGTTTACTAAATTATTTAAATTGTAATGGAGGAACGAAATAAATTGTATTGGTTAATAAAATGGTGAGAAATTCAGGTTGGTGTTTACCTATGGTCAACTGGATGAAATATGTAGAACCAAGCAAAGGAATAATTTATCATTTGTCGACAATCCTTGTAACGCGGCCTCTAGGGACGCATTTCCCTCGTCCTGTGATAAGATTTTGTCACTAACAAAACGGCTAATATGTAACATTATACCTAACATATAGCATATTCAAAGACAATTTAAATTAGCTAAAATACTATTAAAATATAACCCCAAAGCAGACAATTGTTTAGAAACACAGCAAGTAAATGATTTTTAATACACACTTCGAAGGTACCGAAACTTAAGTATTTATAAGACTACGTATAAACATGCCAGAAATGGTGTAATTGTTGGATGTACCATTTCGATACATATGTACACGATAAGCATTAGTATCTTAAATAACATATTACGAAAAATCACAGTAATTGTGCTGTGTTATAAAAATAAAAATCTATGTCGAAGAAGCGTTCTATTCACCAAATCAACAGATTTGCGACATTTAGGCCTAACCTTAGAGATACACACAAAAAGAATATTAAAACTTTTATTATATGTCACACAAAAAATTTATAAAAAAATTTATAAGCCTATAAAACGTTTAACTTATTTGTTATGAGAAATAGAAAGCGCATATCGTTTATCTCATTTTATTGAAACACTGAAGTTTTATATGGAACAACTGTCACGTATAAATGATTTAAAAGTAATGACAGACAGTGTTTCTGTAATGGTATTAACCGGATTGAAAATAGTATATCGATAGGGGAAGATTATGACATATTAATACTGGAAGACGACGGAATGCTGTTGTAACGTACAAGATTTGGATGGTGTCGTTTATACCGTGTTACGTTACATTCTGATAACATTAAGTTCCCGTCCACTTATTAAATCATTGTTACACAGATGCCGTAGTTGTGTCAGGAAACACAGATGTTGTAGTCTGTGATGGTCAGGTAACTTACAGTGTTGGTTTTAAATTAACGTAGTGCTGATAAATACAACCATCTATATAAAGATAAGCATGGTGTGAAGTACGTGAGTATACATGTAGCAAAGTATGTGTATCACGACACTGATAAGAATAAGAACACATTAGCTTTACCCTAAAGCTTTCGTGTGTGATTGTAAGTGTATTAACAATTTTTTTATACCTTACAAGTTATCAGAACTAAAAAAGTTTGGAAAGAATAATTTTTGCATTTTGTCGTTCTTATTTTGTGCATATTTAAATGCGCCCAAGATGTGGTAAGAGATCCCATAAAAAATGGGCTATTGTTTATAATTTTCAAGTAATCATGAAAGCTGTGACTGGACAATTTTGCTGTTATTTTGGTTCGATTAGCGGCTATTATAGAAATTTGCTTCTTTCAAACGTCACGGCAGTAAAGGCTCTGAACGGCAGCCTAATTCTGATAAGGCGACCGTGCCCATGCCGCTACGGTGTGATTGCTGTTTCCTGCGTTTACCTCTCAAATTCAACTTTTTCTCAATACTTACTGTTGGGGAAGAATATTTGTATACTTCACGGTTTACAATTATTGGAAACACCGTTTCTAATTCAGCTTGTAATGTTACAAAATTTCAGTACATGTTTAAACATTTACCAAAACAGTTGTTACAACCACACGAATTATACAGATAACACGACTAATAAACGAAGAATCTTAAATAATTTCTCTGTTGAGCAAATTAGGTTGAAGTATGGTACTGACAATGCAACAGAACGGATGACTCGTCAAATAAGAGTGTGTTGTAAACGAGTTATAGGCCCGTATAGCATATAGAAAACCACTAAAATGTCTAAGGTTTCGTGGAGTTACAATGTATAAATTGAAGTTAACCTCAGCTTCCATGAGGTTATGATTATGAAAGGTCTATGACAAGGGATAGGAGGTAACGTCACGGGTAACAGACTCAAAAGGTGGGCACAGATAATACAGGTCTACACTCAGTAAACTATGCTAAACAGGGATAAAGGAAAAGAAGCTTTATTTTTATTTTTTACACATTATCGTATAGCTGTTTCCAGTACCTTTGATAGGCTACTGTATAATTCTCAGTCTTATATTTTAGTAATATTATTTTTCCAGTTTAGAAGTAACATAATCAAAAGGATCCTTTGATTACTATACACAAACATTTATATCGATAATACTTTCAAGCTTGCATACCGTAAAGCTCGCTACACTTTACGTGCATTCAAAATGTTAATTTTGATTTACGTATCGTTAGAAAAAGTTTAATTTTTAATTTGGCCTTCTTTAAATAACCATGATTATTAAGTACGTTGAATGATTAATTATTTTGTAAAAACGTCTAAATAAATAATACGACATTTAAAAATTAACGTGAATTTTCGTCTTTTAATGAAATAAGACAATATAGACAGTTGTTTTAATAATGACTTGTTATATATCATTGAAAATAAATGAACGGATTAAGAGAGGTGAACTAAAATTCTGAAGGAAACCAGTGGTCGCGTTTCTGGAACAAATGGTGTTCAGTGGAATGTGAATTGTAAACCGTTACACATTATGGGTTGTTTTTACACATTAGTTCGCTCCCGAGGGCAAGATATTGTTAGGACGATCACACGGATCATCGTGTTGCTCAGTGAAAACAGACCAACTAACACCAATTAATTACCACTCGAATTAGAAAAAAACAGCAGTTACAAATCAAGAAAGGCACTCTTGTACAGTAAGTCAAGTTAAATTTGTGCAACACACTGTAGTAAATAACACCGTGTTACAGTTTCGCACTAAGCAAAATAATTATATTAAAACCGCGAGTCAATCCGAACCACACTACAATATCACTGGTAAAGATCTAAACTGCTTAGCCAGCCGCTGGCGCTTGTATTTGTACCCGCTGAGATTCTAGAATAATCTGTATTCCGAATAAATGCTTGGAATTCGCTTAAAACTGTGTCAATGTCCCAACTTTGACAATGCCGTGCAGAATGTTCTAAAAACGTTGGAACACAGCTTCAAGCGTTGTCGCGTGTTAATACTCACAGAGGCACTTTTGTCATTGTTATTTGAACATAGCACTGCTTGTCCCGAACTGGCAAACCGTCTTTGCGATAATACCTTGCCAGGCGATATAGGTGGACGACCTTGAATTTCCGCTGCCTTTGTTGTGTGCGATAAACATCAAGTGCATTTCCAGTTAGTGTGAAGTTTTGGGGAGTTTCTACAACGGCTTTTTGGGTTGTACAACTTAGTACAACCTGGTTCAAAACCCATTTTGTTGCTGCGAATGTCATACCACGTTTTAATTCTGTCACTGGCTATCTTTAGTAGTCCTCTTATCAAACTATTCATTTTCTCTAATTGTGAAGAATAATTCTGTGGCTCTTGGAACTTAGTCTCCAGTAATCCGAACACTAATTATCCAGTAAGACGTATTTCCTGCCCAAACACCAGCTTTGATAGAATGGTTGTTTGATCTTTTTATTTCAGCCGTAAGAAACTTTATCTTCTCTTAGCCTACTCTCAAAATATTGTATCTTAAATCCACAGTAAATCCATATGAATTCATAATGTCCGTGCCAAGAATCACTTCATCGTCAATATCTGCAAAGATTATTAAGGTCATTAGTTATTTTTACAAATTTCTATTCCACTAAATTCTGTTCTATGAGATTCTATAATCTAACAAATAAATTAAATTAATCCAAAGAGAGAAAGATGGGATTGGAAAAGATTAGTCTATACCTGAAAATATGTTCACTCTTAAAATTCTATTAAAATAGCTTATGAAAAAAATAAGTAAAGTTAGTATTGTATCGTTCTCCTAATGAAACGGCAAAAGCATACGACAGGGTGCTACTTGGCAGGGTATACAAACGAAGGACTTCGATAATGATTAATAACACACTTGTAGTCGATAGGAGTAAACAATAAGACTAGGATGAGAACGGAAATTTACTGATCTAGTACATACAGATAGTGTTGTGAGTTAGGGGTGTAGTGTGTGTCTAATTCTCAACAAAATACGTGTAGATCAGGGTAGTCGGAAATGACAAGCAAAGTTTTGTCCTCTAGGTCTCACTACTAGTATCACGCTGTTATTCTGTTTCCACAGTTCCGATACAAACAATCGACAACAAAATAAGTTATTAAGCTAATTGTCTTATGTAACCTATTTTAGAAAGTACGCTTTAACAGTGTTTTTAATCGTAGGAAATCAATCAAAAAAGTTACAGACAAATCACTATGCAGCAGACACATTGAATGTATTATTGAAGGGACGGTGTAGAGTATTTAGAATCTACCGTATTTGAAACAAGATGTTATTAGGGAGTAGATAAACGTGAACCAAAAGAGTAGTATATAGCAAAATGTAAAACGTGTAATGTGATAAGCCACAGGTCGCATTTCAAGGAATACATAGTTTAAAAAGCTCTAAAATAGACCTCAGGAAGAAGAAGAAGACGAAACTTACACTGAAGGTGCTGGAGAGATTATGTAAATGGTGAAGTATAAATCAAAGAACCGTGTAAATCAGTAACGTGGATAGAATACAAGGATGCTTTACAGCCTATAGCGAATGTCATGCGAGAGGCGTTATTGCGACACTATACATGCATTATTGGGTATTGCGTACAATAACTGAAAATAACATTGCTTTCCCACATAGTTTTAGGAACCCTAATCTATATTCAATTTGAGAAAAAATTTGATTGTGCAGAAAATAATCTGACGCACATGATCGTAAATAAGTAATATTGTTTTCTTTTTAGTTATAATTATTGAAGTTCCCATAGTAAAAATCAATTAAATTAAATTATATAAAAAATAGGAAACAAAATTAAGGTAAAGAATGAAAAGATAAAAAAGGACATCTTCTATTAAAAACGAAATCACAATATTTTTTCCTGTTTGATATGTTATTGTTTGTAACATCACAATTTCAACTTTCCCTTAAATTGTAATAATTCCAGTATTCGCTGGAGCGCAAAAATCCTAGGGCAATATTTCTCTGTTGTCACAGACGGCTATTATTTGTAACTGAAATTCTTTTAGATTGTGAGAAATGTAATTTATGTTATCAAACAGACGAACAATAATGAATGCAAAAGCAAGCCGAAATTTGTTATGCTGCTTTCATTGTCGCTGTTTTGTCTTGTGCTTTCTTAATCACAACGTCTGCTTTACAAAGAAATTGTTTTTTGTATTGTAAGAAATGCTGTTGCGTTGAACTTGCTGTCCCCTTGCGTACCTTGAAGTTAACGGCTGTTCACACTTTAAACCATACGCTGGGTTTAAACAAAATATAAAAAGATAAAGTGGACAGTATAAACGGTTTATTATAGAAAACAGATTAAACCATATTTATGCAATTCTGCGAATCAGCGTGTGCCCGTACGACTGCATATCTAATAATTTAAGCTAATTAAAATTGAGTTAATTGAATTGTTCACATATTGACGGCCGTAAATTGAATTTTGTGTAGCACACGCGTGGAACAGGCTGTTGCTGTTGCCTCCTGGAGCTCCGTGACTCGACTGCTAAATTTGAAAGGGGGGGCGGACCGACCTTAGCTCGTCCGGCTATAACGTGATATGAAGCCGCCGTCACAGGCGAATCATGGTTTAAAGGTTTAAACACATTTTAAATCTGAACATACTGCCCGTCAAAATAGAAGATTTCGACTTTTCCCGAGCTTGATGCAGTGAGCAGTTTACTCAGCCATGACGCCAACAGCGGCTACATAAATTGGTTGTAACACATAATGGAATACAATACGTAAATTGAATAGAATACATGAATCCCATAAATCACATACATTGCATACAATACATAGATTGAATAAAATAAATGAATTGACTGCAATGCATAAATTGAATGGCATGCATAAATCGCATAACTTGAATGCAATACATAAATTAAATAGAATACATTATAGTATTGAATAAAATACATGAATCGTACAAATCACATAAATTGAATGCAATACATAAATTAAATAGAATACATATATTGAATAAAATACATGGATCGTATAAATCACATAAATTGAATGCAATACATAAATAAAATAAAACACATAGATTGAATAAAATACATGAATTGTAAAACACATAAATTGAATGCAGTCCTCTGCACAAGGCAACATTACTGAGGACCAGAACAATAACAGCCTTTCGCATGGAGTGAAACCCATACGAGTGACGACAATCCTTATTCGTTGGACACACGTAAAGCGCACAGCTTATGAATACGTCGACGCAATACACCACGGGGAGTGCGGAAGTCAACGACGCGCACCAACTGGTCGTCGCCCATGAAAACCTTAGTAACCACACCCAAACTCCAGTGTAATGGAGGGCGTTATCCTCTATAATTATGACCACATCACCCTCCGCGAGGTTTACCTTGGGTATCTGCTATTTATTACGCTGTTGAAGCTGGTGCAGGTAGTCCTTGTACCACCTGTTCCAGATAGATTGTACAAATTTCTGGAACAATTGCCAGCGACGCAGTTGGTTGCATGGAATGTCTACAAGGTCAGCATCGGGGAGGGCTGTCAAGGCCGAGCCAACTAAGAAGTGTCCGGATGTAAGGGGCTACGGATCCCTGGCATCAGATGAGATGGCAGAAAGAGGACGGGAGTTCAAGCACGCCTCAATTTGAGTAAGGATCGTGTATAATTCCTCAAAGTTAAGAACGGTGGTGCCAATGGTGCGGCGCAGATGATGCTTGACGCTTTTTACACCACTCTCCCAAAGGCCGCCGAAGTACGGTGAGGAGGGTGGAATGAACGACCACTTGAAACCTTGGGCAAGTGAGAATGAGTGAATACTCGTTTTAAATTCCTCAGAGGTAAATAATTTGTATAACTCGGGCGAAGTGGAACTCGCGGCCTTAAAATTAGTGCCATTGTCAGACATCATTTCCCCGGGAATCCCGCGGCGGGCAATGAATCGTTTAAAGGCGGCAATAAATCTCTCAGCAGTCAAGTCAGATAACAATTCCAATGAATTGCATTCGTAGTGAGACAGACAAACAAGCATATGTATGCCTTTGAGGTAGTCTTGGATCGCTGCCCTCCATGACGGATCATGATAGGGCCTCCGTAATCTACAGCAGACGAAGAAAAGGCCTTGGTCAATACCACTCTTGACGAAGGCAACTGACCAAGTTGCAGCGTCTGCTTGTGGGTTCTGAAGCGAAAGCATTTGATGCATTTACGGATGACAGAACTGACAACAATCTTGCCGTTGACGATCCAATACCTTTGACGAACAGAACTATGCGTTAACTGAACACCCGCGTGAAGCAACCACGAATGGTCAGCCTCTATTATTAATCTAGTGAGGTGGGCCTTTGGGTGCAGAATAATCTGATGCTTAGTATCGTAATGCAAATCGGAATGTTGGAGACGACCACCAATCCGAAATAACCCCGAATCGTCTATGAAATGGATTAAGAGAGATGATTTTGTTACATTTGGATAGATTGCCATTCTTTATCTCAATGATTTCTTTGTGAAAGTACGTCAATTGAGACTGGATTATAAAGAAATTTAAAGTGTTGTTTAATTCCTCCCTGGATAGTCGCAGGTCATGTCCCGAACCAGGGGAATTAGATCTCAGATTATAGATAAATCTGAAGCAATAGCTGATAACGCGTATCAATCTCTGAAGAGTGGAGAAGTTGTGCCGGTGTAAATCCGGCCGTTGAAAAAGTTTTAGAAAAGTTTTTGTCTAATTGTGAAATGGAGCGAATGCAGGCGACCTTTGTCCGACGTGGACGGTTGCGCGCGCAACTGTTAGAAAGGGGAGCATTTTATCTTCTGCTAACGGCAGAAGACAGACTGCCCCGCTGCGAGATACAACGGTCCTCTCTCTCTTCGAACAATTACGGCGTAGTTCCTGTAGCTTCATGGCTTGCTGAAGCGTAAACGACTCCCGGTAAGAATTTCATTATTTTGTGTTTATAAGTAATTTATATTAAATGGATGATTAATAACTAGGTGTATGCTACCGTATATAAAACACGTAATTATGTGTGTGCGGCCCGACAAGTTTTATATTAAGAGAAAACTCATTGTGCAGTAATTTACTTAATGTTCAGTATATAGTCAATGTTCCGTTTATTATTACTAGAATAGTGTGAGAGGTATTGCAATTGTCATTGTCATGATAAGGGTGTACAACATTAAAAATTAAGGGCTAAAGTTAGTGCGTAGTCAGGGAATGAACTGTCCATGCATGCAGCAGACTGTCGGGGAGCTATTTAATTAACTGTACAGTAGAGTGTTTCTTTGTGTGAACTTCCTTAGATGAAATTTTATTAATGTTAAAACATTCTTAATGCTGTGAGTGCCTTACAGTTGAATTTTTGGTCAAATAACGATTATCACTCACCACGTGGCTGTTTAACCTGCAAAGTTCTGTCGAGGCATGTAGCCAGTGAGCTGATGGCTTTTATATTACGCCACGTTTAATAAAGTCTGTTCATTATTCAAATTTACTTATTCCATGGCTGATTTTCTACCCTTTAAGCTGGTTGCAAAAACTTTATTAATGAAAATTGTGCTTTTATTGAGAGTTAGTTGGAGGCCCGTTCTGAGGTTAATTACCTGAACGCGGGTGTATATTGTTGGTGAACATTTCTCTAATTTATATGAATTAACAGGGTTCTTAAATTAAGACGGAGATTTGGCCTTGCTGATAGCCGTACACCTGCATCAGTCATGGACCATTAAACAAGATCCTGTTCGAGGAGGGAGCTGGTGACTCTGGTTCTCGATGTAGCACTTGCCAGCAGTACTAAGGTGATATTCACACTTTTATTTTCCTTTTTTGGGGCCGGGCCGGCAGTGCGCCTGTTTCACATTAAATATCTTTGAAGCCATGTGACCACGTGTCCAGACTGTCTGCTAGAAAGGGGAGCAGCTGATCATGACTCTGAACATTATAAGTTAAATTCAAGAACACTTTTTTACAACTGATTTACATGACACTAAGTGCACTGCTTGTAATTGTGTGCTGCACTGGGGGAGCGTGCCAGATATTTTTTTACACTTGGACATTTTACTGTTTGCATCTCATTATCATTTAACTTTTTACAAAATTTATAGAACAGGTTAGTAGCTCTGTTCCGGCTGGATCAGAAATGAATAAATATTAACTTCACTTTGGGTTTAACATTTAAGGGCTGGGGGTTTTCCTTTGTTTTTTTTGGGCCGTTTTCTGGGGTTTAAAAGGGGACTTAGTTTTTCTCTGACACATGTTGGTGCAACCTCAGGCAGGTTGGAGGCCTGTCAAACTTTGTCAACCGCATGCTGGCGCGCTGCCACAGCTGCTAGGGCACAACCGCCTTATTGTATTTTTTCATTTTAATTATATTTATATAGCCATTCGGGGTTAATAGGAAAAAATTTGTTTTTTCTTCTGGACATATATTAGTTGATTTTGCTCCTTACAAAAGGGCTATACTGATTGTTTTTCTTAACGGGCAAAACACATATTGATTAACTTTCACTTGTAGTATCGGCTGTTTAATTTTCTTTAACTCTAAAACATATACTCATTGTTTATTTTTTTAAAACATATATTGTCTAAATTTTTCTGAAATTGTAAAGCCTCGAGTGATTAATTTCTGTTTGTTAAAGTACATATTGAGTTTTTCAATCCTTCGGAATTTGTGAAGTAAAGTAACCGTTTAGAATTGTATAACAACTGTTTGAAATCAGGTGATGTAGTTCTGTACAATTTTATTTTATGCTGTGGAAGGAACTTAAGGTTCATACACTCATGATGGGTTATTGATCAGTGGAATGCTATGCAAATGGGCGGTCCGGGTTTATTTATGCGTTATGAGTTTTTATTTTCCTTTCTGGGGTTCTGGTCTTAATGTAAGTCTACAAAAACGGGTTGTTGATGGGCGAATATTTTCTCACTGCTGGGTTATGAGTATTGTGGCCACACTGCCTGCCAGGCGGGTGCATTCCAGGGGCATTCGTGTTAGAATTGATGTAATTGTGAGTTTGTGTGCCTTATGTTTCTGTGTGTGTTATGATTGTCCGTGTCTAGCTAACCACAAGATGGGGGAGAACTTTATATTTATGTATACATATATTTGCTGAATTTATACACACTTGTTATGCTATTGTATTTATATATATTTGCTGAATTTATACACACTTGTTATGCTATACACATGTTGTGTTTCTTTAATACTGTTAAAGGTGGGATTAAATTATTCGTGATATTTATGATTCATGGGGGGGAATAATTATGTCATAGAGTTGGCCTGCATGTATGAATTCTAGGCATACAATAAACTTGTTATTGTTACATTACAGCTGAGTTTCATTGCAAGTCCCGTCATACTGGACCCGGCACAATTTTTGCTTCTCTAGGCTACAGCCTAGTCCTAATTGACTTGTGGCTTCTCTTTCAAAAAAAAAAAATATTAAAATGAAATAAGTTGTTTTATACTCATAAAAGACATGAAAGGAAAGAGGGGTCACAAAGTCTTCACTTATATCGGTAGCGACAACGCTAGCCATAAATTCAAGAATTGCCGATTGTTTTGTTCAAATCAGCACTCCCGTTTGGAGGCCGAATCATTTGTGCTAAATTTGGAGTGGCGAATTGGATCTTGCAAAAGCCATGCCGGACCATGCCACCACAATTGGAAGTTCCGCAATTTGTCTGGATGACAACCACGAGATAGAATATCGGCGGTGTTATCCTGGGACTTCACATGATGCCAATCAGCGTTATTGGAACCCTGCTGGATTTCAGCCACACGAAACTGAAATCAGCCACTGATTTCACCGTGTATCCAGTGGAGGGCGACCATGGAGTTGGAGAACGGATGGATCTCATGAGCATGTACGTTCAATGGACGAATAACCTTTTGCAGCAAACGGACAAGCAGAAAACAACCGCATAGCTCAAGTCTGGGCAGTCTAATTTGTTTTAGGGGGTCTACCCTGGATTTCGAACACAGTAAATTAGATGAGACACGCCTATTATCATATACAATTCTAGCGTATATGCAACAACCATAACCCTCGCAGGAAGCATCCGCGAACCCGTGAATTTGAAACGATCTCATGTATGGATTAGACTTTATGCAACGGTTCACATTAATCTTATTGACTAGATTTAATTTACTACACAGTTCCCTACTTACACTGCTTAGGAGTATAGAGGTGAGGAAGATTAAGTTGATAGGGCATGTGATCAGACATAGTGCTTTTTTAACTAACATCTTTGAGGGAAAAGTAGTGGGGAAGAAGCCCAAAGGAAGACCATGAACTGCATACTTCCGCAGCACAATGAGTGTCGTGAATAGTGGGTCCTATGGAGAAATGAAGAATATCGCAAGGGATAGAGTGACGTGGCTACAGCGACAAGGCATTGCCTTTAGGAGTTAAAAAATACAGTTCCCTCCATTTGGGGAGAAGAGAATCTGATAAGGCCTCATCCCAATTCGTTTTTGCTTGCCAAAGCTGCTGCGTGAAACGTTTGTACAGAAAAACTACGGGACCAAGTAGACCCAACGGGTCATAAATGCCCGCAATTACTGAAAGAACAGTTTTTTTGGTAAACGCCTCATGGCAAGGTTTGAGCGTGGTCTTTTAACAAACATATAGGAACCGTTGTTCCATAGTAGCCCTAAAGTTCTCATATTTTCACCCTTGTTTTGGGTATGGCAGTGCCACATTGGTTTATGATTTTTTGGCTGTTGGAAGACCATTTGTGCAGGGGAAACCCATACTGTCGAAGTAATTCGCTTACATCCGATCTCAACCGTTTGAGCTCATCTACATCATCGCAGACGGTAATTAAATCATCGACGTAGTAGTCGTTAGCAATAACTCGGCATGCCAAGGGAAACTGATTGAGGTTGTCATTCGCAACCTGGAATAGACACCTGGTAGCAAGAAATGAAGCGCTGGCTGTGCCATAAGTCACAGTCCTGAGCACGAAATATTTCAACTCCAAGTCAGGGGAATCCCGCCAAAGTATTCTTTGGAGGTTACAATCGCTTGAATCGACTAAAATTTGTCTATACATTTTCTCGATATCGGACGTTAAGCCATAGACGTGGGTCCTAAATCTGAGTATAATAGAAAAAATATCCTTCTGTATTGTCGGACCTACCAGTAGCGTATCAATAAGTGAACGGCCATTAGCGGATTTTGCGGACGCATCAAATATCACGCGGAGCTTTGTAGTCAGACTTGAGTTCTTGAAAACCGCGTGATGGGGTAAGTAGTATACACCTTGAAGCGATGAACCAAATTTTCGCTTGGACTGAGTGGTGACATGTGCCCCAGCTGTTGGTACTCCTTGATGAACTTTGAATAGTTATGCCTCAACCCAGGATTCCTCATGAGTTTATGCTCAAGACTCTGAAAACGCTATTTAGCATGGGCCAGCGAATCGCCCAGAGCCACATCACTAGCCCTACGGGGCAACCTAACAACAAATCTACCGTCACTATTTCTGTGCGTGTTTTGCACAAAGTGTCCCTCACATGACTCGTCGGCAGCTGAGGGCAAATCAACAGGATATTCCTCGACCTGCCAGAATTTCTGAACGATAGAAGTGAGCCCTTTATTGTCATTTCTCGCAATAAATGACGAACCACGATAAGGAGATTTAAATTTGAAAGGAAGACTTCCGGACACAATGTAACCCAGTCTAGTTTATTGAAGAATGGGGAAGTTCCCGTCCCTGACAAACTTGCCGGGCTTAATCAAACTTAAGAAGAATTGGGCGCCCAGCAGAACGTCAATGCTCGAGGACGTCCTGAAGTTTCGGTCCGCTAGGAATATAGGCCCTACTCTCGGGCAATCCCAACTTCGCAGGATCAAAATTTCCATGGGGAGATTGTCTGTAAGATTGGGCAGGATTGAGCATTGTACGCTAAAATTGAATTTTTCGTACAGCGATTATAAGGTAATAATGATGCTGTGGTGGGACCGACAGGAAGCATTGTTGATGCCTGTAATTGGCAACTCATTGTTTACAAGGTTGAATTTAAGTTTTTTCGCAAAGGCTTGTGTAATAAAATTCGCCTGGCTACCAGAGTCCAGTAAAATCTTGCAAATGCCGGGTTTACCAGAACTGTCTAAGGTTTTGCACAACGCAGTAGACAATAGTATGTTCCTATTAGTTTATATTTTGAGGGCAAAGTAGGTGCCCTGTGCTGTATGTATTAAGGAGTGATGCTTCTTAAAGCAAGTTTTACAAGTGTGCTTATTTTTACATTTATTTACAGAATGGCACACCCGCAAGCAGTTAAAGCAGCATTTACTTAAAATTAAAAACTCCTTACGTTTGTCAATGGTTAACCCCTCAAATTGTTTACATGTATATAAGTGGTGGTTAGCATTGCACATTGTGCATTGAATGTTTTTAGAATTAGCATGATAGCTGACCACCTTGCGTGGTTTTGAATTGTTTACATATTTTATCAGTTGCTTAGGCCTTGCTGAGTTGCCTGCCCGACCACTCTCAGAATCTGCCGCCACGGTTTCCAGCACCGATCTCCTATTGTTTAAAAACTCAATCAACCCTTCAAAATCGGGAAAGTTGACGTTAGAGAGTGACACTTTCCAACGTTTGGAAGTATTCGGGTCCAGTTTCGACGCTAATAGCTGAGTGACAATAAGCTCATAAATATTTACGGGTAACGCCATAACCTTGAGCGCGTTTATGGTTGCGCTTATTTTATTAAGATATGCTACCCACCGGTTGCCTATCGATAGAATTGATTTTCAGTATATCTTCGACATGGTGGATGGCGATAATTAGCTTATTGTCAAATCTAGTCTTGAGTAACCCTAGGGATACGCCATAATTCTTACTGGTTATAGGCAGCGATTGTATAATTTGGAGCGCTTCATCCTTTAATGAATTGTGTAAGTAATGAAACTTTTTATGTTGGTAAGATCCAAGCAAGAAGCTACCAAGTCTTTGAATATGTGTATGTAGTGTTGCGACTCCATAACATTTCCGCTAAATTCTGGGATTTTAATGGGCTCCAGTTGCATAAAATGAGCGAATCTTTCCGCTCTACTGTCACTAGCAGTAGTATTAGATTTCTCAGTAAAATTAGTCGATAATTTTTCTATAATGTTGTGCAGTTTGCTCTAGATTATACATAAATCATCTTCGACCTGGATTCGATCGCTATCCGCGTCAAAAACAGCGTCCTCGGCAACTCGAGTTCGGATTTAATTGTGTCAAATTTGCGCTCAAGCTCCTCCAGCGACCTTAATTTGACATGCAACGCGTGGACGTCATTTTTTGTTATGTCGAAACCATCCGCGAAAATATTTATTCTTGTTATTGAGGCCTTAATAACGCCCCTTTGCCTTATGAGCTGTTTGCTTTCGGCCATATTGAGCGTATTAAGACGTGGAACGAAAGTAGAACAGGCAACTCATTTTTCAGCAATATAACTACGTCTTAATAGTTAAATAGAATAATTGCAAACAAATAATACAACATAAAATAATGAGAACATAATAATTCAAAACATATCATGGCAAAAACATTTTACTTGAACTTCCACTGATTCGAGATAATAAGCTACATACGGTTGTAGAGATTATAAGCTAATGGCGGATAGAGTTAATCAGGATGACATAGTTGCCGTTAAGTAGAACGGGTTGTTATCTCTTGAGATAGCGGCAAGCTCGTGACATCGGATTTCTGCAATGCGGTGAGATAAGATGCGTCTGTCTGCCTCTGCGTAGATGCGTCGCACTTGTCCAATTCTGTCTGCGCTGGATATAATAAATTGTCCATAAGACACTTGGGAACTTATTGCGAACCGCAATTTTACGCATTTGTTTTGCAAGTTAAATGATTTTGCGGAACTTAGGCATAACAGTTTCAATGCCCGAATAATACTCGGACGCATACAGCTATGATTCACTAATATCCGAAAACGGGCACGCACTAATTCCCTTACAACGCTTAAAATCCGTCACTTAGAACTGCTCGTAAGTTTTTTACGCACCTTGAGATCGACAATTAAATCCGGCCCGGAGGACCATATTTATGTTGCGTTGAAGTTGCTGTCCCTTTGCGTAGCTTGGGGTTAACGGTTGTTCACACTTTAAACCATATGCTGGGTTTAAACAAAATCTAAAACGATAAAGTGGACGGTATAAACGGTTTATTATCAAAACAGATTAAATCATATTCATGAGATTCTGCGAATCCGTGCGTGCCCGTACGACTGCATATCTAATAATTTAAGCTAATTACAATTGAATTAATTGAATTTTTCACATATTGACGGCCGTAAATTGAAGTTTGCGTAACACACGCGCGGAACAGGCTGTTGCCTCACGGAGCTCCGTGAGTCGACTGCTAAATTGGAAAGGGGAGGCGGACCTACCTTAGCTCGTCCGGCTATAACGTGATATGCAGCCGACGTCACAGGGGAATCATGGTTTAAACACATTTTAAATCTGAACAAATGTGAACGTACAATCTCACGATACGGTGTTTTATTCTGCAGTGTCTCGAATTGTTTGTCTGAAGTAATGCGTTACCGAACAGTAGCTGCCCTTGTTGAAAACTTTCATTGTCAAGCATAGTTTGCAGTTTGTAGATTTTAGCTTAAATAGGACATTAACAATGTTCTTTTAAGAGTACTATATATCGATACAAAAAGTTAAATAATAGTTCTATATACTTTTCAAGGGCCAGTACTTTTACATAAAATGGAAATGCAGTAGTGTATTCAGTTTATATTTTAAACATTACGTGCTAATTCTGGATACAATAATGTAATTTGCTCTGAAAACATGGTTTCTCTTACAGTTGCTAACAAAATATTTCAGAGAAACTAAACAGTTGCATACATACAGTAGTAGACATGACGTCTAGTTTTCCTTTTATTCCTTTAGAATCTACAACTTAAAGAATGTCAAGTTTTATGCTTATTATGGATATGGATGTATTGTAGACAATGGTATGATATAAAGTGAAATAAAAGTGAGTAAAATAATGTTAAGTAAGAAATGTAACTCACTCATTCTTCAATATGGTTGTAAGAAATATTACCGTTAATGGAAAACCATACGTGACAAAACACATGTTGATGAAGATAACAAATAACAATCAATCCAGTCACAATTATCAGTTTACTGGTTAAGTTGGAATGTGACATTGAGGAAATGTGGATTTCTGAAAAATGTACTAGTGTAATTGAATTGAAATTGACTGTAACGTACTCAAAAGCGATAATAAATAGACTAAATTTTAGGAAATCATTACTAAGCAGTCTTAAACCAACATGCGTGGTCTTAGTAAAATTTTTAAAGACGCAAGTAATACTAATTGTAATTACAGCCTCATAATAAATTTTAAGAATAAAGCCAGTAGTATTGTCGTAAAGTGTTTATATGTCCATGAAACAGTAGACACATGAGTTACGAGATTAGACTGTTTTACTGAACTTAAAACACAATTTGTTGTTTCAATAAATTTGTATTATAAATACAGTGTTTCTATATTAAAAATATTGTTGTGTTAACAAATTATAATCTTTTTGATTAACGAACCAGTAAGTACATTTACTAAAGAATTTTATTAATAATCACTTCTTATTGTTCGTCAAGTAGTGGACTGTTTGAATAAGGTCGCTAGCAACAGCCTACTGCAGGATGCGTGAGAAATAATTAAATTAATCATTTTAATTAAACACAAAAAGTAAAACGCTGTAATTTTAATTAAACAAACAAAGAAATCTAAAACACTGTAGAAACGCGCAATATGTATTTAAACAATTATAATAATGAATATTAAACTGAACAGACAAGAACAACAATACATGTTAAAGATAAGTATAGGAATGTCTTTTCTCAGTCAAGTCACTATACCATGTTTCAATAGACACTAACAGGCTAGCTTACTTCTGTTAAAAACTGCTGTCTCAGAATGCAGAGCGCAGCTCGATTCAGAGTACATATATGACGTCGCACACACCCCTCATTTCAAATTGAGGCGTGCTAAACCAGTATTTGAAAGAGCCAGTTACAAAAGTAACTATTTGCAAATACCTGTTACCGCCATAAAGATTATCGATAACAGGGAGTGGAGGAACGGTTACAAAGTATGCGTTCCAGGTATCCGTTACCGTGTAACTGCTACATTACAAATTCCGGTTACTTGTAACTCTTACGTTTTAACCAGTAATTTATTCGCCCCCACTGTGTTCAAATACTTACTAGTATACTGTCAGAGGTTAGTTAGGCCGTTTTTTACAGCTTATGGAGTACGGCTTTTTTAAAGTTTATAAAGTACATTATAATGTTGCACTTAGCATTGCTGAACATCGAATATTGCGTTGCTACGTTATAAACACGATAAATATATGTTTAAATAAGTTATTAATTATAATAATATAAATTATTATGTACCACAAATAATATATTTATAATATTATAATTTATTATAAGATATTAAAATAATTTACATGTTTGTGTATAAATTATTAAATATAATTTATTAAATCTTATTAATTCGTAATACTGCTAATTAATAAATTACTGCTGGCTGGTTCTTGTTTAATTCGGTACAGAATCGTGTTAATATATGTCAGTAAATAGAAATTACATAATATTTGTATCTCTTACAAACTAAGTTTATCTTGACAATATCTTTTTACTCTCTAGGTATAGTGACTGATAAAAAATCTTTTTCATCCAGCCAATAGCTAATATTTTAAAGCAGAAAAAGCTCACTTTCAAATACAGTCAGAATAAAAACGTACAAATTTACGTATATTTTTTCCTGAGGTACAAATCAAAGTAAAAAACTATTATTTATGCTAATTAACATTAGTAATACGATGAGTTAGATCTTATATTTCAATAGATTTTTATATAGATACATTTAAATAGATAGATTTATTGTGTTTAGATTGTTTTACAATTTGGCTTATACGCCGAAATAATGTTAAAATTGTTGTAATGATGGAACGACTGTTACATTACAAGAGATTAAAAATTATAATCCTGAACACTTTTACACGACTATATTTTCAAGTCACTCAGTATTTACGAGTGAGAAAACCACATACACAGTGTATTTCTCTGTTTACCCCACTATGTTATGTAACTTCTGAATAAAGTATAGTACCGGTATTCTATAATTTATGTGAAGTGTGCCGTGAAGTTAAAGTAATTTTAATTAGGTAAAATCATCTCTGAAATCACAAAACAAAAAGTTATTGTAAAGCTTATCAGCCGGAAGATTAGTGGGATATTTTTGATAGCCTATTAATAAATTTTTCATATAGTTCTTTATGTATGGTCCGTATCTGTCATCGTAGCTTCGTCTCACTGGCATACCGAACTGACATAGCTTCGTATTCGGAATACCTCGCTTTGGTTTGCTTCGTACTTGTATGGTATTCAACACATGGTCAGAAGCAAGTATTGAGGACCAGTAACTGTTACATGTAACTCCTTTGTACCTGTTTATTCGTTAATTGGGTAGGGGATCCCGCAAGTAACCGGAATAGATAGGCCTACTACGATGTTTCAATAACCGGTACAGCTGTTCCACAAAAAAGTAACCGTTACAAAATACCAGTTATATGAGTATCGACTAACCTCAATTTCAGTACACACCAAACATCGTTCTCACGGTCGCAGTACCAACTGAACTAACGTAAAACTAAGGATGCCGTTGACGTTATGTGCTGATGTAGCTAAGAGTAGTATACACAAGATAAACTGGTCGTTGGTGTAATATTCTGGATTTTACCTACTGTTTTCGTGGCAATAACGTCAGCTCTGCATTTTGATGTTTCGGGCGACCGTAATAATTTGCAATTAATAAGAATTTTAGAATAAAAACTGAGATGAATCATATAAACAGGCCAAACTAACACCGGCCCATAGCAAAAGTTTAGTCCTTTCTCTTACTATGGTATTAGAATATGCACTGTTATGGGAACAATATTTTACGAAGTTACAGAAAGTAACTTGTACGTAGATATTATGGTGACTTCCGAAACATTCGCCTACTTTGTCAGTATCATTTTAGACAGTGACAAACAATGCCTGTCCTTACTGAATACAACGTGGATTACTTCTGTCATTCAATAACTGTGCACAAGTATTCAGTTCACATGTGTTATTTACTTATCTAACAGTGTATCTGACACAATCTTCTCTATCTGGTGATCGTATCGTTTTACGTGTCCATTATCGTATAATCATATGGGTATAAAATCAATATCCAGGGAACCCGTGATACGACTGGGACGCCGTATGATGGCTGAGACTGTAGCGTGAGTATGCTTAGTACTGTTAAAGATTCAACAATACACTGGCTTAAAACTGTGTTGTAAAAGATACACTATAATGAATGTTAACTCCTTTGTAACGAAAGTTAAAAAAAATGCAAGAAAAGACTGGAAACTCTAAGTGTTGTAACATTTTATCGTAATCAAACATGTTTTTGCACTATTAGTCCGGGATCTAATATTAACATTTCTTAAAACGCCAGACATTTCGGCCGAACACACGGTGGCCATCTTCAGTGGGGCGGGAATTTCTATCCAAATTAAAGGTTTAACATGTGTATTTAATCTATATGACATCAATTCAAATTCACCGTCTGGTGGAATGAATGAAATAGTGCGATCATTTTCAAACCTTGATAGACGAACACACTAATGAAATTTCACATCTTCCAGCTCAACAGATTTTGATTTTCCTCGTCCAGTACTTTCAAAGAGAACTTTATCGTTAAGGCCTAAACGTAATTCTGGCATTCCTGACAAGTACACTCGCATCTTAATAGCACCAACAATCTCGCTCCGTAGAACATTTCCATTAGCATTTGCAAGAAGATTGACAGATTCAATGACATCTAAGAAAACTTCATTTTTGCGATATTTAATTCCCTCAGACCGCCATGACACAGCATTCGTTACTGCCATAGGTATCCTTGGTTGTATCTCCAGCTTGTGCCCTTCCTGAGTGATGTATTCTTGTAATATCTTACTATCTGTGGTCTGTGGATAACCAAAATCTATCAGTTCGTCCAGCAATTCATAAATAACTACAAAGTTGTCTCTTATACTCTCTTCTTCAATTTCTTTGAAATATTCAGTCATAACCTGAACTATTTTGTGAAGAAAAACAAAAACCAAAGCAATATTGGCATTTTTCTTAGTTGTTGACACAATATACAGGTTATTGTACTTGATGTAAGCAAACGTGCATTCCGTTGTTTGCAGCATTGGCGTCAACATTCCTTCCTCTTCTTTTTCCATCAGAAGGGGCATAAATTTTTCTATTACTCCTAAATCAATATCACCCCTATAATTTCTAGAAATCAGTACCTTCCCCTTGACATCCAGTATATAAATTGCAGATGCAGACATTGTGTTGGAAAACTACTTAGAAAACCCTACACAATGGTCCAAATATTTTCTTCACATGAAATACTTTTAAAATTAAAATAAATAAATGCAAACACTCGCTTTCTTTAAGAAATACCCACTTAAGTATTAACGCCCACTAAAGAATGAATTGAGAACCTGTATGATTAGATTATCAACTCCGGTCGTGAGTGTCTGTGTTTCTTGTTTTTTAAATTTTACTCTATACATTACTCAGGCTTTGACATCACAATTGAATTTTATTTTTCAACAGCTTAAACAAGTTGCGACTAAACAATTGTTAGTTAATGGTACGCAGAGGAGTGGTTTTAAATTCCTCTTACACGTAGGCCTACTCCAGCAATGAATTCGTTATCACAAATTTAGAATGTTGAACTGCTTTAAACACTGTAGGCTAGGCGCACGCACATACCAACACAACCTTTAGATCTTTAGAACACATACCTTTAGACGTTGTTTGTACGATATATATACAGCCTTACAGTGTTTTCTTATTATTGTAGTGCAATTACTACTGACATCTAAAGACTGTCATGAGCTAATTCTTTCTGTCTTTATTCATAAAATTAGTAATTATACAGAGATTACGTTTTATTATGATAATTTCGTAGAGAATCTCTCAGAGCTACTCAGCACCATAAAAAAGGTTTTATCACCTTTTCTACAAAAATCATATCTAAAAATAAGAGTTTAGTATTTTAACTGATTTGATGCAGTTAAAACTCATTTGCAATATTTTATTGAACAAATGTATCAAATTTAATTTTAATAGTCTCTTTTTTAAATTTAAATACATTGTGCGGCAAACTGAAAATTCTTGTCACGCATTATACCTTAATATCCTAACGTAAGATTGTTTGCACAATATTTAATTAATGGACGTTCTGATCTCTTATAACGTGTTTAAAACATATGTGGAAAGCTCGCTCAAGAATATATCGTTTCTATAAATATTGCTTACTATGCATCTTCGTGTGTATGTGGAAGCAAAGGAGACAGGAATAGATAAAATAGCAGGTGAAGGCCAAGAAAACGACTCACATTATGTGACTGCAGAATTGTGTTGAAAGGATACAGGTGTGAAAAAATACTACCAGTCTTTTGGGCACGTCCCACTCTTTGTGTTAATGTTACATGAAGAATCCGTTTTGTAATTCATATTGTTACGCAATTACAGAACGTTCTCTTGTTTCTCGAACGTTGGACGTATTTCTCGGCTGTACAAGCAGAGCCCAGCTGTAATGTTCGTGTGCGTACATATTGGTGCTTTGAGATGAAAGACAATTACGTGACACTTATCAAGCGTCAACAATCGAGGCTATTCAGATCTCACCGCTCGGCGCAATGTGTCTAAGGCTAGACATTGACACTATTTCTAGTGGATTCGAAAGCGTCTTTAATAGGCATTTGTTTAATACGTTATCCAAAAAGTTACAGGGTATTCTAGCCTCTCAGCGGGGTTAGAACATAAGCATCCAGCGACGGTCTGTTCAGTTTTATGTCGGGAAATTTAGTTACTGCGCCACAAGTGGTTATTAGTAAAAAGTGATACTGTGCGGGACTCCATTAGTTGGTATTATTATTAAGTGTGGACAATTTTAACTTGAATTATTGTACCCGTATAATCTTGTTTAATAACTTGTTAATTGCAAACTGTTATTTGTGATTAATTAAAGCTGGTGATTAGTTACTTCATTGGTGTCTGCAATTTTATTTTCCACTGTACAACACAACAATCAGTGAGACCGTAGTAACTTTATTTCTTTATTTATTGTTCATTCAGAGTCTAACGTTTACATTTTCTTCTAAAAATATTATAAAACAAAATTTGGTCTTAGCGCTTACACAAATAATGAACATGGAAAATATAATTTTACAGTATTTACAGACGTTGCTATATAAACTTATGTAAACAGTGGTAGTAAACTTGCGTTCAAAACGATTTTGGTTTGTCAAATTATTAAAGCGGACGAAACACCACGAAACCTGACTAAATGAACTAGTTTAGAGTTTGTACGCTTCTGCATTATCTGCTGTATAATTAAATATGTAACAAACTCAATTAAGCAAGTTAGCCTGGCTGCTGTTTCTACTGAAATGGAATTTCGCTTTAACCATTATTTCGGTGAATACCCACAAACAGCAGACAAGACAGTTTATTGCACAAATCAGTTTAGAAAATGTAAACGTTTATTGAAATATTTTTTCCAATGAAATGTAATAGGCATGAGTTTTCCAGACTCTCTAAACAAATTACGTTTTTCAAATATTAATATGGAAACAGATACACACAAACCAACGAGAGCGCGCGGATGATAAGGTTCAGTTAATTAGAAACTCGCTGATCTGATTAATCTACGATTGAGATAGGTAAAAATATAAAAAATATGTTTTTCTTAAGGCATCCTTATTATCACAGAGATAAAAAAGTATGACCACCATGTGTCACAACATTAAGTGTGTGTGTGTGTGTGTGTGTGTGTGTGTGTGTGTGTGTGTGTACCTTTAGCCCTGTTCACAATTGACGGTTTAATTTGGGTTTCCAACAGGTTAATTAAGTTGCAACTAAAGAAATGGTAGTTAATGGTACACGGAAAATTTAAAATTACTCAAATCACACGTACTCCAACAGTGTACTCAACCCCATAAATTTAGCATGTTGAACCTTAATGTTTGTTTACTGTAAGTTAAGCGCACTTGTTAGCACACTGCAGTATTATTATCGTGAAATATACGTAATAGGCTGTGTAGCTTGTTGGGTACCCATAGTTCAGACGTTACAATAACTGGTCACCCCATTTCTTTCTTAGCAGATCTATTTGTCATTTACCAACTGCAGAAAATGTTGGGAAGTCTATCACTACTCAGTTTATGTAGCCTATGTGTTTTCAATGAATCTGCGAGTAGGTAACGCTATGGAGAACAATATGTTACTTGCTGGTCAGTTTTCAACTCATTTAGTCACTGAATCCAACATGACTTTCGAAGTAATAACGTTTTATCAATTAAATTGCTATTTGTTGATAATTAACGTTACATACGTAAATGTTATATAATTGAGATTTTACAAAATAATTCAAACTTTTTCTCTGCTTACTAACAATGTTAAAAATTATTTTAATATACTCTTAGAAAACAGTCTTTTCGGCTCTAATGTTTGCCACTCAGCAATAGTTTGAAAACTACTAGAGATACAACTGTAGAACCGTCGTTTTGTATATTTAAGATAACACACACACACATATGTACCTGTGCACACACGCACGCACACTTACTTCTTTATTTTTGGACCGGTGTTTCTTACTTTTTAGGCCTAACTGTTAGAATCGCACCCTGAAATAAAGTACTTTCCTCCAGAACAGCCTGTATATTAGTTGTAAATAAAAATCATAAGGAATTACATCGTAGTCAGTTAAATTTATGTAAGAAACATTCGACGCGCAATGAGAATTTGAACAAATTTGGCAATTTAAAGCTGACGGCTATTATAAAATATGATTAAAAACGAGGAGGAAGCAGAAAAAAGAAAAAGAAGAAGAAGCAGAAAAATTTATATTATAGATTGCTGGTCTCAACGTTAGGAGTGATGACTCTTCCGGGGCGAGAAACTGGCGAACGGTTTAACACGGAATCATAAGCAAACAAGTGTAGACCTAACCGTCAAGCGAAAATGCAACAGGAGAAGAAAGCGAGGTGACATAGTTAACGGTATTTTCGGACCAAAAGATGAATTAGTTCACCACAGCAGGTGGACTAATGTGACTTTGTACCTCCTAGTTTAACATGTGCATCCATGTTGTCAGCCTAACAGACAAATTTTGTTTTCAGTGTTTTATTTTTCACTTTAGAAGGCTCTTTTTTAAAATGTCAAAGACTTTATAGTTTTGGGGCATTATAGATTGGGGCATAAAGTTTATAGGAAGCCAACGCACACTGACAGATATATGCACAAGTCCTCCAATCATCATCCTAGGCAGAAGAGGGCGGTGCTGAAGGCTCTGGTTGACCGGGCAAAAAGAATCTGTGAGCCCCGGTATCTCGAAGATGAGTTTCGGCATCTCGAGGAAGCACTATAGTCCAACGGCTACTCTGCTGCGGAGGTTAGGAGAGCTGCCCGGCAGAGAAGATCTGGTAGGCCGGACAAGTCGGTGTTGCCCGAGGTTGTTGGCTCCGCGGTCTTGCCCTACATCCGTGCGGTGACTGACCGCATCGGCAAGTTGCTGAGTAAACGGGGCGTCAGGACGATCTTTAAGCCAACCGAAAAGATCCAACAGTTCCTGCGACCGGTAAAAGACGCCAGGGATCCGATCTCGTCGTGCGGGGTGTACAGTATTCCTTGTACGTGTGGCCAGGTATACATAGGCACCACGAAGCGTAGTGTCCGGACGCGCCTCTCTCAACATCGGAGATACTGCCGCCTGGGCCAGCCGGAGAAGTCCGCAGTTGCTGAACACGCTCTTTCCCACGACGATCACCGGGTAAGGTTTGATGAAGCCCGGGTGTTGTCTTCTGTCCGGGGTTACTTTACTCGCCTGCATCTGGAGTCCATCCATATCCATAAGAATGCGTCCGTCGCTATGAACTCCCGATGTAGCATGTAGCATGTAGCACTGTAGTAGCGGGGCGTCTTTGCACCCGGTGCATGACTCCAGCATCTGGGTCGAGCCCAATGGCTGCCTGTGGATTTACGTAGTTCTGGTTCATTCGACTGGTGAATAAAAACAGGAATGGACAACGCCAACCAGTTAAATGAGAAGGCGGGGGAGAAAGGTTTTTAAATTTTTATTTATTTTTAAGATTTTTGCAATCAGTGGGCACTGCCGCATGAACGGGTTCAGATGACAGATGTCACCCGTTCCCAGTCCCGAGTGCAGACGCCGTGAGGCGTCGGTGGCTCCCCGCGAGGCAGAGAGCCTCCGTGCCAGTGATAGCGCGTAGCAGCAGCATTCAGCACGGTCGGCATACTAGGAAGGGAGGAAGGAAACAGCTTTGCAGGTAAATTCTGGGGCATGGGCATATAGTGAGTATGCAAATTGAGGTTTAAGCAGTTTACTTAAACTTATGGCGGGTCATCGAGAATTGCCCGAGGGCGTTTGACCCGGACAGGGGGAGGTGGTTGCGTGGTGCTGATGTTCCTGAGGTAAGGGAAGGAAGAGGTCTCAGCTGCGGCAAAGAGAGTCGCAGCTAATGACCAGACAAAGACTGAGAGAGTAGGAACTCGTAGACCTCCTCGAATTACACTGTTTCTAACAAACCAAGGAGATCCCGACAGGGAACGGAGGGTTCTGGATTGGAAACTTTCCAGCCTACGCCTGTTGGTGGCGGAGACAAGTGACCACCAAACAGGTGCCGCATAGGTCAATACAGACCGGAGAAACAACAGATAGAGAATAACTTTCGTGCGCAGCGACAGGGGGCTGCGGCATGCGAGGTATGGGTAAAGTTTGGCTCGGACGCCGCGAGCCTTGGAGAGAGTTTCGGTCACGTGGGCGTTGAAGCAGAGACGCCGGTTGAGCCGAACGCCTAGATACTTCACCGACTCTTTGTAGGCGATAGGCCTCCCTTCCAGGGAGAGGGGCTGGCATCGGGAGATGGACTTACGAGTGAAACAGATCGCCTCGGATTTCTCCGTATTGATCGTCACCCGCTATTTCCGTAGCCAGTCCGGAAGCTGGCCCAACTGACGCTGCAACTGTGTGCTCGCAAAACGCGGGGACACAGAGCTGTAATGATACATTGCATCGCCAGCGAACAAAGACAACGTGACACTGCGCAAGACAGGCAGGTCGTTCGTGTACACAAGGTACAGAACGGGGCCGAGTACAGATCCCTGAGGTACGCCGGCGGCGACGGGACGAACTGCAGAGCAGGTTCCGTCGACGCGCACCCTGAAGGTTCGGTCGCTGAGATACGACCGGAGGAAAAACACTATGGACGATGGTAAGGGGGAGTTGGCAAGTTTGAAGAGAAGACCTTCGTGCCAGACTTTATCGAAGGCCTTGCTCCGTCCAGCAGTGCGGCGGCCGTAGCCGCTCGCCTGTTGGTGGCGTCAGAGAGTTGCGTTACGACGCGGACTAGTTGAAGCGTGGTCGAGTGCTCTCTGTGAAATCCGAACTGTTCGTTGAGGATAAAGTTATCCAACAACGGCGAGATGCGGGCCAGCAGGAGCCGCTCGAACACCTTCGAGATAACTGGCAAGAGAGATATTGGCCGATAGCTTTCAGGAAGCAAGCGCGGCTTGCGGGGTTTAGGAATCATAACGATGTTGGCAGTTTTCCACAGTCAGGGAAAGTAATGTAGCCGGAGACAAGAGTTGAACAGCTCGAGCACGAGGTCAACGCCTGAGGCCGGGAGATATTGTAATGCAGCGGCCCCGATCCGGTCAGGACCGGGGGCGCGACGGCGGTTTAGTCGACAGACAGACGAAACGAGTTCGTCTCTGTCGAACGGGAGGTCTGGGCCAGCGGGAGGGCGAGAAAAATAACCAGATAGGAAGTCCCGGACTTCTGCCGAGTGGGCAGGGTCCGAAACGCCTCGATGAACGGTAAATTGCGACTCCATGCAGTCGGCGAAGACCTCAGCCTTGCCGTCTGATGAAGACGCAATCCCGTTCGGTGTTTCCAGCGGGTTGCGAGTTCTCTTCTCGCGGGTCAGTCTACTCACCGCTCTCCAGACGGAGGCGTGGTCGACTTCAAGAGACTCAAGGTATGAGTCCCATCGATCAGAGTTTACGGCCCGCAGTAGCTCCTGAACGTAAAGGGACTGTTGTTGAAATCGTCGCTTAACGACTGGGTCACGGGTCCTTTGCTATCTGCGGGGGAGCTGGCGCCGTAGCCAAATGGCGTGGAGCACTTCCGCAGGTAAGGCCGATTTAGGATGATTCACCTCGAGTGCGTAGGTGTGTCGATCTATGACACCTTGGACTAATTCCTGAGCATTTGTGGCGATGACGAGTGACGATAGGGTCCGCCGGGAGAGATGGTAACCTTCGAGAGAGCTCGTCATGATAGGATCGCCAGTTGACTCTCCTAACAATCTGAGCGGGAAGTCGGGGGACGCCGACAGCTCTCGAACAGTTATAACAAGGGGATTGTGATCGGACGAAAGATCCGACACAGACGAGTCCTCGATGTTGCGGGCAACGTTCTTGACAACTACTATGTCAAGAACATCCGGCCGATGGCCGTGAAAGGGGAAGTAGGTAGGGTCTTCAGGGCCGATGACATTAAGTGCCGGGTCGCCAGAGACGAACCGGAACAGAGAATTTCTATAGGCGTTGACAACGCGGCTGTTCCATGAAGGGTGTTTGGCGTTTAAATCCCCGGCTACAATGGTTGAGAGGGGGTGGTCGAGGAGGGCGTCCCACTCCTCGGGCGGTGGCGGAGTTCGCTGGCCAGGCCGGAGGTACGCAGAAACAACGCACAGCTCCGATCCGCCGGCGTCCACCGCCACCGCGCAGCCTTCAATAATAGATGTATCTAGAGGAGGCAAAAGCCTGTGGGATATCCGCCTGTGGACTAAAACTGCTGTGCCCCCAGAGGGGGGACAGCGAGGCCGTAGGGGACGTTCCTGACGATAACAGGCATAGGCAGGAAGGGCAAACGAGTGGTAATGAGCCAGATGAGTCCCTGAAAGAAGTATGATATCAACATCATACTCCGTCACGAAAGTCGTCAGTTCAGATCGTCTTGGGAGTAGCCCGAAGGCGTTCCACGCAACGATCCTCAGGCTATTAGCCATTCAGGGGAAGTAGAGGAAAGAGGGTAGCTAATGATTGGAAGACCAGGGCAAGCACTGTGGTAGTGTCGCGAGCAGTCCTGATAGACGCAACAAGATTATCTGCCCAGGCAGTCAGGGGATCCGCCGAAGCCCGAGAAGATTCCCGGGACTCCGGAGGACAAGCCTGACTGGCCTCGACAGGGGTAGCAGATGCCGCTGGGCTGTCGGATTGAGTAGTAGACTGCTTGCTGGGAGGTTGAGGACGATGACTGGGGGCGGGTCGATCCCGCGGAGTGGGTACAGGTGGAACCTGTGATGATGTAGGTCGGCCGGCGGAGTTCCGGCGACGACGAGAGCGCTTGGACTTGGCCGGTCGGTCTGGAGGCGGGACAGATTTAGTGGCCATGGCCGCGTAGGAAGGTGCGGGTGTTCCGGCAGGCGCCGGGGTTGAGGCCGCTGCAGGCGAGACAGCGGCACCGGAAGCAACCGGAGTTGCTGCCGGGACCTTGGCAGATGAACCAGTGAGAGGTGGGAATGCCTCTCGCCTGTTAGGGCCAGGACCAGCTACACGGCCTGCCTGCGCGCCAGGGCGCACAGGAGGTCGCTGCGGTTTCATGGCGGCGATAAAGTTAGGGCAGCCTCGGTAATTAGCCGGGTGGGCTCCATCACAGTTGCAGCATTTAGCTCTGTACCCCGTCTTTGGTTTATCACAGCCACGATGAGGCTCAGCACAACGCACGCAACGCGGGGGGTGATGACAAAAATGCTGCTGTGGCCGAACCTCTGGCAGTTAAAACACTGCGAGGGGTCGGGCCGCGGGTCAAATGTTCGGACTTGCACCCGTAGGTGCTGAAGATTCTGGAGAGTGTAAATCTCCTCGAAAGGGCCTACTTTCAGTAATTTTACAAGAAAGCTGTTAACAGGTCGGCGGTCATCACCTTTGCCAACATGCAGGACGCTTACCGCAGTCGGCGCATAGCCGAGCGCAACAAGTTCCCGCCTGACGGCATCAGTTTCGGTGAAGGAAGGTATTCCCGACAGAACGACCTTGATTTCTCGCTCTGACGGGAGGGCAAAAGTATGGAAAGAGATTTTGCGCTCTGTCAGGAATGCCTGAACAGAGCGGAAGTCGGGGATCGTAGCGGTCCAAGCTTTAGCGAGGCACCTTGGCACCTCGCCTCGACCTTGACCGAAGGGAGAGCTAGGGATATTGAACGAAGCAATTGTATGTAATTCCTATTGTCAGGAATTACAATGGGTGGAATGCGTGGGGAAGACACAGTTTGGGTAGCAGTTGAATACTCACGCTCGCGCTGAGTGCCGCTGTTACCATGACTAGGCGGCTGATGTGCAGCTGAGGCGGGCGGCGGAGTTAGGGCCAGCTTTCGCTTGCGCTTGGCAGATTTGCCTTGCACAAGCGAAAACTGTCCGTCCCCCGAACCAACACTGCACATTTCCACTGCACTATTATCACTGTCACAATCACTTTCACTGTCGTAAAGAAGTGGAGTTGAACGGAAGCCGGGTGAATATGTTCCATTAAGGAGACAAGCGGCGCCGGCAGAGGATTTGGGGGCGTATTCGACGCCATTTCGGACAAGCCGAAATGAAACGCTAGGCTAGGATTGAGGGATCACCAGACAATGAACTATTCACAGGCAGCAATAGAGCACAACACAGACCGCACAGCACACGGAAACAAAAAACTCCCGCACAAGTTAAATAAAAACTGTTTTGCACTGTTGATGCGATGAATCCGATGAAGTTAGTGATGCTGAATACAATGGTGATGATGATAATGTTGAAAATACAATATTTCCGCAGAAATTAACAAAATTCTGCAGAGCAGAAACAGACACAGCCTACCCGGGCAAATGCTCTAGGTAGACCTCTGAACCGCCGAGGTGAAAGCATCGCCTTAAATAGTGTCTGGCATGGTTTATTTTCCATGGCCAATCAGAGTGGAGAATGATGAGCTGGCTTCTGATTGGCTCGCGTTATACACCGCGTTACGCCATTGCAATGCAATGCAATCTCACTGTAAAAGAAGAGAGTCTACCTAGAGCTGTTGCCAGGGTAGGATGTGTTCGTTTTTGCTCCGCAAAAGTTGATTCAAAGTTTGTGCTACAATTGTTTATTTCTGTGAAGTATTACTTAACTAGTGTGTGTGCTTACAAAGTATTCATTAGTGCAGTGTAGTGCGCGGCCGTTTTTGTGTTCGTGTGCTGTGCGGCTTCTGGTGAGTACGTGTGTCAGTGCCTGTCAGTTAGAATAATCAGTGCTGGTGAGTTCACTCTCCTTCAAACACCTTTGACGTCCATTTCGGGCTTCCGAAATGGCGTCAAATAACGCCGATGTACCTTTGCCGGAACCGTTAATCTCTCTCTTGGGAGCTTGCGGTTCCGCTCCTCTCTCTACACCTCTCCCCCGTGATAATTGTGATAGTGGCAGTGACAGTGATATTTCCGATGTGCATATGGGGAGTGCTGGGTCGGGAGATGAAGAGTTTTCGCTTGTGAATGGAAAACGCGCCAAACCCAAGCGAAAGCTGGCCGCCGCCAGTCAGTCTCCCGCCTCACCAAACCAGGTCGCTGATTCAGGTAACAGCGGCAGGCAGTCTGTCAATCTTGCTTCTTCTTCCACTAAGCCTGACCCATCTACCCTTAAGTTTCCTCCTATTATCATCCCCGATAATAGGAATTATACCCAGCTTTTGGCTAACCTTCGTTCTGCCCTTCCTTCGACGTCCGTGGAAGTGAAATGCTCCGGCAAATCGCTGAAGCTGGGCGTTAAAACCATTGTTGACTTCCGCGCTGTTCAGCACTTTCTGTCAGCGCGGAATATATCCTTCCATACCTTCGCTCTCCCTGAGGAGCGTGAGGTAAAAATTGTCATTCAGGGCATTCGCTACCATACCCCCTCCGATGCTATCATGCAGGAATTGACGACTCTTGGCTATTCGCCAACAGCTGTGTCGGATTTGCACGCTGGCAAAGGGGACAACAAGCATCCCGTCAATACTTTCCTAGTTAAATTGCTAAAAACTGGAAATTTTGAGGAGGTCTATGGCCTTCAAACACTCCTTCACCTGCGGGTGACAGTCAGATCTTTTGACCCGCGCCCAGGCCCTGCTCAGTGTTTCAACTGTCAGGGCTTCGGGCACTCTTCCCTATTCTGTCATGCGCCCCCACGTTGCGTGCGGTCCGGCAACCCTCACCGTGGCTGTGATAAGCCTCGTGTGCCGGTTTTGTCCCGTACTGCTGCAACTTCAAGGGCGCCCATCCGGCTAGTTACCGGGGTTGTGTTAAATATATCGAAGCTGAAAGACAGCAGCGATCTGCGCGCCCTGGCGCGCAGCGTCGTGTAGCTGGCCCTGCCCCTAATCGGCGAGAGGCCTTCCCCCCTCACTCCGGTTCATCTGTCAAGGCCCGGCAGCGACTCCTGTCGCTCCCGCGGTCTCAGTCCCGCCTGCAGGCGTCGCTCCGGCGGCGCCTGTGACGGCTCCACCACCGGCGCCTGCCGGAGCGCCCGGCCCTTCCTATGCAGCGGTTGCTGCGAAGACATCATCGTCAACCACTTCCGCCCGCAAGGGTACCAAAAAGCGCTCGCGTCGCCGGACTCCCGGCCGACGACATCAGCTGGCTCGACCTGCCCAACCTCAGCGGGACTCTCCCGCTCCTGTCATCTCCCAACCTCCGCGTGAGTAGACCATAGTTCAGTCCGCTAACCCAGCGCCATCTGTAGTCCTGGCCGAAGTTCCTCAGGAACGTCCGCGCGGGTCCCGGGAACTTTCTCGGGCTCCAGCGAACCCCTTGACGGCTCGGGCCACTCAACTTGTAGAAAGCATCAAGTCTGCTCCTGACACCTCGACTGTGCTTATGTTAGTTTTCCAATCCCTCTCTGCTCTCTTCCCTCTCCTCCCCCTCAATGGCTAGATCCCTGCGGATCGTCGCTTGGAACGCCGATGGCGTTTCCTCTCGTCGATCTGAGCTGGCGTCTTTCGTCGTGGAGTACGACGTTGATGTCGTGCTTCTCTCCGAAACCCATCTAGCCCCCTACCATCGATTCTCACTTCCTGCTTAAACTTGTTTTCGTCAGGATCATCCCCTACAGCCACTCCATCCCTCGTCTGGGGGTACGGCGATTCTGGTCCACAGGCGGATATCCCATAGGCCACTACCCCCATCACTACTCGACTAATCGAAGGTTGTGCGGTGGCGGTCGACGCAGGCGACTCGGAGTTGCGCATTGTATCCGCGTATCTCCGGCCTGGCCTGAGCCCGCCGCCCCCGCCTGAGGAGTGGAACGCTCTCCTCGACCACCCAATCTCGACGATTGCAGCCGGCGACTTTAACGCCAAACATCCCTCTTGGAACAGTAGGGCTACCAACGCCTACGGCAACTCACTCCGCCGGTTCGTCCTAGACGACCCGGATACGCACGTCATCGGCCGTGATGATCCTACCCACTACCACTATGCCGGTCACCGACCGGACGTTCTTGATGTCGTTGTAGTCAGGAACGTGGCCCATACCATCCTGGTCTCGTCAGTGTCAGACCTCTCGTCTGATCACAATCCCCTGCTAATAACTGGTCGAGATGTGTCGGCTTCACCCCGACTTCCCGCTGGTCCTGCTAGGAGGGTCAACTGGCGCTCCTATCACGACGAGCTATCTCGAAGGTTACCATCTGTCCCAGCGGACTCGATCGCCACTCGTGACGATCTGGATCTCCGTGCCACTCATCTTCAGGAGTTGGTCCAAGGTGTCATGGATCGACACACATACAACGTTGAGGTGAATCGCAAATCGGCCTTTCAACCGGAAGTTATCCACGCCATCTGGCTTCGGCGCAAACTCCGCCGCAGATGGCAACGAACCCGAGATCCCGCCGTCAAACGACGGTTTCAGGCCCAGTCTCTTTACGTCCAGCAACTTTTGCGGGACGTAAACTCTGATCAGTGGGACTCATATCTTGAGTCCCTTGAAGTCGACCAAGCCTCCGTCTGGAGAGCGACAAGTCGTCTTACTCGCGAGAAGCGAGGCGAACCCGTTGAATACCCCGAACGGCATTGTTTCTTCATCGGAAGGCAAGGCTGAGGTCTTCGCCGACTACACGGAGACTCAATTCACCGTTCTTGGAGGCGTCTCGGACCCTGCCCACTCGGTAGTGGTTCGAGACCTCCTATCTGGATATTTTTCCCGCCCTCCACCTGACCCTCCCGCTCTCTTCGACAGGGACAAACTCGTTTCGTCTATCTGTCGATTGAACCGACGTCGCGCCACTGGTCCTGATCGGATCGGGGTTGCAGCTTTGCAACATCTCCCGGCCTCGGGCGTTGAATTAGTCCTGGATCTGTTCAATTCCAGTCTCCGGCTGGAATACTTTCCCCGCCTGTGGAAAAATGCCAACATCTGAATGATTCCCAAGCCCGGCAAGCCTAGAATGCTTGCAGGCAGCTATCGTCCCATATCGTTGTTGCCAGTACTCTCAAAGGTGTTTGAGCGTCTCCTACTCGCCCGCATCTGGCCGCTGCTGGATAATTTTAATCGGAGCGAACAGTTCGGGTTTCGTAGAGAGCACGCGACAACTTTACAACTCGTCCGAGTTGTCACAGCATTGTCCGACGCCGCCAACAAGCAAGAGTCTACGGGCGCTGTCTTGTTGGACGTAAGGCCTTCGACAAAGTCTAGCATGAAGGTCTTCTCTACAAACTCGCTCGCTCCCCCATCCCACCGTCCATTGTGCATTTCTTGCGGTCATACCCCAGTGATCGTACCTTCAGAGTTAGCGTCGAAGGGTCCTGTTCATCAGTTCGACCCGTCGCCGCTGGCGTTCCGCAGGGATCTGTCCTCGGCCCCGTTCTGTACCTAGTGTACACGAACGACCTGCCTGTTATTCCTGGAGTCACGTTATCTCTATTCGCTAACGACGCAATGTATTACTGCAGCTCCCTGTCCCCGCGAATAGCGTGTACAAAGCTGCAGCGTCAGTTGAATCTGCTTCCGGCCTGGCTACGGAAGTGGCGGGTGCTGATCAACGCAGAGAAACCCGAGGCGATCTGCTTCACCAGTAATTCCACTTCCCGGTGCCAGCCCCTCTCCCTCGAAGGGAGGCCTATCGCCTGGCATAAGTCGGTGAAGTATTTGGGCTAGACCAGCGCCTTAGCTTCAACGGCCACGTGACTGATACCCTCAACAAAGCTCGAGGCGTCCGAGCCAAAATATTTCCCATGCTCTCGTGCCGCAACCGCCTGGCTTTGCGCACTAAAGTCACCATCTATCTCTTGTTCCTCCGGTCGGTCTTGACCTATGCTGCTCCCGCATGGTGACCGCTTGTGTCGACCACTAACAAGTGTAGGCTGGAAGCCTTCCAGGCCCGTACCCTCAGATCCTTGTCGGGGTCTCCATGGTTTGTGAGAAATAATGTTATTCGTGGAGGCCTTCGAGTTCCTACCCTTGCTAATTTTGTCCGGTCGCTTGCCGAAACTCTCTTTGCTTCTGCAGCGACCTCGTCCTTTCCTTATCTCCGTTCTATCAGCACGTCTGTACCACCTCCCGCTATACGTGTCAAACGCCCTCGGGCGATATTAGACGACCCCCGTAATTCTGTATGCTGTAACTTAGGTTCCCAAGCAATTCTATTTCCTTGTTACCTTCCTATTCAGTCAGATACCTTCCCCAAGTATGTTTGTTTGCAAACTGCTTGGCGCTGTTACCGATGCCACAGACACGGAGGTTCCCTGCCTCGCGGGGAACGACCGGCGCTACAAGGCGCCTGCATGCCGGGCCGGGCATCTGCCGTTCGCCCCGAGACCGGTGGCAGTGTTACCATGACCCGGAACCTATATAACAAAATTGAGAAAATTTTCCGCCGCCTTCTCAGTTAACTGGTTGGCATGTCCCTCCAGACTAATAGGAAACCTAGTTTTGAAAGTCCAGCATTGTTTTCTTCTGACAGCCATCGGGCACGTCCCGGAAGCTGTAATATGGCCATGGGTGCAAAGACGCCCCACTATTTAATGCAATGCAATGCAATTTCACTGTAAAGGTGACTCTGCACTCAGCTTTTGAAGAGGACAGACGAAATTAAGGACATCGCAGAAGAGGATCGCCTCGACCTCTAGAAGACTGCTATGAAGAGGCTATCACAGCAATCTACGGAGGCTGTTAAGAAGAAGCCGCCGGGGAAACACTCGCCACATCGCCAGCGACAACACCAAGCTGCGATGGAAGTGGACCAGCCGCCTTGCCTGCAAGACGACGACAACCTACGCACAACTGGGACCTGCCGCACAGTGCCGGTAAGTCGAGTAGGTAGCGCTGCCCAGCGGAATCCGGGGAGTCCGAGAGTAGGACTCACGAATAGAGATGCGGGTTGCGCCGCCACTGTGACGGTGTCACAGTTCGGCCCCCGTATACCCGCTGGGCAAAGAGCTGAGCTAGTAAGCATTGGACCAGCTGGTAGTGCCCTTGAAGCACTGTGCGGCAACGACGAGCCCCCCGGCCGGCCACTTGGGCCAGTCGGGAACCCTATGACTCGCGCGGGAAGCCCTGCTCACCCCGCGCAAGTTCGTGATAACAATCGGTCCTTGTTAGGGCCGACCAAGCCCGAAAAGGCCGGACCTTCCGCCTGCACGGCCGCTAGTAGGCCAGGCAGCCCTAATCCTCTTCCGGAGTCTGACTCCCCAGACATGGAGACCTCGACTTTCACCGACTGGGTGGTAGTAGGGCACGGTGGCAAGCCGAGGAAGTCTCCCTCCCTGGCTTCCCTGAGTTCGGCTACGGACTCGGCGGCATTCCAAGCCTCCGCTGTGGTTGCTCCTAGCCGCACCTCCGAAGGAAGGATCCCGCCGGTGTTCGTCACGAACGTCAGGGATATTATCGGCTTTAGTCGCCGACTCCGCAAGGTCGTTGCGCTGGCAGATAACGCTTCTGTCAAACTCCTAGCGAGTGAGACTGTGCGCGTTGCCTGCCGCAGCGCTTCTGAACACTTGGGAGTAATCCAGTGGCTGGAACGTAAAACGTTCCAGTTCCACACATACTCCCTGAACAGAATCAAGCCTGTAGCCCTCGTCCTTCGATTCCTGGACATACAGGCAGATCCGCAGGTCGCCCTGGACGAACTGTGCGACGCGGGCTATAAGGTTGTGGGAGCATCTCGGCTGTACACTACTTATGGCTCGCGTCGACCACTCCCCCAATCAGACTTCTGGTGGAGAAGGGCGACTCCACCCAGGCCCTTTTAGACTTGAAACGGCTTTTCGGGCTCTGCGTTAGCGTAGAGCCCTGCCGTCAGACCGGGCGAATCTCCCAGTGCCACAGGTGTCAGAGGTTCGGCCACAGCAGCTTCGGTTGTCGGAACGCGCCGCCCTGCGTCCGCTGTGGAAATGACCACCAAACGCAGGCCTGCGCTGTTCCTGACAACCACAGATGTTGTATCAACTGTGGCGGCGCCCATGCTGCTAATAACAGGCGCTGCCCAGTTTACAAAGAGCAGCTGGACAAACTTACTAAACCTGTCCAGCCTAAGCCTCGACAAGTTGTTAGCCAACCAGTCAAAACGGCCAAAGCCTCTGACCCTGTGGTACGGAAACCACCCCCTCGGTCTGCTCCGGTTCCGAAACCAACAAGTGCAGTGAGCCCGAGCAAAGCTCAACAGGCCAAGCCAACTACCGCGCCCCCGTAACCGGAACGCGAAGTACCCCACTACGCTCTAGTCCCGCTGCCGGATGATAAAGAGGAAATCGATCCTCCACGGCCGCCGCCACCCAAGCCTCGATACCCCAGATCAGGTAAGAAAGGTAAAACCCAGGCCAAGAACACGGGCCAGCCAAAGTTACCTGACACTGGACCGAAGCCTGTCCACCAAAGGTCAGAGCGACCACCCGCTCCAGTACCTGCCCCCAAGGCTTCCACCGCCTCGCCCCGCCGCAGCTATGCAGCTGCCGCCAAGCGTTCTCCCCAGGCCTCATCTACCGATGATCTCGCCGTCGTGTCCGACTTTTTGGCAAGCTACGACTCGCAGAAAGTAGCCCAAACTTTCTTTAAAATCAAGGAACGCTTGGCAACAGCCTCGCCCCAAGACAAATTCCTCCTCTTGGTGGAAGCCTGCCGCATTATTGGTCTGCTATGAACGGACAACCACGGCAGTCCCTCAAGCGAGACCTCGTGCTCGTGGCGTGAAACGCCAACGGCCTCGCTTCCCGGCATTCTGAGCTCTTAGAGTTCGTTGCCCGACACAAGCCCGATGTGCTTCTTCTTGGTGAGACGCACCTGACCCCGCATCGTCGTTTCCGACTACCCAACTACGTGTGCTACCGGGATGACCGGTCGGGTCGCGCAGGAGGGGGCACAGCCATCGCGGTGAAGGCGAGTCTTCGCCAATACCGCGTTGTCCTGCCTCAGCGGCGGAACCTCGAGTGCACCGCGGTCGAGCTCCATGGTGCTCTCGGCGGTCTACTCGTGGTTTCCGCTTACAAGCCTCCACAAACGGAGCTCCTGTCGAACGATCTGGAGGCCGTCTTTGGCGCATACAGGAGGGTAGTCCTGGCGGGCGACCTGAACTGTAAGCACCCTGATTGGGGGAGCCGCTTGGTGAACCCAAACGGGGCCCGCTTACGCAGGTATGTTGATGCGGCTCGAGTCACAGTCATGGGTCCTACCGGGCCTACGTACTATCCCTCGAGAGCTAACTCCCGCCCTGACGTACTCGATATTGCCGCGGTCAGGGTCGTTTATTGGTCGGTCCACGTCTCCGTCATTTCGGAACTGTCCTCGGACCATTGCCCTATCAGTGTGCATATAGCTACCCAGCACACCACCGTCCGCGACGAGCGGCGGGTAATCGAGTGGGACCGCTTTGGCCCGGCGTTCAGTCGCCGCCTACCTGAGCATATCCCGCTCGACACTACCCAGCATGTCGACGAGACAGTTGCCTTATTCGACACAGCCGTAGTCTCGGCGGTCGGCGTGTCCTCCGGATGAAGCCGGGGCTCACGCCCGACTATCAGCGTATCCCCGAAGAGGTATCTCAGCCCGCTTGCGAGAGGAATCGCCTCCGGAGACGCTGGCAGAGGACTCGTGACCCGGCTGACAAGGCTGCGTTCAACAGAGCGTCCGGCAAGTTGCGTCGCGACATGCTGGCGTTCCGTAGACGCAACTGGGAGCTAGCTGTTACACAGATGGATGGCCCTGCCGAGGACCGTAATGTCTGGCGAATTCCCAGTGCCCTAACGGGAAAACTTAAACGCGCGTGTCTCCCCGCACTGGTCGGACCCGACGGTCAACCCCTTGGCCGCCCCGTCGAAAAGGCAGAGTTCTTGGCTGACAGTTTAGAGCGTCAGTTCGCTCCCAACCCATCCAAGAACCCGGCTTTCACTGAGCAAATCTGCCGCGAGGTAGAGCGCTATCTATCGGCCGGTATCACCGTCCAACCGGAGCCCATCTCCCCGGAGGAAGTCTCTGAGAAGATTGTTCAGCTCAAGCCCCGGAAGGCGCCTGGCCCGGACGGAGTCATAAATTCCGCCCTCCATCGCCTTCCGGAGCGAGGAACCCAGTTCCTCTCTGACCTGTTCAATTCAATGCCTCAGACTGGCCTACTTTCCGGTGAAATGGAAAACGGCTACAGTAATAGTGATACCCAAGCCGGGAAAGAATTCTTCTCGCGTGGAAAACCTCAGACCCATCAGCCTCTTGTCCGCGACGTCCAAGGTTTTCGAGCGACTAAACCAGCGTAGGATCCGCGACCATATAGAAAGACTAGACGTGCTGATCCCCGAACAGTTCGGCTTTCGTGAGCTGCACTCCTCGACTCATCAGCTGATGAGACTCGTGGAATGCATTACCGAGGCTGGCTGCCAGGGCAAACAGACGACTGCGATCTTCCTAGACGTAGAGAAAGCCTTTGACCGCGTGTGGCACGAAGGTGTCCTTTACAAACTCACGGAAGTCCTTCTTCCAGATTGCTACGTTCACTTGATCGGCAGCTTTTTGCGAGACCGCAGCTTCCGAGTGAGAATAGACCATGCTCTCTCTTCGGAGAGGCGTATTACCGCTGGCGTCCCTCAGGGAAGTGTCCTTGGGCCTCTCCTGTTCTCGCTGTTTGTCGTTGACACGCCCCGAGTTCCTGGAGTTAAATTGTCGCTGTTCGCGGACGACACTGCGGCTTTTGCCTCAGAGCCGAACGCAAGTTATGCGGCAATTAAGCTCCAGCGTCAACTCGACGCGTATGTCGGGTGGACCGAAGACTGGAGAGTTGCCGTTAACGCTTCCAATAGCGCCGCGGTAATATTCTCGCGCAAACGCAAGCGGCCTCGGCCGCTTAAAGTAGGACCCGTCGAGGTGCCCTGGACCAACAGCGTCAAGTACCTCGGTCTCCACGTGGATTCCCGACTCACCTGGCGAACCCATACAAATTACATCAGACAACGCGCTTCGGCGTAACTCAGTAGACTCTGGCCCTTGCTATCTAATCCGGCAATGACCCCCCGGCTAGGTAAGCTAATAGACAACTCGTACGTGTTGCCCATGATTACCTACACCTGTCCTGTTTGGTGATACCTGGCTCATGGTCATAGAAAAACGCTCCAGCGCGTACTCGACCGGGGACTGAAGCTTGCGTGTAAAGTCCCCCGGAGGTACTCTTCTCGACTTTGGAGGAGAGGACTCGGTGTCCGCTCTCTTGATGACACCGTGAGACGCCTGGCGCGTAGATTCTATGTTCGTTCCGACAGAGTGACCCACAATTCCCTCATTGCCGGACTTGGTAAATACACCCCGCGACCAGGTGAGTCCTGGAAGCGACCTCGTTTATTAGTCCCGGTGGTATAATCGCAGGTCGCTTCAGACCCCCCCCACAATTAGGTAAAAAAACATATAAAACGAACTCAAACTGACCAAGTGGCAGGAGTCCTTTCTCAGACTCGGGACACTGCACTACTCGGGCGGCATACCACCATTACGAACATTTTTGCTACTGAAGATGACCACCGGTGGTGTGGCCGAAACGTCTAGCTGCAGAACATCAAGCATTCGACCACGGCCTTTTAGCCCGGAAGTTTTAAATAATTATACTTTATAGTTTTATTTTTCGAACAGAAAGTCTCTGTTATGAATATGAATGATAAATATAAGTTTAATAACAAGGAAAGCAATATATATTGGAAACCTGTACATAGTTTGGTACAGTGTGAATAATCCATTTGTAGCAGTGAATTATTTTAAATTCTGACATTAAAAAATGTTAACGTTTTAAGAATTTGTTAATCTCTGGTCAATTTGTAAACAGAGGCCATATTTTTATTATTACTATTGCTGTAAATTGTACATAGATGAAAGCAAAGAATTAAAAGTTAAGCCCCAAGCGTGATCATTTAAAGTACAATCGTTTATGGCAGACGCATGAACACTAATCTGCTACGTTGCTCGATAGCAACACGCTTTAATATTTAATGTATCATGTCAAGTTAATACAAATACAAACATGTTTTAAAAAATAATGTCGCTAATTTATTGTTTAACGTTTTATTGCGTATTCATTTACAATGTTCAAAGAGTTAAAAATATTTGTGACCGATAATGTTACCAATATGGAATTGTATCAGTGGTAAAATATTGTAAGTTTATTTCAACTTGACACAAATTCTAAAAGTAATTATTGTGTGTATCATTACTTAAAAACGTATTATCCTCAATAAAACAAAAAGATAATTATTTTAAGCCCATTTATTTTTGTGACCTAAAAATCATTTTATTGTGCTTGTGTAAGATAAATTTTTTATAAAGTGTTCACTTATTTGAAAATTCATTGTACTTCATTTCGTTACTTATCTTTGAAATGCGGTATATTCTAAAGTTGCTCGTTTAACAATTTCTGGTAGTTCAGCTCTGTTGATTATTACTATTTTAAGCAATTTGTGGTTTGTTTCCAGTTGTCAAGACTTTCAAACTTCTTAAGTAGTCAATTATTACTATCAATTTTCTATACTTTTTAGCAAGTCACATTTTATACATTTCTAGTTGAGGTCATTGTTTATCTTACAATTAATTGATCCTTACTAAAATAAACATGTAATGTTTACGTTTAGTTGCATGCGTCAACCTGTCACCTACGAAATCACATCCGACTACTGGAAAACAAACAACAAATGGGGTCAGAAGTGACATTGAGACAATAATGACTCTTCGTAGAGTCATCAGTTACATCATACAGGAACGACCTCAAAAACCCTCAATTAGAATTTTAACATTGAAAAGCCTAAAAGCTTAAAAGTAGCTTTTAAGCAAAAAATCCATTAGATAGCTGTTAAAAAATCCACAAATTGTATGTCGCCTATAATAAGTATACACAATAATTGTTGTGTAGTATTATAATTACAAAATTAAAAAGAAACTACTATCAAAATTGAATTATTGTTTATTCAGAATGCTTCAGTGGTATAATGTCAATGTTGATTTGTTTGTTGATAGGATGTGTTGACAACATAATCAATAGTCCGTATAGTAATGTATGTCCTACACGGCCTGCTGTGATAGCGGGACTACACTTAGCAACGGCCCTGCATATATTGTCTCAGTAATGTAACGGCGATACACTCTGCAGACGATTGTTACATAGATATTCAGTACCATAGAATAGAAACAATTTTATTAACGACAAAATTGAAAGTGGGGAGTTGAAATTTATAGAACTTTCTTTAATTTATCAAGTTTTTTTTGCATGATTTAGGTTACAAAAAAGTCACGTCAGCTCTTCATTTTATTTTAAGTATTGGGAGAATCTACCTAATTATATGCGTCAATCGCTTATGTAATCCTCTAACTACGTATATTTTTGGGTGTGCTTTGAAGAATTGTTTTTTGTGCGTTGTGTTTACTAGCTCTATCCACTTGGTCCAAATTGGTGGTAATACGATCTCGGACTAAGCAAATACACAGAGTGTCTCTGATTAAATACAATCCTTTTTACACATTCCAAAGGCGACATCATTTCCACTGACTAAATTCGCTATGTTAGCAATTTTTTTGACCAAAACAAAACAGTGCAAACATTATTTTTAAAAAAATTTTAAAGCGATTCCGTTATGATTTTCATCGGCAAAAGAGCTTTGTTACCACTTCCAACTAATTAATATTTAGAAAAAATATACACATGTATGTCTGTGTGTGTGGGGGGTGGGGTGGGGGGGGTTATTATTTCTGAATCAGTATCAAATATGTTACAGATTTATACGTATAGACATTACGTTCCTGCTTTAATTTAGTCACAAGACACCTATTAAAGGGTTTAAATTAGTGTAGAAAAATCAATAAATACTTACCATAAATACAATGCATATGAAATTGCCATCGAAGGTGCTAGAGAGACGATGTAAACGATAAAAGGGAAGTCAAACTACAATCAGGAAAGTGGAAAGGCTTCAATAACGATTTACTGTCTATAGGGAGTGTTATGCAAGAGACACGGTTGACGACAATATGCAAGTATACTCGCTTAAATGCAAGAATTAAAAATAATATTGCTTTTACACCTAGTTTTAGGATGCCTAATCTGAATTAAATATTAGTAAAAATTGAATTGTGCAAAAAATATTCAAATAATCATGCCTATAAATAAGTAATATTGACTTTTTTACGTTTTAATAATACAGTGTTAACAGTAAAAAGAAAAATAAATAAACGACATAATGAAAAACTAGAAAAATTGAGTTGACAGTTACAAAGATTAAAAAAGACGTGTTTGATTAAAAACGGCGACACAATATTGTTGTTTCAGTTTGTTTGTTATTGTTTGTAACATCGTAATTTCAACTTTCCATTAATTTGTAATATTTCCAGTACACTCTCGCTCTCACGCATCTTACGACAAAAGTATTTCTCTGTAGTAACAGACGACTATGATTTGTAATTAAAGTTCTTTCCCATTGTGGGAAATTTAATTTCTATCAACAAAGAATGAATGTGACAGCAAGCTGACGATTCCCTTCTTTCATTGTCGCTATTTTGTCTTGGTCTTTCTTAATCACAACGTTTGATTTGTAAGAAGCTTGTTGTTTGTACTGAAAGAAATGAGAACTTTCAATGTCACGATATTATACAGTGTCTTGGATTGTGTGTCTGAAGTAATGTGTTACTGAGCAGTAGCTACCATTGTTGAACAGCTGAAATGTGAACCGAAGTTTATATTTTGTAGCTTAAATACAACACTAACAATGTTCTTTTAGAAATACTCAATATCGATATAAAAAGTTAAGATGATTGTTTTGTATACTGTTCTTGGAACCAGTATTTCCAAATTTGGTGAGAATGCAATGTGTAATCAGTTTAGGTTTTAAACTTCTTGTCCTTGAAATGAGAATTATAAATACAATAATATAACTTTATTCTAAAAATATGGTTTCTTTTACTAGTACTAACAAAAAGCAATTCAGAAAACATAAACAGTTACTTACAGAGAGTCGTAGATAATATGTCGTCTAGCTTTGTTTTGTTTTGCTTCTTTAGAATGTACAGCTTGGGGAATGTCAAATTTTATGTTCATTAAGGACATAAACTTATACACAAACCAAAGTCACGTTGTTGAAGCTAATATCGATTCAGTCACAAATAACAGTTTTCTAATTAGCCTGGAACGTGAGATTAGGCAATATGGATTTCTGAATCATCTATTCCAGTTATTGAAACAAAATTGCTTTTGATGTATTTAAAAGCGACAAAGGATATTATTCTAAGAAATCATTACTGAGAACTACAAAATAAACATGGTCGGTTAGCGTGGTTTTGGTTGAGTGACGAAAATCTAAGTAATGCAAACTGTGCTTACAGTGTCAGTACATTTTACAAATAAAGTAAATAGTTTTCTTGTTTTACTGATATTTTTATTTTCTTTAAACAGTACGTACACCTACAATAAATTATGAGACAAATCTGTTCATAAAACGTATAATACTAATGAGTGTTGTTTGCATAGAACAATCCACTATGCACTTTCATGTTAGAATTTAATATATTTTATTAACGAATAAAAACTGTTCCCGTTAAGTTTGAACAATCCACTATGTACTTTCATGTTAGAATCTAATATTTTTTATTAACGAATCAATATCTAGAATTACAAATTAATTTTACTAGCAAACAATGATTGCGTATAGGGTCAAAATCATACTACGGTGTTGTAAATTACTTCAAATTTTATGTATTATTTTATATTATAATATATTATATTATAAGACTGCATATTAACCTGTATATTATAAATTTTACTCCAGACATAATCAAAAACGTAGACATCACAGTTTAAAACTGTATTCTTCTAGCCGTGCAATTAAGTAAGTGAAGCTAAGAGAATGTACACAGAGAAGTAAATTAAAATTCCAACAATGAATTCTTTCCCACAAATTAGAATGGTTAATTGTTTGTAAACTATAGCATAGGTGGAGACGCTACTGAATTTAAGAAAATGTAATACTTCATGCTGCATAACATTGCGCTTCTTATTATTGAGCAATTATAGAAGTTAAACAACAGACAAGTGTCGTAAATTATCGCTAGCAACAAGCATTTGTGTGTAACAGAAAATATGCACGTTTAGACGTTAATTGTTTCTACAATAATACAGTATGTGCTCCTATTATTATAGTGCGAATATTACTGACAATTAATATTATGATGGAATATTACCAATTATCATGGAACTATTCTAGCAGTCTTTATTTATATAACATGGTGATCATATATTGATTGCTGATATTGATGTAACATTTGTGGACAATTTCTGGAAGCTAAATAGCATTATATAGAGCTCTGAACCCATTTTGTACACAAGACAACTCTAAACATGCATTAAGAATATTAATTGAATTACTGCAGTTTAAAATCATCAGCAAATTTTATTATCCAAGCCTATCAAATTTAATTTGAGAAGTTCTTTTTCAGATTTACATACATAGAGCAGAAAACTGAAAACTTATCTTAAATATTATAGCCTAAAATCGTAACGAAAGGTTGTGTGGGCAAGAATGCGCATTATTTAATGAAGGCACATGATCATCTTTTATAATGTGCTTAAGAAGATATGTAAAACTTGCACAAGAATATATCGTTTGCAATGTATTTTTGTGTGTCTGTGGAAACAAATATAGAGAAGAACAGACAAAAAAACAGTAAAGGCCAAGCAAATGTTTTTATATTATGTGACTTTAGAAATTGTGTTGAAATGATACAGGTGTGTAAATAATAGTATAACTACCACTCTTCGTATTTATGATACATGAAGAATATAGTTTCCTCATTCGATTATACTTTTTGCTGTTAGTTTCTGTATTCATTCAAAGACGCTACTATATGCTTGTAAGCAAACGGTGGCAGTAAGCTTGCGCTCACAACGATTTCAGTTTGTTGATTTATTCAAGCGGAAGAAACATCATAGACGCTGAACAGAGGAACTAGATTAGAAGTGTTATATTATCTGATGTATAATAATTAATATCCAACAAACTCAATTAAACAACTTAGACTAGTGGTTCGTACTGAAATGCAATTTCGCTTAAGTCATTATTTCGGTGAATACCCACAAACCGCAGACAAAATAGTTCATTACATCAATGGGGTTAGTGAACTGAAAAGTTTAGTGAACTATTTATTGCATTAAATTTAATGCTTTTACAGAGCCCGTGTTTGCTAGACTGTGTAAGCAAGTTACGCCTTCCAAATTCCAACACACACACACACACACACACACACACACACACACACACACACACACACACACACACACACACACACACACACACACACACACACACACACACACACACACACACAGAAGGTAACACTTAGATAATTTCAAAAAACCACTGAATTTATTTTGCTATGATTGATATGACTACAAGTATCTGTTTCTTTTTCTATCAGTAACTAAGCAAACTGTGTTCCGATCCCAAAGGAGCACATACACTTCACCAACGCTTCCTAGGTCTTTCTATACTCCGCTGTCCAACAGGATTGTATTGTTAAACTTCCTTAGGGAACCTGCCATCTGGCATCGTATTAAGATGAGCAATCCATTTCTCTTTGTTTTCTACAATTAAATCTTGAATATTAAAAATGTTCAACTCTTTACAAATGTCTTCATTGTAGAGTCTATCCCTTCACGTGCATCCTTTAATAGGTTGCAAGAATCTCATCTCCAATGCCTGTATTCCAGATGCTTTTTTGCCGAAACCCAAGATTCAGAATAACACTGGCACAGGCATTATCTTATAAAGTTTTAGTCGAGTCTCTTTCCTTGATAATACTCTTGTTTTCCTTGATAATACTCTTGTTTTCCTTGATAATACTCTTGTTTTCCTTGATAATACTCTTGTTTTGCTTGATAATACTCGACTAATTGTGACACGTGACTGAAACGTAGCCAATTTGTGATCAAAATCGTAATCCAAATCATAAGTGATGTCACAGCCAACGTAGCGCAAATGTGGCACGTGCTCTACACTCTTATTATCCAATGCAATCGTAGCCCGTACTAACTGGTATTTGCCCACAAACGCCAGTTATTTTCTTCTGCCAGAAATTTTCATGTTGTAATTTGAATAAACTTGCTGTAACTAGAATATATATCTCTGGATCTGGCATTTGCTCTTTTAAATAATTCCTTGATCGTCCGCAAAACAGTATTGTATTCGTGTATGTTTCATTATTTCCTTTTACTCCCGGACCACTAGTAATTTCCACTCTCTATGTCATCAACTTAAGATATTAAATAGTGTTGGAGAAATGCTACAACCTTGTCGCAGTCCCTGATAAATGCAAATCTCTTCTGCCAAATCCTATCCTATAGAAAATACTATTCTTGTACAATAGTATAAGCTCTTTATAAAGTTTACAAGATGTTTATAATAACCCAGCTTACACAGAATGTATCAAATGTTAACTCTATCAATTGCTTTCTCGTAGTCAATAAAGGCAGTCTCCACATTAAAATCTCTTCTGCTTTTAATCAATATTTTTTAGGAGAAAGTGCTATCAATGCAGGAACAGCCCTTACGAAATCCTGCCTGTTCGTCCAAAAGTAAAATATCAGAGATAGGGCGAAGTTTTTAATTAATGATTTTCCGTATAACTTGTAATTGTATTTATCAAGTCTATACCTCCATAATTAGATAGTATAGTTTTGTCATCTTTCTTAAGACAGAAATAAACTCTTTATTCATCCGGGATTCCGCATCTCGCTCAGCAAATATAGCAAGCAGCAACAAGACATGCACAAACTTCAATAATGTACCAAAGTATTTCAGAAGTTCTGAGTCTAACCCATCCCAACCAACTGCTTTACAATTCTCAGTAGATAAAAGTCCACCTTCTAGTTTCTCACACGTTACTGAATCCTGTGTCTCCTCTCATGTCTTCTACAGCTTTCTGGGGAATATTTCGGGCCATACTATAGTTCTCTGTAATGCTCCATCCATTTGTCCTTTGCAGTAAAATTCAGATGCACTGTCTCCCTCTTTTCTTGATTGAGATGCTCTATTAATTTGTCACCATTTGGCATCCATGTATGTCATCCTCCATATTACTAATAAGTCTATCCCGTGATTTGTTAATGCATTTCACAGCAACACGTTTCTGCTTACACCAGATCTTTACTGGTTCTTATCTGAAGGTATGTGTGATAAGCCGATTTAATTTTCCATATCGCCTGCTCAATCTCTACGTTCCATATTTTGAAACCTCCTGTTTGAGTATTTATTCTTGTAACTAAAAATATATGAAATTATGTTATTAATATGTCAATATTATTATCAGTGGTAATAATAATGCAGAAACACTAACGACTACCGTCACTTAACAGAAACGACTACCATCTCTCACGAATGTGTGTGTATGTGTGTTGCTCTAGCTCTGTTTATATTTGACAGATTAATTAAGTTTATAAGAGATTAATTAAGTTGAAGCTAAGGAAATGGTAGCTAATGTTACACAGAAAAGTTTCAAATTAAACGTAGGGTACTCCAACAGCGTACTCAATCCCAGAAATTTAGAAGGTTGAACCTTACTATATATTCACTGCAAGTTAAGTGCATTTACTACCACTCTGCAATATTATTATCATGAAATATACGAAATAAACTATATAGCTTATTGTAATTCCATAGTTCAGACTTTAAAATAACTGGCTGGCCCATCTCTTCCTTAGCAGACCTATTAGTCTTTTACCAACTGCTTTATATGTCCAAAAATGTCGAGAGGTCTATCACTACTCAGTCCATTTACACTTTCTTTCCGTGAATACAATAACACTGTGAACATGTATAGGTCACATGCTGATGAGATTTCAATTTATTTAGTCACTGAACCTTAGCATGTTCGAAGTAATAATTTTTTTATAAATCTTGTAGAATAATCATCTAATTAGTAAATAAAAAAAATGATTTTGCTTGATTTAAAACCGCTAAATTTAGTGCGACGTTTATTTATTCATTAAAGACAAATTTTGTAAATGACTACATGTTGATAATTAGCTATACATACGTAAATATTGTTTTAATTGGGTTTTCTTCTACCTGATTCAAATGTTTTCTTTGTTTACTATACAATTTAAAAAGACATATTTTTCTCCAGATCTAGAAAACTGCCTTTCCGGCTTTAATTTTTGCCAATCAGCAGTAGTTTGAAAACTACTAGAGATACAACTGTGGAAACGTCGTTTTGTATATTTCAGATAAACACACACACACACACACACACACACACACACACACACACACACACACACACACACACACACACACACACACACACACACACACACACACACATGTACCTGTGTATATATTGTCATACACCAATGTTTATATGATAACTTTTTGTTTTGTTTTCTTTATTCTAGAATCATATTCTGATATATTGTACTTTCCTTTCGGAATATTCTGTGTGTATGTTATTTGTAAATACAATCATAGAAGAATTACGTCAAAGTATGTTACATTTGTATAGGGCTTCAACAAATTGTGCAACATGAAGCTAAAAGCTATTATAAAATGTAATTAAAAACAGACGGAGAAGAAGAAGGAATAATGTAATAGATATCTCGTTTTAAGTTTTAGGCGGTGCTGAAAAGATATTTTCAACAGAGAGACAAAAGGAAACAAGTGTAATAGTAAAAATGTGCGGCAGGAGAAGAAAGTGACGTTCTGTTGCAGAGACAAAGTTGACGGCAAATTTGGATCAAAAGAAGGATTACATCAGCACAGTAGGACGACGAATATGCCTTGTTACCTCTTTGTTTAACTGCTGCACCCATTTTCTTAACCTAACAGACGTATTTTGTTTTTCTAGGTTTTTTTCCTTTAGAAGGTTTATATTTTGTTCTTAAAATGTCAAACTCCTTATAGCTTTACGGTAAGAAAGCGGAGACTATTTTTTGCTAAAACAAGACGATATATTTTACTAAACAATTCTGCTTTTGAAAGGAAAAGTTTTCGATAGAATTATGAATAAAAAAGCAAATTCTATAACCAAGAAAACAATAATATATTGTTCTGGAAAACGGAACATACTTTGTTATAATTACTGAGTGTTAAAAATCCAGTATACCGGAGTATTATTGTTAGCACTCAATTTTGAAAAATCCTTCCATTTCAAAAATTAATTATTTCTTGTTGCTGTATTAAAAGCATTTAATATATGTAACTTTAGATAAAATTATAGAAATTTGATTGTAAAATGTACGTCATATAGCCTACATTGTTGAAATTACAACTAATCTATAGTATTTTATTAATATTTATTAATAAAATAATTTTATGACTAAAAATAATTTAAAACTTATACTGTACCTCTATTGTGACTTGACCAAATTGTGAGAAGTGTTTTGTTAACTCTGTATAATGAACCATTATTACATTTAATCGATACAATATCCAAATTAGAATTCGTGTCCGTATCAATGTTTTAATATGATTATGCATAAGGAATAACCATAGGCCAATGTCAAATTATAACAGATACTGCTTCTGGTATTGCTCATATACGATGGAATTTATTTATCCTTTTTTTGATTTACCGAAGGGTGCGAAATTGTTTGAAATTGGACACACGTGTGTTCGGCGCGAGAAGTGTTTGTTTAATGCCGGCCACAGCTAGACGAGAACAGTGGTATGTTATACTAATGTAAACACAGACACAGCTGACTGTTTACCTGAGAGAGCTAGAAGTTATCGCACAAAGATTTACTGCCTCCGTGTCAACATGTAGAGATAATTTCCCCGCCAAATTATTTTGGACTGAAGAAGACAATAGGCTAATATTAACACGCGGACGGCGGTAACAAAACAATGCAACATCAGAGGCAGAAAATAATTGCAGATGTTCTCTGATCTCATTTATCCAACGTACATTTGATTCAAAAATACTATTTTCAAAATGCAATATCGGACTCACAAAAATCCGATGCCTCTACCCCGTTAGACGACCGTCTCCTAGCTAGTGATATCAAGGGGCCGCAGCATTTTGTGATACACTCCCAATCGTCCATAGCCATCCACACACCCCTAATTTGATGCCACTATGTAAATGACCATAAACGTCTTTCTAATCTAACACACAACACTTTTCACTCCATATGACAAACTGACTGGTGACTGTGTCCATTCGGTAGAGCAACAAATCATCGTCGAAGACATAAAACTCAAATTGCCAAAATGCCTCAACACAGCTCTAGGCCCAATGGCGCTATTTTTCTTGAGACAATACAACTGCTGTTTACCTAATAGAGCCAGACAATATTGCAGGAAGATTTACCGTCTGCTATAGCAACAACTAGTAAACATATTTCCATTAAATTATTTTGTGTGAACATGCAAATATAGATTCCTTTTTTCTACGGTTTGCTTTAAAATTTAATTTAGAAGAGTGTTATACTCGACTTGAATATTATAATATTAGAATATTGTAATATATATATATATATATATATTATAACGTTACTATTAGACACTTACCTTTGCACATATGGTGTTACTCATTTGTGCGCACTTACCCACGTCTCGAAGGTATACTCTTCTTCTGCAGTATTTACCTTGATGTTTCCCAGCTAGAGCGCAGGCTTTGGTAGTTGATTGAGTGTGGATAAGCACGTGAATATCGTTATACAATTGTAATACAAGTAAAGAGTACAGAGGATTTAGTATTGGTTGTGAAATTAGTACGACTTTGCTAATAAAATCATATTCATTTTTTTTATTATTTAAAAATTCAAATTGTATTATTAATTATTGTTGTGGGTCAATTTCTGTTGCTACCCTTATATTCGATACGAATATAATATAATTATAACGTGGTTAAAATCTTATCTCTTATATTCTAAGACATATTATACACAAACGTAAGACATGTATGACCTGGAATATTTACACAGACATATAATACATTACACATATATTATTATAATACGTGATTAACACGTACGAAATTGAATATTCATCTTGTCTTAGGAAGTGTGTTTTTTATTATATACCACTTAATTAAAAATTAATAAATTAAACATTTATTAAAAATACTAATAGAGACCATTCTATTATTTTAATTAATTATATTACTAATGTCTGAATAATTAACAATCTTTAATTTAAGTAACTCTCATATTTAAATTTAATTATCTAATAAAATATAAAAATATAATAAAATATGGTTCCTATACTGACCATTTATTTATGAGATTAATAAATTTATATTCTCTGTTATCAATTATTATTTTTTGAACATTTATTGATTATACATTATGAAAAATAAAAACATAATAAAGTTTATGTAAACTTGTATATGGAATCTAGAGCCTTCTTTCGATAGACCTCAGGGTCATTTATAATATTAAATAAATGTCTGACTTCACCTGCATATCTCTGCAACCATTTAACTGTGTCGTTACCGTCATCTCGACTCTCGAGTTTGGGATCCTCTTTGTGTATCACCTTCTCTTTCTCTGCGTCGTTGAAATTACTCTCTCCGTCTACTGGGTGCTGAGTTCTGACGTGGATCTCTGGTCGTGATGATGTACGGCTGGATGTAGCTGTATGTGGCTGTCCCTGCGTCCTCTACTATTTTGCTCTGGTTCCTCCTCTCCTCGTCTTGTCCCTCGTGGATGTGTCGAAGTTCTACGTGGACATCTTGAAGTTCATCGACGTTACGACTCCTCGTAGATTACGATATTATAGTCTTTTAAAATAACTCGTGTTTCACTACTACTTTCACCGACATACTGCCGGTTCCATCGCACTTCTAGTTATGTAATACAGTTTAAAACGTTACTTAACTCTATAAAATTCGCGGTTGCGAGATGCGTGGATTTCACGTACTGTCTGTTAATGATCTGAGAAAGCATGTGTCGCTCGCTGGGGTTTTATACTCCTGCCGTCGTTGCATTCCTGTTGGAAATTGTTTGGACAAAATTGAGCAGGTCCGCGCGTCGATTTAATTGCTAATTACAACCTACGCGTCTTTCTATGAAGCGCACACTTTTTTATAAATATTATTTTACAAGTCGTTAGGTACATTATTAAACTTAACTTATGTAAATTATGAACATTAAGGTGTGTAAACTATGGAAGTTATGGCAAAATTTCACACGGTGGCTGAACGGTACCCACGATCATAGACCACTAATTGTAGCGCCAGGCACCAGCTTTATTTTTACATATGTCTCTGATTCGTGTGACTTCTGTTTTCGTTCAGTACATAAAAAACTGTGTAAAAGTTTCCACAATCGTATGCATAATTCAACTTGTTCTTCATTTACACACTACCACTAACACACACACGTAGACTGATACACACGCGGCTGCCTGTCGCTATGACGTCACCCTTGCCGGTCGGCGCGTTTCTCTCTCCCCTTCGCTGCGTTTAAAAACCAACTAGGGTTTTAATTCCATATGCAGGCTCACTTACAAATATTTATTTATTTAAAATTAATTAATAAGTATATTTCTTTTATTATCTTTTATACCTAACGCTTAATTATTACATTATTTTTTCTATTTACATAATTTACATCTCATACGTGCGTTCGTATGTTATCATACCTCAGTAAGGGGTTGATACATAGACTTATGCTAAACGTATCGTTGCAATATATATATATATATATATTGAGACAGGACGAATAGTCACAATATGACAACCGTCACATATGCGTATAGCAAAATAGAAAATACAGTGAATAAAGCAATGCTCTGCTTTAGTATAATAAGAAACAATGTATAAGATTAAGTAAATAGAGTTAAGAAAATATAATAATAAGAATTGTGTAATTGTGTATCAATATTTCAAATGTAAAAACAGTTTAAAAAGAACCTATCAGAGCGTGAACAACAACCCGTGACAGTGATAAACCAATAAGGGTAGAGTGTCATTAAACTAGCGGGAAAATACAGAGCGACGTCGCTACCGCGCTCAAAGCAAGTCAGTCTGCATTAAACCACCGGTTCGAGTAGTTAGCTTTAAAAAACTAGTTCGGAAAATCTATGTTAAACAAACCAGTTCGAATAGTTTGCAGTAAAACACTAATACGGAACATCGGTTGTGAATTACTAGCCCGAGCAGTGCGTAGTGAGAAAAATCACGCGACAAGTTAAACGTAAAAACACTCGAACTTAACGTGGAAGCGACTCCGTTCATAGAAATCAACCAGAGTGTAAAAAAATAGCATCTGAACGTAAAAATTCCACATCAGGGAGGCAGTACAATTCCACATCAGGGAGGCAGTACAATTCCACATCAGGGAAGCTGAGAACACTCCACATCAGGAAAGCTGTACACATATCCACACCACGGAGACTGGATGAACAAGAAGAGGAACAATTGGAACATTCAAACCCAGAAACGCCCATGAGATAGACGCCGGAACTACAGTAACAAGTAGATTATTAAATATGTAAGTTTGAATTCAAAAGACAGTAGACAAGAAAGAGAACAATTTCAGAGACTATAAAAAATAAATTTATGTAATTAGTAAAGTAAGATAACAGAGCAAATTGAAGTAGAGCCATTTAAAGAGTTAAAGTAAAGTAAAATAAAAAGACAAACATTAAACACAATTTTTATAATAACTAAAGTGTTAGAAGTAATTATTTCAAAAATAACACCCATCCATCACATTCTCACACACAGGTCTACAGAATATTAGTATAGCAGAGAAGTAAAAGTAAATTCAGTTAAGGTCAGTCTAATTAAAATTGCATTGGTCTTTGTGTGTGTAAACTGAACAGTATTAATACTCGCTGTTGCCCAAAATTGGCGATACCAGTAAAACACACCAACAAAGTCCAGTTGCAAAATGAGAAAAATCACGCGACAAGTTAAACGTAAAAACACTCGAACTTAACGTGGAAGCGACTCCGTTCATAGAAATCAACCAGAGTGTAAAAAAATAGCATCTGAACGTAAAAATTCCACATCAGGGAGGCAGTACAATTCCACATCAGGGAGGCAGTACAATTCCACCTCAGGGAGGCAGTACAATTCCACATCAGGGAAGCTGAGAACACTCCACATCAGGGAAGCTGTACACATATCCACACCACGGAGACTGGATGAACAATAAGAGGAACAATTGGAACATTCAAACCCAGAAACGCCAATGAGATAGACGCCGGAACCACGTTGGGCGCCATTTTGCAACTGGACTTTGTTGTTGTGTTTTACTGGTATCGCCAATTTTGGGCAACAGCGAGTATTAATACTGTTCAGTTTACACACACAAAGACCAATGCAATTTTATTTAGACTTACCTTAACTGAATTTACTTTTACTTCTCTGCTATACTTATATTCTGTAGACCTGTGTGTGAGAATGTGATGGATGGGTGTTATTTTTGAAATAATTACTTCTAACTCTTTAGTTATTATAAAAATTGTGTTTAATGTTTGTCTTTTTATTTTACTTTACTTTAACTCTTTAAATGGCTCTACTTCAATTTGCTCTGTTATCTTACTTTAATAATTACATAAATTTATTTTTTATAGTCTCTGAAATTGTTCTCTTTCTTGTCTACTGTCTTTTGAATACAAACTTAAATATTTAATACTCTACTTGTTACTGTAGTTCCGGCGTCTATCTCATGGGCGTTTCTGGGTTTGAATGTTCCAATTGTTCCTCTTCTTGTTCATCCAGTCTCCGTGGTGTGGATATGTGTACAGCTTCCCTGATGTGGAGTGTTCTCAGGTTCCCTGATGTGGAAGGCCTATCAGAGAAGTTCTTTCGGAAAAATAGGTGGTCTCTAAATCTGAAGAGTCGTAAAGTAGAACCAATTAGAAAACAGCGTAAGAAAAATGAGAAGTAAGTGGGAGAAATATGGAGTTTGATATAGGAACGCGAGAAAGGCGCGCTCGAGGAGTTTAACTAAAAATTTTGACGGAAACGGGAGTGTAAGTCCGCGACCGAGATTCCATAGTTATTGGACTTAGAGAAATTCGGTACGATGGTTAGAAAAGTAAGCTCGTACTAGAACAAATTTCGGTAAAGAGAAAAACTGTAATTTTACTAGTGACGTACAAGTGAATTAATACAACACAAATGATAATCAAATAACGCTGTAATTTAGTTGTGCAATTACGCAACAATAACTTTATCATCGAGTAACATTACGAGACAAACTAAACCCGTAAATAACAGTAATTCAAACCATAACGCAGTTAGTAAATAATAATCAATAATGCCTGTAGAAGCGGATAACTGTAATAACAATTAACGCGAACTAATTCCGAGTGAGTGAAGTTTGGTGTTGTGCAGTGTCTTGTGTGACTCCAAGGAGACCACGTTACAACCTGCTAATCCAGAGGGAAATATCGCAGTTACGCCAGACGATCAACATGCCAACCACACCATATGAACCGCTACCAGATTTGGATACATATCACAAGTAAAATTTTCATGCCATAATTAGTATTAGGTCCACTGTCTGTTCACTTAAAGAACTCATAAGATTTAATTACAGGATTAAGATACAATTTTAATTAAAACAAAATTAAATAATATTAGGAAATTATGGAAATTAAATTTATCTATGAGCACCGATTTTAAATGAATCCAGATCAATAATTAACAATGTCGTAATATATTAAATTTAAGAAAATTATTATTAAAAGTTTTGTCTTTGAATAAGAACTACAATATTTAAATTATTAGAGCTATGAATATGAGTAATGAAATAAGATTTATGAAAATGAATATGTTTATATATTGATTAGAATTTATATAGTTCCTGTGTCAATGATAAAGTATGATAATCAATCATAGCTAATTGTAATAAATCGAAGAACAATTTATAAGAAAATTTGAGCATTTATTTATATTTTACCCTGAGATAAAGAGCATAAAAATAAAAAGTTAAATTGGCGTCAACCGCTGGGCATAAACAAGTATTTATTGTTAAATTGGCACCACAACAAAAGTGGGGCTTAATTAATTAAAAAGAGAAAATACACAAAAATTAAAATATGTCAATTAATTTATGCTGAAAATATAACAAAAGTAATTTGTTATAGGGTATAAATAGGACACACAAGCTACAGTGGTTCTTTTTCTTAAATCATCCACGGTGCAGCGGGAGCTTATGCCCGTCCGCACAGAATATTTAAATTTTTGTAAATAGTTTCATCCTTCCAGTTATATACAGTTATGTAACTGGATTATAAAACAAACCATATTTAAGTAGTAACAAAATTACATAAGAAGATCCACATAAGAAGATTAACTGACGTCCGAGACAGCACGAGGAGAAGTTCCAGAGAGCGATACGACGCTGGACAGTGAGAGAGAGTCGACGCTGGACAAGAGGAGAAGAGAAAGGAGACGCTGGACAAGAGGAGCGAGGCGACGCTGGACAAGAGGCGAGTCGACGCTGGACAAGAGGAGCGAGTCGACGCTGGAAAAGAGGACGCTGGAATGCGAGACGAGGACGACTACAGATGGAGCAAATGATCGAGTATGATTGACGACAATAAGGTGATAAACGACTTATTTATCTCTTAATCGAACAATGAACTCAAAGACAATTAAAGACATTCTTGTTGTATTTAAAAGTAAGAGCCAATGTTTATTTTAAAGTAGAATTAAAATCATAGATGTTTTAGAAATACGATTAACGTAACAAGAGCTCAAATTAGTATTGAAATAAATTGAATACAAAGAATTTAAATGAAAACAATTAGTGTTTGATATAAATCAGTACTGAGAAACAAAAGATAAATTTTATAACTATTAATATTTTGAGTACATTACAATATATAACAAGATATTTAAATATTGATATTTTGAAACACATTAATTGACGGAGTAGTCTGAAAACGAGATTTTTCTTTAATACAATAATTAGTAGAATATAATATTTAGTCAGTAAGGATGTATATAGCATAAGCCTTACGGCATAATAACAAATAATAACGAATGTTTTAAGTCGAAGTAAGTGCCATGTGCACAATTTTATTAATATCAAATAAATTTGAAATACCGTTACAAGTTACATAGGGTTCTTATTACAGATACACCTGACATTCAAATTAAATGTTATATTGTTACATAATTTGTCAATCTTGAACGTGAGACCAGTCACGCCTATTCTATGTATATCGTATCGTTGCATACGAAATATCGCTTGAAACGTGGGGCATCACAAATGTAAATTATATTATATTTGCAATGTTAAATATGTTATACAGTAATGGCGCTCCAAGATCGTGGGGCTATTCAAAAACAAATAGAAGTGTATTTGTATTTGAAATTAAATTCAACTTTATTAAATACATTACAGAGATATATATATATATATATGTGTGTGTGTGTGTGTGTGTGTGCGCGCGCGCGCGCGCCATAGAGAGAGAGAGAGAGACTGAGAAAGGGGGGTGAAATATTAATGCACCATATTAAAAAGGTGTAGTTAAATGTAACTTGAAGAATTCATTTTGTTGTAAACATACCAGTCTAGTTTTTCTATTTATAGTTTATGCTACTTTTTTGTTTAATAATTTGATCTAATTGAACCTCTAATCAAACCTACACTCCCTCGCAGAAAAACCTATGTTTAGTTCATTTATATTGTCATCTGTGTTTAGTTATGTTTGATGCAATAAATAAAATGTTTATTTCATCAAAGTTGTTTTTACTTTTTGTAATTATGTTCTTGTAAATAAATATTCTGTGTACTTTATTAATGTAATCTTATAGTTACTGATTAACAAATATTAATAACTGATAGTAACAAAGCCCAAATGTCTGTGTGGTATTTTTGTTGTAATAATATTTGTCTGATATGTATTATTTTTGCAATGTTTTTATGTATCTTCTCTGAAGAAATAAATTGTTCATTATCCTTAATATTTACAAATTATTGATACCATAGAATTGACACTGTTTTGTATAAATTTTGTAATAAAAATCAATTTACTTGTAAGTCATTTTTTATCACTAACCTAGTGACCATAACACATTCCTTGTGCAATGCATGTAGGCCTACCAAATACCTACCAAAAATGTATATCCCCAATTTTTGATAGAATATTTTATTTTTGTTGCCGCCAGAATTTTACTTTGATTATACTTTCATGTTCCATAAGGAAATTTAAGTATGGTGATGGCAAAAAAATCGTGTTAGAGATTTTGCAGATTCTGATTGTACTACCTTCAAAACATGAAAAAAAGTCATTTTTCGAAAAGTGTCTGTGTGTCTATCTGTAGATTGTTTTATGGCAAACGATAAGAGCAGCAAATTCAAACAGAATCAAATAATTTTTTGCATACAGCGCTGAATTGTAGAGTATTCAAGACCTATTGTTTTTTGTGAAGATCGGTTAAGACAAATGGGTATTTTACCTGCAATATTTTATGTTGTATCAAGAGAAATTTTTTCATGACGAACGATAACTGCCGCAAATTCAAACAGAATGAAATACTATTTTACATATGTGCCTGAGTTATAGAGGAACCAAGGCCTATTGAATTCGGTGAAGATCGGTTACGGGGAAAGGGTAGTTTACCGGAAACATTGTTTGTTGTAAATTTTAAATACTTTATATATATCAAGAAACGAACTGTAGCAGAAATTGATTGAAAAAATATATATATATATATATATATTTATTTATATATATCACTATTATTCATTATTCCGACACATAATGATGGAATATTTCTTAAATCATACCTTTTATATACATTTTAAATATCACATAAATTTAATAATCATATAAATTGTTTAAATATTACCACCCCAAATATTTCAAATATCCCTTTTTATAACACCTGACATAAAGATAACACATGATTGATAATACTTTCACATATACATTGTAACGTACCAAATTGGCAGTTACATAAGATAACTATCTAATACGTCAAATAAAAGGATATCATGAAAATATTTCAACGTGGATAAAAGAAGAAACAGGAGAATATAAACAAAGTGTGTATCTACGAACGGATATTATTGAAACAACCCAACAAAGAAGAAGGAAGAGTAATAAGAATATCATCGAGTGTAAAAAGAGAGGGAAAATGACAACGAGCCAATACAATATGTTAGCTTCCAGGCCCAATAGGTCCAAAATAGTGAAGGGATATGAAGAAAATAATTACTAAAATAAAAAGAATACGAATCAAGTACAACCAAAATGATGATAAAACAAACGAATTTGGTTATTAGTATAAAATAATATGGAACAATAATTACCATAACCACGAATAAAAATATGGAAGAGTATGACAAGACTAAGGGAACATTGATTATCACAAATAATGTATAACCCAGGAGAACACCAATAGTGAGCAACAACTAACCAGAAGAAGAAAAGAAGAAGAGGAAAGGAAACATACCACGAAGAATGAAGATAATGTATGAACAGTACAAGACATCAACATTCACAAGATATACAAGGAACTAAAATTAATATAGTGACCGGAAGAAGTGTAATGATTATTCGAAGATTAATGACAAAGAAACCAGTGTTTAGCATTATTGAGTGATAACGAACAATAACAGTGAAAACTTAATATAAGTGTAACAACCTGTGATATGATAACCATTTTACCCCAAATAAACACCACAAACAATACAAGTGAAAATGTTTATAACGGAGAAAAATGATTGACCATTATAAGTGAAAGAATCCAAGATTAACTAGTTAAAATGCACAGACAATTAGTGTGACAAGTTTAATCAAGATTGTAATATCATATAGATAATCATTAAGACCACCAAAAGAAATATGAGACAGAACAGTAACTTAATTGTTCATAGGGACTAATAATAAAAGCTTTGTAAGCCTTAATATGAAATGTGCCTGAATGCCATAGCAAACCAGGACAAAATATAAATGAATTCCAGAACAAACAGTAGCAAATAGGCTAGTTTGTTAGGTATAAAACAATCAATGTACCAAAAACTAGGTGCAACCCACCAAGAAATGTAATATTATTAGACTAAGAATACCTGTGTTATTGTTTCAACAAATAGTGTAAAAATGTGTATAACTTAATAATTAAACCATTGTAGTAGAATGCCATAATGAGATGGAAATAGTTGAGTCAAACACTGCATAAAAATATGTTGCACATTGTTGTAAGACAACTGACACATAACCTCACAGAAGGTGAACCTACAACATAAAATCATGTACATTAGTTAAACCAAGCAACTATCCACAATTGTTTCGAACAAAGACTAGTTAAGAATAATAATGCAACCCAATAAATACCATATGTACTGAAGGACACAGCAAATGAATCAGATTGAATATGATATCATAAAGCCAAATGAACAGAACCCCAATGTGACAAGATAGTTAGTCAAAAAGCTTTATCAAAACTTATCAAAAGATTGTGACAAATGTTACCAGTAGTTAGAGAAATGTCTAATACTGCTATGAGAACACATCACAAATGTAATAGTAGTAGTTTAATAATTTAAATATTATAAACTAACTAACTGCAATTGTAAAACCAGATGTAAATAAACACTATACTATAACTTGGAGAGCTTTCAGATAACGGAAAGTTAATAAATACATTGAACCAACAAGGTACAACAATTGTACACTATTTTAACTAATAACATTATATCTATTGTGTAATAAAATAATTACATAAGTGACAAAATGGAGAAATGAGAACAGAAAGTATTTTGATCATACTATAGGTATATAAAAAATAACATTTTTTGCAAAATAAAATGTGAACAAATGTAAATAAATGTACATATTAGTGTTAGGATGTCAAACATATGTAATAGGATAAGGAATAATAGCGTTACATGTAATTATAAACAATCGAACATGGTCGCTATGGACGCCATTAACAGATATGGTTTAATATGTAAATATAACTATTGTATGTACTAACATGAAAGAGAAATTTACTCAAGATGTTTAGTAATAAGTATTACAGTGTAATTGTAACGAAATATGGTGAAACAGACTTATTTATATTAAGAATCACCATATGAGTTTTTGAGATGGCTAAGTGAATTAATAATGAACGGCTTTAGTGCTTGTTTAGACTTAAAATAAAGCCACAAGTGTCCGCGATTTAATGCCACTACCCAACCGACGATACGACAAAAGATAAGAAAGTTATGACAATTATAAACTTTTCAATTATTTTGAGTATCCATGCATACGTCACACATAATCTCGAACCCACGCTTAGAATTGTAAAAAATTAAAAGTTTTATTTGACCAAAGTGTTTTGGGGTTGAGAGTTTGACGTTTTGATCCAATCAAATGGCTTAAAATGACCAGACGAGAAAGAGACGCTTTAGCGAAAAGTATCATTCGTTCTGCATCACTCACGACGAGAGGTCTACGCCGAAAGGTCAGCAAGATATTTTTGAAATGTGCGCGTCACCTACAGTAATACGTAAACAGACATTAACCTATACACCACAATATATTACCGAGTGTCCAGTGAATTAAGTGAACAGTGAAATAACACGACCAGTGTATAATAAGGGTCATGTTTTGTGTATTCAATCAGGGAGTACAATACTTTAATTATTTCAAAGAAGTTAATGAAAATAATAATTTTCGTTGATGAACGAAAAATATTGTTTTGGACTGCACTAGTCATAACGCTTGAGTGCTTAAACCATGATGGACAATTATCAGAACCCAATAAATGAATTGCAGCACGGTTTAATGTCAATAATTAATTGTAAAATAATTATTTACAATTAAAGAATAATTGAGAAAGGCGGAATTAACTTAGATACCGCTCATCCGTATATAATATATAGTCGCTTACTTGACTACGACTTTTGAATGAACAAATAATTATTTTCTTGTGACAATATTTTAATAACTGATAATTATACGTCAAATGATTTAAAAATAGAATGTTTGTGACCATATCATTAGGAATTTTATAAATAACATACTTATTCTAAATAATGACTTACGCGTACTAGGTAAACTAACCTAGAAACGATGAATATAATTTTGTCACAAAGAAACAATTCTGTTCTTGAATAATCTTACTGAAATGAAAGCTATAACAAGAGTTTTTTTCTCTAGATTTTTTTCTCTTTCCAGTACATGGTTCTAATGGCTAATGAGTCAATAATAATAATATTTTTAGCAGTGCAAATCTCAGAGCACGTGTGACCACCAACTGCTATATACTTTTGCATAACGTACGATAGTACGATATATCGGTTATGGTACCGAGTTTTATAATTTCAATTTTGTTCTTTTTTATAGTAATAGATAATTAAATATTGTTAATTAAAATCACATCTTGTAATCTGGTATCATGTATCTTCAAAGAACTCACCAATTTGGTAATATAATTGAATAAAGTGAACCTAACCTCGTTCACCAAAAACATTGTACCATACAACAGTGTTACCAGCCTTGAGGTACAGAGATCTCAGGATTTGTTTAAATTTGTTATTGTTTGTAAAAAGATATTAATTGTTTTTAAAAGAGTTTATTGAATTTAGTAATTGTCAATAAATCCCCAGTTTGTTTATCAGTGGAACCAGATTTTTGATTTCTATACAATAGATGAAGTAGTTTAATTTTTCCATGAACGGTTCTCTCATGAGGTGGCGGTAGTATTTGAATGACTGATATCATTCGAATTGCAATTGAACATTTAATTTATTTTTATTGTTTATGTGCATTCTTTGTGATATTCAAAAGGAATATCTATGTATGTATGTCATGTGTTTTTACAGTGGAAGTAGTCACCATCGAGAATATTGAAGACATCCACGTATGGTAAGTGGGGAGGTTGACACAGTGAAGTGATAAATACTCTTTTAAACCGCAAACCTTTAAACGTGAACATTATAATAATCAACATTATAATAAATAAAAAATCTTAGCGTTGTGTAAATTCTGTTACAACGTGGCGCCCTACGTGGGGCTGGATTGATCGAAGATAACACCTTAAATAACCACTAACATTATCTGTTTTATAACAGATTAGCCCCCATCGTCTGAGCGCGAATTAGGACAAAAAACCGAAGAGTTTGATTAATTAAATAAATAATTTCTCAACCTAATTCGGCAGTAAGACAGCAAGTACATTACACAGATAACAAGATGTATAGGAGGTCAACATCGAAGAAACGAACGGCAGAGGCCGAGAGGGAGGCTAGATTGGAGGAGAAAGAAGCAACGTCGGCAGAGGACGTTGAAGAAATATTACTAGAAATTGAAGATAGACAACCTGAACCGGCGGAGGAGGTTCAGCAACCGGAAGATGAACCAGAGGTTATACAACAGGAGACCCAACCGGAGGCCAGCCAACCCGAGAAACCGACGCGACCAGGAGACATGGACATCATAGTAATATTAATAAGTATGAGAGAAGAAAGTAAGAAGATGATGGAGAAAATGGATGAAAACAGTCGATCCACCGACCAAAAAATAGAGTCACTGAAAGAAGATACACGATCATTGAAGGAGGACAACCGATCTTTGAAGGAAGACAGCCGATCGCTATCCAAGAAAATAGATGAAACCAGTCAATCCACAAACAAGAAAATAGAGGAAGGCCAGAAGGAGAGCCAGAAGGACATAGAATTATTGAAGGAGGATTTAAATAACAAGATAAACGAAACTAATAGGAAGATGGAAGATGGACAGAAAAATATGGAAGAGTTATTGGAGAAAAATATGGAAATCATGAAAGAAAATCTATCTGCGGAATTAGGAATCAAAATTGATGAGACCAACAAGAAGATTGATGAAATAAATGAGAAAATCAATAGAGATATCGAGTTAATGAAGAATGATAATGAGAAAATATGGCAACAAATGGCCGACAATAATTACAGAACTGAAGAAATTGCCAAAAATACAGTAGAAACAATTGACAAAAAATTGGAAGAAAACATAGAAGCGACGGAGGAGCGGATTGCAGTATTAGCAACAGAAATCCATGACGAGATGTCCGACATACGGAGAGAAGGTGAGATGAGTAAACAAAAAATAGTACAAACCGAAACAAACATCAACCACCGTATCGACAGTATCGAGGAAATCCACAACAACCAAGTAGGAATCATAGAACGGAGACAGACGGAAATGATGGTCGCACACACCACACTGGGGGAGAGGTGCGAAGAAATTTCAACCAAGGTAGACGCAGTCAAACATCAGGTGAACAATGACCGAGATCAGTTGACTGAGCGACAACAGAGGGAATTCAGTGACCTCAGAGATGAAATGAACCGCCTGCGAGCATTCCCAAATGTATTAACCGGATTAACACACCTGGATGGAAAGGAACAAATAGATTTCCGCGCCTATGTTAAAAATTCACTCGAGTTCCTATAGAGGGTGGATCAGATACTCAACAGAAACAAAGAAAGCCGTTGGTCAGTGATAAAGGGAATGTTGGACGAATCTTTTCGTAACGTATTCGACAACTGGTGGACAGCGACCCGGCACGAGGTAGAAAACTATGCTGCATTTAAGGTGGCGTTTAAGCTAAAATATTGGTCCGATTCCACACAAACCATCATCAGAGACGACACTACGCACGGCAGGTATGATTCAAACGGCAAACAGTCGATGACAGCCTACTTTTTAGGGAAGATCTGCTTAGCCAGAAATTTTGAACCGGCCATACCAGAGGAGTGCTTAGTGACGAAACTGGCCTACCATTTTAGCCAAGGTGTGTCACAAGGGAGACTTATCGCGCAGATCAAAACCATACAAGGTATGTGTACTCTATTAGAAAGTCATGAGAGAGAGCGTTACTATCAGAGGAACCGCCAGGGTCCCGGACAGACATATGATCGGGGTGGACCAAGCAACGTTAATCCAAACAATAATACTGACCGGAATAATTATGGGAGAAATTTTAATAACCCTCCACGTTTCACCAATCACCAGGGACCAAAACAGAATGATGGTGGTAACAACAATAACCATGCAGACCGAGGAAATACAAAAATCCTAGGCCGAATGGCTTTCAAGGGAACAATAATTATCGACAATGTAATAATTATTACCGACCTTCTAATAACCAACCTCCAAATAACCAGTATAGGCAGAGTAATGGTAATAATAATAATAACCAGTTTCGAAGAGTGCATTACACTCATGCCAGCAGAGGGGGAGGTCCGAGTCCTCTAGGCGTCCGACGGGCCAGGAACCTACCAAAATAAAAAAAAAAAATCCCAAAATCCAAACTAATAGCAAAGGAAGTGCAATTCTTGGGCTTTAACTTGTCTGAAACTGGCATAACCCCAGCACAAGAAAAGATGGAGGCGATACAGCGTTTCCCAGTACCTAAGAACAAGAAACAATTACAATCGTTTCTTGGTATCTGTAATTAATATAGGAAATTCCAACACAACTATTCAGAATTGACAGCTAAGTTTTCCCAACAATTATCATCGAAGGAGAAGTGGAGATGGGGACCTGAACAGGACACAACTTTTGAACTAATAAAAGAAAAATTTCTTACAGCTGTAATGCTGCATCATCCGAATTTTAACAAACATTTTTATATGAACTGCGATGCAAGCGATGTAAGCCTTGGATCAATATTGTATCAGGAAGACCAGGAAGGTAACCATCAAGTGATCAGTTTTGCGAGCAGAACACTCAACAAGTGTGAACGCAACTATCACACTACTGAAAAAGAACTTCTGAGTATAGTATTCGCATGTGAAAAATTTAGAACATACATTTTAGGATACCCTATTACAATACGCACAGATCATAAGTCAATATCTTTCCTGAAGAATTGTAGATTAAAACATGGCAGACTGACGAGATGGACACTAACGCTCCAAGAATATAACATACAGTGGGAATACATCCCTGGGAAAAGCAACATAGCTGCAGACGTGTTGTCCAGAGTAAACATAGCGGCCCAAACCTTCGAGGGAGAAAAGGAAACCATCGCCAAAGTTTACCATATTTTAAAAAGCAAGTCTGAATTGGCCGACATATTATCTAACATACAAATTCATCAGCGTAACGATCCTAAAATTTTACAAATAATCCAACGATTAGCAGAACACGATGAAAGAATCATGCAATATTACTGTACCTACAACAATATACTATTCACTAAAACCAAACAATCTAGTGAACAGTGGAAAGCTGTAATACCAAAGATTATCGAGAAAGAAATTGCAGTTGACTACCATGTGCGCTATGGTCATATGGGAGCAGTAAAAGTAGTCAAGGCACTACATGAACATGTCTACTTCAAAGATATGAACCGCAGGGTAAGAAAATATATACAGCATTGTCATTTGTGTCAATTAGTCAAATGCAGCAATGAGAGGAGAGAAGGGGTAATGATACCCATTACTTCGGCAGAAAAATTAGAGAAAGTGTTCGTAGATATTTGTGGACCATTTCCACGAAATGGTGGCAGACACCAATACAAATATATGGTGATAATCTTTTATCACTATACGAAATTCACGAAACTTTATGCCATAAACAGGGCAACAACCAACAAAATTTTGGACATTATAATATCAAGATACATACCCGAGATAGGAAAACCCCAGTCAATAATCACAGATCACGGAACGTAATTTCGAGGCCGAAGATGGCGAGATACTCTAATCAATCAAGGTGTGAAGACATACAAAACGTCAGTGTATCACCGTAACAGCAACCCTGCTGAGAGAGTGTTGAGAGAAGTAGGAAGGATTTTAAGAACCTACTGTCACGCCCAACAAAGAAGATGGGAAGAACATTTATCGTCAGCTGAAAATTTCATTAACTTAGCTTGCCACCAATCAACTGATGAAACACCCTATACTGCTATGTTTGAGCAAAGGCCACCCCGGGAAATTACAGAAATTATAAGATTTCCACCAGAAGGTGAATTTAAATTTAATAAAACCAAATTCTTTAACAATGCAGTCGAACGAGCTGACAAACTTAGGCTCAAATATCAGAAATCACAACCTAAGATCATAACATACGAAGTGGGAGACAAGGTACTCTTAAAAAATCGAGAACTCCCAAGTGCAATAGAAGGAATTGCTAAAAAATTGTTACTGCTATACACAGGCCCATATACTGTTACCAAGAATAACATGAACAACACTTATGAATTACAAGACCCTACAACAAAGAAAATAAAGGGCAACTACAACCAAACTTCCATGAAACGGTATAATGAAAATTAAATAATGAAGAAAGAGAGAAATATTGCGATGAAGAATATTTGTTATTGATACTAAGTAAGAAGTGAAAATATAACTGTGAGAATAAATGTTGACTATATTGTAATTTTGTAATATAAAAAAGTGATCTAAAGAAATTATGTAAAGGATGAAGAAAATTGTAATTACCCGTACTACTAAAGAAAAAACTATACGAGAAAGACACACACCATCTATGGCATGTAAACTAATTTCCAAGAGCCAAGTCAACAAGTAAATAACAACTTACCCGTACTACAAGTGTAATATATACGAGAAGGACACACAACATCTATGGCAATATAAAGATTTCCAAGAACCTAGTCAACCAGTTATTAACAACTAACCCGTACTACAAATATAACTATACGAGAAAGACACATTATATCTACGGCACAAAAAATAAATTCCAAGAGCCAAGTCAACCAGTTATTAACAACCTACCGTTACTACTAAAAGAGGAGACGATGGACTAGATGATATACAGAACGAGAAGAAAATAAGAAGTTGGAGGAACGAAAGCAAATAAATATCATTGATGTAGATAATAGATGACACACAAACAAGAGGCAAGACACTAGAAGAGAGCATATACCAAATGAAATATAACCCAAGGAAGTGAATCATGAAAATGAAGAAGATTATGAAATGACGTTTAATGTAATACCAAGAGAAAAGATTAATGGATGACAAAGAAGAATGAAAAAAATAATATATTAACGAAGATGATCATGAGAGTATACCAGTGATGAAATGTAAACAAACTATCCCTGTAAAATGTGAAGAATTTAGTTAAGTTGATTCAAGAAGAAGAGAATATAACAATGTATAAACCGCAGATGCGTGAGATGATCCCAAGGATATTTATTATATGTCGAAAGAACGACCACTTTATATTTTGAATTAATTTGTGATGAATTGACTGATGAAATGTTCCAGCAATCATTTATATTATTAACAGAGATGATGTGCCTCTGTATTTATTGATGTTAGTATGGCCAGTGGAGTTGTATGCCAAAGTGAGCCACTCTGAACCGCCCCAGCTAAACTTATGTTAGGGAATTAGGGAATTAAATAAACAAGGGAGAAAATTACATAGAAAGAAATAATTATGATTCAAATAGAAGAAAGTGAAGGGATATATAAAAAAGCATAAGAGTCGACGTGGAAATGTACAACAATTGATGAATTCTTCAATAAAAAATAAATATACGAATTCAGAATTAATTAATTCTTATAGGAAGGCATATGTAACGTACCAAATTGGCAGTTACATAAGATAACTATCTAATACGTCAAATAAAAGGATATCATGAAAATATTTCAACGTGGATAAAAGAAGGAACAGGAGAATATAAACAAAGTGTGTATTTACGAACGGATATTATTGAAACAACCCAACAAAAAGAAGGAAGAGTAATAAGAATATCATCGAGTATAAAAAGAGAGAGAAAATGACAACGAGCCAATACAATATGTTAGCATCCAGGCCCAATAGGTCCAAAATAGTGAGGGGATATGACGAAAATAATTACTAAAATAAAAAGAATACGAATCAAGTACATCAAAAATGATGATAAAAAAAACGAATTTGTTTATTAGTATAAAATAATATGGAACAATAATTACCATAACCACGAATAAAAATATGGAAGAGTATGACAAGACTAAGGGAACATTGATTATCACAAATAATGTATAACCCAGGAGAACACCAATAGTGAGCAACAACTAACCAGAAGAAGAAAAGAAGAAGAAGAGGAAAGGAAACATACCACGAAGAATGAAGATAATGTATGAACATTACAAGACATCAACATTCACAAGATATACAAGGAACTAAAATTAATATAGTGACCGGAAGAAGTGTAATGATTATTCGAAGATTAATGACAAAGAAACCAGTGTTTAGCATCATTGAGTGATAACGAACAATAACAGTGAAAACTTAATATAAGTGTAACAACCTGTGATATGATAACCATTTTACCCCAAATAAACACCACAAACAATACAAGTGAAAATGTTTATAACGGAGAAAAATGATTGACCATTATAAGTGAAAGACTCCAAGATTAACTAGTTAAAATGCACAGACAATTAGTGTGACAAGTTTAATCAAGATTGTAATATCATATAGATAATCATTAAGACCACCAAAAGAAATATGAGACAGAACAGTAAATTAATTGTTCATAGGGACTAATAATAAAAGCTTTGTAAGCCTTAATATGAAATGTGCCTGAATGCCATAGCAAACCAGGACAAAATATAAATGAATTCCAGAACAAACAGTAGCAAATAAGCTAGTTTGTTAGGTATAAAACAATCAATGTACCAAAAACTAGGTGCAACCCACCAAGAAATGTAATATTATTAGACTAAGAATACCTGTGTTATTGTTTCAACAAATAGTGTAAAAATGTGTATAACTTAATAATTAAACCATTGTAGTAGAATGCCATAATGAGATGGAAATAGTTGAGTCAAACACTGCATAAAAATATGTTGCACATTGTTGTCAGACAACTGACACATAACCTCACAGAAGGTGAACCTACAACATAAAATCATGTACATTAGTTAAACCAAGCAACTATCCACAATTGTTTCGAACAAAGACTAGTTAAGAATAATAATGCAACCCAATAAATACCATATGTACTGAAGGACACAGCAAATGAATCAGATTGAATATGATATCATAAAGCCAAATGAACAGAACCCCAATGTGACAAGATAGTTAGTCAAAAAGCATTATCAAAACTTATCAAAAGATTGTGACAAATGTTACCAGTAGTTAGAGAAATGTCTATTACTGCTATGAGAACACATCACAAATGTAATAGTAGTAGTTTAATAATTGAAATATTATAAACTAACTAACTGCAATTGTAAAACCAGATGTAAATAAACACTATACTATAACTTGGAGAGCTTTCAGATAACGGAAAGTTAATAAATACATTGAACCAACAAGGTACAACAATTGTACACTACTTTAACTAATAACATTATATCCCTTGTGTAATAAAATAATTACATAAGTGACAAAATGGAGAAATGAGAACAGAAAGTATTTTGATCATACTATAGGTATATGAAAAATAACATTTTTTGCAAAATAAAATGTGAACAAATGTAAATAAATGTACATATTAGTGTTAGGATGTCAAACATATGTAATAGGATAAGGAATAATAGCGTTACATGTAATTATAAACAATCGAACATGGTCGCTATGGACGCCATTAACAGATATTGTTTAAAATGTAAATATAACTACTTTATTTACTAACATGAAAGAGAAATGGACTTGAGGGGTTTAGTAATAAGTATTACAGTGTAATTGTAACGAAATGTGGTGAAACAGACTTATTTATATTAAGAATCACCATATGAGGTTTTGAGATGCCTAAGTGAATTAATAATGAACGGATTTAGTGCTTGTTTAGACTTAAAATAAAGCCACAAGTGTCCGCGATTTAATGCCACTACCCAACCGACGATACGACAAAAGATAAGAAAGTTATGACAATTATAAACTTTTCAATCATTTTGAGTATCCATGCATACGTCACACATAATCTCGAACCCACGCTTAGAATTGTAAAAAATTAAAAGTTTTATTTGACCAAAGTGTTTTGGGGTTGAGAGTTTGACCTTTTGATCCAATCAAATGGCTTAAAATGACCAGACGAGAAAGAGACGCTTTAGCGAAAAGTATCATTCGTTCTGCATCACTCACGACGAGAGGTCTACGCCGAAAGGTCAGCAAGATATTTTTGAAATGTGCGCGTCACCTACAGTAATACGTAAACAGACATTAACCTATACACCACAATATATTACCGAGTGTCCAGTGAATTAAGTGAACAGTGAAATAACACGACCAGTGTATAATAATGGTCATGTTTTGTGTATTCAATCAGGGAGTACAATACTTTAATTATTTCAAAGAAGTTAATGAAAATAATAATTTTCGCTGATGAACGAAAAATATTGTTTTGGACTGCACTAGTCATAACGCTTGAGTGCTTAAACCATGATGGACAATTATCAGAACCTAATAAACGAATTGCAGCACGGTTTAATGTCAATAATTAATTGTAAAATAATTATTTACAATTAAAGAATAATTGAGAAAGGCGGAATTAACTTAGATACCGCTCATCCGTATATAATATATAGTCGCTTACTTGACTACGACTTTTGAATGAACAAATAATTATTTTCTTGTGAAAATATTTTAATAACTGATAATTATAAGTCAAATGATTTAAAAATAGAATGTTTGTGACCATATCATTAAGAATTTTATAAATAACATACTTATTCTAAATAATGACTTACGCGTACTAGGTAAACTAACCTAGAAACGATGAATATAATTTTGTCACAAAGAAACAATTCTGTTCTTGAATAATCTTACTGAAATGAAAGCTATAACAAGAGTTTTTTTCTCTAGATTTTTTTCTCTTTCCAGTACATGGTTCTAATAGCTAATGAGTCAATAATAATAATATTTTTAGCAGTGCAAATCTCAGAGCACGTGTGACCACCAACTGCTATATACTTTTGCATAACGTACGATAGTACGATATATCGGTTATGGTACCGAGTTTTATAATTTCAATTTTGTTCTTTTTTATAGTAATAGATAATTAAATATTGTTAATTAAAATCACATCTTGTAATCTGGTATCATGTATCTTCAAAGAACTCACCAATTTGGTAATATAATTGAATAAAGTGAACCTAACCTCGTTCACCAAAAACATTGTACCATACAACAGTGTTACCAGCCTTGAGGTACAGAGATCTCAGGATTTGTTTAAATTTGTTATTGTTTGTAAAAAGATATTATTAATTGTTTTTAAAAGAGTTTATTGGATTTAGTAATTGTCAATAAATCCCCAGTTTATTTATCAGTGGAACCAGAGTTTTGATTTCTATACAATAGATGAAGTAGTTTAATTTTTTCATGAACAGTTCTCTCATAAGGTGGCGGTAGTATTTGAATGACTGATATCATTCGAATTGCAATTGAACATTTAATTTATTTTTATTGTTTATGTGCATTCTTTGTGATATTCAAAAGGAATATCTATGGATGTATGTCAAGTGGTTTTACAGTAGAAGAAGTCACCATCGAGAATATTGAAGACATCCACGTATGGTAAGTGGGGAGGTTGACACAGTGAAGTGATAAATACTCTTTTAAACCACAAACCTTTAAACGTGAACATTATAATAATCAACATTATAATAAATAAAAAATCTTAACGTTGTGTAAATTCTGTTACAACATATTGATCACAGACAAAGTACAACATGTTAAGCCTGGCAGACAGCCTGTATATTCATATCAAATACACACATGAATGTGGAGACAATCTGGACTTGCCCTAATAGCCAGAAACTACAATTATAGATTTAAGTTGCCAGCACAGCCTGTAAAATTTTTATAAAATATCGCAAACCCTCAACTCCATAAAAATGTAAAAGAATTTTAAAGAAAGCTGAATTGATCCTAAGAACGAGAAATTACAAATTCAAATTGTCAGTGCAGTCTGTATAGTTTTATAAGATACATTCAGAAATTTAAAACAATCTGGCTTGACCATATAAACACGAAAATCTAATGCCAACTGGGCTGTCAATGCAGCCTGTATAATTTGTCAAATTACACTTTAAAATTTTAAGAAAAATCTGATTTGACCCATGATAGCAAAAATGCAATTACAAGGTTAACGTGTCATCACTGCCTGTATAGTTTTATAAAAATTGTAAGATTTTTAATTTTATAAAAATAGGAAATTTTAAAGAAAATCCGATTTGCACATAACAGCAAGAAAAACAATAATAAATTTAAGTATCAGTACAGCCTGTATAATTTTATAAAAATTGTAAAATTTTTAAACTTTATAGAAATATAAAAATTAACAGAAAATCTGAATTGACCCAGCCGCAGGCATGTGCCAGTGCCTGATCCAACATAAGATAACATGTCCGGTTCCTGCATAGATCTGCACCTACAGGTGACTGCCTCAGGTTAAAAAGTGTAAACCGGCCTAATACAAATTAAAAACAAAATTCCCAACCCCTTTATAAATAATATATAAAATGATTAACCAGCAGAAATACCCAAGATTTTAATAGGGACCCGACCAGCCGGTCTAGCCCCCAGCATTTACAAACTGCACCCACCTACTTCACTAAAATACAGATTCCCCACAAACGTTTACAACCACCATTCACAATCACCGTAAAAGAAATAAAGCATAAAATTAATGACCGCCGGACACATGCCTGCGACCCAGGCTACAATTAATCTGGAGCGTAATTACATTATGAGAACTCTTTTAGTGAAAGTTTGCAGCCAAAATTCTGTCCAGCTGGACGTGAGCACAATGAAGTATAACTTAAGTTTTTTTTATGGTTAAGTTCACAACACATGGTGTTTGCTGTAGCGGCCTAGTGTAGTTAAAAAAGCATAAATGGCAACTCATTTTGGTCCAGATTGTTCCCCCCGTTGGTACTGTGGCATGATATGCTGTCTTTCCACCTCTGGCAGCCAAGATCCGAGAGACTAAGTGTTTTTAAGTTATTGTGGAAGATGTAATTACCACATGCGGAGGGGTCACATTCCGACTGGATCGAGAACCCTGGCCATTCATAATAATTACTTGACTGACCCATAAACCATAACACACATATGCCACAGCATACCAAACTCACCATGTTAATCATAACACATGTAACATTCTCACTGTTGGTTTTTAAATTCCTAGACCACACACAAGGCCTCAATGCTTCATAATTGGATATAAATTCATAATGAAATATGAATGTATTATATTATAATTCATAACATGATGAATGTATGAAAAGGTAACATACTCAAAAAGGCATTACGCATATAACATCACGTGCTCACTCAGACAATTCAGTAAGTTCCCCAGTTCCACAAAATTAGATAATAATTTTTTTTTACGCCCCTTTTCACATGTACAATTGGTATTTATAAAATACAAGATATTAGGCTGTATTAGTGTTTAAAATAAATCAAATACTAGACAATGAATACACTTTCGGTCAATACGCCACGAGGTAAGCTTCAAAATTTATAAATTGGCATCCAAGTTAATTATAAACTACATTTAAATCTTTTACCATAAAATGAACAATATATACATTTAACCCACTTACCGGAGATCGCTTAGCGTCTACTCAGGCATGAAGAATAGAATTACAACAATTAAAGAAAGCTTAGCTCTGCCAAAAGGAGGACGGCTGCCGACGCCAGCTGCTGCTCAGATCAGCCTGACTCAACACGCACAAAAGCTTTGTGTCGAAAACCATAATCACCCTGTCCGCCAACAGAGCGCGTTGGCCTTCAGTGAAACAACGAAATGGTAATACAGTACGCGACGCTTAATTACCATAATTAATTAATTCGGCGGTTAATTGTATTAATTAAATTCTCCTTTATAGAAACGCCGGGTTCTCAAAAACCCGGCACAACGTCCATCTGTATTTCTACTTTTACCGGTACTTTTTAACTACATATACAATGAATATATACTTATTATATCTTTATTTAGTATATAGTTATTTACGCGTCAAGAAAAGAAGTGTGAAAAAAGTGATCACAACATTTTATACTTTATATGATTTCTGTCATTGAATGATTAACCACTTTTTAATAACGGCGTTGAAAAATAGTTGATTACGTCTTTCAAAGATTATTTTTCTACGGGACTGAAATTAAAAATAGCTAAGATCGTATACAGGAATTAAACGTAGGCGACTGGAAGCAGTAATTCTAAACAGCCGAGACACACCAGCTGCTAATATTGCAGCAATTTCTTACGTTCAGTATCAGTAGTGGCAATGTTGTGACCTTGGTGACTTTATATACATTTTGTGGCAACAGTGTGCATAATTTTTATCACTAGGAGTTGAACGAATTCCGTGACAAATTTGTAATGAATTTTGATAAAGGTGTGATTGGGTTGTAATGAATAACATAACGGGGTAATTATTATTCAGTTATTTTCAACAAAATATCCTGAAACGGATATATATTTTTACGTTGTTTTATGCTGATTACGAATATGTAAGAATAAAATGTTTAAGCTTACTCATAACTTTTATATATGGGGTCTCAAAAAGATGCAGAACTATTGTTAAAAGTAGCGTGTTCAGGTTACGATGCTTAACTGTGATTTTATATATATATATATATATATATATATATATATATATATATATATAGAAAGAGAGAGAGAGAGAGAGGCAGGAATATAGATGAGACTAAAGAGTGTAAGTAATTGATCTAAAGTTCTAGGCCTTTAAAGTATTATGCCTGCGGCTTTTGCACCCCCGCTAGCAGTACTGAAACTCACAAACTCACGTTTTTCTACTGCCAGAGAAAATCAGCCTCTAGCAACCAGGAGCGGTAACCAGGCATACTAGACAAGACCGCTGTAACAAAGAGTGGGCAGGCAAACCCTGATTCGATACAGCGACCGCAGCATAGCGTTGAGATTGTGAAACTTAAACTAAACCATGTTAAATTATTGGGTGTTTACCTATTTTGGGTTCGTGAGTGCTCAAATATCGACACACATACACGCACACACATTTCAAATAATGACACATATATATTTATTTGTTATCTTTAGTCTCAAAGCGTAAAAAAGGTAAATAACAGAAACTTAATAAGACAGTTTATTTCACAACTTATGAATTTTGTATTTTACTGAAATGGCTATAATTAATGTCTGCAGAATCTCTTATTTAAAGTTACTGAACGTAAATAATTTATCTAGTGAAATAAATGTAAATTGGAGCAGATTCGACTATATATTCATGAGTTAATTTTGCAAGTTTAATCTGTTAGGTAATGTCTAAAAACAATTTATACTAATAATTGTAACAATAACTTTTAATCTACGTAGAAAATTAGTTAGAAGGTTGAATATTTTATTAATAATAAAACTGATAAAAGGAGAAATAACACAATAATCAGCAAACTGCACTTGTAGTATTTAATTCTGTACGTCTTTACAATACAGGTTTTCATAAAACGTTTTGAATGGTTTCTATTTTTGTATTAAACTGATTCTCTTTTATAAGTTATTAATTGCCTACGGCTTAATAAATTTTGATATCTTCCAGAACACGTTTATTCTCTTTACACAGAAATAAGTTTCCCATAAGGAAAGACCTATGAAATTTTAAAAATGTAATTTTAAGTGTAAAATTACACTTAAGTGTAATTTTAAGTGTAACATTACACATAAGTGTAATTTTAAGTGTAAGTGTAATGTTATTAATTGCTTGAATAATGGAAAATACTTTTATTATGATTGCATTGATTTTAACCCTACGTCAATGAAACTGACCGTGAGTGAACGCTTCCCTTCCTTGAGTCTGCATGTTCCGAACTGGCAAGTAGTCTACAGTGTTCCTGTTTAACCACCGTTCTAAAAACACAGTTTTCTCATTTTCAATAGCATCTTCTCCGTCATTAGCAAACTCTATTCTTTGCTCCTATCATAACATCCCGCTTCATTATTAATCTCTTACGGAATCTTCCCTTGAGCTGTCCCTGTCGTTCCTTTAACTTGAACTTGGAGTTTTTTGAGTTTTACTGTACTTTAGGAAAGTTTTTTCCATTTGTGCTTGTGTAATTCTGCAGCTAATTCTGCGTTTTCAGTGGCTTTACTAAATGCCTTCCAATGGATTCTTCCAACTCTGGAATAGCACAGCTGACTTTTCAATCATTTCTTTTCTCGTCACAGAAATGGGTACTTTGTCATGTTCTTTCTCTCTTTTTCCGCATTTATTATCATATATCCTCCTCTCTGCTTTATCTGTTCCTTCTTCTCCCGTAATATTAATCTAATTTTTCGCTGCCTCTTTCATCTTAGTTGTGCAAATTTTTTTTGCTTAACCAATACACAATCCTTTAAATTTATTATAAATCCTTTGGCATTCATGATGCCGTTTTAAAAATGTCACAACTAGTAAGTGGCTAAGCTGAAAAAGATCAAGGCGTTCCTTAATACACCAACCTTCCCTAACACTTTAACAAAGCTTTCAGTTGCAATCCGTATGGTAGAATATTTAAGTGAAGCTGGCGGCTGCCACTTATTTACATCAAGGCATACGGTAGATACTGTTGTGTTCCCGTAAGTTTATAAAAGCTGGCTTACCTTGAAAAAATCTATTAAAAATCAGGTTTCCTCTAACTTCCTGAAGTGTGGAGACCACATCATATATTGCTACACCATACCCCATCACTGTATCAGATACCTTTCCAAAGTCGTTGGAAGCAGTGTATATGGGCAATTGATAATATTTGTAGGCATAGACTGGCCTATTGTGAAGATGCAGCTAAACATGAACTGCCATTCCTGAAACTATGCTAGACCTCTGAGAGGATGGTGGTCGTTTGCTATGACAGATGCATATAGTTTGTAAGACGCCTTAAGCAGGCTGACCCCTTTATAGTAACTGTAGTCACTACGAATTTTCATAAATAATGGGAGTACCTTGTCATCCGCCAGTCTTCGATAATACGAGTGGTCCAGCACAGATTGATAAATTTCAATAAACGGTTAGTGCAGGAAGGCTGGCGCATATTTTGTTAACGTGAAATTCAGCTCGGCAGTGCCCGGGCTAATTTTCTATTTTCACAGCATTGGAGAATAAGTAAAAATTCGCTCATTGCTTCTTGACCATTGATGTCGTGAAATGTTATGTTTAAAGTTTTTCCTGTGTTCACAGCCGCTCATTATTTTGAGCCATTTCTTTTTGTGATATTACTTCAGGTTATTTCTTTCTGTTTCATATAAGTGGCGTAATAATATTTTGTAAGACTTGTCCTTTCTAACCTGAAAATCTTGCTCAATATCATTTGTCCCAAATATTTTGGCAATGGCACAGCGAAGCTTAAGTTCAGATTTTTGTCTGATTAATGTTTGAAGCCAGATGTTTCAAACATACTGTATTTGTTTCTTAGCATCTATTATTTGTGCAAATCGTCATCCCATATAAGCAGGCCTCGGTTTCCGTATGTTTGAAGTCTCGTTCCTAGTGTTCCTATTGCTGTGGGGGACATTATAGCTCTGATTTACTATTACTGATAGGTGTTTCTTGTGCAAACTGACTCAGCCAATCTGTTACAGGTGTCGTATATTATCTTGGCGTAGACGCTCTTTAAACGTTTATTGTACATTTAATATTTTACTTATTTTTCAAGTGTGAAATTTTGTTTAGTGGTTATTCAGCGAAATAATGGTTTAAAAAAATTGAATTTTAGTAAGACAGCCATCTACTAAAAACCACCGAATATCTCATGCTTAGTTATATGCATCAGGTATTAATTATATTGTTGACAATAGTAATTGGTAAGGAATCTAAGTTAGTACTATACTCATTTTTTATGCTGTCTCGTCTGCCTAATTACACTAATATCTATTGTTAAGAGCCAAGTATTTAGTGAAAAATGTTTGACCTTCCAAGAGAAAAATTTTAAGCCTGAAAAACAAAATCATTTTGAAAAGAAAACACGTCTACTAGAGTAATAATATGGTTGCTGCAGGAAAGAACAAGACACACAAGGTACGTTGTTATTTCTTCTCCGCTGACGTAATCCTGTATTTAATCCGATAATACCTACAGCACTGTCTCCTCAATAGACTCGCGCTTTCATCTCTTGTCGCATTTTTGCTTGGTGGTTACAGTTTCATGCGTCCTTTTGCTTGCCTTCAAAACCTGCTTTAAACGAAGTACAAAATACGCCACACAAAAACACAGAAAGTATTTCTTGCCTTTCTCTCTGTCTTTTTCAAATAAAAATACATATTCACACTTATATATATATATATTATATGTGTGTGTGTGTTATAAAATTCTGTATTAATTATTAGTAACGGTTTTTAATTATCCTTTTTCTTCTTGTTCCTCCTCTGATAAACTTTTCACGCCTCATTTCCTCGCCCCGTTTCCACATTTCTTTCCTTAAAGTATACATTCTAAAATTTCAGGGATTTGTTTGGTCCCTTGCTTTAATTCTTTGTACAAGTTATACTCACGTCAGTGCAATTCCTTGGTTGTTGTGTTAACAAGAGATACATATAGGCCTGTAAGGTTTACCTTATTTATCACATCAATTTTAATCCATGATTCCATTATTGTATGCATGTCACAAAGTTTCATCTCTGAAACTTACGTTTGTGTTAAGCATTACCTGTGATGCTGATCAGTACATAGAGCTTTCTTTTTTCTCACAATATGAGATACAAACGTCGAGTGGTGTAATAAGACCTCGTAAGTACTGAAAGTGGAATACTTTCTTTCACCATTGCTTAATATCATTATCATTATCATTATACATTATCATTTTTTTTTTATATTAAAGAACGTCCTTTATATACCTCGCCCGCCCCAATAATTCAACAAACTCAAATCGTTTTGAACACGAGTGGTCTAATTCTGTTCCTCTTTTTTCATAAATGTATTAAAAAGTAATAATTAAACTTTCAAAATAACAATGGATACGTTTACAGTGAGAATTATTCTTGGAACTAGTTATGTAAACCCTCTTTCCTTTTATGCTTTTTATATATAGAAAACCAACTTCCTTTTTTTTCCTTTTTATTTTATATTTTTTTTTTTTTTTTTTTTTTGAAGGAGAGGCCACAAGTTATTTAGAACTAGGCAAGAGCCTAGAGAAGCCAAAATTGTGCTGGGTCCAGTATGATGGGACTTGCAAGTGAAACTCTGCTGTAAGATAAAAATAACAGGATTTATTGTATTCTGCTTTTGTACAATATATGCGCCCTTGAAAAGCAAGATAATTACAAGTATTTTACAATCAAAAATAGCTCACTTCCAAAACCCCCAATCGTTATTATAAGTCCATTAAACATAGGCATCGCCCAATAGTTAAGCTTGAATAATAGTGGCGCATAAATAATAATAATGTGAAACGGCACATAGTCTCGACCCTCCCAGTAATTTACATAAATCATGACATGGTAGATATATATATATATATATATATATATACATAATAACGTTTAACAATCACATAAGACATAACACACAATATATAATTAACATTGATACACAATTACATATAAATGGCACACCACATGTTCACCTGGTTAGCAGCGTATATTCTGTCATCATGCACCCTCAACCCTCTTACTCAGACCAAGTATCCGGCCCACCTTTATTTTCAATTAAAAAAAAACTAAACCCCCGACCCCCAATTAATACATCCCAAAAGAGTAGAGTATACATGCCCCAAAATTCTAAGTATATGAACAGCCAAGGTCAATTTGGCTAAATAGCGCGCACGGCACACAAATATCACGCGGAAGTTTAATTATCAATTTCGGATCTCACTAATGATACTGATAAAGAGTGCCATCACTATGTCAACATGGATGCCCGGTTGCATAACCGCATTTCTCATTTCTTTATTTTTCTGACAAAATTTATAAAAATAGTGGAACGTGACCACTCATAAATACTCCTAACTGATACTGATTAGTCTTGTATTCTTTAACATTAATTAACTGGTACTGTGCACAATAAAAGGTTAACAATTACAAAATTTAAACTATGGCAAAATATAAACTATGAAAATATTTAAACTGGCAATGGCAAAATTGAATGGTTACAAAATTAGCTGAAAAGTAAAATTGAATTTCGAAAAGCAGACTCTATGTAATGACTGTACTGAAACATGCTTAAAGTGTTCATAAAAAACTTGACCTCAGGCACGGTCATGCGTCCAAACGAGATCCCGCAAAATATGACTTGATACAGTCCTGTAGTAAACGGCACCAGCGGGTGTCGTCGACTTGTTAAAACACCTCCCCGCTCTTAATTAATAGGCAAAAAAACTCCAACCCAATTAACAAAAAATAATTGACCATCAAATTCCCGACTGGCACAGATAAATCTGCACATGCCTGCTCAACACAGAAAGAATTTAGTGCCGACCCCTTTTACAGAAAACTCAGCTCAACCCGGGTGCTGCATGACCCTGGCCGAGTTTACAATTCTCAGGATGAGACATAAATTAATATACTAATGAGGCGTAAGCCTTAACAAGAAAGTTACAAAGTAACGTGTAAACCCAATTGCCCGAAACTAAGTCTACAGACTGGAGCGTCTCCACAAGTGTCTCAAAAAGAGTTTATTGGCCACAAACATTTTGTTCAAAAAGCTTAAATGTCACCTGGTTAGCAACATATGGGTAGAGGGTCCGGTTGAGTGTGTGTGTCCGTCCATCCTGGCTGACAGCTGACGGAAGTGTTTGAATCTATATCATGGAAAGCAGGTGTTCGGCCATCCTCTGGAGCGAGACAGATTCTCGTCTGCATCGGAAACCCTGCACAATTATATCGGTGATTACTTACAGGTATAATAAACCACACTACATCATTTACCCAGCTGACATTTCGTGACATGCCCCGTTTACAAACTCCGAAAATTCTCTTATGTATAGAACCCCCTTGAATCAAATAAACCCTTTCAAAATAACACTTTTAAATATTATAATATATAAATATATCCAAATATAGTCATTCCACATAATAATCATTTCAATTAAATAGTTATCCACAAGTTTTCATGAAGCACTTAACTCCCCCTGACAGAAACTAGCAAACTTTAACAAGTTCGTGATGTACAATAATTTCAGAAAAATAACTGACTTACGCCCCATTCTGGTTTAGTGAATTAAGTATTATTATTATAATACATTATTATATTATTACTACTAATATCTGTTAGCCAGCGTTAAGATTGAAACATACATAAAACAAATTTACCCTGTTGCCGGCCACGTGGTGATCAATTACTGCAAAACCTATCGCCCTGCATCAGCGTTAATATCAAGTAAAAACAATTTATTTTTCTAAATTATTAAGTTATATATGTTAACACACTTACCGGTAGGTCGCGTAGACTTCTACTTATCCATAGGAGCAGCTAGAAGACGAAAACCTTTACATTGACTCTGTCAGCCGGATTTAGACGCTGCTATGCTGGTCGACAAAATTGGACTGACGAAACCAGCTGCTGAAAAAACGGTATGAAGCATCGGGCATAGAGCGCGCGCGGATCGGCCGGGTGGAAGATAATTCATAACGACAGCAAAGTCCAACAATACGTACGTAAATTCTTACGTAACACCCACGTTAATAAATACGTAATTTAGTAGTTCAACTATATAAAAAGAACACCGCCGCGTTTTTCCTAAAACACGGCACACCCCCACCCCAAAAGGGCAACTTGGTTGCCTCACAGTTAAACGCAGGGAGGGTACCCTGCAGTGTACTCCACTTCCCAAAACAAGCCAGTGGTCTTCGTGATTATGTCGGCCCAGCAGAACTTGCTCTCAGGAGAACAAAGGAACCTCACAACTGCGACCATCCCCATGCGACCCTCTCCGCCACGCCAACCCCACGGGACCGCCCCAACACGTCACCCTCTCCGGTGACCATCACCTACTCCCACCGGTCCCACTCACATACTCGTCCTAAGACCAAACAAGGTATCTCCCACCTTGGTATGTGAGTGAACGCACTACTCCTCGTCCATCTCTTGGACCGACCAGCCACATGCACCCACAAGGCATCTCCATCCTTGCCATATGGCTGCCCCACTTCCCTACAAAAGGGCGGACGGCCCCGCTTAGCCAGACAGAGAGGACCGCACCAAGGGCACGCGAACATTAATCCTAACTCTTACTTCACATTTGATTACACCGTAACTAGCAGGGGGGTTTACTTCACCACAGCACCATCGATATACCATATATATATATACCACCTAGTTTTAACTCAAAATAAACACCATGGTAAACAACCGGGAAATAACCGGAGGATGCGGCATGGCTCGACCCTACAACGATCGACAAACAAATTCAATTACTATAATTAACGAAACAACAGCACGCTATCACTCTCCATCATAACCTTCAGAACCAAAACAGGGGAACTTACAATCTCCAAGACCACGACACTCTGAGGGAACATTCTCTAACTCCTAACTTTCTCCATGATAACCTTCCAGAACAGGGGAAACCGACAATCTTGAGGACCACAATCTAAAGTGCACTCTCGGCAAGTCTCTCTAACTCCTTATTGGTAAGTTTTTTTTTTACTATGGGGAGGGGTAGGAAAATCGGGAAGATGAAACGGGGCAAGGATCATTAAAGGGTCAATAGCCAGGAGTAAGGGTAAGGACATGGTTCCCTCCGAAAAGGAGAATGAATGGAGAAAACCAAGGCTCGCGTGGGCAGGGGCGCAACCCTGATGTAGACGAACACTACTGGGACTGTGGGGAACATCTACCCGCTACCCGTTAACCTCTTCTTCTTACCTTTCTATGACGGACTTTGGGTATTCGTTGCTTTCGCACACCACTCTCAAAGAAATTATTTCGTGTTGAGCTGTACGGATTTGTTTCTTCTGAATCAGAATCAAGGCAACCTACTTCACTTTTATATTATTACTACTAATATCTGTTAGCCAGCGTTAAGATTGAAACATACATAAAACAAATTTACCCTGTTGCCGGCCACGTGGTGATTAATTACTGCAAAACCTATCGCCCTGCATCAGCGTTAATATCAAGTAAAAACAATTTATTTTTCTAAATTATTAAGTTATATATGTTAACACACTTACCGGTAGGTCGCGTAGACTTCTACTTATCCATAGGAGCAGCTAGAAGACGAAAACCTTTACATTGACTCTGTCAGCCGGATATAGACGCTGCTATGCTGGACGACAAAATTGGACTGACGAAACCAGCTGCTGAAAAAACGGTATGAAGCATCGGGCATAGAGCGCGCGCGGATCGGCCGGGTGGAAGATAATTCATAACGACAGCAAAGTCCAACAATACGTACGTAAATTCTTACGTAACACCCACGTTAATAAATACGTAATTTAGTAGTTCAACTATATAAAAAGAACACCGCCGCGTTTTCCCCAAAACACGGCACAGTTATATAGGCCTAACTCGTTTCTCTTTCTTTATACATTAAATTGCAATAGTCGTTTCTTACTGCTTAATATTTCTTATTCTTTCGTTTAACTACTTCTCAAACTATTATTATGATAATATCTAAATTAAGTACATTTCTAAATTCTGAGGAATTTGTTGAACGAGCAAGGCGAGTCCTCGACCGATTGCCGTTCGTCGAACTCTCTGTTTTCCTATATGTCTTTCTGACTGTTTTGAGAGATGTCAAGATCCCCCGGGCATCTTCTTCAATTACTTCCTTTTCCTTGTCCGTAATTATTTCAGTTTCCGTTATTTCGTCTGTCTGTTGTTCCATTTCACTATCTGTTATTATTTCTATTTCCTGTTCTTGTTCACCTTCTTCCTTCTCCGTATCTTCTGCCCTCATCTTTGATCTACCTCTGGTATTAGGCATTTTTATTCTCCCACAGTTGCCTGCTCTGGTTAAGTAATATTACTATAATTATAGTTACTTAACTTAAGCCCTACACTAGTTGAGCGCCAATTTGTGAATAGAAAAGTACGCGCGTCTCGTTCGTGTCACGCAATGTAAGCCAATTTGTTAATAAGAACGGGTATGCTTCTCTGTCTCTCCTCTCTTTGATTACGTTAATTTAATTCAATTTCTGAGATATCTGGAGTTGGGGAATATAGTAATCTCGTTAATTAATATTAACTTATCTCTCTAATTAAAATACCAGTGTTAGTGTGATTGTAACTTAAATAATTAGTGTTTTATTCTAAAATCTCGCTCAGCCCTAGTATACCTTGCAGAGAATTATTGAAATTTCGTATTTAATGCTCTTCTCTTTGGTGTCGGAGAATTCCGCAACAAGCGCTGTAGTTCCGGGACAACGAAACTTATAGGTTAATTCACTGTTTACGGTAACCAATTATTATACACTTAGTCTGTTACTTTTTATTCCCAACTCATTAAATAATACCCCAAATAATAAGATTTTGAAATTATACAAGGTTTCTTTATTTATTCACTCCGTTAACATTAAATAGGATTGGTTCTAACTGTCATACAATAGGCTATATGTTGCGGGAATCGATTATTGTTTGGTCCAATACTTTATTTTAGATTCAGATATATATTTTGTTTCTTTATAATTAATTTAATTCAGGGTGTGAAGGTTCTTGTAACTGTGGGGAAGATTAAAAATACATAAATAAGAATGCAAGCTATTACAAATTTGAAGTGTTGTGTTGTTAATATGATTTATACAATTATAATTTACCAGACTTAGAACGAAGCAACTCGGGTAGGCAGTTGGTTGTTAACCTCGTGTCGCTCAGAATGGATATGATGTTCTTTACTCTTTTCTTCGGTTCAATAAATTGGAATCCTTGTCCTGGTTAATTCGGAAATACAGCTCCCTTGGTTTATTTACGGCCAGACTGGTGGTTGATCTTCTGCAAATTCTGGATCCAAATACGTTCTTCTATCGTATGAAGTAACTAGTGATGTTCCATGTATTTAAAAGGTTAGGATTTTCAATGTGGTGTGTAGTATTATTTCGTTACACAGTTGACTCTTTATATTGGATTAATATTTCATTAATTCTTTTTCTGATATTGGACAATTCAAGTCCTTCCTTGTGGAACTCAGTTATTTATTATTATTGTGAGACCGTACTAGTATATAATTTTGTTAAACTTTGCTGGCATAAGTCAAGACAATCATTATTAAAATATTGTGGTTTGTACATGTATCGAAACAATTGATAATAGTTGAATTACATTAAACCTTTCTTTGGTTTTTTAATCTCATCACGTTCAGATCATAAATTGCAATAATTAAAATCAACAACTTAAATTCATTTCTGTTGTCCCTAGCAACAAATTTATTTTTATTCTTTTTCAATGTTTTGTATATAGTGATTATTTCATATATTTTTCTATCATTCCTTATTAAACTTCCATTATATCGGAATATAACTTTATTTATAGTTTGTTTACTAATTTCTACATATATTCTGCTGGTTTTTCAATCTTAGTTTGTTTCTTTTTATATTTATTATTTTTCCGATATCAAACGTTATCAATCGATATCATTGCACTATGGCATCATCATAATTTGGTTATATTGAGTTGGTTTATTATGTATTATTACTTATCAAATGTTTTTCCTAACTCCTTGAACTGTATTCATTAATTATTACTAACTTCCTTACCTAACCTTTATGTTATGAGTTGTTATATAGTGTTATTGGCTGTTAGGCCTTTTATTGTATATGAACCTACCTTTGATTATAACTGGTGAACAACTATAGCCTTTTTACATAAGTTTATACATATAATCAAACCTTAACTATTTACATTTACACAAATAATTATTCTTTTTATAACTAATAACAACTTTATCTTGATCTATGGATCACATATAAGAAAATTGAGATCCATTAACACTAATTAACTGCCTTCCTACACCCTTCTGTAACAGTAATCAAATAATACATTTTGCTTCATTACTTTCTATTACTTCAACAAGTAATTTGCATAATCTAACATAAACTTTAACATAACATTCATGGTAACAAAATAACATCATTCAATTCAGAATCATTACTTTCTATTACTGTAATGTAAATTATTGACTCGCCTTTATCTAATTTCACTGTCATTTACTTTGACATTTTCTGTATTGGTTTCTTTTTTTACAATTCTTATCAGTATATTTGATTTATTTACGTTTCACTATCATTGTTGTGTGAGCTATTTAGATTTTGTAATTTATTTTTATTAGTTTTGTATGCTATAATAAAAATACTATGATCAAAATAGAAAATAAAATCAAATACAAAATAAAAACTGAACAATTAAGAATTAATCAAACTGAACAACACATAAATAATAACAACAACAACAAATGGGCCACATTCACATATATAAATACTAAAATGACAAAACTAACAAAACTATTTAAAAACACAGATATAAAAATAGCATACAAAGCTAATAAAAATAATTTAAAAAATCTAAATAGCTCACACAACAAAGATAATACAACAACTAACGGCATATACAAAATTGAATGCCAAGATTGCAATAAATGTTACATAGGACAAACAAAAAAACAGCTGAAAAAACGTTATTTTGAACACCTAAATGCATACAAAAAACCAGAAATATATAAATCCAATTTAGCCACACATGCAATAAACACAGGACATGAATTCCCAGACATAACCAATGTAACACTAATAAAACATATACCACACAAAGGCACCATAATGAACATTTGGGAAAATTTACAAATATACAAACATAAAAGAGAAAGAAACTAATACCTGAAAAAAACAAATCAATACAAAACATGACACAATATTCAAAGCAATCAACATTGAAAATACACAAAAACTAACACATACACCACAATCACACGCAATAAAACCAATTTGAAATACCAGAAGCCAACAGGAAGCCACAATAATAATAGTCAACCAACAACACATATGTACTTCACCAGACAAAAAAACTGGAAGGCTGAGGATGGGTACAAGATAGTACCCGAAACATATTCCTAATAAGGAAAAAAGGTATATCTTGAAGTAAATTTATTTATAAATATTAAATGTATTATATACGTCAAGAAACGGACTGTAGCAGAAAGTGATTGAATATATATATTGCAACATTACAACATTGCAAAAGTTGCATAATATTATATTGTATGTATACAAATTTTTGTACGTAAATTTAGGCATCTCGTGCCTCACGTCCAGGGCGACAAATTTATATAACGTGACAATTTGGCAAATTTAATTTAATTTAAATTTGTGGAGTCCCTCGATCTTGGAGCACCAAATTTAAACAACGTTACATATACATAAATAGGTGTGAACGGTCTCATGTTCAAGATTGACAAATTCTTTAAACATATAACATTTAAATAGGGGGTCAGGTGTATCTGCAATAAGAACTCTACGGAACTTGAAACAGTAATTAAAATTTACTTGATACTATAAAAAAAAATATGTGCACATGGCACTGACTTCTATTTAAAAAACATTAGTTATTATTTGTTATAATGCCGTAAGGCTTAAGATATATACATCCTTACTAACTACACATTCTATGCTACTAAATAGTATATAAAAGAAAAATCTCATTTTTAGACTACTCAGTCTATTAATATGTTTCAAAATCAATTTTTAAATCATTTTTCTATATATGGTACGTACTCAAAAGATTAATAGTTATTACTTCTCAGTACTGTTTTCTCAAATACTAATTGTTTTTATTTATATTCTTTGTAATCATTTTATATCATATTAATTTGAGCTCTTGTTACGTTAATCGTATTTCTAAAACATCTATGATTTTTAACTCTACTATACAAGAAATATTACTCTTATTTTTAAATAAAATATTAATGTCTTTAACTGTCTTTGTATACTGTGTATGATTAAGATATGAATAAGTTGTCTATCAACTTATTGTCGTCAATCATACTCGATCATTTTTGTTCCATCGGTGTTCGTCTTCGTCTCGCCTCCAGCGTCGGCAGTCTCTCTTCTCCTCTTGTCCAGCGTCGGCTGTCTCTCTTCTCCTCTTGTCCAGCGTCGTATCGCTATGGAACTGCTTCTCTTGTCCAGCGTCGTATCGCTATAGAACTTCTTCTCTTGTCCAGCGTCGTATCGCTATGGAACTTCTTCAGTAGTGCTGTTATTAATTACAATGTTTGTCTTATAGCTTGGTTACGTATTTGTACATAACTGGCAATTTAAACTGTTTACAAAAAATATTAATAAATATGCCGTGCTGACGGGCATAAGCTCCCGCTGCATCGTGGATGATTCAAGAAAGAGAACCTCTGAAGCTTGCGTGTCCTATTTATACCCATGTCTTGGTCGACACCCTTCAGTGATACAAAATCGACATGTTAGAAACTGTCTTTGGCGTCAGTTCCCCCACTCTTTGTCAAATTCACTTTTTTTTATATTTCTGCGAATTGCAGAGTCCTGTAAGTATTGTTTTATACTTATCTTATAACTAATTTTACAACACATGTTAATTGTAATTTTGGACATTGCAACTTAACCCTTTTGATTTGTACACAGTTATTTCACTATTGCACTTGTACGGCGTGTCACTTTCGCGTGGTTTTCGCACACAGTATTTATTAAATTTATTTACATTATATGGTGCTTTTGGATTTTAATTCTTAATTCTAGTTTATGAATAATTACGGAAAAACAGTCATTGTGCAATTATTCATACTGGGGTGGCAAACTTGCCTGCAGAGACCTGCGTTCACACACACTAGCAAAATACTGGTGTACACACTTTCAGTTACATTTGTGTGTGTGCACACGTTGATTCAGGTCGAAACACCTGTTCATATTTTTGTCTGAGTCAAGCTTGCAATCCATAACATGCTTATTTCTAATATATTATTAATTATTTACAGTTTATTAAGTAAATTTAAATTTTTATATTTCATGCTCAGTACATCACTTATTTGTACTGTCGCAATATATATATATATATATATTACTATAATATTTATGACTAAATTTACCTCAAGATATACTTTTTTCCTTTAGGAACATGTTTCGGGAGATCTTGTTCTCCCATCTTCAGCCTTCGCCATCTTGTTTCTGGTACCAGAAACAAGATGGCGAAGGCTGAAGATGGGAGAACAAGATCTCCCGAAACATGTTTCTAAAGGAAAAAAGTATATCTTGAGGTAAATTTAGTCATAAATGTTATAGTATTATATACATCAAGAAACGGACTGTAGCAGAAAGTGATTGAAATATATATATATATATATATATATATATTGCAACAGTACGTCTGCGTACGTTACTGTGCAATTGTTGCAATTAGTTATAAAAACTTTCTTAATTAGAATAAATAAATAATATTGTAAGTATTTTTAAATAATGCATATTGAAAGCTGTAAGTAAACGGTGAAGGGGAACACCGAATTTGCCGGTCGGTACAGGAAGGTCACCCCACACTCAACTGAGCTTGTGTACATGTGTGTTTTATATGTGTGTGTGAAGCCAGTTGATTCCTGCATAGCGTCACCCCTGAATAAATGTAAATTAAATAAGTCATTTATTTAAATTGTGGTAAGTGCGCGTAAGATATGACAAAACCAATTACGCCATGTTATTAATAACATAAAGACGCACACATATGCAAAATCTAGTGCGAAACAAATAATACTTATTAATACAGTGTAAATAAAAGTGAATAGAACCAAGAACAATTAAAGTATAGAAAAACAGTTAACATACAATTACACATAAAAAAATTACCGATCATGTGAACATCGAGTAATTAGCAAAAACTTCGCATGTTGCGAATATAATTAAAATAAGTATACAAAATAATCGAGTCTGTGAAGGGACGCTCGACAAACTAAGTCGTGCACAGAACTGTCGAAACATGATTTTTATGTCCGAGAGTATAAATACGCAAGGCTCACCGGTTTTGATCTCTTTTTCGTTGGAACACATCGGCAGCCGGAGGCTATGCTCGACGACGATCTATCATTCATTGGATCACCGCTGCACCCAGAGGCTATGCCCGACGAGGGAGCAGCCACATCCAAGGTCTATAAGGTCTATATCCCAGAAGTACCGTACGAGTCATCTGAATACTGAACGGACTCCAGGAGGATCAGACGACTACGGAGGATCGACCCAGCAGGACAAAGGACTCAGGATCATGACGAAGAATCACTGAGTATCATCGCACCGAAATAAAGTGACATAAAACCATATTTACTCGTTAACCAAAGACTCGATAAAGACATTAAAGAAAAGTAAACAGACAATAGCAACTTTAAAAGTGTAATTAATATAATTCTTAAATTTAATTGTTTAATTTATAGTAGTTGATAATTATATTTTAAATTTACGAAATCATATTTTTTTAAGCTATAACATAGTAGAAATGTATAAAGACATTTTGATATTGATTGATATGTCATGAATAAGATATTTATATGCAATAACATAAAAGAATAGAGAATTTTTTAAAAAAGAAATACAATCTGAGCAAGTCGTGAGCAAAATTATATAGTATACAATTTTTTATCTATACTTGTAAATGTATACCGTGTGTCTTATATCTATGTAATGATATTTGTATTGTGGTAATAATTATGTGTATGACAAACACATACAAAAGAATAATATTATGCAAATAATAATGAAGAAATTTTAATTCGAAATATTTTGGAAATTCTATTTAATACATTTTTAAATGATATTTGATATGACATAAAAATGTTATTATTATTACACCAGTATTACAACTTTATAACGAATTTGTCATGCCGTTATAATATATTATATATTATATATTATATATTATATATATATATATATATATATATATATACATATATATATTGTTACATGACATTTTTGCACATGCCATTTTAACATAAATATTCTTTAATAATCTTAACCTAAAGTACCAAAAAATATAATAGTTTCAAGAAATAGGTAATTAAAGTCTTATTTAGTTATTGTTCATTTTATTGTTTAATTTATGATAAAGAAGACTGTAATAATTATGTTTATCGCAGTTAAGATAATGTCAGTAATGATAAGTAAGGAGGAGAATGTTAAGGAACTTACTTATGAAATTTTTTTTTATTTATAAAAATTGTAAATTTATAAATACAGTAAGTTAAGGCGAATTGTTATATATTACTAAGAGTTATTAGTAATTAGTTTGGGTCACTTTGATTAATATTATATATGATAGTGTTAATAACACTAATGTTTATCTTAACAAGAAAGTACAAAAATAATAGTATTAGATTGTTGTAAATCTAGGCATATTGAGCTTAGACAGTTAAGGTATATGAATAAGAATTTCTATTAAAATGATAATGAAAGAATATCAGGTTATGTTATAGGATTACTAAATGTGTCAAATAAGTTTAATAAAATGAAAAGTACAAGAAGTACTAATAATAGATAAGTTTGGAACAAATAAAGTTAAAAGTGTAAATTGATAACTCAAGAAATATAGAACAGAAGATAGTAAAAAGTGGTGTCAAAATAATCAGTGTTTCATCAGAAGATCAAAGAAACCAATAAAGTGAAGATCAAAGCTCTTATAAAAAAGGTTTATCAGTTTAAAGATAATGATAGATAAAATAGTAAGAGTTTGTTTATGTTAATGCTATGATATCACCAGGGTGACATAATATGTTACATTAGAAACCAATAAAAGAGCTGATATAGGCCTTAGCAACTAATATGTTATAATAAATGAAATAAGAATTGTATTATTGAATCTGAACGAGAAAGGTTGAATTAAACACCAGATAGTGATTAAATTAAATTATTATACATGTCATATCAGTGAACCTAAAATAAAAAGTTAAAGAATCCTCCTCAACCAGACTAAATAGAAGAAGGAAGTGCTACATTACTAGAAAAAAGTAAACCAAGGAATATCTGAAGAAATACAATCAAATTACACAGGAAGAGAAATATATATTTGATATATAATTAAACTGAACCATTCCATTATAAGCCTTGGTCACAGGTTTCAAAGACACTGATTATACTTTTAATAAGAACAATTTGGAACTTTTACTGAGAACATTATCGATGAATAGTCTTACCATCAGTATGAAAAACTATTAGTGTAGAGTATTATAATAATATAAAGTGAACTAAGTCTAAACAACGTTTAACTAAACATAACCTAAACACTGAACATTGTTACACTATTCATATAAACGTGTTAAGGTATTTTGTAATTATTTATAATACCATGTATTTTGGTACTTTTCCTCTAATAACTGTTGTTTATATCGTAATCAAAAGGACCTAACGTAACTCAAATATATTTGTATTTTATTTAATAAATATAAATGTGATCCTTGAGATGAAAAATCTTTTAATGCTACTGCTGCCATACTGAGCAAATGTAAAGAACCGCCGGTTAGATTTCTGTTAATGATTTTATTTGTTGTTTTCAAAAACAATTTAAAGAAAATAATAAAAGGATTTGAATATAATAAATACAGATAATAGGTTTGTTCGTTTCTTTATTTAATGAATACAAAATGTGTATGATATTATAAACACTATATCAGGGACTGTGAATTGGCATCATCAAATAGATTAAGTTGGCACCACTCTTCATTTGAAAGAAATGGCAGACTATTCGAATCTGCTTTGATGAGCTTTAGTTATCACATTCATATCTTAAAGGAAAGATTAAAAGAGATTTAATTATAGCATAAAGAAACAATATAATATTTTAATAAAAATTAGTAATTAATATTTTACAAAATAAATTTTATTTGCAACCTGTGATTGCAAATTGGCGCTCAACAAATATTACCCTGACCAGATACTCATCCCATAAACTATTAACAAGTATACACATTAAATAACCAAGATATAAGAAAGGTACAATTATTCAAGGTAAGGAATCTACACGTTACAGAATTGACGCCAACAACGTGTGGCATAAAGAACCCGTAGAGTTTAAATTACACGTTACAGAATTGGCGATCCCAACAGTGAGGCTAAATAACCTGTAGTAAACATAGAAACACGTTACAATATATATATATATATATATAATTTTCTATATAAAGAACTCGATGTTTCTTGCAGTAATTATATAATTTGTGATGTTATTCAATTTGTTTCTTCTGCAAGTAGTATAATTTTGTATATTCTTTTTAACAAAAATTAATCAATTTACTTACTATTGATTGATTTGAATTTATTGTATCAGTTTATTTTGTTTGAGTATAGTTTCAAACATTTATGTTATAATTAATAGTAAGTAAATTAATCATTAATTTACTTACAAACCTCTGATGATACTGATATTTTTCAGTGAAACGTGCGTCACGTGTTAAAAAGAATATACAAAATTATACTACTTGCAGAAGAAACAAATTGAATAACATCACAAATTATATATATATATATATATATATATATATATTAATGATAATAATAATGACAATAATAATAAAAACTTTTACAAGAATATACTTTTTATTTGGTAAATTACAAATTTTTTAATAGTAATGTAACTATCATCATCAGATATAATTAATAAAGTCAAAATTTGTATATCAATTGTTTTAAACTGCTGTTTTATATGGAGACCAAATTTAATGTTTTCATGTGTGTATATAAAATATGGTGTATATTATTGATTGTAAAATATAATATAAATATTTATTATTTTATTAAATTAGTAATTTGAATATATTTAAAAACTGTTAAAGAAATTGAGGTAGAGGAATTATAAATATTAAATAAATTATATAGATATGTATCAAGAAATTGACTGTAGCAAAAAGTGTTAGAATTAATAATACCGTACAAGTTAAATAATCCTACAGTGAGAATAGCAAACAGTAACAAAAATGAGGCTAATATACAATTCAAGACAACACTGTAGTGAACGAAAAATGAACCAATAGTGAAGTGAATAACAGTAATTCAAAATTATGATGGCTGAGGATGGGAACAATAAGTGTCCCAAAACATGTTTCAAATAGGGGAGAAAACATCTTGAGATATATAAATTATAAATATTATAACATCGCCATATTTATATCACATTTGATATCTATAAGTATGTAAGAAATGCTAAAAAGTAATATATTTTGATAAATAAATAATGAAGAGAATAAAAATATAAAATATATTTAAGAAAGAAGGAAGAAGAATGGTAAACCAAAAGTGATTATTAAATAAAATTATAGACTAGACTGACAGACAAATGACTTTGACCCGACCCCAGAGATTAGCCAGATAAAAACCAAAATAAAATGAAACAAGATGGAAGTGAAGGAGAAGAAAAATGAAAATAAAAATGGAACAAACCAAATATAAAGGAAATAAAGTGAAACAAGATGGTGAAACACAGACAAATAGTATAGAATAGGGAAGGGAGAAATGATACAATCAAATATCATAAAGGAAACGAAACCAGTAAATAACCAATATAAAAAATAAATAATAGTATTGTCTAAGTGACAAATGTAATTAATAATGAATAAAAACCGATAAATAAAAATACACTAACCCAAGAATTAGAAGTATATGTAAGTAAGAAATCTAGAAAGACATGAACTTATTAAGTATAAATAATATTTGTAAAGAAAGAGAGAGATAGTGAGATAGTGACATAGTGAGAAATAAAAATAACTAAGTGACAAAGAAAAAGTAATGATAGGGATTACCCACTAATAAACACTTAAGATAATAAAGTTTAAGAAGTGCCAAAAGTGAAAGTGTAAAAACCCCAAAATAATGAATAAATTAGTGATAAACACTAGATAGTTTAAGAGTGAAGGTTATTAATAAAAAAGAATATTATAAATAATAATATGATAAAAAATAGTGATAGATAAGAAAACACTTACTAAATCAATGATAAAACACTAAATGATTTAATAGTGAACATATAAGAATTGTATTGTTAATAGTAATTAAAAATAGTATTTAGATTAGATAAAAATGAAGGATACGATGTTATTCAGGGGAGAAAGCCCAGGTAAGGTAAACAGTTAGTGTTACCATGGATTGGAGGGAGAGATTAGTAAAGAAGTAAGAAATTAAAAACGCTATCAATAAACACCCCCTGTTATAAGTGATAATAGATTAAGTAAGTTAAAAGGAGTGATGATGTTTCTCACCCAAAAAATAGTAAAAGAATGAAATGTATTGTAAACCAACAATACCTAATAACTGGTAAAGATTGTTCATTTAAATTTATGAATAGGATATGGCTGAAGGAAGTATACAGTCCATAGGCCTAGTTGTTATATTTTATGTAATAAAGAATTATTACGTAATACGTATTACGTAAGAATTATTATGTAATAATAGCCATAGTGTTGACAATGGCAAGTTAAATAAATAAGAAGGTAAATCAATACAGAAATAATAAACACTGGAAAATCAGTTAGGAAATAATTGACAAGACATGATGTAGACAATAATATTGACACATAATCAGAAAAAAAACAAATTCAAAACACAGTAACCAATGAACGAATCAATTATAATAACAAAACAAAATACTTCAGAGTAAAATGAGATATAATTGGTATAAAATAAGTAAATATAATCAATGGCTACTTAGGCCTATGAAATGCCTAACAGTAAAAAACAAATAAATACAAATTGTATGAAATCAACAAAGAAATTAAAAACCCAAGGCGAATAATCAACCAAGGATAATTTGTAAATCATATTAAAAGAAAAATGTTAGAATAAGGACTTAAATTAAAAGAGAAATATAGTTAACAAATATTAACATAATTGTACAAACATTAATATTTTGAAGAACCCGAACTTATGGGATATCAAAATAATCTTTGAAAGGAAATAATAACAGTAGTGATAATATTTAATATGTAGGGAGGAAGACAGAAGAATAAAAGCAATCAGAAGATATACAGCTATTGTGAATAAAAATTCAAATTTGATAGCAATGGTTATAAGACAAGATTAACCAATCAGAATTAATTTGTAACCATGACAACAGACGTTGGTTACGAATTTTCCGTTAGATTTTTCACTCGTAATGTGACGCTCTTGCAGAATAGAAGCCAAATCTTGAACGACCAAAATTCTAATTTAAAAAGTCAAAATAATAAACAAAATTACCACAAATGAATAAGAAGGAAGCAGACGATGACTGAAACCATTTAACTGATGTCGAAGACCAATTAAATAAAAAAGAAATGAATAAATTGCTACGACTAACTTGAAAAAGATGCCAGACGTCCTAAACAATTGAAAATTGAATACGATTGCAGCCCAATTCCTTTTTACCAGACCAACTGAGTACACCCAGACTACTGATGTGTTAAGTATCATTAAATATGGTAGTGTATTTTTTTGTTGTAATCGTTAATAATCCTTTTATCGTAATCACAAGAATCTAAGATGTTTGAACGAAAATATTTGTATACAACTTCCACAGACGGCATCATTGACTGTCTGATACGTTCAAAATCGATTTGTCAACCCTAGAGAAATTGTTTTATATTAATTGCCGGTGCAAATGTATTACAAAAAAAAATATAATTTGTGTTAAACTGAATAATTAGTAATCACCAAATAATAAACAAGTACTGAGTGTAACCACTGTGTTTTAATTTCATTAGGAAGGTGTATTATAATTTGTGTACATTTTAGCGAACAGCTAGTATTGACGGCAAGCGGTCACGTAGCCAACTCAACGAACTACTGGCCCGATTAAGAAGGTCGAACCGAGGCGGGAATAAATCGAATTCTCCACAACGCCTGAGCTGAGCTTGCCATATCATCATACAATTTTTAATTGTTTTAATTAAAAAATTTGGCGCCACCCGTGATTTACACACCCCTAGTGAACAACAGGTAAGGACTTCGATACCTGGTTATTCGTACGTTCGCCACGGACACAATCAGCGTAAGTTACGTTCCAAAGCGACGACGGATTGATAAGACACATTACACCTATTACACTCTGACACTTTTACATTTCGTAGAGAGAACTTAATTCTATATTATGCAATCTACGTACAGAATTATTACGTAGATTGCATAATATATAATTTGACTTGCTAGACCTTAAAGTGCGAAATGATGTTCAAAGAATTATTCATAATAAATACTTAAATCAGTTACGTAAGTTAAACAAGTTGAAAATGTTTAAGGTTAGTAATAGCGGTAATTATTATAATAATAGACAATGCGGCCATAATAACAAATTTTCTAACCATATATTTTATCACCGTTTTATGAATTTGACCAACGTAACCTTTAATAGTGATGAAACTAAACTGATCGAAAAGGGTTTCAAATATAATATGCAACCGTCAAATTATAAAAAAGAGTTTGAAATTTTAGGTGTGGATTGTGAGTTAGTTTGTAATAAGTACAATAAATTTCATGAATATTTCGATTCAATACCATTGAACTAATACATTGTAGCGGATAAATTAACTTCTCTTTATGCTAAACAAATTAAGACTCCACCATTTAACAATAAAAATAGACTAGCCATCAATTCAATTAAGAGAAAATCTGTAGTTAATAATATAATATTTACCCGCGCTGACAAGGGCAATACTGTTATTGCTATCGACAAAAGCGAATATGTAAACAAAACACTTGAATGTCTGAACTCTTTTGAACCCATTGATATTAACCCGACTTTTAAATTTCAAATAGATGTTAAACAGGCTATAAAGAATTGTTCTTTCTTTGATGATCGGGATTTGGATTTTTTATCAGTAATGAATCCTCAGCCACCAAAGCTTTACACTTTAATTAAATTGCATAAGGATAACCATCCGATTAGACCAGTGGTATCATATGTAACTGCTCCTTCTGTTAAATTATCTAAAAGACTAATTAAAATTATACAAACACAATCCAAATTTCAATCAACACATAGTATTAAAAATTCACTAGACTTAATTAACAGAATTAAAGATTCAAATATCCCAGACAAAGCCATTTTATTATCATTTGATGTAAAAAATTTGTTACCGAGTATTCCACCGACTGATGTAATAGATATTGCAGAAAATGTATTAACTGAAAATTGTAATAACTCCATTATGAGAGAGGATATCTTGAATTTACTGAAGGTTTGCCTTAATCAAAACTACTTTGAATTTAATGGAAAGATCTATATTGGCAAAGAAGGGCTTGCAATGGGAAACCCACTTAGCCCTTTGGCTGCTGAAATCTTTATGGACTACATAGAAACTAAAATTAGAGCACACCCTTATTTTAAATAAATAAGATATGTGGACGATATCTTAGCAATTTTTCTAGGTACACGTAGACAATTACAGATCTTTCTTAATTTCATTAACAATTTACACAAAAACATTAGCTTTAACATAGAATTAGAAGATAACAATAGCATCAATTTTTTGGACCTTACAATAACAAAATGCAATAATAAATTAAACTTCGGTATTTTTCATAAGCCTACACATACAGATATGACAATACACAATACTTCCACACATCCATACTCACATAAATTGGCCGCTTTTCACAGTTTGATCCACAGACGAGTTAGTATTCCGTTATCAGACTCAAATTTCCAATCAGAACTTAACATTATTAAAGAAATAGCTGTCAACAATGGTTACCTACCTAGCCTCATAGATCACCTGTTAAATAAAAAATTTTATTCAGAAGCTTTAAAACTAGTTTACCCTCCCTCAACACAGATTAAAAGATATCACACTCTCACTTACATAGGTTCTGCTTCTGATAATATTGGTAAATATTTCACACAAAAGAATGTTAATATAGCTTTTAAGACGCAGTCTTCATTGGGAAAATATATTAAAAATAATAAGAGTAAAACAGATAAACTGCAAAAGTCTGGTGTATACAAATTATCCTGTGGGTCTTGTAATAAAGTCTATATTGGACAAACAGGTAGATCTTTCGAAAAAAGAATGTATGGTCACAATTATACTTTTAGATATAATGATGGCAAATCAAATTATGCAAATCACCTGTTAGAAAAAGACCATAGTTATAATGATAATTTAAAAAAATTTTACATTTATCTGATAAAGGTCCAAAGCTAGATTTATTAGAAACCCATGAAATTAATAAACACAAATATTTAAATGTATTATTAAATGATCAGTTAGATCTAAATAACTCCCCTCTGCTATTTATATGTATAAGTAGACTTGGTTTATGTTATGTTTTATGTTTTTGTAATGTGTATTAAATCTTATTGACACGAGATTACTATCGCTCTCTAAACAATAGCACTTGCCATATGTTTTATATTCTGTATTATATTGTACGAAAATTAGTCAGCTTACACCATCTGATGAAGCCACTGTGCTGCCGAAACAGCTGTCATGGATATATAATTTTAATAAATGACGAGTGAAAATCACTAAAACTATTTTATTGTTTTAATTTTTTTTAATATAATTTACAATTATTTATTCGAATTAATTAAAAGTAAATAGTATGTTACCATAAAGTTTACTATTGCTGCACTGTCTCTTCTGTCAAAAGGGAATTCAGTCTAAGGAGGGCGTTTTAGAATGTTTTTCAATAGTAATATTTACTTTTTTTACGTGAGGTATGTAAGAACTAAACCAAGCATGCAGTTATGAATTACTGGCAAAGGTAAACACAATGTATCTGTAGGAGAATTTTTTTTGACACAGTGCAAAACTTTTAAACACTTTTGGACACAGTGAGTATGAAATCAGAACATTCCTGTTTGAGTTTACTAGATATGTGTTCTTCATTACTGTGTACGAGCAGGCGTGTAGAATTGCAGATGGTGTGTGCGAATTCCCTTAGACGCTATCAGTTAACGTTGCTACACTGTATACACGTACTGAGACTCTTATCAACCCCCCGGCAACCCTACAGTAACATAACATTCTGCAGCCCTACTACCAGTGTTATTATATGTTCTTCTATTATCACCACCTAGTCAGAATAGGAACATGCTCTCCATACAGAATAAAATTTAGTTAGTCGTTTCAAATTCAACACCGTTTTAACGAATAAAGTCGACCAAATATTAAACGTCAATATAGGAAACATTTATGGACAAGTAAACAAAATGTAATTGTAGAGAAATATATAATCACAGAAATATGTACAAACACGTTTGCTTAAAGGTTTTAAATTATTAATGTAATACGTGCCAACTTAATGAAATACGGGAGGTTCTGTCCACGCGTATAATGTTTGGCGGTGAGAGAGATCCGTTTTGTTAACAAAATTCATGATACCTAGTTGAAATAGATTGACTTTCCCTAGCTGAATTGTTGCTAGTGTAATTACTCCTAGACACCCCTAATTAAAATTCGGTAAACATTGGCATTACCAATTGCGTTTACTATTTTCAGTATATTTTACAGTGTTTCACCATTCGCATAATGCCTGACAGATGTCGATTGTATTGCGAAGTGTGTTATAAATCCTCCAAATGGACAATTATATTGTGGTCAACCAAATGTGTAAAATATAAGTAGGTAAGTACATACTTCGTGATATTTCTAAGGGAAGTGACAATATAAAATACTTAAAGGCATTACTAAGCTATGTGTATATTTATCCGTTTCAAGCTTCACGCGCGCGAGCGCAAACACACACACACAATCAAATTTAAAACAATGAGTTTTCATAGTCCAACAGGGTTTTTGCAGCGTTACCCGGCTTGTACTTTTCATATTCCAATTTACTCCGGTTCCAAATCATTGTCACTAAAGCGTCTGGTAATCATAGACTTTTGAATGCCTTGTAACCGTGTCAGCCTACGTCTCGTATTTCTTTCTTCTCGTATTTTGTGAAACGTCTCAACGAACAAAAGAAAATCCCTAATAATTCAAACAATAATTTAAATGTGGTTTATTTTACTTACACATTATTTTATACAGAAGACATTCTCAAAATTAATTTACTCACTCATTTAAATAAATTTTTATACTAGTTTAATATTATACTTATTTTTTATATATTTTACATTATACTGGGAATTGTATATTGTTTTATTTGTAAACCTGACATTATAAATTACACACAAAAGTCTACTGTGAGTTACTTATAATCACCTAGTAATTGAACTATACATGTTATATATATCTTTACATTAGTTTAATGACACGTAATTTAATTTTAAAATTGATTTAAGATAATTATCGTCTAATTATTGTACACGATTCATGATTTATTTATTCACGATTAACGGTACTTTATTTTGTTCCAAACAGTAAGAACCGTTTTCCAAACGTATCTATATTCAACAGTTTACGTGAGTTTTCAAACTGTTTTCTTTGTCACACACTACCTCTGTTCCCCAATTTGCATACACTTCGAATGTAACAGTTGAAATCTAACCTTTGCAGCTGCCATAACTGGTGAAACAACAGTCATGAAAGGAAAAAGTGTCTAGGACTATGCAAAGCGTTTATTTATTAAATTGAAATATGTATCTGCTAGTTTTAGTTGTTCAAACTAATGTTAGATAACAACTCATCTCAGAAGAAATAAAAACTTAAAGATGAGTACAGAACGCAAAACTACGTAACAAAATTACGTAGAAAAGGACGTAAAAGGAGAGTGTAATATTTTTGCTTCCGTTTATTGTGTTAAGGTTTGTAGTTTTACAATTTCAAACTTTCCCTTAACTTCTACTTTAACAAAAGGTATTATTTTGCTGTTTGAAGGCTATTATTTGTTACTAGAATTTATTCGCGTTGTGAGTAATTTACTTTTTGTCAACAACGAGACAAACAACAATGAATGCAATAGCAAAACGAATGCACAGTTGGTCTGTTGCTTTCGTTGTCTATTATTTGTCATCTCCTTTCTTATCATAGCGTTTGTTTTGTAAGAAACAGGGTTGTTTGTTTTATAGTAAATGTCAACAAAGTTAGGATACTCTACTGGATTGTATAGTATCGCTGTGCGGTTTGTTTGAAGTTACGTGTTACCGAATCTTCATTTCGTCATTTGTCGCACTCTCCCTTGAAACGTGCAATTATGAAATATAGTTTTTATTTATAGTTTCTACTTCAAATATGAATTTTATTTAATTTCGCCATTTTGACAGCCGGTATTTGATACACGTGTGCATAGGCGGGAGTAGTGTTTGTTTAATGTCGGTGAGTGCGGAGACGGTTTCAGTGGTGCTGTACTGTAAACTAAAGCAAATACATAGACGTAGCTGACTGTTTATCTGATAAGGCCGGACGTTGTAGAACAAAGATTTTACTGTACTCTTTGTGTCAACACATAGTGGTAATCTTTTCGTTAAAGTATTTTACACTTAAAATAACTTGATATATAAACATTCATAAACTTATTCTTATGCATACAACCCTTAAGAACAAAGAAAATCTGCCACATTTACAGTTGCCACGGGCGTCACATCATGTGTCCTGATGTAATTGAGTAACGTCTCTCTACGTCTATTAAATTCTCAGAACATTTATTGTTACTTCCCACGTGCATATCTTATTATTCTAACTAGAATAATACTGTATATCTTAAAATGTTTTCTACCTAACGACCAAAATTTCTTTAAAAAAATTCATTATTTCTAAACCTGAATATATTTACATGAGCTGAAGTGGTGGCATTTTTGTTTTGACAATATTATTTTATGACTGTAGAAGTTACTTTATCGTGTTGATAGAATTAAATTTTAAGAGAACTGAGAAAAATAACATGTAATCTTAAAGTCTGCTGTTCATGTTCTTATATTCTGAAAACGATAGTCACAAACGACGCAAACATTATACATAAGAGAAAATCAATAACCGATAGACGATAGTTTCATCTGGTCTCGTATTCCGCAATGTCTGAGTGTTTGTATGTTCTGTCTTTACGGTTTCGTTTATACATTATATTAGTGAAATCACACCATCTCGGCCTATTCAATTCATACTGTTTTACAACGGGAGTTGTGTGAATCGTGAAAACGACCTTCTTTGTGTTGTGGTCACTACGGTTTCAGCATGTCCAAGCGTCAGTTCTGTATCTTTATATATCTGTATATAATGTGCTGCGTTTTCTTCTCCTTGTTGCAAACTTTTACCGACTTATTTTGTAGTTTCAACTTGTCCGCAATGTAATGGTACACTGTCTATGAAGCAAGTTGTTTTTGTGTACAGTAAACGCTGTGTGCAACCCGAAATTGGCCACTTTTAGAGAAAATACTTGCTTCACAAAGACTACTGCTTTATGTAACTTAACAAACAAGCAGCGATGCCAGCCGAACATTTCAAGGACAAAAACAATTTTGTCAACTAGAGCAGTAGGCAAAATAAAACAAGAACATGAACAATAAATTGTGGTACAACAGGATTTCTTAGCTGAAAGGAGCGAAATGTTTTCTATGTATATGTACACATGTATGCATATCCCAATACAAACATTTACTTTACGCCAGCGATGCATATTTTCTTTCTTCTTTCCCTGCCTCTTCAGCCCCTGTGAGTCTTGGTCTTCTCAGCGATCCTCCTTCACTCATAACAATCATTAATTTCAAGCATCTCAAACCCATAGTAACGAGGCTCGAGTCACGTCATCCATCCATCTATTCCTTAACAGACACCTCTTTCATGTTATCAGGTCATAATATGGTTTTTTATGTTTCGGTATGAGCCATGCCTCGGTATAGAACAGATAAGTAATATGTTGAGATTATTTGTTCGTGGTTACATTTTAATGGTTTTAGTGATCAGTTTGTTATTACAAAAGGTTGGAATACTGTACGTGAAGAAGTACTACTGAATTATACTGAAGTTGGATTAAGGTTTATGATCAAGTTAATACATTTTATAATTATCTTGATTCCTAGTTTACGACTTTATATAACTTTGAAGATCCCTACAATCAACAATAACCCACGTGACAACGTGCGTGTTTGGTACGTGCGCGCGCTCACTTGTTTGTGTCTGTGCAGTGGATGGAAATGGTTGTGTTTACGTGTAGAAACGTGACAAATGGTTTCGGTTATTCTCTCACTTTGTCTTCATTGAATAAAATGATTACTTTAAAAATCAGACTTATGTAAATGGCATCAATATGTCAGAGTAACAAATATTTTTAAACAGGTGCACATCGAGGTATGTATTTAAAGGTTATTAAACTATTAAAATTTTGTTAAGGGCATAGTAGGGCTGTAATGGTACGTTAAAAGGATGTTAGGATGCCCACTATTGGACTGTGGTCAACTCTTGTTCATTTCAGCAAAAGTCCGTGGTTTGCCACATTGCCATAACAGTAGCTACATTGTTAACACAATCAGCACAGTAATGCATTACAATTTATACCTTTGTATTAATACTTGTGGCTGTCAAACACTGAAGATACTATAAGTAAAAGGACGCTTATGAAAAATAACGTTACATTCACGGTTATACAAAATGTAATAGCATCAGAAATATCTGAAGTGTTACTTCAGACATTTCTATCAAGGGTTTACTGTTGAGTATGAAATGCGGTTGTAACATTCTCCCTACCATATTTATGATTTATAAGTTTAAAGAATAGACAATAATTTTAATTTCTAAGTCACGATTTAAAATTAAAAATATGTCCCTAAAGTAGGCTTCATTTGTCATCTTTGCTTCTATAAACACATAATTAGAGAGCCACCTTTTTACTCTGTCTCTGCCGACAGGACAGTATGACCACGTTAAAAAATTAGCAACTTTGTGTCTGATTTTATTGTATCATATATTTTGTGTTCAATGCATAATTAAAATTGTCGTATTCGCTTCTTTAAGACATAATAAAACCACGTGAATATTTTATAAAACTTTTGTGATATCACATCTAAATTAAGAGAGACGTTACCCTCTAAAACAACCAGAAGTGTACGAAAAATCGCTTCTAACAGTAATTGTAAACGGAAAAAATGGAATTCTAGGGGTTAAAAATGGTAACGACAGTCATTCCGTAGCGCTATGCTGGCGCCTTATCTGTATTAAGCATGCTATTGAGGTCTTTATTGTCACGGCTTTTCGAGAAATCCAATTTCTATAATAGTCGCTAATCGAATCTAAGTAGAAGTCAAATTGTCAAATCACAGCCTTGATAAATACTAGAAAATTGTAAACGATAACGTCGCTCTTCTTATAACTTCCCTTACTGTTATGATGTGTACAAATGAGAAGACGAAAATTCTACTAAATCTTTTTCTAAAATACATCTATACTGTAAATTTAAGCAAAAGCTATATTGTTATACTAGTAATGTGACATCGTAGGGTTGCGTTTATTGCTTATGTTGATAGTACCGAAGCTAACCGCACCACGTCTACACCGTATTCAGTTCTTAGTGTAACGCGTCAGTTACTACGACCATTACTGCGAATCTCACGACAATTTATGAGACTAAGTGGGGAAGCTGAATCCGCTAACCTATCGGAACAGTCCAGACAATAGTTAATAGGTAATTTCGACTTCATATAGGTAGTTAACACGTCAAGTAATTTCGAGTTCACTTAGAAAAAGAGTCTAGCTGAAAATAAACAAGGCTGACACAAACAAAAGAAATATGCCCGTATATTTATTTGTTCAGAGAATTAAAGTGTTTATTAATACATTGGAGTCAGGCAGAACTTAAGTTCGATAGGTATACAAAAGTGAAAATGACGTATATGGCCCACATCTTATGTTTACAAAGGTTTTGTTTTAAACCTGTAGTTTACAAAGATTTTATTTCTAAATTTGTTTAATAAAATATTATAGTAAATCTTAAGTGAGTAGATATTGATTTATTCTCCTACTTGATTATTAAAGTACAGCACTAGGTGTGTTCGTGTGAGCAGTGGAACTTCTGAATATCTGTTACATGTCTTAATTCTGAATTCAAAATGAGGAAAGACGTACTTGTACAGTATTATCCTTGTAGTATACATGTGACTGCCATAAACTCTAACTTATCACGTTTGTTGCATAGTTAATCACTTAAAACTATCTTAAGTACTTCGTATCTCTGATTTATATTACCGTATGTGTCAATTCTTCATTATTTGTTATTTGATCTCTTACATGGTAGCTTACATCAATGCTTCACAGTTAAAAATAAGATACAAAATGTTAATGATTCAGAAGGAACCCCATTTTTGAAAGTGATATAACCAAATGTGTTAAATCATATTGTTGTAATTGATTTGGGGCTATTCGAAGAACTTAAACTTTTCTAAACTCTTGTCAAGTTTATCACTGAATGGAGTTGTATTAACAGGCCTATAACGTGTTGGTAAAATCTCTCTTCATGTTTATCAGCAAAATTGTGCATCACCGTTGTAATGTTACTGACACCAAGGTCACGATGAATGTCTCTATAACGAGCTAGCAACGTTGCTGTATTGGAGCATTTGCTATTTTTGTTGTCAGTAAGGTACTCGTCTTATTGCCAAAATTTTCTAGAATATTTATCACCGTGCTGTAATGTTCTGTTTCTGTGTTGTTTAGAAGAAATAATGCTTGGCGTTATTAGCTAATTACAGTTGTTTCTACACAAATACCATATACTGTTTACGTAATTTTTTACAGAGATCTGTGTGTGTGTGTGTTCTCTTATATTTACCCGTAGCCACAGTTAATTCTGTAACGGTGTTTGCGAAAAGATAAAACCTTTCCTCATATAATAAAAACAATAATAACGATATGATGATAACAATATAATAATAGTAATAATAATATTTATTATTTTTGTTAGAAAGTGTAGGTCTCCCGACGACAAGCTTTGTGTAACAGTGGTGTATAGAGTCGGCGACAAGGTAACATTACCATAGCATTAACATGGTATTCACGACTGCTGCTAAATACTGTCGGTTACAGCAGCAGTCCGTGTTCTGCATGCATTATTGTTCGTCGTTCACAGTTCGACTACGTTGTCAGCAAAGCCGACCGACTCGTTAATCTCCATTGAGTAACTACTGAATGTTTGTTACTTCAGTATTTTAACGTTTGTGTTTGCGTAATAAGCAGTAACATTTTATTTTTCAGAAAAGGAGAAAGCTGAAGACGTTACGTCTAGAAAAATGTACTTGTGTGCACATAATACGATGAAAGTGGCAAGTTGTCGGAGAATGTGTGTGTGTGTGTGTGTGTGTGTGTGTGTGTGTGTTTGTTTGTTTGTGTATCTGTCAACGAATAACATTAAACCTGGAAAGATTTCGATACAGAATTAACATATTTAACTAGATAAACAAAAGCTTTACATGTAATATTTATAAAATATACTGTAGGCCCACTTCATAGAGTTAAACGCATTGTCGGAGGGAAAAATACTAGTCTATAGTAGTGGTTGACTAGTCCTGTTGCTATTACAGAAAAACATGTGTTTTTTGTACAAAATCAAATTAAAATTGTATAACTATTACAGGCATTTGTGTTCCTTATAACCATGTGTTGACTAATCTTTTAACCGTGGTCATTAATATGTGTATCAACCATGTAGCTGGTCTACATGCGTTAAGAAATCAGACTTGGTCTATTCAAATTGGTTTTTACATAACTCCATATGGTCTTTTAATGATTTATATGTTTTTGCATTTTCTGATTGTACAATTTGTTTCAACTCTACTTCCAATTAGTTTAAAGTTATAATTAATTTTTGCAACAAGACCACAATTCCAGATTTTTAGACGCCATTTTGATTATTAAATTTTTGCTATTAACGTTCTAATTTACTCACGCTACACAGTTTACTTTTCTTATAATTATTATTAACACAAGTCCTTCGAGAATGGTTATAACTATTTCTCCTGCTCCTGTTTCACACCGGTCGTTGCTATCTTAAGCTGGGATATCGATCTCAGGGTTCCTCGTGGGAGTTGTGTCCGCCCAAGTAGCTCCTGATTTAGTCCTCGTTGACAGTCATCGGTCGTTGAAGATTTCAAACGCTGTACCTGACTTCGTGGTCTAATTCAGCCGCTCGAAGATCCACTCCCACTTCATAGAGACTATGAGAGACTCCTTATTAGATACTGTTTATTAGAGACTGAATAACTCACCGCTCACCTTTGCTTTTATAGAACCACGCACATGACGCCATTTTCTCACGTTAAAGCGTTCTAGATTGTACTACAAAATCGACTACATGCTGCTGAACATAAGCTTTTGGATTCTAGACCTTTCAACCCAATAGTTTTTCTAACTGCACGTGATTATGTAGCTAATTGCTTTTGTAGTATCGAAGTGTTTTTCAAGTATTTAGTATGTCTCTTAATATTTTTTTTGCTACTTGCTGATATTTCCGGTCCCGTCTTAATTAAGATGCGTGTTTTTACATTGTTTACATGAGAAATTAATATCTGACATAACGCATTAAATTCTCGATTTACAGTGTGGTATGTTAATTGGTTTACTGTTAATTATCTTCACACTATTCGTTCGGCGCACAACAGTTATTCACTTTCAGTGTGCATTGCACTACTCGTTTTCATTGTTTATTATCGTCTTAAACTACGTTAACATGCAGCACTAATAACAATATTGTCTTATAACAGTCACACCCCTTTGTACAGGACCCCAATTAAGGCTTATTGTAAATATGTCTCCATATATTTACACATAGTGTGAATGTTTGGCTCATTGCAGTATATACATTGTAGTAGGTTTTTAGGTACATCCGTGTATGTGATGTTTATAATCCCGACGTTTCGTTCCGTAATCTCGCCGTAATCTCGGAACATTTTCAAGGAGTACTGATGTTGATTTAACTCCGGCGCGCGTTTTATATCTTCCTTCCCTTGTGATTTTTGCCGTGGGAGGGTTAGAGCGTGGAGGTGAGTGTGTTGTGGCAATATGTTGCTTGTAAATTTGTAAACTGTCAGTTAGGAATTTCCACGTGGTTGCTAGTTTAGTATATTAATTTCTGTCGTTGACCCCTCCCTCCCTAATCGGGTAGATCTCGATGCCCTCTCTGTATTCTTTGATTTTCTTATATCAAGAGTGGGCACCGAGATCTAGTCTGCCCTAATCTACTTTTTATTTCTTCTTCCGTTGTGCCTTGTTTACTCAGTGTGAATCCTAGTTACTTGACTTTGTCTGTTCCTCTATTTTTAACATTTTCGTCTACTTCTAAATCTGTTGTTTCTTCATCTCTAATTGCCAAGTATTCAGTCTTTTTTATGTTATTTCCAATCCCATCTTTGTGTATTCTTCTTTCAGCTTTTTGACCATGTAGCTTAGATCTTCTTTATCCTGGGCTATAACTACCTGGTCATCGATGAAACTTAGTGTGTACAGGTGTTCATTTCGTATCGGTATTCCCATTCCATGGCATTTCTGTTTCCACATGGTTAATGCATATTCTAAAAATATCTTAAACAGCGTGGGCGATGTTGAGCAGCCTTGCAATAAACCTTTGGATGTATTAAACCTACAGGCAATTTTGTTACCTACTTTAATTTGTACGTTGTTGTTTTTATATAGATTTTTTACTGCTTGCGTCAGGACTTTCAGTATTCCCAATTGAGATAGAGCTTTAAACATTTCTTCTCTGGGTACTGTATTATATGCTTTTCTAAGGTCAATAAACGCTAGATGTACTTCCCTGTTCTTCGCTTTTTTCTTTTATATGATCTGTTGGATTGTATATATCTGGTCTACGCATGATCTCCTGCTGTAATACCTGCTTGTTCTTCTCCAATCTTTCCCTCTATATTTTCCTCGATTTTATTTCTTAGCACCCTACCATACAGCCTTCCTATTGTTGCTATGACACTTATGCCTCTATAGTTTTCGCAGTATTTTCTATGCCCTTTTTAAATATCGATGTAATTCGTCCCTCTTTCCATTCCGCCGGTAAATCTTCTCCATTTATAACCTTCTCGAACATTCTTCCTATCATTCTCATAAGTGTTTCGGTTCCGTACTTTATTAGTTCCGCTACTAACCCTCCTGGGCCTGATGTTTTGTTGTTTTTCATTGAGTTTACTGCTTTCCTTATTTCTGCTGCCGTTATAGTAATTCTATTTTCTGTTTCTGTCTCTATTTCTTCTTCATCGTTATTCAGGAATTCTTGTCTACGCTCCGTAAGTAGGTTTTTATAGTGTGTCTCCCACTCATTGTCTTGTATGTATTGAATATAGGTTTTATCCTTCCTATTCGTTCGTAATGATTTAATTACATTCCATGCTTCTGAACTCCTAGCTTCTCCTATTTATTGGTCTACATTTCTACACCTGCTTTCCCATGCTTCAATTTTCTCTTTGCTGACCATTTCCTTCACTTCCTTGTTCTTCTCTCTGTAGTTTCTGTAATCTTCTTCTTTTTTCGTAGACATCCATTTGTTATATAATTTTTTCTTTGCTTTTATCTCTTCTATCGTCTCTTCCTTCATGTCTCATTTGTACGTATTATTTCCCTGTTAAGTCTCTCCTAGGGCTTCTAGTGCTGCTTGCAGCATAGCTTCTTTTTTATGTGTTCATATGTGATGTTTACTTCTTCATCATAAATAAATTCTATTAACTTTTGATCTAGACGTTCCTTGTATAGGTTCCTTATCGATTAGTCCTGTAATAATTGAATTTTTAATTTTTTTTCTTGACTTATTTGTGTTGCCGTTATTGTATCTTCTGTCTTTGTTGGCATTTTGGCTCCTGTCCACGGGAATTTCATTTTTGCTATCAGTAGTTTATGGTCTGTTCCACACTCCGCTCCTCTCTGAAATCTGACGTCTTTTATTATAATTGTTGTTCTGTTCCTTATTATTACATAGTCAATAATCGACCTCAGCTTTCTTGTTTCCTGTGTCCAAGTATATTTATGTATATTTTTGTGTTCAAGGGATCCGTTTTTAATTTTTAAGTCATTTAGTTCACATAGGTCTATTAGCCTTTCTCCATTATCATTCAATATCTGTTCTCCAAATCTTCCTACTGTTTTGTCATTTTCCCTCTTCCGACTCTTCCATTAAGATTACCAGCTATTATGATTTTGTAGTTTTGTTTTATTTTTGTAATTTAATCTTGTAGCGTATTCATAAAGTAATCTTTTTCTGCAGCAGAGCTGTCATCTGTTGGACCATAAACAGCTAGTATTGCTATTTCTCTACCATACAAAGTCACATCCCAAACTAACTGAGGAGAAATACACAGAATAACGTTTGTTGTAAGGAAATAAAGTCGCGTATGGTAAGTTCTTATTATTCGCAAGAAAAGTTGCTCCAATCCAAAATACTAAACAAGCTACTAAAGATAACCAAATATAGAAGTTTTGTTTTATCAATAGTGTTTGGTGTATATAAACGGAATTGGCAATTAAGTGAGTAATTATGTTTGCCGTGCCATTTATATTGAGCGTAATTATGCTAATTAGGAGAATTATTGAATTATCCAATTATGATTTATTAAATTGTGTGTCATCAACTCCGTGTACTAATTGTAAGTATTCAAACAGAGTTATAATTGACGTTAATGTTAATGCACATATAAAAGTAGTTTATATTTGTCAGATTAGACTCAACACAGTTGTTAAACCAATATGATTGTATGAGTCTGTTAATCGGACATTTCAATGGTCGATTTTGTTGTGTCCATTGATACTTAGCATAACTTTTGAGACTCTTTATGAAATGCTTAGAATGAGATAAATTAATAATCAAGGTTAATTTGCAATAATGAACGCAAGATTAAATATAAAATAATTACTTATTTATTATACTGTTAGTTAAGTAAGTTACTATATCCTGCAAATACATAACATAATAAAAAACACATAATAACAAAATACAACAATATTCGTTCGTTGTTTCCTGAAAACACAAACATATGGTACATTCAAATACAACGCAATATTATACATATACAAACAAAACAATCAAATATATTTTATCCCTATCTAAATGCGTTCATTATGCTCAGACGGTGAATTACGTTAATATTACTTTATAAGATTTATGATTTATAACTTTATAAAATCTCTCGGGAGTAGTTCTTTGAAAAGATGAGACAGCGCAGTAGTATATTTATCACTAAGATTTAATGAACATAAAAGGTTATCTTGTGAAAGTGTTTATCCAACATTCCATCGGCGTAAGATGACAGCTGCTGGAGGACTCGTCGCGCATCCTAATCACTGTTATGAAGAGCACATCACTTCACTTCACTAAATGTTTACTCTCGTTATGTGTATGGTGTTGTTGTACTCCCGCTGGTGTCGAGCGTTTGGAGTTCAAATATTAAGATGTTAATATCGTCATTGAGATGAATTACTCTTAGAGTTTGCCGTGTGCGTGTTCATAATTAACTGTTCCATCTATATGGATGTAGTGTATTCTATGTGCGGAATTGTGTTCGGTATAGTTCATTCAGTTTAAATGTTCAACATAGCGAATCATTATGATGTAGTAGTGTTTGAATTGTCACTCACTGTTATACTTTAGAATGTTAATCACTTGTGTTATTGTGCTGCGTGCCGGCCGTCGTTTTAAGACACGTACGCAATGATATTTAATGATAGTTATGTTTGTACGCACTGTAGCGAACACATACAATTGTCGAACAGATTTGTGTGTAATTGAGGTCGTATCGATTGTCTAAGTCCATTTATGAACGCGACATGGTTACGAGTTCACTGAGTTAAAGTTCGGTAAGTAGCGTAAACTATTTCAATCACTAACTGTGTTACCGCTCCGACTATAACCAACCGTCTTACTGTCGTATTAACCTACTGACTTATTAACTTCTGACTGACTGACTTATTACCGATTGACTGCCGCTCCGCGTCCTCGCAAATAGTTTTTATTAAACATACTACCCATAAGGCCAAACTCTAGATTTCCACGCCCTTTCGGATTTGTGATAGGTTCTCTAAATTCCTACTTCTCTGCAGATCTCGTCATCGGTTTCCCAATTCGTCGTTCGAACCCTTCTTACTCTCTCCACGAGTTCCTTAAGAAGATGCTTAACGCTGTTTGGTCGTCGTCATCCCCGGAGTATTCCATGCGACGAACGTGGTACAGATTCTTAGAACTAGAGCAATTCCTTCGCCTATCTGTCAACCTTTGTTTCGACTTTGTCGAGGTTCTGACTTTAGCTTTTGTTAACAGACTGCAGAGTCCTGGTCAATTGTTCAAGTTACTTGTTGTTCGTTCCGCCTATTATCAACCCTACGCTGGAGTCGCCCCTAGTCGAATCCCACGCTTTCAGTACTTTCAGTATTCACTTTGTTTACGTTCTATTGTTTATATGTTTGTCGAGATTTCTCTGTACTCCTTTGTAGCTGGATGTAGCCTTTCATATTTGTGCTCGTTACAACTCACCCCCACAGCAGGCGTTCCATTTCATTTCTGCGTAACTCGGCAGCTGGACTAAGTCTTTGTTTCGTTCGCTAGGTGCTGTAAATTGTAACAAACTGTGTGCTGTCAACGACGTTCCTTAAATTCTTATTGTGTCGTGTACGCAGACGTTTTTTCCTTGTCTTCGCACTGGCGTCGGGTCTGACGTGTCCCTAATTCGTCATTATTTACGACTCGGGCTTGTGTCCGTCGACTCGAGTGTGGGAACGTGCCACTTGATCGAGAAATTAAAATTTTTTTAAAATTTCGATCACTATAAGTGAAATGTGGATGCAAGGCCTAGACATTAATAAAGACGAACAACTGGTTATGATTATTTCAATAGGAATGATGGAAACAATTTTATTGACTTGCAGTAACAGTATTATTTGCTTATTGTAAATTAATAAGTTACAGATGTGCGTATTACATGTTAAAAATTCTACAGAATATGCAAAATTCTGACATATCAGCATATAACTAAAATAGTATATAGCTTTAACAATTGTCCGCTGACAGATACAGAAGTTCCGTCATAAAATGTTCTGAAATGTTCCCATTACGTGTTACAAAGTATAAAATTATCAACCAAAACAAATCCTAATATTCAAAGAATGCAATAATAGACTCGACGAAGTAATTGTTCCCGTGTCAAATGCCGACGAAACAACCATCCACCCTAACTTGCTTAGTTGAGTTTGTTAGGTACGGTATTTAATTATTTTCTAGACAATAGAGAATCATAACAACTCTAAACTAGTTCCTTTGCTCATCGTCTATACTGTTTCGTCTGCATGAACAATCAACAAACTCGAATCGTTTTGAACAAGAGTTCACTGACACTATTTCTCTCCCGTTTCTATAAGTATGTTTTAAATGTCTACGTCCAATAGCCATTTTATGTAGTCTTATAATGTAATAACGGTTTTACAGCTTGCTCCTTAGATTTCACCTATCAACCGTGTTCCTAATACGCAGACGTTGTCTGTTAAAATCGGTTATGATTTTGTGATGAGTCATAAATAGTTTATAACTAATTACTATGAAGGTATGCCTTTCTAATATCCACTGACGTTTCGTCAAGGACTTCTTAGGGTACGACATTCTGATTTAATTGTCAAAATAAGTGTTAGGATTGCTGTTTAGTGCATGAATTTGTGAAACGTTAAGTGTCAAATTTGAAAAACTTTGAAAACTTTAGCACATAAATTTCGATCTTTTAATAGTGACGATAAGTTTTAAAAGTATTCTTTTTTAGTGTCTTGTACGGACGTTTAGAATTATTATGTGAATTAAAAGACCCAAGAACTGTATATAGAACTAATTTTCTGCCAGATTTATGTTTATAAGACTAAAGAAATACACATTAAGTCTAGTTACAAATAGTAGGATTACCGTGAGAAAGAATCACTATACGGAATTATATTGGGTGTCAGTTAATTAAATAATGACACATGTTGTGAATAGGTTATAAATATTTCAGACAGTGTCTATAGCCTTAAATCAAGTTTATACTAATATTGGCCGTTAGCTGTATTGTACAGCAATTATGGAGGACCGTGTTCAAGGTGTTCGAATATTGTGGTACAGTAATTATCTTAGATGAGGAATGTTCTGTCCATTATAGAGGATAAAACACAGCACCCTGTAAAAATTACAAAAATGGATTAAAACCGTACTGACATCTTTGAGGCAGAGATTGCTAAAAAAAAACTTGAAGAGACCGAGTTAAAAAATAATTATCTGATGTCAGTTTTATCAGGATGAATTATATTTTAAATATTATAGAGTGGATGCTTCTGCATTTGTTTGAAAATGTAATGAAGACAAACTGAACCCGAAGCTCGTCATGGACGAGCGTAGCCAGAACAAGGACGAGGATGATAAAGAATGGGTAGTCATATTGAGAAGGTGACTACTGAAAGGTGAAAAACGTTATTCGAAATGAGACGTTTGCCAAAGGTAGAAGGAAGCTGATAAGGTAGAACTTCCGTCGTTGAACAGCAAAAAGGGATGAAAAGTAGAGTAAGGGTAATAAGAGAAAGCAAAGAGAAGGGAATGCGAAGAAATTTTTTAACCTTGAAGTATGTTTCACTACAACGGGTGTGTGCCTGTGTGTTGAATGCGTAGTGTAGAACGTGTTTTTTAGGAATATTCAAAGTTTAAGCTGCACTCTCAAGCAGTAGTTTCACTTTGATCATACGTATTGTAAGACGACCATCCTGCGTATTGGTTTGACTCACTAGAGCTGTAGTAACAATGCGTAAGAACACAGAAAGATAGAGTTCCAGGTACCTTTGTAGTCGCGTGGAACACGTTTACTGAATCCAGGTACAAAATTCTTATATTACGGCAGAAAGTCTCATCACTGTCGTACACGCTCGCATTTTTTGAGAACGTATGAAATGAAAGAAACAAGGTGTGTGAATGGTTCCGCAGTCGACTTGATCTCCGTCTGTTATGTTCCGTAGTTTCCATAAAACTATACCTCAGACGACTATCAGGAAGAAAGAAGAAAAGTATCAGAAGGAAACAACTTTATTGTATAGACAAATATTTATTTGATGCAGCTGAGATATGTAGTCGAACATTGTTAAGTGTATAGTGCAAGTACGTACTTAGCAGTATTTCTGAATTATACGAAAACGATCGACTATGTAAACGAGACGATATTCCTTACAGAAAGTATAGTAAAATACCAGAACATTAAACTATCTCATGCATATTAAAACTGATAGTGACAGAATACAAATGTTATTGTAAACGAGACCTGTGGCTAGTTGGCTGTGTCTCCGTGAGAACTGTGTTTTTGTGTAGTCTATCCGCGCGGTTGATTTCTGCAAAGTGCTGGTGTGACTTTATTTCTAGGAGTTACGTAGATTTTGATTTTGAGCAGGTCAAAGTAACCGTTGAATAGAAACTAGACTGCATATACTTCAATTTATTAAGAGTATAAATACATTTTCTAAAATGTGCAGTGCTCCATCTCAGTTCCAATCTAACAATAATTGTTGTTCAGTTGTTCCATAATCATGTCATGATGCTCCAGATATACAAACTACATTCTGCAAAATACATACTACGTATTATATGCAATAAATATAAAATTTTCAGCCATTGTTAGTAAATATATGAAAAATATATTATACTAACCGTCTGTGACTTCTCTTTTGATGTCCCTTCTTATTACGACATGTTTCAAGACTCTTGTCCCATTGTCAAGCATAAAATTTGTAGCACATATCAGATATGTTTGTCAAACGTTAAAAACCATGTCATAATGACCACAAATAACGGATTATTAAAATAACGAACTATACTAATTTGTAACTTGAATACGCGCATCGGGCGAACAGTGTACACTGCACAGCGACCCACCGCGCATTAACCGCAACTGATTCTAGTTATCTCAATATCTCAACGCGGTGTCATACAATACATTATACTTGAATAGTAACTGGTCGTTCAAAATTTGTGGCTTGGTATTAGTGTCCCTGAACGCTTTGTACACCTCAAATTCCTCGAGTGTGTTCATATAACGTCCTTTACTGCAAAAGTGGAGGGGTTTTAAATTAGTTCTGAAATCAGTATAACTATGATTTTCATTAATAAGATGTTTGGCGAAACTTGATTTGATAGTATCATAGTTACGACGGATAGTGGGTGGTTTGTGTTCATTGAATCTTTTGAGAAAACCACGGCCCGTCTGTTAGTAATCCTAAGTTGTGCTGCAGACAATGGAATTTTCCACGTATTTTTTGCTCATATTTTTTATAGTATGTTTTGCACTACCAGTAGTAGTAAAATTATATTGTAGAACGGCAGTGAAATAGCAGATAACATGTAATTTTTAATTTCTATTATAAGGTTAAATGGCAGATTCGTTTACCGATTTCGTATCTTGTATGATCTAAACAGAACTTTGATTTTAAAGTAGAAATTATGATATGCGATCCAAAGAAGCAATATATGTAGACGATAATTCCACTATATACAAAGTAATAGTTCTCAGCTTGTTAACAGGATAAATTCTGACTTTGTAAAACTCTAAAAAATCCATATAGTTAAATGTGTGTCTGTTGTATACTGTCATTAAAAATTACGTCGAGCCATTAATACTGTTAACCAATTAGTCAAGAAAGTATTCACTTTTTATTTGTGCAATAAATTATTTATCAGTGAAATTATATTATATTTTCTACACAAAATATTTTTACAGAAACTAGAGTGTGTACTAAATGTGCAGAACATAGAAAAATAGAATGCAGTGCTGTCATTGTACTACATTATAAACAGTAATACAAATACAATGTGTTGTGCCGGTCGTTTTACGAACCGGCGAATAAATACGAAAAATAAACCGTATTATATTGTATACTTACAATATTATATAAATAATATTTAATAAGTCGAAATCTAGTTTAGCTGTTTCGGTGTTTAACGTTTAACGAAACGGCGAAATTTAGTTCGCTGTGGTACATGCCACGCACCCTAGCGTTCGCCTTGAAGCTGGGTTTCGGTACTACGGTGTACCGACCGTCTAGGTTCTGTCTTGCTTCAAAGCCCAAACCACCAACATCGCGTACCTCTTCGACAGAGCGGAGTCAATTTTTTGAAAGAATTCTCTCACCCAGGATGGGTAGATAAACTCGCACAAAACTGCGGGCCCCTGGTCTTAGACGTGGACGCTGGCACAGGATGAACATCTCCGCCTGAACGATTAACAAAGGCTCTCGACTTCGCCTGCCGGAGGGGACAGCGACATGACCACGTCAAACCAATACCACAGGCACAGGAAGTAGGAACTCAAACATCACCAGGTGACCTCAAACCATTTATTATGATTTCATTTTGATCTACACAGACACCCGGATCTGTGCCGTTAACACCTTATAACACTTGTGGAGTATGAGTGATACACTGTCACATTTCGTTCATCTTTCAAACGTTTCAGTCAGGCCCCACTTTAACTGGACAGAATTGTGCGCGGATTTTGGGGGAACTTTGTTGATTATGTACTAACTTTGTATTAAGTGTAAGCCCGGGGGCTGGCATGCATCCAAGGCTCATCACATTTCATTCACTTATTATTTTCTTTCTCGTTTTCAGTAAAAGGGGGTAGTTCAAGTATTAGGGGACTGGTATTTCAAATATGTAAGGGGGGTTCCGTGGGTGACAGGATGAACCCCACCGGCTGGTAGGGTTAAGCTATAATTCCTGTCAATTTAGTTCAGATAATCACGGTCATTTCACATATTTAAATCACATTTTGGGGTTATGTGAGGGTAATAAGCTTCTGATTCAGTAACAGTCCGGCCCCTGTTTAATCCTGTATAGGCAGCTTTGTATGCAGACATAGGCATGCTCCAGGCTTAGGAACATGTTGGTTCCCGGGCCAATCCAGTTTTCTTAAAAGGGTTGTATACCAGTATGTCACCTCACAGTTATAAAAGTTCTTTAAATGTATTATTGTCGATTCACTTTTCTTAAAATGTTACATAACGGATCAGGTCATATAATTATTGTAAATTTTTAAACGCTATCGCTAAAATATATTTCTTACACAAAATTTATAAATTATTATCTCAGCAAATTCACAAATACAGTTCAGGTCAAGGAAAGATGGTGGCTTACCGTATTTCCTATTTATTATCGTCAGTTATAATTTTTCTGACCTATTGATTATAATCTTACCAAGTTTCAGAGCATTTTAATGTAGTATCTGGCATTTAGGCCAACCCCGATTCGTGGGAGCACTAGTGATATCTTTATACATTCGGATGTCTGTAGAGGTAGCGTGGTTGAATTTCCAGTTAATTAGTAATTATTTCTTTCAGACGGGGGCGAAATATGTATGTCAAAAAGGAAAAAAGGGGTATAGAGGCGAGTGGCTATGTTTTAAAAATTATAAGTGTGTTGGTTATTGATATAGTGAGACTTATAATGTGGATGTGATGGAGATATATATATTTATATATATATATATGTGTGTATTTATGTCAATTATGTACGTGTTACTTTTGTGGGGTATGTGTGGGGAAGATTTATTTATACAAAAAATTTGCATTTATAAAAAACAAAAAGAAAACAATTGTTACCTTATATGCTATTTATGTGATTTATGTAGGTGTTACTTTTGTGGGTTATATACGGAGAAGATTTATACAAAACGAATTTTGCATTTATAAAAAACAAAAAGAAAACAATTGTTACCTATATATGCTATTTATGTGATTTATGTTCGTGTTATTTTTGTGGGGTATGTACGGGGAAGATTTATACAAAAATTTGCATTTATAACAAACAAAGGAAAACCAATTGTTACCTTATATGCTATACACTCAAGTACTCAAAAAATGATATTGTTGGTTATAACAGAGAGTTTAATTGCAAGTCCCGTCCTACTGGACCCAGCGCATTTTGGCTTCTCTAGGCCTTGGCATAGTTTTAAATAACTAGTGGCCCCTCATCAAAAAAAAAAAAAAAAAAAAAAAAAAAAAATTTTTATAAAGCAAACAAAATCTAAAGAGGGGTTACAGTGTTCGATATATTTTGAAACGTTTGCTATGTTTGTCGTTTACTACCGTTAAAAGGACAAAGTTAATACAAATTATATTTGAGGTATGCATTATAAAAATACTACATTTCACATTTAAAAATTTCAGGAAAGAATACGACTGATGAGGTACTGGAGACTAGGTAACTCAAAAGTTTCAACAAATATCTCAGAGACATTGTAGAATACAATATCGCATCGTAACATTGTTCACACTCCTTACAAAACAAAAAATTCCGTTCCTTACAACACAAACAGTGTGATTAAGAAAGCAGAAGACAGACGACAGACAATGAAATGAACAGACCAACCGTCGTCTTGCTATCGCATTCATTGTTGTTTGTATCGTTGTTGACAGAAATTACATTTCTCACAATGCGAATAAACTTCAGTAACAAATAATAGCCGCCTGGAACAAGAAAGGAGTACCTTTGTTTGCGTATTTGTGCTCCAGTGCATATGCTGGAAGTAGAAACTAACGGAAAGTTTTAAACTGTACCAACACAGCAATAGCTCAGTAAACAGAAACAAAATATTATGTCACAGTATTTAATAAAAAACTTCTTTGTGCGTTGTATTGTCTTAGTTTTTCTTTCTACATTGCTCCTACAATTTTTATTTTTTCTGGGACGAGTTGTTTGAAAATATTAATTTGGATAACTGAAACTAACAGATACATGTTATTAATATGTATTCACGTTCGGCTAAGTATTATTTTCACCATCATAATTTTCACTAATTTATAAAGAAGAATAATGCAAAAATAATGGTAATACAAAATGTATTGAAATTAGTTAAACCCTAGAATGTTTTCTATTGTATTTGTCTTGAATTACCATTAGTTCCAACTCGCGCTACTACACCAATAGTGCTGCTCACCAATATTGCCTACTACTTAAATATGAGGCCAGACTTTATGTATTGCTTTACAAATAGATTTAATTAAGTTAATCTCTTTTGTACAGTTTAAGATTGATTGTGTGATATTTTGAAAATTATATTATTTGTATAACACAGTAATAGATAGAGTTTGTATATTTTAATTCCGTCACTTATATCGACTAACGAACTGTATGGTGTTCAGTTCCTTGGTTAAAATTTCCTTGGTATATTCCAAATCAGTGTATATCTAGATATTTTATTACCTATTACGTGGTACGTTTTACGTAGTCGCCTAATCTTAATTTATTTTTTTAAATTTCTCTTGTACTTTTGATGGGTATAATTTTTATACATTTGTAGGTTCCTTCTTTTTTCGCCTCCTCCTTGGTTACTTATTTAGTTATTTTTGAGTTTCAGCACCTATTATATTATATACTTTAGGTTTTAGTTACTTACTGTCAATTTACCATACACGCTTCTTGCTTGTAGTATGATCATCAAAGTTTTAAATTGGAGTGAGTCCACTTCTTTTGGTTGTTGCATTATTGTCTATTAATCCTTTTTCTTTTCCCGCCATAGTATGATATTATAAAACTTTATAATTTTCAATTTCAGCTATTACTAGTCTTTTATGTTTACAAAATAGTACAACTAAATTTTGTAAACGTGTGTAACATTCTTTTTGATATTTTACAATTATTAGTAGTCTACCTTATAACATTTGTTATCCTAACTAACACTGCGTAATACATGCGACCGTTTAATTAGGACCATTTTCTTTTATTTATATTTATATTACCTACATACTACATATACCTTTAATAGATTATGTTTCACTAAATTTTATCAGATTCCCAACAATTACTACATATATATAATTTTAAGTTACTCCTTAAATTTTTACGTATATTGATGATTTTTACTAATATTATAATCTTAAAATATTTACAAAATTTATCTAACTGCACTTAAAAAATTGTATAAATTTATCAAATTTTATTAATAATTGTTGCAGTTTACAGCAGTACACACTCTCTCTCTCTTTTTCTCTGTGTATACATATATTTTTAAGTATTTTTGAAAGGATATTTGATTGTCGTTGTATTCTTACCTATATATATTTAATCTGTACGTTCAGAAATACTTATTATTTGAAAACATGTATATGTATACAGAAATGTTGCAAGAAACAGTCAAGATTTACCTAGAAAATAAAAGATACACGCACGCGCAAGCACACACACAAACACGCACACAATTACATTCTGTAGTGTAACTAAAATATGTACATACAAACTTGTTTTACGCAGATAGAAGCAAAACATTTTTGTATTGTTGTAAGCACACACAGACAGATAGGCAGACAGACATACACACACACGCAAGCACACGCACAGGTGCTGACTAATGTATAGTAAGCCCTTTTAATGCTTGTTATGCATGCAGCTTATTCAAACTGCACTTAACACCAATTACTGCATATCGGTATCGATTTGTTTCAACATTGTAGTTTACCTCAGTTAATCCGTTAATGTATCTGGAACAATATGGAACAAAATGTTACTAAAACTATTGAATATAACTATTCTATTTCATTAAAATGTGCCATGCTTATTCCTATTAACATTATTGTACAATTTCATTAAACAGTGTTTTAAAATAATTGGAACGTTTAATCTCATTACAGTAAATTCTAATAACGTTTTCCAGAAACAAGTAATGTAAAACTATAATTGAACATAACATAATTATATACAGAACATCATGTTATATATCTGAAATTATTATTTCACATACACCTAACGCATAGTGGATTAGAATTTTTAAAAATAGTTTTTTCTAAATTGATATTCATTTGTTTTTTAAATTATTTCATATTATCGATACCATGTTTTTCATAAACAGGATGGAAGGCATAATTTTTGTGAAATTAATTTGTATATTGTACAAAGAATATTCTATCAACTTGTGGATTATCACTGAACACTGAAAACAGTGATGAACAATCGGGCGTCTATTATTTGTGTAGCTCTGCTTACCTTTCCTCCCGTAGTCTTTATACGAAGAACCATGACGTTCTTAATACTGTTTTCGATCTGTACCATACATTTTCCATGCTAAAATAGTGTCGTTTCCCAAATTGGCGGACGTGCCTGCTGTATATAAAAATAGTTAAAACTACAGTTTTATAGCCAAATATCGCTTTGGTATGAAGTAAGCAGGAAATTTTTTTCAAAATAAATTCACAACAGGTAATAAATTTAAAGGCAAATAAAATTTAAAAATACTAAATATATTACAGATTTAATAAAAAATCTTCAGGATTCCATGAAATCACTGTAAAATTATTAAATTATGAGTCCGAAAACAAGTATTAGTTAAAATAAGTAACGTTAGAAGTTTATTCGTATTTTTCAAGCAACTTTAAAGCAGGCTGTTGTAGTACCTATATACAAATAAGGAAATTGCAAAAATAAATAATTATGGACTAATTACACTGTTATCCATATTTTATATTGTTACGAAGGAACTGAGAAGGCAGTAAAATCAGGAATGTTAAACGTCCTCGAAAAGTAATTTGGGTTTATATAAATATGAAAATAAATTGTTTTGGTTTATAAATACGTGAATGATTTGGCTTATATATGAGAAGAATTATGTTTTCCTTTGTATAATTGTATAATATTAATATTGTAATTAATTTAAGACCATCACATATCTAACGCATAAACAGAATACAGTTAATTTTAATTTGTCCTCAAATCTTCCCGTTTTTTCACATTCAAACCAACGTACATACAGTTAAAGTGAAGAGGCTGCATATATATTTCATTTAAAGGAAAAGATCTAAAAGTTTACGAGAATAAGAATTTTAATGTGTAGATATTAATGAGCTTGGAATATATATTACCAAGAAATAGTATGAGGTCAATGAAATTTTATCCACATTAGTTTTTTAATAGTATAGGGGAATGAGGGGCAAGAGTCCGCACTTAAAATACAATAACAAATTCTCAGCTAGTGAACCAAAATAAAGCTTATTGAAAATTGCTGGCTTATTTGTTACACTATATACTAACACATGTAATGAGTACACAACAATTTTGACTACAGTATTTGGTAAAAAAAATTAAAAAACAAAAGCATGTAAAATAGGAAAGTTGCCCCAACCTTGGGGCAACAGTCCGGTCTGTGTAGGGTAAGAGTCCTACTGACACTTATCACACACGAAATGGCCCAATCCACTGTAATTTGTGCACGGTTCTTCCCACCACGTACTACACTGACGACACATGATCCAGTCGACTGTAGGGGGGATTCGTAAAGGTGCCCACAACCTCCGCAATAATAATCAATTTTCCCGGAACACGATATTTGAAATTTAGACTTTGAAATCAGCGGGACTCCCCAGCACACACTTCTGGAACGCTTAACAACAATTGTAGGCGTAATGTAAGTTTTATTTAATTGTAATGTGAAGTTTTTTTATGTGGGGTAAGATTCCTCACAGGAAACCAAGAGGACTCTTTCCTCCGGAAACTTGCCCCACTGTGTACTTTTTGCTGACTTATTATGATTCAAAAAATTAAGATTGACCACTAACCTCAATAAGGTCGATATGTAACCTCAGACTTACCTTTTACTAATGTACTGGCGAAAACAAATAATAAGAAAGTATATATTTGTATAAATACTCTTAAATTACACTGTAAAATAACATCAACTTTCACAAAATTAAACAACGTTACTGTTCACTCACCGTAATGGCGCTACACTCCTTGTTTGCTGTGTCCAGCCAGCAGAATGCATTTCTTCAATAGCCCAGACACCAACTCACAACATCTGTTAAGAACACTAGTAACTACGACGTATTCGGAATCTTGCCCCGTGCGGACTCTTGCCCCACACTACTATATTACCTACATGTAATTATTTCACTACGACTCGGAACTCAAAACCTTTTATGGGTAAAAACGTAATAGCTTTACCTTACAACCTGAACCGGTTTTCACTCTTAAAAAGCTTCTTCAGAGGTTGCCGCTGGTAGTACTGTCCGTCTTGCTGTTGGCGACGAACTCGATTTTCGAAAGATCGATGTTTTGTGTGTGAGGTGTGATACGTTCGAATAATGCGTATGATTTGAATTGCGTCTGTTCGTTTAGGATGTCGTTTTTATTTGTTTTTGTGTGTTTGTATATTTCCAATTGTTCTAGAGTGTCTAGTTTTCGGCCTTTTGTGTGTACGTGTAGAATGTTCATGTTATTGTCGATGTTTTTGTACGTGTGGTTTGCTTCAATGAGGTGGTTTGCAAAGGTGGATTCTGTAGTGGAGTGGAGTGCCTTTGTGTGTTCAATGTATCTTTGTTTGAAGCTACGTCCTGTCTGGCCTATGTATAATTTGTTGCAATCAGAGCAATTTAGTTTGTAAACACCAAGAAGATCGAATGTGTTTTGTGCTTTGTGTGTGTATTGTGATAGTGTGTGTTCTATTTTGTTAGTAGTTTTATAAGCGATTTTGTATCCTGGTTTTTTTGAATTTGTGGGCTATTTTTTCAGTTTGTTGATGTATGTTAATGTTATGAATTTGTTGTTTTCTGTCTTTGTCTGTTGTTTGTTTTGTGTTTTGTGTAGGAGTTTATTGACTATTGTTCTGTCGTATCCGTTGGAAACTGCTAGATATTTTATCGTGTTTAGTTCGTTTTGTAGTCTTTTTCATTTAGGGGGATGTTGCTAAGTCTATGTATCATGATTATGAAGGCAGCTAGTTTGTGTTGTATTGGGGGATTGGAGGAGTTGTGTATTAGTGTGTCAGTTGTATTCGGTTTTCTGTATATATTGAATTTGTGCCTGTGTTCAAGTTTAGTGATGGAGAGATGTAAGAAGTTTATGCTATTGTTGTGTTCGTATTCGGCAGTAAAGGTTATGTTTTTATGTATTTTGTTTATGTGCGTTAGTAATTGTTCACATTGTCTTTTGTTTCCTCTGTATAGCATTAGAATGTCATCAACGTATCTGTGTCAATATAGTATTTTATGTGAGTGTCTGTCATTGTTTGTGAGGATTTTTGTTTTTTCTAAGTGTTGGAGGAAGGATTCTGCTAGAATGGGTAGTGGGTAGAATGCTAGATATGGGTGAGCCCATGGGTAGACCATCATTACCTGTGTAGAAATTATTGTTATATGTAAAGTAGTTTTGTTTTAATATTCATGTTTAATATGGTAACCAAATAACTTGTACGAATTAATAAATTAATTACCTTAAATTATCCGCCATGTGATTTCTTGTGCTTCGTCTATGACGCGTTTCAGAGCATATGCTCCATCATCAGATATTAAAAAGGTAAAACTATCACTCTTGCGAGATCGTTAAGAAGTTAAAATGTCAAAATTCGCATATGAACCGTACGCGGATTTGGGTGCGCACCCGTTCAAGTTCATTCTGCCACTGAGCAGTTGCTACCTTATCGTAGTCCCAGAAAGCAGACTCAAGGCGGTATCGTACAATCGGTTGGATACAAAGTTCAGGTGGTCATTTAACACGATATCGCGACTCCTTGGGTTTGCATATGCACTGTAAATTTCAAATTCCTCCAAGGCATTCATGAAACGGCCCTTCTTACACACATGTAACGGTATTAAATTGGAACTAAAATCTGTGTAATTATGATTGTGTGAAGTCAGGTGTCGGGCGTGATTTGATTTGATGTTGTCATTTTTTTTCTTTGGTAAATGTTCTCGAAATCGTTTAAGGAAACCTCTCCCAGTCTGTCCAATGTAGAAGCACTCGCAATCATTGCATGTTAACTTATATATGCCAGTTTTTTCTTCTGGAGGCGTGTGTTTTTTCGATTTGAGAATATCCAGTAACTTATTATTAGTCCTGAATGAAATAGTAAAACTACTATTATTCAATATAGAAGACAAAACCTTAGGCATAAAGCTAGTGTAATTAGTAGATATAAAAATTTGTTGCGTGTTGTTGTTTATTCGGGGTTTAAGCATTCTTTTTTCATGTTTTCTCAACAGTTTGTCAATGGTTAAACTATAGTAACCATTGGCAACTGCGATATATTTTATGACATTTGGCTCATCACGAAAGTCATTATCATCCAAAGGAATTGTCAATAATCTATGAATGAAACTATTGTACGCTGCCATTTTATGTGAAAGAGGATGATGAGAGTCTGCGTGTATTGTGGTGTCAGTGGTAGTCGGTTTCCTATAAATGTTGAACTTTAGTTTATTCATCTGCCGAGTGATGGTTAAATCTAGAAAGTTTATTTTGTTATCAACCTCTGTTTCAAGAGTAAACTGGATGTTTCTATTTATTTTATTTAAACAGTTTTTAAATAATTCGATTTGTTTTATAGTACCATCAAAAATTAAAAACGTATCGTCTACATACCGTCTATAAAATATTATTTTATTTGCATATATATTATTGTTTAACAAGTGAGTATTCTCATAATAATTCAAATAAATATCGGCCAGTAGGCCGGAGAGGGGTGAGCCCATAGCTAGGCCATCATCTTGAATGTAAAACGAGCCATTAAATGTGAAATAGTTTTGTTTCAAAACAACCTCGAGTAAATTAGTTAACTCATTTATCGTCTGTGTGTTCATGCAACTATTGTCAGATAAATTGTTTCTCAAAATCTGTAATGTATCTATGACTGGGATGTTCGTGTATAAATTAGTTATGTCGAACGACGCCAATTTGTGGTTAGGTTGCAGTTCAACAGATTTAATATCATTAATAAGATTATTGTTGTTCTTAATACTATGATTATTACGTAATTGTAAATTATCTTTTATCAAACGAACTAGTGCTTTTGCAGTTTTGAAGCCAGGAGCAGTGGTAAAGTTCACGAGCGGTCTGATAGGTATGTTATGTTTATGAATTTTTGGCAGTCCTGTGAATATCGGGGCTTTAGCGTTGATGGGGTCAGTATAGGTATCCTAGTGAATATAAAACTTTAAAACACATGAAAACAAAATTAATTGACAACAATGCCCTTATCGTTAAGGCAGATAAAGGAAATACGCTAGTCATCATGGACACTGATTCATACAGTGATAAAGTTCATGATTTTATTTCTAACAACAACATTAAAATATTAAACTCTGACCCCACTGAATTGTCCGTCAGGGAACTTAACAATTGTATTAATAAATGTATCAATTTATTCAATGAAAGCACACGACTTACAAGGTTTTGTCTTCTATATTGAATAATAATAGTTTCACTATTTCATTCAGGACTAATAATAAGTTACTGGATATTCTCAAATCGAAAAAACACACGCCTCCAGAAGAAAAAACTGGCATATATAAGTTAACATGCAATGATTGCGAGTGCTTCTACATTGGACAGACTGGGAGAGGTTTCCTTAAACGATTTCGAGAACATTTACCAAAGAAAAAAAATGACAACATCAAATCAAATCACGCCCGACACCTGACTTCACACAATCATAATTACACAGATTTTAGTTCCAATTTAATACCGTTACATGTGTGTAAGAAGGGCCGTTTCATGAATGCCTTGGAGGAATTTGAAATTTACAGTGCATATGCAAACCCAAGGAGTCGCGATATCGTGTTAAATGACCACCTGAACTTTGTATCCAACCGATTGTACGATACCGCCTTGAGTCTGCTTTCTGGGACTACGATAAGGTAGCAACTGCTCAGTGGCAGAATGAACTTGAACGGGTGCGCACCCAAATCCGCGTACGGTTCATATGCGAATTTTGACATTTTAACTTCTTAACGATCTCGCAAGAGTGATAGTTTTACCTTTTTAATATCTGATGATGGAGCATATGCTCTGAAACGCGTCATAGACGAAGCACAAGAAATCACATGGCGGATAATTTAAGGTAATTAATTTATTAGTTTTGTTTTGTGATAATGTTCAGAGTTTCTATTATTTCGTTGATACGGTCGTCTAGTGTGTTGTTCTGTTTGAGTTTGTTTTGTAGGATGGTGATTGTTTCAGAGATGGGGTTGTTTGTGTACAGGTTTTTAATGTCAAAGGAGGCTAATGTGGCATTATGGGGGATGTGTATGTATTTTATTTTTGTTACTAGGTCCTTTGTTGTTTTTTACTGCAATTTTGTTGTCTAGTTGTGTGTGTTGTCTTATAATTTTGTCTAGATTTTTTGCGAGTTTGTATGCAGGGGCATTGCGGTAATTGATAATGGGGTGGATCGGAATTTCTTCTTTATGGTTTTTGGAAAGCGCTTGGAGGGTAGGGGCTGATGGTCGGATTTGTCACATGTAGGGCTTTTGTTTGTGTGTCATTATGTGTTTGGATTTGTTGATTAGTTGTTTTACTGTGTTTTGGTATCTGTAGGTGCGGTCGTGTTTTAGTTCTGTGATTTGTTGTTTTGTTCCATGAAGTTTTGTACTTTGTTGTGTAGGTCGTCTGTAGAGATAATTACAGTCGTGTTGCCTTTGTCTGCTTTTACTAATGTGATGTTGTGTTTGTGTGCCTTTTCTCTTAATTTTTATGGCTGTGTGTATTTCTGAATTGTGGTTCTTCTTGTCTGCACATAAGACACCAGAAAAAGACAGAAAACAACAAGTTCATAACATTAACATACATCAACAAACAAACTAAAAAAATAGCCCACAAATTCAAAAAACCAGGATACAAAATCGCTTACAAAACTACTAACAAAACAGAACACACACAGAGCACAAAACAAATTCGATCTTTTTCGTGTTTACAAACTAAATTTTCAACAAATTCTATATAGGCCAGACAGGACATAGCTTCAAACAAAGATACATTGAACACACAAAGGCACTACATTCCACTACAGAATCCACCTTTGCAAACCACCTCATTGAAGCAAACCACACATAAAAAACATCGACAATAACATGAACATTCTACACGTACACACAAGAGGCCGAAAACTAGACACTCTAGAACAATCGGAAGTATACAAACACACAAAAACAAATAAAAACGACATTCTAAACGAACAGACGCAATTCAAATCACACGCATTATTCGAACATATCACACCTCACACACACAACATCGCTCTTTCGAAAATCGAGTTCGTTGCCAACAACAAGACGCACAGTAATACCAGCGGCAAACTCTGTGTCGTGGCAATATTAAATGTAAATTCCACGGCAAGCTTAAACGTAATTCAGTCCGTTTGGTGCGTTATCGTTACAAGTTAGGCTGCCCGCTAGCGATAGCGATATCTAGTCAGTCGCCGTGACCTTGATCAGCAACGTTATTCAGTAGGCCGCGCTGCAAGTTTCTATGACAACGTAATCTGGTCAGCCGTGATCAGCTGTTTGTAATTTTACTCGGTCCGTTGCAGCGTTAATTCTCTTCTCTTTTCTTCCAACACTGGTACAGAGCGGATCGTGGCGGCGTGCAGTAGTTAACATCTTATAATGAGTCTTTAATTTTATAAAGAGTTTCAGGTAAGCCAGTATTCATGCTTTAAGAATTTAATGTTAATTTAATTGGGGCTTATGTGTGTAAAATATTGATAATAGTGTGTTTGTGGTCCTGACTGACCATGTTCGTTCCGGTACGGCTGAGGCACGTGGTCAAATGATTTAATGTAAAATTAAAGAATTAAATGTAAAAGCAATGAAAATTTAAAGCAGATGGATTGAATGAGTTATAAACCATAATTATGATTACTCTGAAATTTAATTGTTAATTTGAATAGTTTGTAAATGTGTAGTTATTTCGTGTATGCCCGAGACCACGTGGCCGTAAGTTATTGGTAATGTGAATTTAAAACTAAAATTTAACCCATGAATATTTAAAGCTGGATGAATTGAAGGAATTGTGATGATTTAATTGTAATGGAATCGAAATTTAATACTTAAATAATTAACTTGAAATATGACTTTTACTATTGTTAATGGCATGCAGTTGTTGAATTGAAATTATAGTAGTGTGTGTGATCTGGGTTACGTGGCGAAAAAAATGTGGGGGCGGGATGTTCTCTTTTGTCTGGCTCCAATGTACAAATGAAATTTTTACAGGGTTCCCCGCATAGTCGGGAGGTAAAAGGGTCGCCGAGATGGGGACATTACATCCTTCCCCATCCGCAGAGCTGTGCGAAAGGATCCCCAACGCCGTCACGCCACGCGAGATCATCAATCTCCAGCTGAACCGCTGCAAACAAAGCATTTTACTATTCGAAGAGGCTCGTCCTGGTAATCATCACCATCACCCACACCCAGGCTTTCATGGCAGGAATTCCATGTGACCTCAGAGATCAGGTGGGAAGTTTCCTTTATTCACCACACACACAGTACTCCGCCAGTTATAACGTAATCAACAAAAAAAAACTCGGTTAAACAAAATAGACTCACATCTAAGAGTTAAGATTGCCTGGAACATGTTCTGTGCAGATATGCTGTAAACTGTGCTTATTGTGATGACTGTTATTATGAATATGTTATAATATATTTAGTATATTAATTATTCATGGTGTTGAAGGTTACGATTATTACAATATAAATATTTTTAAATTTCTGCAAAAGGAAGCCAATTTGAAATTTACTTAAAAAATTAAACTTTAAAAATTACAGTATCCAGACAATGAACAACTTCCATCTACCTGTCATATGACTTGTGATTTCATGGGTTAACCATTTTACCAGATCGAATTAGTCTAAATCGAAACTTTCTTGTATTTATAAATTAAAAATAATTTGGTACTACCTTTAAATTATAACTTTAAATAAAAAAAAATATTTTTTTTAATGGCTGCATAGCAGTGATTACAGCGAGTGGTCTTACCGTTGCTTGTTATTCTTATTATTAATTGCAGATGCTGGGGACAGATAGATGGAAGTAATTTGAAAAACATTTAGAAAATTATATTCACAATTTTTGAACCGTTATCCAAGGGACAACTTGCACTCATTATTATGTACTTCTAGTAATTTCATTGCTGAGTAAATTCTCAACCATTGTTAACGTAAATAAAAATCTTCTGCTGATTGAAACATGAAAATAATTTGTGTCTGGTTATTATACATTTGTAATAATTTATTTGTAAGATATATTCTGGGATGTTATTAGTGCAAGCCAACCACACTGGTGTTTATAATATGAAATTGATTGAAATTTAGTTTTAAAAAACTAAGACGAAAAGAATTGCAGTTTGTACTAATGCATTAATAAAAATGTTGTTGCTGTTAAACAAGTGTTTCTTTGCAAGACCTGTCACTATGGGTTCAGCGCATTTTATTTCCATCTAGGCCATGCGGCTAGTTTTATAAATTAAGTAACGCCCCCCAATATAATAAAAAAGGTAACAAAATTTGGGGGACGTTTCACCTCTGAAGAAGCTTTATAAAAGTGAAAACCGGTTCAGGTTGTAAGGTAAAGCTTTTACGTTTTTACCCATAAAAGTTTTGTGTTCCGAGTCGTAGTGAAATAATTATATTTAGTTAAGAAACGGACGGACACGTCATGGACAACGAAATCCAAGTACATTACCGTTCTTGAAAGTAGGTATGATTTGAACAAAACACAAATTAAAACACTGAAAGCTGTTAATCTTCATTATGTAATGCAGTTTATTCACATTACACTTAGCAACAGTTCTAGTAGAAAGACTAGTATCGATTTGCTTCAACTAATGTGCCTCAGTTTATCCGTTAATATATTTGGAATAAAGTAGAATATACCATTACTAAAATTACTAGATACAATTGTTCTATTTAATTGAAATTTACAGATGCATGTGCCTTTTAAAGTGACTTTACAATTTAATTAAACGCAATTTTAAAATAAACAAATTAAATACATAGCAAATCATACAATGTTTTTAACACCAGATATTCATGTAACCAGACATTATATTTATTAAATTTTTACTTTCAAATGAAAATAAAAACACAATTTCTACTTTAAATATGGAAATACATTTAAGATCAAATAAGTTAGTGGGTAATGTAATTCAATTGTCACTACAAATAGTAATCAATAAAGCTGTGTCATAAACTTTCTACCCCTTTAGTCCCATTGAGCATATTTTGTTGACCACAGTCCTGTTTTGGCTATTTACCTACATTTATCTCTATGGGACTCTCACCAATAGTGGCTCTGTATGTATGTATGTATCTATGTATGTATGTATATATGTATGTATGTATGTATCTATGTGACTCTGTATTGACTCTTCCATACTCGATCATATCTTATTTACCTTATTTGTCCACGTCTACTTTCATTTCCTGTCATATTTGCCGTCTTTTTAGGGCCGAATTGCAATCCATGATTTGTTTCTTGCGCTCCATAATAACGTCAGTATCCAAACTTAACTCGCCAAAAATCTGTCTTCTCAAGATATGTTAAAATATCAAAAACCCTTTATTTTTATGAGCAAACAGGTTATGGAACAGAGTAAGGACATACATTTTTAAAGAAATGCACGTTGGGTTGCGGCATATTAGCTGGTCTTTTGTCAATTTTTATCTATGTCAGCATCAGTCCGTGTTCTGCATGAATGAACATAATTGTGGTTGCAATCTCGACACGACGAACACCTTAATCATTACTATGGGAATTCATTGGGATTCCTTATTAAGATTTATATCTTGAAATTTAAAAATTTTATAGTTTTCTTAAAAGACAAAAACCTTAAAGTAGAATTACGTCAACTTGGTAGTTCTGAAAAATTAATACTATCAAACTTATCTAAAATGCCATTATGAAGTTTTTGGTCTACCTTGTTAAAACTTGTACCACGTACAATTTTAAAGGTTTGGCAAATTTAGAATTTCTAAAGAATATAAATTAGAAGAATAATATATTCTTAACTGTTCAGATTTTAGTAACAATTAGTTATTAAATAATTTTTTCTATGTCTGCCTTCACGCGGTAATAGGCCTACAGATGTATTAGATCCAATTGTTCAACTCTCTTTGTTACTGTATTTTGAAATATTTCTGATGTGTGTGTAACTAGAATTATTATTACTGTTTTACTAAATAATTAAATACACATATATATTTAGTGGAAGTTCTTGGTGATATCACAAGCGAATTAGATGCGACGTTTTCCTTGAGACCAACCTGCATTGTAAGCAAAATTGTCTCCAATGGTAACTGTTAAGGAAAAAGTGGAATTCTAGCGCGTATCTGTGGTAACGACAGTAATTCTGTAGCGGCATTGAGGCATTAAAGCTGCTATTTAGTTCTTGACTCCCGTGACATTTCAAGAAATTCAATTTCTGTAATCGAATCAAAGTGGAAACCAAATTGTCAGATCACAGCCTTGATGAACACTTGAAAATTGTAAACGATAACCTCCCTTATTTATTACCTCACTTAGCGTCATTATATGTAAAATTAACACAAGAAAATTCTGTAAAATATATTCTTATATTTTTATTTACTCAGTAAATAATTATATGACAATTATGTTTCTTTGTTTAGACTCTGATATCGTATGATTATTTTTATTGGTTATGCTGATAGTGCCTAAATTAACGATACCATATCTATACACATACGTATACCTATTTATTTACTTTCTATTCCTACGCGTCAGTTGTTACAAATCCGCATGTCCGCAAGTAAAAATCTATATCCTACCGGTATTTTATGTAAGAAATTGAGAAAGCGCAAATATTCCATTTGAACAGAACTGTTTAGATAGTACATAGTAGATTAATGGTTGGTGATTTCGACTTACTCTGTAGCTAGAATCGGGCTCAAAACAAACTGAAAAGTAACATACAAGGTATATTTATCCAAAAAATTTAAATCTTTATTAATAAATTGACGTCATGTGATAGTCTGCATTAAATGATCATATATGTGCGTATCATACCATAATTACATAAATTTTAAAACAAAAGTATTGTTATACAATAATTTTATATCGGCTTTAAACCAAGAATTAAACCTTAAACTTAATAGGCACATGACACTGACAACCGTAGGTAACATTCTGAAGTTATTTTTTTAGAGATTCCATTTTAACATCAAGTTTCCAAAAATTCTAAAACTCGGTTTATGGAAAGTTTAATTTACAACTCAGCTGAGCCGACATTTATTTATTAACCTACAACATACTCTAGGTTGTATCAACAAAATTTTGATTACCACGTAATAAAAATTTGAATAATATGTGTGTTCTGTAAGTTTATATAAGCGTGTAAATGACGTTACATCTTTACCACATTTACTCTGAGCATAAACCTTTTTATAACCTGTTCTGTAAGCCATTTTCTGCTCGGGCTACCAACATGTCTCTTTCTAATAGATCTATAGTAAAATGTATATACATTCACAACACGCGCGCGCGCACGCGTGTGTGTAGGGAGAGAGAGAGAGATAGAGAGAGAGAGACATAAAACATAATGTATATTCTGATTTCTCTAGTCTGCTACTACTAGTATGTTATTTGAAGTTTGTAGTTTAATTGTTTGTCCGTATTGTCCTTAATCATCTGCGCTAACAAATTCGAATTTTAATTCTCTGTTATTGTCCTCATTTCTATCCTAGTCATATAAATCAGTAAAACTAATAACATCTGATATACATATTTTAAAAATAATTATTCATTATTTGACTCATGTATGCAAAAAATATTTAATTTTCTCTAACAGCTAAAACTATGAAGGCCTAAAGAATAGTTTGAAACTATTAACTTCTATCGTTCATATGAAAGTCAAAAATACTATACACAGATTTATGAACATGACACGAATTTTACTAAGAAGTTAAGAGTACCAAATTTTTATTAACTTACTGGCATCTGCTTGATGCTGTCAACTCCTGACTTGTCCGAATGGAGCAAGTGCTTTTCAGCTTTTACTTATTACCGTTATATCTAAAGAATGAGTTAAACTTGAAAAGTCGCAGTCGCAGTTTAAAAATAAATGTTAAGGGTAAACCTTGAACTAAGCTCCTTTCCGAAAAAGAATAACGTAACATTAAAACCTGTCTCTAAATTTACTATCACAGATGTATCCAGTTTAATTGTTTTACATTATCCATTTTTCGTCAAAGCTCTCAAACCAACACAGTTTTACTAAACACATAAGCAACCACACTCAATACAATTACATGAAAATTGATTTCAGTTTAAGGTGACTTAAAGCTGTAACTTTCAACAGAAGCTTTGGAAGGTATTATAGTACCGGTAACTAAATTTAAAGGTTGCATTTAAAGTGAAGCAAACGTTAAATAATAATAATATTTTCCTAGTGTAGGGAAATATGACGGCACATTGATGGTCTATTTCAGTTGATTTTTTTGTTATTATTAGCACAACTGCACTCAACTTTAATGATTTAGTTATCTACTTTTTTAATTAAAGTATGCTTATGTAGGGTTCTTTTGGTGTAATTTATTCTGTGTATTCGAAAAGCTTGTTTCCCTCCAATCTTCCATTCAGACTGCCAGTGACCAAACTTGTTGGTGGAATCTTGGTTTATTTGTCTACAAAATTGTTGATCACCGTTGTAATTTCATTGAAACCAAGGTCACGGTAAGTGCCCCTAATAAGAGAAACAACGTTACTTTTAATAGTAACCGCACAGGTACTCTTCTATGGGTATATTCATTTACTTAATAATAAATATTTCTGTAAGAGTATACTATTCACGTACAATGATAATAAACTTTAGCAGCTGCGAACATCACAGTTTGTGTAACAGTGGCGTATACAGTCGGCGACAAGGTAACATTACTATAGCATTAACATGGTATTCAGGATCGCTGCCAAATCTTGTCCGTTACAGCAGCAGCCCATGTTCTGCATACATTAGTCTACTGTTCGTCGTTTACAGTTCGACTACGTTGTCAACACAGCCGACCGATTCCCTAATCGCCATTGGGTAACTTCTGAACTTTTTTACTTTTGTACTTTACCGTTTGTGTTTGCGTAATAAGCAGTACACTTTCTGTTTCTGGCAATAGAAAATCTGAAGAAGTTATCGTTAGCCAAATGTATACTCTGTACAAAATATAAAGGAAGTGTTAAGTTGTTAGCGATTGTGTTGACATAAATTCCCTTGAAATGAATTCAATAACAATTTCACTATTTAGTATTATCTATAGACATATTTAAAGAATAAAGTATTTAGATATAGTTTGTAGACGTGGTTTCAATCCATTTACATTTATTCTATTGAGTTAAAACCTATAGGTATGATATATGTGAAAGTAGTTCAGCTAAGAATTTTTTTGGTGTGCGTGTGTTTCTATCTCACTCTGACTTTCACTCTTTGTCCACCTACCCTTTCTCTCCCTGCCTCTTTCTTCGTCCCTTTCTCTCTGTCTGTCTGTCTGTCCGTCCGTCTGTCGTCTCTCTCTCTCTCTCTCTCTCTCTCTCTCTCTCTCTCTCTCTCTCTCTCTCTCTCTCTCTCTCTCTCTCTCTCTCTCTCTCTCTCTCTCTCTCTCTTCCCCTTTGTCTCTTAAAAACACATAAATTCTGAATTAAACTGCAATGCAATACAACATTATTGATTGAACACAATCAGGTCGAATCAGCTCTTTAGAAGTCAACTACTTCTAACTTCAGAAGTTAGACACTTTTATGTCTAAAATTACATCTGTGTTTAAAAAGGACTAATTTTAATAACTTTGTGTTTCATATAATGTCATTCATGTCGGAACGGCACAACGGAAAAAATATGTTAATTTCTGTAAGAAAGTGGTTATAATTATGTTAATAATAAAAAGTGAAATTAAAACAAATGTATTGAATTCGAAACATTGCAACGTTACGTGATGTTTGCCTTTGTGGGAAAATGGCAGAATTTTTATTTTGAAAAAACTATACGATGACCGTCATAAGATACATTAGGAAAACAAAGAGTCGACTGACTTAAGTTGACTTTGGTGCAATGAATTGGACACCATTTGACTTAAAGAGTACACTGTTCAGGACCTGGAGAGTCACGTGCTAAAGATAACGACGACGACGACGACGACGATGATAATGGCGCGACCATAGTATGTAATACACAGACGTTGGATTAGTTCTGCATATTGTTATTGTCGTTAAGTTTTGACCTTCCAAAACAAATCAATCTACCAAACGCCCGGTAGACAATTTTATTTTTCATATGACAATTGGTAAATTATCAATTATTACACTCTGAAATTTATAAAAACAAACCAATCAATAATAGTTTCATAACCCGCATTTATATTAAGTCGTGTTTTGCTCAAATACTTTGCAATGCAGAAAACAGTAGCTTATAAAAACTCAAAATATGTTTTTTTTAAATTATGTTATATGCATACCATAAAAATGTACATTATCTTACAATTTAAAAAATATTTTGTGGTTATAGAGAGCATGAAACAAGTATTTATTTACAAAACCAAATATAATATCTATCAATATATTTAGATACCTTTTTTTTACACCCGACTGGTCTCCCGGTGTGTGGGACTAGCACCCACCAAAAAACCTCCCTTTACAGGCAGGAAACCCCCCCCTGGAACAACTATTCGTATGGCTTCAGAGTGGCACCTCGTATTTTGCCTACTAGGCTCCTACAGTTTTGTTTATATCATCGACTTGTGAGAGGGTCCAGTACAGGCTTCTTCTGCTGTAGGACCATCCTCACGAATGTTACAACCATGTCCCAGTTCTCTTTGCTGTTGAGCATGACGCCTATGATGTTATCAGGCGTCATGGGGCCAATCTCAGATTCCAGTCCTCGCCTCTCCAGCACCCACCGTTGACACACGAAGAAAGTATATTTAGGTACCTTAGCGCTTTTTAAGTATATATTGACAATATTTTCACGACGATCACAAGGATCGTAGTCTTTAATTAGTGGAAGAAAATAATTTGAAACCAGAGAACTTACTTAGTTACTTACAATTTTAATATCATCTTTAGGAAAAGAAACCATTAGTTTACAGTAGTTCTTGAACTTTACTGCTGCAAAAAACATACTAATTAACAAACAATAAGTAAAATGTCATTGGTATTGTCGCAATAAGTAATAAAAGCTACCAATTTCTGACGTGTGGACAGAATAACGAAGAAGTAACACATGAAAGTAAACTATTGCTAAGTAACGCAAACATAATAATACAGAAAGAGGGAGAATATCCCACGTTACAGCGAGCAGGTGCTTACACACTACATGTCCAGTCCAACGTCACAACGCTGTTGGCTATCTCATTGGAGTAATGTTTTAGCCAATTCAAATGGCCTCTACAGAAATCTGTTGTAGTTAATATCTTCCCATTTTTTTACAAGCGTATTTATTATTAATTCAAATCTGTTACGAGTAGGGGGGAATGTGCCCTTATTTATAGTATTATAAAGGCTGTTGATAAAAGAATAAATTATACCTTTGACACTCGAAAATATTCAATTTGGTTCATCATAGATCATAGGGAACATAGATTGTTTTACTGTGGAAGCATTAAAGCAACCCGTAATTTTTTCTTCCTTCCTGTATGCTCAATTAGAACTTTTAAAAATTCATCATGTGTACACACTTGAAATACTTGTAACACTTGTTCAAGTTAATCTTGGTATGTTCAGCCTTATCTAATTTAATTTTAAAAAAACTTATACATAAACGTGAATTGAATTTTTATACTAGACAAACTTTAGCAGTAAATCAAATTTTAAAATACTGTAAAGATAATTCAGTACATTTTGTTGGTGGAAAGCGTCCACAAAAGCACTCTCTGTAAAGAACAAGCGTAGCACACAACACAAACTGTAAGAAATCAAATCTTAAAAGAAAATATTACATAACCTGTAGTATCGCTGCTTTTACTTTATTCTTATGTACATTCCTGCATTTATAGCTTTCTGCTGTCACGCATACATTATTTTTCATTCTTACACTCACTCTGCAAACCTCATAACATCCTGTGTAAGACACTTTTTATAATAATAATTTCACTTAACAGCTTAACGACGTTTACAAACTTTTATCTCGTCTTAGAGAGATGGTTTGGTATGTTATTTTTTTAATGTTTTGGCACTTAGCAGGCAGAAAATCATCTTTTCGCTTTTTAATTATACTCATCCACAGCCTTAAATTTACACTTCTGTAAAAGGCGCCCTTGGCTCACCATAGGTTTCTTCTCACAATACAAAACACGTTTAGAAAATTGTAATATGGGGATGCTGTGGGTGGCCAGACAGTCTTGTCCCGTAGTTAGAGGAAAGACTGCAATAACATTTACTCTCCGTCCATCAGACACTAAAGTCATTTTGTCCTTCAAAATCTTTTATAATGTCCCATTACATGAAATTTGGTTGACTTAATTTTACTTTGAATTCTCTTTACTCGTTCTGTTATCGAGTTACTGATCTTGGTTATTGCATCGGCTGCAGCAGTGGTTACGAAGAATGAAGAGCTTTTAAAAATTGTTTCGAAAGCTATGTATTTGACTCATAATCAGTGGCCTGTGTCTTCAGCAGGATTACTGTGGTAAGCAGGGGCGTATTTACGAACGGGGTGGGGGGAGGCGAACGGGATCAAACCCATCTCAGAGAGTCGAAAAAGTTGACGAATTTGATTAGTCTCTTAATTTTTAGAAAGTTTTATTAATTTTTTTCAGTTATGCACGCCAATATAGTAATAAATGTTTTTTAAATATACAAACAGGTTTATCAGACAGCATTGGCGTATACGTTGAAATATGTAACATAGGAAAATCAAATCAGTCAATAAGTATCTTGTAAACAATGTTTCAATAAAGAGTATTTTTATTGTGTAATTGCCATTTACTTTAACAGTTCTGATTTTAGCCACTTTAAAGGTTAGTAATGTTGATTAGCCTTAACTTGTTTTCTCTTTTGTATGAAGCCGAATTGACCCCCCCCCCCCAAGGCCAAATTCTACATACCCCACTGGTGGTAAGAAGCTACATTTTGAACAAAACACATTATTTTTCTGTAGATCCTCATAACTACAGTAGTTGTTTTGTCTTTCATATAAACCAAATTCCATGTGTATTCTTACTACATAATTTTTTCTCACTTTTACTTTTAAATGTTTCATACTCCCCCTGCAATGTACTTTTGCATTATTATTGTTATTACGTTTAATTTTGGCTAACTCATATGCAATTAATTCAGTTTGTTCCCTATTAAGCTTCTCTAAGTTACTTGGTGCAAATAAAATGTTAATTAGTACAAAACAGTGACAGCGTGCGCTTAATTATTAACAGTTAGGAAATAATACTAAGCAGTTTTGCTATAATTGTGTATTGTTTTGTTTTATACTATACATCCGTCCTGTAGCGTAAATTTATGTAATACAAGGAACACACAGATTGAGGTAATACTTATATATGTACACAGAAAATCACTTTGTGTCTTTAGAAATATTGTTATACCATAAAATATTGTTTGTGTCCTTCAATTTTGCCAAATTGTTAGATGAGAAGATTCTTTTGGCCTTCTAGATTTCAGCTGGTGACGCTGCTTGTTTCTTAAGTTACATAAAGTAGTGGACTTTACGAAGTAAGTATTTTATATAAAACTAACTTACCTTTATCAGCCATGCCAAATAGTTTGTGTTGCACACAGGGCGTACTGTACACGAAAACAAGTCATTGCTTCATAGACAGTGTGTAATATTACGGAACGTTGTAGGGCAGCGTGAGAATGTTTAACACTACCGTACACGTGTGTATACGAAATACAAAACGTACACTCCAGACGAGCTGAAACTGAATAGGAAGTCGGTGAACCTTCGCAAGAAGAAGACGACGACACTTTATATATATATATATGTGTGTGTTACATGCACTTTTTTCACATATTAATCTGATGATGCTTATTTAATCAGTGAAACGTGCGTAAGGAGATAATACAACTTTACTTGCAGAAGTAGTTAATATTTGAAGAACTGTTCATAAGATATAATAAAGATACACAGCTGACGCTGGCGTACGCTGAAACCGTTGTTCCGAGCATGCGCTTCACCGTTCTTTGTGTACAACAGTATGCATTGTATATGCCGATCCGTCTGCCAGAGTGCAGAAAGTTATAACACAACGATTCTCTTTCTTGTCTGCATTAAATATTTCATTTTTGTACTTTATGAATTTTAGAGTAGGGAATGCCGGAAGTACCTCCATTCCACCGTGTCATGCTACTGCTATGTATAAACATTTAATATAAACATATAAATTGTTACTTATTCTATTATGCTTATACCAAATACATTATACAGTATACCTTATACTACTGTAGCATTAAGCTACATTAGCTTTGGAATTACAATGTATTTTTTAATATTGATTTGTAAATACATCATTTTAAATATAATTTACAAAGTGCTTGCAGTATGTAATACAGAGTTGATGCCGGAAAGAGGGGTTAGTATAAGAGAGGTTCACAAACTCGCAAACTCCCAGACATTGTGGAATTCGAGAACAGATGAAACTATTGTCTATCGGTTATTGATTTTCTCTTAGCTATATTGTTTGCGTCAGTTGAGCCTTTATCGCTCTCTGGATATAACACTGACTTGCTCCATTAAGCTGACTATAAGGTTACATTTTGTATCTATAAGTTATTTTCGAATTTTATACTATCAACACTGCAAAATGACATCCACAGCCGTAAAGTGATATTGTTGTTGAAAGGCAAATACCATAACTTCAATTCATCTAAATGTATTTTACAGTTTTCGAATAAAAGATCAGTTTTTAAAAGCGTTAGATTATTAAGTACGAAACACTGAATATATTTTACTCTTAGGGGAACAATAAAACATAGATATAAGTTTTACGTATTTTATGAAATATATAAATTTTATATAAATAATTAATTATTAATGTTTATTTTAAACAAGCATAGTAGGTTACTTACTTAATAAAAAGGTATAATATATATAGTAAAAATAAATGTAACAATTAAATTTTCAGAATATATAGGCCTACGTTAATTAATATATGTTACAAATAGTTGCTTTTTACATTAAAATTTGTATGTATTTGAGAATTAACACATCCTTCTTACTTTACTTTTTTTTTACTTATGTGAAAGATTTTACTTTATTTAACGTAATATTTTATAATTTCTAAGAGACGCTGCATAATTTTAAAATTACTATTTATATAACAATAGGGTAGTTTAAATGACAAACTACAACAACAAAATTATTATTTGCATGTTGCGAATATTTTTAGTTGTGCAAAACATTACAAATTTTTCGACAGAAAATTTAATTTAATATGGAGTAAGTTAAGAAAAAAACATTAACTTAAAATGTTTAACTTACAAGATTTGGCAGTTTTTAACTGAAAAAACCCCTTTTAACTTTCAAAATTTGATTTACATTTTGTTATTGTTGGTATGGAATATTTCGCAAGTATAACATATATGCAGAGTAACCGATTTCAGCCTATAGTGGCGAGAGGCTTCTACGTATCTCTTATGATGCCTAGTAATAAATACGCCTATAATCAAAAGTTTCGTTGCTTTAAATAATTTTTTATAAAGTGTGTCCCAATTTTTAACAGTCTAATAGCTATTTGCAAGGAGATCAAACCAATTTTGGTTTCATTTCGTAATACAATTTCCGGTGAAAAGCACTGAGACCGTTAAACGCACTTCACAGAATCTCAGCGCTACATGGGGATTTAGACCTGCCGTGCAATGGAAAAAAAACAGTTGGACAAATGTTTTTGTGTTATAAAGTCTTATGCAACTTTATGTTCATGCACCCATATAGCGACAGGAGGGGAAGGGAACAGAACGGTTTCCAATAAGGAGAACAGTAAGAAACAGAAAAGTTGTTCAACAGCCCCGAGTTCTATTATTTCATAAAAAAGTCCGAGCATACACACAGCGCGGTTGCCTGGCGGGGATACAGATGTCACTCTTTCAAAATAAACAACAGAAGACAAATATTCGCAAAAGATCCCTTGTGTCTGTGAGAGTATTGAATCTACTGAAGTCGTTTAAAATATAGCTATTTAAATTAAACTACTAGTTCTATTATGTTACTAATATTACTGCCCAGTATTATATCGAACGATGACAAAATACAAAATTAATTAAATTAGTGGAGAATCAACTTGTTTTTCTGAAAAAATTGATTAAATGTGACGACAAAAATGTAAAAAGCGAATGTGTTTCTTTATATTTCCCTGTTCAACCTTTATTTGATAATATTCGTTTCTTTTTATATTCGAACAAACATTTTTTTTAGACATGTAAAAGTAGTAATAGAATTGGTCAAACTTTTACTTTTACAACATTTGGCAGTTTTTAACTGAAAAAAGCCCTTTTATCTTTCAAAATTTGATTTATATTTTGTTATTGTTGGTTTGGAATATTTCGCAAGTATAACATATATGCAGAGTAACCGATCTCAGCCTATAGTGGCGTAGAACGTATCTCTTATGATGCCTAGTAATAAATACGCCTATAATCAAAAGTTTCGTTGCTTTAAATAATTTTTTATAAAGTGAGTCCCAATTTTTAACAGTCTAATGGCTATTTGCGAGGACATCAAACCAATTTTGGTTTCATTTCATAATACAATTTCCGGTGAAAAGCACTGAGACGGTTAAACGCACTTCACAGAATCTCAGCGCTACATGGGGATTTAGACGTGCCGTGCAATGGAAAAAAAACAGTTGGACAAATGTTTTTGTGTTATAAAGTCTTATGCAACTTTATGTTCATGCACCCATATAGCGACAGGAGTGGAAGGGAACAGAACGGTTTCCAATAAGGAGAACAGTGAGAAACAGAAAAGTTGTTCAACAGCCCCGAGTTCTATTATTTCATAAAAAAGTCCGAGCATACACACAACGCGGTTGCCTGGCGGGGATACAGAGGTCACTCTTACAAAATAAACAACAGAATTCAAATATTCACAAAAGATCCCTTGTGCCTGTGAGCGTATTGAATCTATTGAAGTCGTTTAAAGTATAGCTATTTAAATTAAACTACTAGTTCAATTATGTTACTTATATTACTGCCCAGTATTATATCGAACGATGACAAAATTAAAAAATTAATTAAATTAGTGGAGAATCAACTTGTTTTTCTGAAAAAATTGATTAAATATGACGTTAAAAATGTAAAAAGCGAATGTGTTTCTTTATATTTCCCTGTTCAACCTTTATTTGATAATATTCGTTTCTCTTTATATTCGAACAAACATTTTTTTAGACATGTAAAAGTAGTAATAGAATTGGTCAAACTTTTACTTTTACAACATTTGGCAATTTTTAACTGAAAAAACCCTTTTATCTTTCAAAATTTGATTTACATTTTGTTATTGTTGGTTTGGAATATTTCGCAAGTATAACATATATGCAGAGTAACCGATCTCAGCCTATAGTGGCGTAGAACGTATCTCTTATGATGCCTAGTAATAAATACGCCTATAATCAAAAGATTCGTTGCTTTAAATAATTTTTTATAAAGTGTGTCCCAATTTTTAACAGTCTAATAGCTATTTGCGAGGATATCAAACCAATTTTGGTTTCATTTCATAATACAATTTCCGGTGAAAAACACTGAGACGGTTAAACGCACTTCACAGAATCTCAGCGCTACACGAGGATTTAGAACTGCCGTGCAATGAAAAAAAAAACAGTTGGACAAATGTTTTTGCGTTATAAAGTCTTATGCAATTTTATGTTCATGCACCCATATAGCGACAGGAGGGGAAGGGAACAGAACGGTTTCCAATAAGGAGAACAGTAAGAAACAGAAAAGTTTTTCAACAGCCCCGAGTTCTATTATTTCATAAAAAAGTCTGAGCATACACACAGCGCGGTTGCCTGGCGGGGATACAGATGTCACTCTTACAAAATAAACAACAGAAGACAAATATTCACAAAAGATCCCTTGGGTCTGTGAGCGTATTGAATCTATTGAAGTCGTTTAAAGTATAGCTATTAAATTAAACTACTAGTTCTATTATGTTACTAATATTACTGCCCAGTATTATATCGAACGATGACAAAATTAAAAAATTAATTAAATTAGTGGAGAATCAACTTGTTTTTCTGAAAAAGTTGATTAAATGTGACGATAAAAATGTAAAAAGCGAATGTGTTTCTTTATATTTCCCTGTTCAACCTTTATTTGATAATATTCGTTTCTTTTTATATTCGAACAAACATTTTTTTTAGACATGTACAAGTAGTAATAGAATTAGTCAAACTTTTACTTTTACAACATTTGGCAGTTTTTAACTGAAAAAAGCCCTTTTATCTTTCAAAATTTGATTTACATTTTGTTATTGTTGATTTGGAATATTTCGCAAGTATAACATATATGCAGAGTAACCGATCTCAGCCTATAGTGGCGTAGAACGTATCTCTTATGATGCCTAGTAATAAATACGCCTATAATCAAAAGTTTCGTTGCTTTAAATAATTTTTTATAAAATGTGTCCCAATTTTTAACAGTCTAATAGCTATTTGCGAGGACATCAAACCAATTTTGGTTTCATTTCGTAATACAATTTCCGGTGAAAAGCACTGAGACCGTTAAACGCACTTCACAGAATCTCAGCGCTACACGGGGATTTAGACCTGCCGTGCAATGGAGAAAAAACAGTTGGACAAATGTTTTTGTGTTATAAAGTCTTATGCAATTTTATGTTCATGCACCCATATAGCGACAGGAGGGGAAGGGAACAGAACGGTTTCCAATAAGGAGAACAGTAAGAAACAGAAAAGTTGTTCAACAGCCCCGAGTTCTATTATTTCATAAAAAAGTCCGAGCATACACACAGCGCGGTTGCCTGGCGGGGATACAGATGTCACTCTTACAAAATAAACAACAGAAGTCAAATATTCACAAAAGATCCCTTGCGTCTGTGAGCGTATTGAATCTATTGAAGTCGTTTAAAATATAGCTATTTAAATTAAACTACTAGTTCTATTACGTTACTTATATTACTGCCCAGTATTATATCGAACGATGACAAAATTAAAAAATTAATTAAATTAGTGGAGAATTAACTTGTTTTTCTGAAAACAATTGATTAAATGTGACGACAAAAATGTAAAAAGCGAATGTGTTTCTTTATATTTCCCTGTTCAACCTTTATTTGTTAATATTCGTTTCTTTTTATATTCCAACAAACATTTTTTTCAGACATGTAAAAGTAGTAATAGAATTGGTCAAACTTTTACTTTTATTTTTTCAGTTACCCAAATTCAAATAAATGGTTAGTATTAGATACAAGAAAACAAACTTATCAGTTTCTGCATTTAAGTAATTTCCAAAATGTTTTAAAAATCAGAAAATATTCTGCTGCATCTGGAGGTAACATATTTCCCATTACAATTGTTTCGTTTTGATATGATTTGTACTGTACAATTTTTTATTATGTAACCAGTAGGAATTCTCTGATAAACTATTATTGTTAATAACCGTACAATATTACGTAGAATAAAGAGGCAGTAAAAAGTTGCTGCTGGATTTTGGCATCATACTGCCACTTCAGCAGTGTCAAATATAAACAGTAAAAAAGTAATGTCTGAGCAGCATATAATGTGCATTTATTTCTCAACTCAACGTTTACACAAAATCACTGAAAAAACAGTCAAAAAGTGTCAACTGGATGACGCTGAAAATTTGTATTAAACATTCAGTAAAATGAAAAGGAAAGAGTGTGTCACAAATTTCTGAAATATTACTATTTTATTTTCGGTAGTCTAAAGTAGCAAAATATTGTATTTTTACTTGAAAATGTAAGGAATAAATATACAGTGTTGATAAAGTAAAAATAATATAACACAATTACACAACTGCCTATATAATAATATAAATTTTCTTGATTGGTTTCCACGATGAAGCGGATGAAACCATAGTGTTTTTCTTTTCTAGAGCATGCAACTCGAACACAAACAATGCCAACGTCTTCCAAAGTCATCCTGCAATAGCGAACAAAAAACTGCAGAAATGTAAGATCAAATTTTGGTTGAGCAACTGTTTAGCTTTTAGTATCCACCTGCATATTACCAGAACTGAACAGTTTTTTTCCTTTATGTTTTTGAATGAAGGAAATAGACGAAATAAATACGGTAAAATTTTGTTCCGATTGGGCAGGAGCAGTTAAAGATGCCATTTTATTTGTTCATTTTCTTATATAATCTTTCCCTCCTTCTCTGTCTGCCTGTCTCTCTCTGTGTCTGTCTGTCTGTCTGTCTGTCTGTCTGTCTGTCTGTCTGTCTGTCTGTCTCTCTCTCTCTCTCTCTCTCTCTCTCTCTCTCTCTCTCTCTCTCTCTCTCTCTCTCTCTCTCTCTCTCTCTCTCTCTCTCTCTCTCTCTCTCTCTCTCTCTCTCTCTCTCTCTCTCTCTCTCTCTAAACCACTATCCGTCTATCTACATATTGTCTACTGTAATAACACACATTGTGCCAAAAATGTACTACGTCCATACATAACGTATAACAAACATAAAACTGGAAAAATATTATTGAACAGCCTGTACGGTTTTAAAACTAACAATATCAGATAAGTATCACCTGGTGTGATGTAATGGGGAGTGAGATGTCTGTGTGCGCGTTATTATACGAACAATTCACACACATAAGCAATAAGTACAGAAAATCCCATGGACACTCAGACGCGAGTAGAATGATATGTAGATGGTGATGCTTTAACGATGATGAACGCATCAGGTGACGCTGAAATAAGTTATACAAAAATAATTAATACATAGAAACAGAGACATTAAAGAAACAAAAACAATAAGATAGAATTCTTAAAATTTATAAGAATGTAAATAGTTGTGTAAATTGTAAATATTAAAATGAATATAAAATTTCCTTATTGAAAAATCTGTAGTATGAAATTAAATATAAGAATTTTGTTGGCGCGCTAAACGTTTAAATTCTTTGGGTGCACATTATTGGTACTAGACTGATATTCATTGAAAAATGTTTTATTATCAGACGTTTTGAGGCGTTCAAATTATTAGTTAAGTTGTTCAACGTTAAATGTCAGTAATTACTTAATTTGTGTTAAGCACCTAAATTAAAATAAATGTTATTTTTATGATAGCGTATATCAACATGAGGTTTATAATAAGTTTAAATTATTTAAATGATAGTTCATAGTGTGATTATACATCCGTGCTTAACATATATTTATAAAATTTTTAGATTTGATTTTTAAGTAAACATAAATTTTAATATATTGAAATTCAACTTTATTACTCCATGTTACGATACTCTCGCTTCTTTAAAAATGTTTACGTTTATATGTTATGTAGTGTTTGAACGTAACTCAAATAAGCTAAAATCTCAAGCCCAGGTTATTAGGAGAAGGGGTGTGAGAGGTTGGTGATACGTTCAACTTACAAACACACGCGCAAGAACGTAACGTCACACTATCTATTCATCTATTTGTCTAGATTATCTGTAGAATAAGTACAAAAAAAGGGAATGAACAATTATAAATTTATGTATTCTGAATAGGTTAAACCCACCACCTAGTATATTAAGGTGATATACTCCACTTTAACATCAATCGTTTTATGCATATTTTAGGAAACAATTATCTGATTTTATATTATTTTTCTATTATTTTAAAATTTTTCAAATCGTTTTGTATAATATTATAAACTTATTGTTATCTGCGCATGAGATTCTATTAACTAAAATAGCCCGTCACTTTTTTCTTCAGTTAATGTTAATAAAAATTATTTCGTTAATTAATGCTGACCTTACAAGCTATATTGTCATTGTTAATGTAAAGTACAGGTTTGTTGTAACTGAAAAGTATACCACGTTTAATTTGTTAATTCTGTACGCTAGTAAAGTTTCAAGCCCTTACGTTTGGTTGTATTTCTACCTGCGGCGAAGGATATAGTACACAGTTTCCATCCGGGTTGTGTAATCTCGCTTGAGTATACACGTTAATTGGTGTAGATCTACACACGGGTTGGAAACTTTATACGTATACACGGGACTTGAGCAAGTATATTGATTACAATAATACGATTTGACAAACATGCTTACTTGTATTTGTCGAATTAAATATTGTTGCGTAACGATGAGTCTACAACAGCGGACGTATAATTTAAAATCTGTCTAATCAAGTAAACATTAGGGTTTTATTTAACTTTTTCCTTTCAAAATCTTTAGATATCTTTAGCTAACTTAAAAGCTACGTTATAATTTGAAAAATTCAGGAAAATTTTAGTAAAACGAAAGAAGGAAATGGGAAGGCTAGAAACAGCTTTACACACCCATAGGTACATATACACACATGATAGGCTCTAATATCACCATTGTTTTTCATCGTTTACTTTCGACAACTGCAAAGTGAATGCTGAAATCCTAACTTCTCTGATTTATGAAGTTCAACATAATACCATGTCATACCTTGTGGACATCAAAGTCTTTGTAAATATTTTGGCTTCTAAACTATTAATCGTTTGTGACCATTTGTCATCTTTTCTTTTCTTAACCTAATGCGATGTCATCTTTATTTTCTTCCACGCCTTTAATTTATTTAAAGGAATAGTTGTTGAGCCTTCGATGTCATCATTGAATGTATAAATGTTCGACACACTTTGTTTGAGGAAATTTATTTTTGTTGAGGCTTACGTAGTCTGAAGTTATCTGTACGTTTTTAAATCATTTAACTTACTTAGATCAATTAAGATCTGCCAAGTAACTACAATACCGTAGAATTTTTTAAAAAGGATTTTAAATAAAGTGTTTTATAATTCATTTAGCGCCATATATTTTGTTACATTATGCAGAGAAAGTTTTACGCCATTACGGAACGTTTTGGTACATTGGAGAACGTTGTTCTACTCTATTCCCGCAGCTGTAATGCGTACGTGACGCTTGACATCGAGGCAGTATTACGTAATGCCGAACATCTCGTTCGTTCGATAGTGTCCTCTAGAATTTTCGATGGCTTGTTAAGGACGCATACTACGGAACTGTGCAGACTATAAATAGCCCATACCAGCTGCTTAGTTTTCAGTTATTGTCGGGTGATTACACAGTGCGTTTGAGTGGTGATTTACACAGTCCGGTTCGGAGTATTGTGGCGAAGTGTTATGTGTTTTATAATCGTGCGGGACAATTGTAATACAATTGTGTTTTATATTAGTTGACATCTTATTGCGTGTGAACAATTTTTATTTTATTTGTGGTAAGAGACTATCTTGTTGATTACAAACTGTTTAATTGTGATAATTAAAGCTGGTGATCAGTGATTTAATTGGTGTCTTGTATTTTGTTTTCCACTGTACCATACAACGAACAGTTAGTCTGTCGTAACAATATTTAAAGTAATCCGTTACTACACACAATACAATACAGTGAATCTGATAGGATTTTTCAGCAGTTGAGTAGGTAAAAAATACTTTGAAATGCCTTGACGGTCTTAGGTATAGGGGGCTCTATTCACTGATACCAGAGAATGAATGGTTCATAGTCACATTCAGGAAACTATTAGGAATATTTTGTATTCATTGCTCATAAAAATGGACCAAGATATATATATTTTCCCGTTTATATCATTGACGTACTATGTACAAATTGGTTATAGGCCTACAATTAGAAGCATTAATAATTAATTTGCATTTGTGCGTGCTTGTTAACTTATAACAAGCCGTTCTCCGTACCATTACATGTTTTGATTGTCGCAGCTGATCATACCAGTGCCAGCTCCGCATAACGCAGGAATAGTATGTTCACAAGACTTGTGTATCAGTGCTGTACTCAATCCCCGGTAACATAACAGTTCTACATCATTAGCACGGATGCGGGACATCTACTGACTCTTGTTCTGTTCAGCAGCAGTCCGTGTTCTGCATAAATTACGTAACACTGACTATTGTCAACACTAGCAATCCAGAATTCAACATTAAATTCATTCCATCAAATAGTATCTTCATAACGCTTTTCATAAGTCGTAATCATAATTTTTTGCTATGTTTAAATAGAATTCAAAATATATCCCATGCTTCTCGAAAATACTTAATATAAATTTTTACGTTAGATGCACTACGAATAACCTTAAATTGAATTTAATATAAATTTTACAATAAAATGTTAAGATATATAATTGGTTACAATTACAGTAAAATTTGTTATACTCTTGTTACAATTTGATATGATTTTTGATTATATTACTCAATCACAGAAGATTTTATTATCTATATTATTACGGGACTAGATCTTCCCGTTTATAATTTATTATGGGGTCTGGTTGTTCGTTTTATTATTACTGTTGAAAGCTCGTTTTTATTATTAAGTTTTGTATTAGTGATTTATTCCACCCAATTCAATCTATTATTGAATCCGGTAGTGAATAAATCGGTTCACTTACTCTTTCTATCGTAGTTTAATTATCTCAGTTTATATGGTTTAAAATGTTTTTTAATTCACTTTCTTGAGTTCGATTCTCTGGAAGTTCCGTTGACTCTTCTATCATCAGCTGTAGTGAGTTGATCAGTACTGTCCTGCCTATACACTAACATAAACATAACATAGACATGATATTTACTATGAGTTATAATGTGTAGCAATGTATTGGATGGTGCGGTTGGTAAAAATCATTCCATTTGAATGTCCGCTTTTGAAGTCTGGTACCAACCGTCTCTGGTTTCTCACTAAGCTGTATTTCTATTGTTTACAATAAAAGTCAACACTTTTAAAGGTTCATAAAACAATGGTTGTTTATTCAACTCAAGAAGATTAATATTTGATGCAGTGAAATGGTTTATCTTCCTTTTGTTTAACAAATAAAATAGAAAATGGACTCTAAAACATTTAAAATCTCAGGATGGTATGACTGCATTTTGCTAGTCGATTATTTTTCATTAGTAAACAAATAGGTTATAATGTTTTATAAAAATTGTAGTAGGTTCTTTTAGCCTGCAAAATGCACATACATAATAAAAAGTACTACTGTAATAATAAGTAGACAAAACATAAAATCATTGATTGTTAATTTAATATAATATAAAATATGAACAACTGTTCATTGTTAGTCACTGAGGTTAATACAGGTTCATGTAACCTGGTTTATTTAAAATTGGTTAATTATGTTTCTTTGCTGCTTTAGTGATTTAATAGGTGATAATAATTGTTTAAATTCAGTATCATGGTTCTGAATACTCTCCTAGATTGGATGTAACTAACACAGGTAAATTAAATTCATTTGATACATTTAGGTTACACTCTTGTGTAACTCTAAGTTCGATTATTAAAATAAAATATAAAACATTCTTAAATTCTTAATGGTCAGGGTTCAGTTTCCCTTCATTGATCATTCAATGTCTTTTCTTATGCTAATACATTTGAATCATACAAATAATTAAAATTGTCGTTATTGAAATCGTTCAATTTTATCATTGTTTATCTGACTTATTAAGTTCCCTTCCTTTTGGAATTCGGGCAATTTATCGATAAATTCAAATTAATTCGATTCGCTACTAGCGTTCTTTAACTTATTAATTACTTGACAAGTATAGTATAATTGTTATTTGCATTGATACTTGCGTAACTGGTCGTTCGAAGAATTAACACTTTTTCACAAATTTTGTAATTAATTAATATTCTTTAATTAATTAATTAATTTTAATAAATGCACTGCTCTCACTCCTATACGCATATACTCTGTATTAGTTCACTTGAAAATATACTGCACTGTCTTCTTCTGTTGTTCTAACCTCCACTCAAAGTTTGAGGTTAGTGAGTGTTTACAGCTGTTCGCAGTCAAAAGCACGTTTTTCTGGACGATCGACTTGCGTGTAGTCGCTCTCGTTGCTGGTGAAATACTGTCTCTGGTTCCTCTGTCGGAATTCTTCACTTCGTGTTTTTTATAGGTTCTGATTGGTTAATAGTTTTTAATTCGTTTACCCTCGGTGGGCTTCGTTAAAACAGACGCTTAGAGTCGCGTCAGGAGGCTGGTTCCAACATTATGAATTTCTGGTTCACCGACCCATGCGCAAAGGCTCAGCACTTCTCAATTATTTTTATAAGTCAAATATCTTATTTATAACTGCACTGACATTATTTTTATTGTCCCTATCGTTTCTATTTTTTAATGACGAGTATTTTGCATAGCCTCATACTATAGTTCATATTTGGGGTTGCTGAAATCGCACGTGGTATAAATACATAATGTTCATTAAGCTATTAAATACTTTAGATACATTGTTTTTATCCCATATTTTGATGGTGATAACGTATCCTTATCGTATTATTCACTTTTCCCTTAAGATTATTTACAAATATTTACACAATGTCTATTTTCATAGGTTCAAGTCCTATGCCTAATGCTATACATTTTGTTTATTAATTATATTATACTAATATTAACATTTAATTACATTCTATTATGGCCTATGCATACTGCATTGGTCGTTGTCACTACTGATAGCTTCCTTTTTCCTTATATCCTGGTTTTATTACCTAAATTATGGTTTGTTAAGTATGTTTACCATACTTCATGGAGTTACTTTATTACATGATTAGTACTCTTTTCATATTATTCTCATTGTTGTTTAAATGACTCTTATTTTAGTTTTGATAGCATTGTTCTGATTGTGCAGCAGTTCATTCTGCATTTATACTGGTTATTACCTTGGTTTAGATGTTATTAAGATTAGTTGCAGCTAGTTGTTAACATAGTTTTGTTATTATTATTGTTATTTAGGTAGTTATACTTCTTGAATTTACACAATTAAATGGTATTCTGCCTCTTTCAATGTTGTTAGTTGAGTTCATACTCTTTTATAATAAGTTTACAGCATAATTTTGTTGCATCAGGCATCTTTGCTATAACAAGCATATAGTTATATTGAATTATATTAATACAGCTTTTATATTTACTTATTACATTATCTATTGTATACAAAACGTTCCTTATATCATATAGTTACTTCACATTATAATACATTTTGGTTTAACATTGTTTTGGCTTTGTTTTTCTTCAGTTTTAGTGAAAACTGGTTGCCCAGATTAGGTTATGTTTCATACTAGGTAAGCAGCAATGGGTTGCTGCTGGATTTGTATTTCTGCATTATATTTAATTGATTTGCTTTCATTTAATGCTGGTACATTTGCTGTTAGTTATTAGAGTAAATTTTGTTAATCTTTTATTGTCTTAATTACTGTTAATTAGTGGTTTTTTTATAACATCAATTCCACTGTACATCTGGTTATTTATATTTTGGAAATAGTCTTCTTTTTATGTCTACACATCATTTAGCTAAGAACTTATACTATTACTATGCATTCTCTTTGTTATTCTTTTTGTATAATAATTAATTTTTATTGATTACAGTTTATGTTACATGGACAAGGAATGTATTCATTAAATGAGTTTGGGTCAGTGTTGATTTTACCTTACAGCTTAGGGATTTATATCATGTTGTTTATTCCATTTCTTCT